>JAWWML010000062.1:9475917-9490293 GCA_035047165.1 Ormyrus rosae
TCCCCCTGAAATTGAATAAGGAAGAAAATGAAACCTTCCAAATTAAAATTGAATGAAAAACAAAAAACATTCCCATGCTTTAAACAATTATATTTACAGCTTTTAAATTTTTATTCGATTCGTAGGGAACACCTCCTTGACATATATTACCAGTCAGATTATTAAACCTTAAATAGTTGAAATATAAAATTAGCAAATATAGTCTATATTGCAAGACCCTCATTAAACAAAAATTTCAAATCTTCGTAATGTACACTGCATTGATACACTAATTTACAAACAAATTTTAAGAACCTTTTTGATAAATAATTAGAAGTTTTAAATTAGAACATTCGGCTATAATGTCAATAATTTTGTTTCTTTGTTTCGCAAAGGTTAAACTTTTCTCACAGTCTGAAATATATGGAACCAATTCAACCACCCGTAATGATCGGATGTTATTCAAAAATATCGAAGGATTCAAAGAACCGCAAAAAGGGTATTGGCGATTTGTACTCAGGCGGCGTCAGCAATCTCTTACTCTACAAAAACGACCAATTCATAGTTGGTACTGGAAGTGGAACATTAGAGTTGGTGAGGATCGTAAAATGTGATCCTGACATAAAAATCGACAAGAAAGTCAGGTGTCCTAATACGCCTCAAATTAAAACTGTACGTTATTTAAATTAACCGTAATAGAAAATTCTAATGTTAAACTAGGTTCATAATTCACTTTTTAAGAATTTGCTTTCGAGATTTTACATTTGGAATCACGGCTTTACAGTTTCTTGCTGAAAATGTTCGCAGTGGAGTGACATCCTTGCTTCTTTGGAAAGATGAATACATACTTGTTGGTACGTCATTAAGCGAAATCTATCAAGTTAAAATATCTGACTTCGACATGCGTCTCCTTGTTACATGCCACACTGCATCGATTTACGAAATCGCTTTTCCACAGTGAGTAAAAAAACATACTTTATATTTTTCCCTTATTTTAGTATGATTAAAGTATATTAATAAGTATTTTAAATTTTTTTATTTTTATTAACAAATACAATTTTTTTAGTAATTATTCGGAAGTGTTTGCTACTTGTAGCAAAAATGATATTAGATTATGGAGATTAGAAACTCAAAAAGAACTTTTAAGAATTACTGTACCAAATTTCGTATGTACAAGTATTTACTTTTCTTATGATGGGAGGATGCTGGTGTCTGGTAAAAATAATAATTATTATCTTATTATATTTCATTCACTATCATGTTTTATAGATAGTTTATATATCATTGTGTTTATTTTCATTTTAGTTTCAATTAATCAACGGTTTCTTAATTGCCTGCATTAAATGAAAATAATTAATATTAAAATATTAAATTTCGCATAAAAATTAAAAAAATAATTAAATAAACATGTACAAATAATTAAATTAATTAAAAATTTGTTTTGCGGTAGCATGGAACGATGGAATCATTCGAGCATTTACACCACAAACTGGACGATTAATCTTCTCGATTCTCAACGCGCACCTTAAAGCTGTTTCTGCAATAACGTTAACCAACGACGGCAAAAAAATAATTAGTGGAGGTTGCGATGGCCAGGTATATTATTTAATGTAAATAATTTAAAATTTTTTTCGATTATCAGACGAAAAATATATTTATTTTTTCTACAATACGAATACAAAAACTGGTTTTGATCTTTTAGGTAAGAGTTTGGGAAATATTAGCACATATACAAAGATTAGTGTGCGTCCTAAAAGAACATAGAGGATCTGTAACTTCTTTGCACATCAATCATGACAGTACAGAAGTTATAAGCTCCAGCACAGATGGAACTTGTATTGTTTGGGATCTTGTGTAAGTAAAATAAACGGTATAGTTAAATCATTTCAAAATTAAAAATATTTATATGAGAATTCTTAATTTCAGACGCAACACAAGGAAACAAGTACTGATGGGAAATACAATGTATATGTCAGCGCGATTCAGTCCTAATGGAATCCAAATCTTGACGTGCGGTACAGATCGTAAAATAACTTATTGGGAGACGTTAGACGGCTCGATGATACGAGAACTTGAAGGTTCAGGAGCTGGAGCTCTTAACAGCATTGATATAAGCCCTGATGGACAATATTTTGTTACGGGTGGTAACGACAGCGTTGTAAAATTCTGGTCTTATCATACTGGAGAAAATACACACGTTGGATTGGGGCATGCTGCAATAATAACAGCCTGCAAAATCAGTCCAGACGGGAAACATATTGTGACAGTTAGTGCTGATGGTGCCATCATGATATGGAAGTGTCCTTATGATATAAAGATTGCTAGAACAGATATTAAGAAACAAGCAAAAAGCATTTGTTCTACATCTACTTGTAGTATTCGGGAAGAAGAACTAAACTTAGATTTAGGGGACGAAAATGTTGCAGACTTTAGTCCTAAATCAGAAGCTGTAGAAAGTGTAAAAGCAGTGCATAAAGGTAAAAAATGCTATTAAAAAAAAAAAAAAATGAATTCTTTAAATATTTTACGTTGTTTCGTTTTTTAGGTAATGAAGAGTCGCAAATCTGTAACTGTAATCCTACTCAACCAGTAAAAGAGAGTTGTAAATGTAAAACTGGTGTTACTAAAACACCAATCATCGAAACAACAAGTTCTTCAAAATCTAGTAAATCCAAAAACGATTATGCAACATCTAGATGTGATAAAGAGAGTGCAAAAAGTTATTCAAGTCACAGTGTAGACCAAAGTCATTAGTTTACTTTGTGGTAAAGTACTTTTACAAATTTCAGAACAAAGTTTATTTAATAAAAAAATCTAATGTAATTCATTAGTCATAAACAGAACAGTTTGTTTATAATAACTACAGTTTTAATCAAATCGATCTCTTAGGTTATGCTTTGTACTTTAAGTAAGGAAAACATTTTATATGTATACATATGGCTTTAATAATATATATATATATATATATATATACTTAAAATATAAAAAATTCCTTATATATTCGTAGGGGAAATTTACTTGAGTTTTAAACTAAAACAAATTGTTTCCATTGCTACAAATTTGTTACTAAAATAAATTATCACGAAAATCTCTTCTCATACTCCATGAAATCTTGACACTGACTGGCATAAAAGTAAAACACTGTACACACTGTCTTTAGTCTTGCATAGCATTGTAATATTTAACCCCATGCTTGACTTTTGCAGTAATGAATTATCAATTTTCCATCCGTTCCATAACAATCGTAAAGATTTTTTACAGTTTGATCTGGAGCTGGAGCAAACGTTTGATTGATGTATAAGAACTGAAAAAAATATAGAACTTTATTGTTGCATTCCTTTGCTGGTTTAATTATTTTATATAAGATATAAACTATAATGTAAAATAAGATAATGTAAAACTTTGTTTTGCTTAGGAATAATACTAATATTTAAAAAATAAAATAGTAAAGGTTAAAAAATAAATCAATAATACGAGTATTTGAATCAGACAAAATGCTTTCTGTATAGAATTCATAACTTAAAAAAATACTTACTAATCTTTCTTCAGATCCTAATTTGATCCACTTTTTAATAAATTCTGAAATCCATCCAATTGTTTGTTCTGGATTCACAACCCATTTCTTTTTCGTCATTATTGGAGCATCTCCAGTTGCTTTAAGTAATACCTCAACTACAAATAAAGAATTAAACTCATCAAATAACAAAAAGTAATTTTAAATTTATTCTGTTTATAAATTACTTTTTTTTTCCTTTGCCGAAGCTGGTGGTGTTTCATTATTTGAGACATTTGCTTCTGAAGATGCGGGTTCTTGAGTTTGTGATGTTTCCTCATTTGCTGCACTTTCTAATGTCTCAATTTTTACATTACCATCATTGGTTGCATTAGACGCTTCTTTTTTATCAGCCATTATTAACTTTTTATTAGATTTCAAAATTTCATCATATTATTCTTAAACACGAAGTTTTAATTATACTAATGGTCCCTGTCATCATTTTTCTTAAGACGCTAAATCAAGCTGTCATACAGTTTTGTCAACTAAAATAGCAGGTTATGTTTTATCATACCAGGATTCAGAAATCAGGAACAGTATAGTACATTTTACTGGCAAAGTCGTTGAGTACTTTAAACATCAAAATTAATGTTGTCTTTATCCTAACAATACAATTGTAATTTGTAAAAAATTGTTTTTGTTTATAATATGCGTGGTATTTTTTATTTAAAATTTAAATATTTAATTTAGATCATATCATATGAATATAAAAAGCTAATAAAGTAAAAATACTAAATTAGCATTGACTAACGCAGTACGAGCTATGCGAGTCTTTTATCGAAGCAAGTGCCGCAATCTGCCAATGTGTAGGCTGGACAGTTGAGACTTGGGAGTTAGGTAGAAGTTTATAAAACTGCTCAGCCGCGTCGCTATATTTTGATCGCAAAGGACAGAGGCTGGTCCTTTTGTATCAGTATATTCGCCTGTAATCATTAACTGAAGCATTAGCGAAAGTGTAATCAAGTAAATATATTTTTTTGGATTGCATTCATCATTTAAATACAGATTAAACAATGCCGATAATGGAAGATAACCTCAAACATTTTATACAATCTTTAATTTGTATTTTAAAATAAAATACACTTTTTCATGTCTTGAAGGAAAATTTAACTTCATTTTAAATGTTTTTTTTTTAAATGTTATAGCATGAAGCTTAATAAATTTCATTTTATTAATGAGTTGCAAAAAGTGCATTGTAATGATGCAGCCAAAAATAGGCATTTTTTAAGAACTTGGTATTATATTGTAAATATTTAATAAAAAGCAGAAAAAAATTAATAAAATTGTTGATCAGCTATTTAAAAATGCAAAAGGTTATGAAATTTTAAACTTATAAATTTTTTAGTCACAATGGATACAATAACGGTAGTAGATGGAGGTAGGATTGTGAAGATGGAAGTGGATTATAGCAGTAATTGCGATACTAAAATCCCTGAATGTAAAAAATTAGCTGCTGAAGGAAAGTTGCATGATGCCTTGGATCAACTTTTAGCTTTAGAAAAACTTACCAGAACAGTAAGTAATTAACACAGTAGAAAATTTTCTTTAGAATGTACAAAATATAATAACATTTTATATAAAATATTATAGGCTTCAGACATGGTATCAACATGGAGAGTACTCGTAGCTATTGTAGAAATATGTTTCGAAGCTAAAAATTGGGCTGCATTGAATGAACATATTGTACTCTTATCAAAAAGACGATCACAATTGAAAGGAGCAGTTACTAAAATGGTTCAAGAATGTTGTACATATATCGACAAAACTCCTGATAGAGAAACAATGATCAAACTCATAGAAACTCTGCGTTCTGTGACAGAAGGAAAGGTAAAAAGCATTGAGAAGCAAATAACAAAATTGTTTAATAAAAATCAAATGTGTGAAACAAGAGTAAAATAAAAATTTTCTTTTTAGATTTATGTTGAAGTTGAAAGAGCAAGGTTAACTCATAGATTAGCTAAATTAAAGGAAGAAGATGGAGATATTGCAAGTGCAACTACAGTAATGCTTGAACTGCAAGTAGAAACATATGGAAGTATGACACGAAAAGAAAAAGCATCTTTAATTTTAGAACAAATGCGCCTTTGTTTACTGAAGCAAGATTTTGTTTGCACTCAAATTATAGCAAAGAAGATAAATATCAAATTCTTTGATGATGATAATGACGAGGAGACGCAAGTTTTGAAATTAAAATACTATGAGTGAGTAATAAAATACCATAATGTAAAAAAGTAGATCTTTGTTTTAATATTTTTTAAAACGTTTACATTTTTTAATTCAGATTAATGATGGAATTAGCACGACACGAAGGCTGGTATTTAGAATTATGTCGACACAATCGAGCTGTTTTAGAGACTCCTACCATAAAGGCTGATTCTGAAAAGAGACATATTGCTTTATCTAGAGCCGTTTTGTACCTCATACTTGCTCCACATGAACCTGAACAGGCAGATCTTACTCATAGATTACTAGCTGATAAGCTTCTTGAAGAGATACCTATTTACAAGTAAGCTTTTAATTCTTCTAAATTTTATTACTTGATAAAATTTGTAAAGATGACATTTTAATAATTATCCTGGAACATTGATTGATTGTAAAAGAACTCTAAAATATTTAAGAATGATTTTCTAATCCATATTTTTTTAATGTGTTTACAGAGAGTTGCTGCGATTGTTTGTTAATCCTGAATTAATAAAGTGGTCAGGATTGTGCGAAATTTATGAAAAAAATTTACGAGCAACCGAAGTTTTTTCTGCTGCTACGGAAGAAGGTCGTAAACGTTGGGGTGAATTACGAAATAGAGTAGTTGAACATGTAAGTTAAATACGTATTGAAAATAATTAAGAAATTTTTCGTAATAAAACAAATTTGATTGTTCTTACAGAATATTAGAATAATGGCGAAATATTACACGAGAATCACATTAACTCGCATGGCTGAGTTGTTGGATCTACCAGTAGAAGAGACTGAGCAATGCCTTTGTAATCTCGTCGAGACCGGCGTAATAAGTGCACGTACCGATCGGCCCGCAGGCATTGTAAGGTTCAAGAGGACGCAGGAGCCCGCGGCTCTACTGGACGAATGGGCAGGTTCCCTTTCCAAGCTCATGAGCCTCGTTAACAATACCACGCATCTTATTCACCAGGAGGAGATGTTAGCCAACGCGAAAGCCTGAGATTTCGTTATATGTAAATTGTTCTAAAAATCGATACTTTTTCATACGAATTCTGCCGAGGATCTGTTTTTTTTCTGTGTATGAATTGTCGCACTTTTTTATTTCCTCTTCAGTTTTACGACCGAATGGAAAGAAATAAACAGCTACATATAATTTAGTAATAAAAAGAGCGAAAAAGACATTGATTGATTTTACGATTATCAACCTAATAATTAATACTCTTAGGTACCGACAGATTAGAATGGTCATTGGAATTTTCTTACAACCAAGCGGCCGAAAATTGAAAAAAATATTTAAAATTACTCGTAAATATATATATATTAAAACAAATTTTTCATGGCAATTATCATACTAGAATATAATGTTAATAATAAATTATATAAAAATTAATTTTTTTCTAATAATTATTTTGAATTATATATTCCAATGGAGATGTTTTAAAAATAAAAAAGGAAAATTAATAAATAAATCCATTTATATTTTATAAATTTACTTTATTATAATTATATACAAAACATCACATTGAATAATAAAAATTAAGACCCTTTAGAGGGTATTAAAAAGAAGAATTTAAATTTTAAAATGGTATTTTGTGGCATTTAGAAATTAAGTAAATCACAAATCATCCTGATGTTGCATACTTTGCAATGTACTACAATATTAACGCTTTTCATAAAACAGGAAGAAAAACTAAAGTACATTTACTGCACTCAATTCTTCTGAAATTACAAAAGCCGTTATGTAAGTTAATGATAATAATGATGATAATTTTATGTTGTTGGAAATAACAGTCAATAAGAATGTACTTTTTTGTAGAAGGAAATATCTGTAAACTATACTTTATTTTGTAGACTTAAAAGTACGTTTCAAAAATTGTGCATCACTTCATAGTAGATTAAACTTTTTTATCAAAATTAGTTCTCTGCTATACGTTATTATCTTTAAAGAGGTTTATAAACTTTTTTTAGAATCCATAATTTATTCTGCTTTAATTAATACTGTTCAAATTGTCAGAATCATTGTTTTTGTTCGCATATTTAAACAATTTTGCTTTCTTCCCCAACATTTGTAAGAAATATATCTGTTTTTACAGAAGGCATCAGCAGTCTTAATATTTACGTCATATATAATACAAAAATATGTTTGAGCTACTACAGTCATTCAAGGACATTTTGAATATATAATTCCTTGCTTCTGGTGCTCTCTGGGAACTGTATATATACAATCTTTTCCTTAAATACCTATATTAATAATGAAAAAACTAATGAGAAAGCACTGTTAATCATTAATCATCATGTTCTGCCTAAAATGCAACACATAAATAACGTATGAGTCTGTTTGACTATACACAAGATTTCACTTTCTAAGTAAGTAGCAAATACATTTTTGCTTTGATTCAAAGATCAGAATTGGCATGTGAAAAACATCGCCGCTTTTGTAAACGGATGTGTGATATTCTTTTAAAGTACGGTGTCTATAAAAAGTCTGTTTCACCGACAAGTGAAATAAATCACAGTTTAAAAGTCACTTGTGCCACTCAAAATTAAAGTTCGAGATAAATCTATCGAATAAGAAATATTTTTTCGTCTACAGAAATAAATGGCCTCGACTGTTTTTTCACTGGTAAAAATCAATTTGCTTCAATGTTACCCGTGTGCACATTATTTTGATTATAAAAGTGCTGCTGTTGCTGAAAGTTGAACTTGCAAATTGCTTTAATGAATGCAAGCATATGAAATAAAAGAGCTTAGTTCGGTAGACAAAGAACAGCAGAGATTACCACTGGCAACTCCGGAAAATGAATTTCCCGTTTTATCACGCAAGAAGCGATTGTGCATCATTTAACGTTTTTCAAGCAGAATCGGCCTTAAAGTCGTATAAATCATCGATACTTGCTCGTTGAAACCTCCTTTGTTTTCTATTCTTTAAACCTGAAGGAAAAAAAAACGAAGGCAACATTCCAAAGATGAAAACTAAATTAAGAAAAACATCGCGCGTCTGTGAATGAGCCCGAGGATTTAGCTCCGTTCCTCGATACAAAACAACAAATTCGTTACACATAATAAGAAAAGCTATTAAAATACAGACACATAGTATCGAAGCGAGTTACAGAGCACGGCGCTCGACGTACATAAGTATTGGAGCGATGAGATTGCAAAGAGAGCGAAGACTGATTCTCTTGAGTTTCCGCCTTAAGTATTTTCTGCGTCTGCATATGACAGGCACCGTTGCTGCAGCGCCCTGGAAAGATCATGTATGCACGCGCTGCGGTTCGCCGCGGCAGAGCTCGATGAATCATGGCTTCGTCGGGGCTGCCTGGTTCTCACCTGCGTCAACACCGGTGCCGCACGGCTTCGCATCTGCAACAGAAAAACGTCGCGTGAGAAGCGCTCCTAAATGTCGCCTCGGTGTTTCGAGCTAATTTCCTTTAATTTTTACATTATGTGTGACGTAATTATATAATAAATAAAAATAATTCATTTTACAGCTATCAAGGATGAGAAAGTGAAAGCTTGCGAAATAAGAAGAAGAATAGCTCATCTCCACCTTGAATGCCGGCCTGCTGCAGGAGCGCCACGGCCTCGGCGTAGGTGGGTGGTGGCAGCTCCGTTGGTCCGTGCAGGCTCTGATCGATCTCCTCGTAGGCCGGTGGGCCCGGAGTCCCGCTGCCCGATGAGCTCACTGCCTGGCCTCCGCCGAACTCCTGCAGATGCTGCAACATTATTCGAGCCTTCAATGGCAAAGTGCCGTCAGTTTCGTTTTTCTTCTCAGTCTGCCAATTGCTGCAGTTTTAGCAAATTTAACAGATCGCGCCCACCACATTAACAGAATAAATTAAGACATGCTTTTTCCTGCATTCTGGTTAGAGAGACCGATTGAAAGTTAGTAAATCTTTGCTCGGTTTAATCAAGGTTAAATGATTCGATTAGTGTTCATTGAAAAAGGTTCTCCAATTATTTCCATTATACATACACTATAAGAACGATTTCTCTTCAAAAATCAACCTTTCAATAATAAATAATATTTACCCCAAAATTTCAATTAATCTTTTTCCCGACACAACTTGCTAAGAGGTTTACGAGCAAGATGAAGCTCTAGCAGTCGAGTTATCGCGACTCGACGTAAATTATATATTTATCAGCTACCGATATTCCAAGTTTTTAACCAAGCGTTATTATTTCAATTTTAATACTTGAGCAAATACTTGAGCATTTTTTAAAAGAATTAAGAAATTCGCGCTGAAAACCTAATAACATTGTATTAGTAAACATTGGCAAACCCGAAGCGATTGGCTGTTCCAAGGATGAAATATACACTTAAACTGCTTAGCAGCTTCAGCTCTGTAAATTAACCTTATTTTTATTTCCATGGGTTTCATACTCTAAAATTTGTTGTTTTAAAAACTTAAAGATCACTCGAACAATGCTGAACAATATTAACATTGTTTACTGGTCTGGCATAAAATATTACGCATATTAGAAACCGTAAATCTCGATTCGAGCAACTGTATATAAGTAACGGCATGACCACCTTGAAAGAGACCATACGACAGCTAATGTTACGTTTTGTTGATAAGACAATTATATGATTCACGTATGGCTCTAAGCAATACCTTGTAAAAGCAGAAGAATGGAAAAAAACTGAAAAATTTTATTTTTTACTTAATCTTTAAGTAATTAGATTTACTACTGACTATTAGACATTTTAGATTGATAAATTAAATTAAAATCGTTTGAAAACTTTTCTGGCAGTCATTATCAATTTGTTACAAATAATTATTTAAATCTGATATATTAAAAATATATTAAAACTTAAAAAATTACATTCCTGCAGAATTATTTACTTATATGGTTTTTCATAAATTTTTATAAATTATTTTCAATCATTTTTATTTTAAATAAAATAAAGTCTGCACGTGACAATAATATTTCAAATAATTCACTTGACACTTTACTAATTTTTTTTAGTAATCCAACTATTGCATACAAAAAAGATTCTTTAGTGCCGCTAGAATATTGCAAGTTTTTTGTTCGTAAATTAGAGAGCATTCTGTAGTTGATAAAAAATAGATTCAAAATCAATTCGATAATCATACTACTAGCTTACGTTAAAAACTAATGTTTTGCAAAGTGGTACATACATTCAAAATGCAAATAATTAATCGTTTGAGTATTTTTCAGCAAGTTTTGATGCTTTATTGCGTGACGGGGTTAAATTAAAAAAAATACACCCGCTATCTAATAAGCTTGAATTAATTGATCTACATTTAAAACTTGTTCCAAATTTTGGTTAAACTCAGGCAAAAATCGACCTCATTTGCTTTAAAACTGTTAAATAATTGCAACATAACAGTTGTATTCTGAATTTATCCTTCATTAATAAATAAAAGATTTCTCTGAAAAAAGTGATAAGCCGTATGAAAATAAATAAAAAGAGGTCAAACTCTCGAGAATGCGTGAAACTTATTAAAACTTATTAAACGATTACTAAAAATGATGAGTTTCCAAATTTGACAATGACTTGAGGAAGAAATACGTGCATATTCTATTGGAGCGCTATTTTTGGACTGGCGACAATACGTGATATAAACAATCTTAGCAGAAAAACAAAACGATTGCAAAGTCATACAGATTAAGGAGGTAATTGCGAAAAAAATTCCTTAAATCTTACTGCTATTTGACTGGCCGTAATTAAACGCTGCATGGCATGCGTATCGATTACTCATTAATGAAAAACGAGACGTAGCATTTAAAAGCTATACGTCGTCGAGCTTTTTGCAACGGGAACTATCCTGTAAATCTCTATGTAAACGTACATAACAATCTCAACATTTTTTGTACGCGCGTCAAACTGCTACATTGACTGGATTTATTCGCGCAATTTGAGTTCCAAGTTATGCGAGAAATTCAAATTATCGTTTTATAAGAGTTTTTCTTTTTTAAGCGTTCTGACGAAGAAATACCTGTTGCAGGAGTAACTGGTTCTTTTATTTAAATGTCAGATTCTGAAGATCTGAATAGATCTGGAATTCGGTTAATTAACGGATTTGTATAAACGAGTATAATATACAAATTAATACAAAATTTTATGCGTCTTTTTTGTCATTTCATGAAGACGTTGATAATAAATATCAGAATTATTTTTATACGTTTTCGTTCTGACGTCATTTCAGTACTGCTTTCAATTTCGTGACGTTTACTAAAAGACGTCTTACCAGTGAAGAAATTATCATTAAACTCCTTTTTATTCCCATTTCAATGACAACTGTTTAGCATGAGGAACTACTTAGATTTTTTACTAGATATTTTCAAAATGCTGCTCGATATTCTAATTATCTTTTTCTCATAAATAATGAAAACGTTTTCTACTCACGTATAACAAATGATGAATGCACAATTTGACTATTAAATATTTGGAATCTTAAATATTTCATTTTTTTCCTTCAATAATCAATAAAGTTTTCTTTTTATCTTATACATTGATTTGTCCTGTTTTGCCCATTAAGGTCTATTTATATCCAAACGAATAAATTATTTTTTACAAATACAATCGGAAGAAGTGTAGAATTTATTTTTACAGTCCAGTAGAAACTTCCGTCTTGAAAACCGATTCATGCGTTTTCGGCATATCAGATTAAAATCTAAATTCGTCGCTCGCGTAAAGAAAGATACAATCACCTGCAAATCCTTTTATCTAACATTTATTGGGGATTAGTGACAGAGTAATGATAGACGCCTAAATGAGTGATCTTACTGATATTTAAATTGTGTTAAATATTATTTAAGTTTTACTGATTTTCTATACATATTAACATAAATATGTGCAGTAGAAGGGAAGCTGTTCATGGTCACTGAAACTTTATTTTAGGACTTATATTATGTTTGAAAGGATGTAACAATTGCTCAAGTATTCTGATTATCTAAAATCATAAAAAAATATCATTCATTTTATAAATTGTTTGTAAGTTGCTTGTTTCTTCAAAATTGTTCACCGCATACCATCATTTTTATATTTACTCTGATAAAAAAAAGATTAATTGTAATTTTTATGATGCAGTGTAAACAGATAAGGTTTTCATCAATAATAATTCTTGCAAACTAAAATTTTTCATTTTGTGCAATTTTGCAAAGAATTTGAATCTAGTTTTTTTTATTCAATAATAACTAAAAACCGGCTTTAAAAACTACTTAATTAAATCAGGACTGTTATTGTAATCATTTTTTAGAATGAATTTTCAAAGGTTTTAAAACTGTTTTTATAAACATGATGAAACAGTTTCTTACCCTGAACAGTTGACGCTGATGGAAGATCATTTGAATAACTGACTTTCTTCTGAGGTAGAGCATACATTTCACAGCAACCATAAGACCAGAACAAATAAAAATTGGCCCCACTAGCCACATGTGTCCCAGATGTGAAAATATAAATCCATCCACTGCATCTCCCAAGGCCAAGATAGTTATAGCAGTACCAATTGAAAAGAGTACAAGACTCAGTACAAGGTAGCTATAACTGGTACAGTCGCACCTTCCAAAAGTAGTAGGTCCTTCATAGCGCTCCTCAATCTGCCGCAGTCTGTTCGACATGAAGGGACTTTCAAAGACAGTAGCCATGATTCATTCAGATGATGATCAGCACTAACATGCCTATACTGTCGGTATTAAAACGTTCCTTTTTCCTCTCAACTTTTTGTTGCGCATAAACACTTCCTGAAAAATAACCAAACTGTTATTAAGTACTCATTCAATGCTTACAATGACAGTAATAGAACAAAGAAAAAATGCTAGATTTTTATACACAAACACTAGCTGATTGTTAAAACATTTCGTAACTGTTTCATTTACAAAAACAGCTCTTCCTTCTCCCGATCGCAAAAACTCGAGCAAAGCACCCCTTCCGAGCCAAAGAAGGAAAGAAGCTTAGAAAAAGAATTCCGTGCATACCTGTTCTCCGAGCGGTCGATCCAATAGAGGAAGCTGACAGCCGCTTGTCCGAACGTTCGCCCGCGAACTCTCAAGGACGAACAGCGCGGGAGCATCCTAGCGGAGCCACCCCAGGAAGAGAGATCGGGGCCTAAAGAGACCGATGCAGCGACGACTACTGCCCGTAAAATGCTCCTCTCTCTCTCTTGCTCTTTCGCACATATACAGAACGCACACGCTTAGAAACGCACTCACGCGAGTTCTCAACGCCGCGACCTGCACTTTTGCCCCGAGATTACGCGTACTCAGCAGACGGCGGCCCAATTCAATTAATTGAGTTCCACTTAACGACGAGGTCAAGAGGAAAGGAAAGAGTCGACAGAGGAACCGCGTATAAGGCAGAGTCGACGGAGAGTCGCTCTGAAACGCACTGCTTCCCAGCTTCGTGTGTTTACACCTGGCAACGCGCCAACATTTTTGATTGTGTGGGTTCTTTTTCTGCGCACGCACACGGAAACTTCGAATTGATGGAACGAGTTTTCATGAAGCGACGCTTGAAAAATTGCTGAGGCCCGGCATTCGATAGTACGCTTTGAAAATTTAAATGAGCTATAGCTTATATTAGCTAATTATTTTGCTGAAAAGAAGATATTAAAAATTTTCGTACATATATTTGTCACGGTGCGTTTTAAACAATTATTGTTTATTGCCCGCGCACGTGACAACTAATTTATTATTCGACAAAA
>JAWWML010000062.1:9490393-9503478 GCA_035047165.1 Ormyrus rosae
TTTTAAGGAAAACCGCCACGTCCCACGATTGTAGCGAATTTTACGGTAATTTATATCGAAAAATTCTTTCAGTGTACCATCTGTCTTTGAAATTTTGAAAGCTAAACGCGCCACTCCTGACTTATCGCCAGTGAATTGCATTGGGTAATGCAAGATGAGGATACGCTTATGTAATTTTAGAGAAAGCAGTTGGGCCTGGAGTTGGCATCATAAAGTGTGATTTACGGATTTTGCTAAATAATGTGCCAAGTTTTTATTGAATCGTGCCGCAGGCTCGTTTTACAATGGAATTGAAGAACATGAATTTTCCAAAGTTATTCACCTCGACTTTATATTTAGATTTTTCATCGCGTAAATTATAATAATTTTAACTGATTTTTATTTATTTAAGTAGTAAGTTTAACGATGTAGCAATAACTTTTCTCCCGGTAAAAAGTGCAGAGACGCTTTTTGCCGCCGTCATTGTCATGATACTCGTCGCGTGTAATCGCATGCAAAGAGAAGACTCGCTTAAATGGCGCTTTCCGAAACTTTCTCTCATAATAGCTCTGCATAATAGCCTCGAAAGGAGTCCTCGAAAAAGTTAATGCACGCAGAGAAAACGATCAGCTGGCTGCTAAGTATAAATACGGCCTGCTTTTTCGGAAGCGTGAGAAAAAGTGCGTGGGATCACCGGCATATGGAAGGAAGTATTGAAAGCTGCTTCCTGCTTTCTTCTCATTTTCCCCTGGGAGGACGGCAACATTTTTTAAAAAGACTTGCCCTTCTTTTTGCCTTTGACGGATGGATTTTTGCAGATCGCCAAATCAAGTAGTCCTATTGTTTGTAGGAATAAAAAATTTCAGTTACATAACGGTAGTTTTATGTAGGACATTAATTGTGATTCGATTTAAAGGAAAAATTCTTTTGCCCCAAATGCAAGGCAATATTTTTTAATAACACATTTACGAAAAAAACCCGTATTCGTACAAATCATCGTGGGATCATGTGGGGTTTTACTGACTGTCTTGTAAAAATGACCGATCTCCTGAGCAGCCATTAATAATAAGAAATACTGTACTTTTTTTTAGTATTGTTTTACAATACGACCTAGCCAGCTTCAACTTCCAATACAGATCGGTAATAATTCTAATTCTTTCAGTAAAAACAACTTGTTCAGTAAAATTTTCTTGAGCATACTAATTCATGGATGGCACTGTAATTATTTATCGAGAATAGCGTGAACCAAGCCAGGTTTTTTAGTGAAAAATTAAGATAATGTATTTAATGTTAGTAAAAATACAAGCGTAATTACGCCTATTTTATGTAGTAGCGAAATCGGACGCGTGCGACAGAGAACCCTTATAAGATGGCACGTTTCTGCAAATAATGAATAACCCGGAGCGTAAAATTCTTTCCAAAGTCCAACGGCCAAGAGAATCGGTTCTCGGCGATCGAGCGGCTAATTACTCTGGAATCAGCGAAAGTGGGTGAGCCAAATTTCGCGAGAAATCTGGCGCTGTAGGTCATTGCTTCGACTCCGTTATGCACTTGCGCCGCACGTGCACAGCGCCCGAAGTAAACACGTAGACAGATACGTAGGTGACGCGAAGGAGGACGACTCGCACCTGTCCTCCCGCTTCTTTATTATCTCGACTTGCCTGTCAAAACTCCCATTTTAACTATTAATACCATTTTTTATATACATATTTAATATTAAAGTTACACTCGAACTGTAACCGGCTAAATTATTACTCGCCTTATTTTTCCGTCGCGCTCGTAAAATTATCTTTACCCAAGATAATTCTCGGCGAGATAAACTTACCTTATCTGTTTTTCCAAATTAGCGGGCGCAATTTTTCCCTCGAAATGACTTGGTAGATAGGTGGTGTTTTTCAGCAGCGGCTTATTTATAGAAAGCCAAGGAAAAAAAAAATTAAGGAGAGGAAGAGGAACGGTTGACGGTTGCGGGCATTAATCTGTCGCGATTCAAAAATAGACTCGGAGAGATGAGCCGGAGCTCGTGCGCTCGCTTTTGTCGCCTGGCTTTCAATCTGAAGCTTAGCACGCGCGCAGCTGTAAATCCTCCAGGATTTATTTAGCGCCAGCATCAAAACTAAACTGGACTTTGTTTATTACGAGCTGAATCAAGAAATTAAATCGGCGCAAATAATTTAAACAATTATTTTCATTACCGATTCATGCAGTTTTCAGAAGCGTTTTTAAAATAGCCGAAATTTAATAATTCAGAAGGAAAAACTCAAGTTAGATTGCGTGCAAGCAGCATTTCCTGTATAAGCTTAGAGGAAATATCTCGCGCGGCCGCAGAAATAACTGTTCGGCCGAGTGCCGCCGCTGGACCGCTATAGAGAGGAGCGACCGTAAGGAAAAACGATTCCGGGCCCGCTGCCAGGAGAGCTGGATTTTCAAGGCTGGATTTTCTCAATCAACAGCCACAATTGCTTCTTAGCAAAGAAGCACTTGTATAAATGGAAGTATTAAAAAAATGCCAGGGAATGCGGGCACTAAACCGAGGGAGATAAAGCAGAGATAAAAGAAGAGGAAGAAGTGGATCCCTTGGCGCGCAGGTAGACGGTATAGAAAAGTCGGTGAACGAGCCGAACGAGAGAGAAAGGAGACGCAGGCACACGGATACACGAGCGCACATCGAAGGAGGAGAGATGACCCACTCCGCAGGCGCTCGAGAGGACTCGATTCTCCTATAGGTGAACCGAGACGTCAACTGCACTTTTCCGCAAGTGCTCTCTCATCGAACGTCAATTTTTCAAAGCCCAAATTTTCCATCTTGCTTCGGCATTCGTGGCTTTACTTCCCGATATACCTGTTTAGCTTGCTTCACCAACTCTGATAATCACTTGTACAACTCGTTGTCGTTACTCGAATCCAATTAGTTCTTCCAGGGAGTTGATAGTCGCAACAATTGTTTTGAATCTTTACCGAAAAATCAAGTTAATAATGAATGTCAAGTTAAAGATGAGAGACAGAGAAAGTTTTAACGAGGATGTGCTGATAATTATTAGAGTGAAGTTTGTGAAGCGTGTGAAAAAAGTTTGTACTTTGTATATAGAGTAAATTGGCGCCGCCGACGATTCGGTCTTGTCTCTACTTCCATTGATAGAACGTAGCTTTTAAGGCTTTATTTGATTATTATCGGTGAAATAATAGTTTATCTTACTGTTGCAGATCCTGCGGTGGTGAGTCGATCGCCGGCCGATCCCTTCTAGCCTGAGGAAGCGCGAGCAGGGTCTGCGCGAGAAAGAGAGGTAAAAAATAAAATAAATAAATAAATAAATATCCTGCGAAAGGTATAGTTAAATTGAGCCTACTTTGTTAGCAGAGATCAGAGAGGATGGGCGCGGGCATGGGCAGAAGCGGCACCGGCGGTGGCAGCCTGCTGGAGGCCCTGCCCACGGGCACGCCGCTCCACGTGGCCATGCTCGGCCTCGACAGCGCCGGCAAGACCACCGCTCTCTACAGGCTCAAGTTCGACCAGTACATCAACACCGTGCCCACCATCGGATTCAACTGCGAGAGGATCCGAGGCAGCATCGGCAAAGCTAAAGGTATTTTACTTCATCATTTTCAATTCCTTAGCGTTCTACCTACTCAGGGATCAATTTCTTTCTTGTCTCTTCATTATTTCAGCCAATGATTTTTCACGAGAAAAAAAAAAAATTAGTTAGCTTTATAAACGGATTTTCGAATAAATTATTCCGCCCTACAAACTGAATCTGCACGAAAATTTCTTAGGGATATTAGTATATAAATGCACTTAAATTCCATTGAAAAAATTCCACTAAAGGTTCTACGCCAAAGGCAATCAGATTCAGATTTATCATTGAATGATAAAAATCCATAAAGCCCCATGAATATATATATATATATATATACACTGAGAAAAATTTTTTGTAAAAATTACTATTTTAATAGCACTCGTGGGACACACTCATATTTCAATAATTTTTACCGCAATTTTATTAATTTTTGTTATATATTTCGTAAATTTTACTATTTTATTTGTAAAATTTGCAAATAATTTGTAAAGTTTACAAATAATTTGTAAAATTTACAAATAAAATAGTAAAATTTACGAATTATATAGTAAAAATTATTAAAATATGAGTGTGTCCCAGAAGTACCATTAAAATAGTAATTTTTAGAAAAAAAATCTTAATTTTTAAAAAAAATTTTTCTCAGTGTACATTTATTTAAGATAATAACCAAAAGGAATTTTTTGACTTGGAAAACTGCACGGCTCTCCGCACGATAAACAGGGAAAATCACTCGTATTAGAGGAAATTATTTTCAAGTCGTGATTCGAGCCGCTCTGACGATGACTATTCATGTTGGGATGAAGCGATGCTATTTTTTTACTCCCCAACGGTGAAACGAATGAATGCGTTTAGTCACGCGCAGCCAAGTTTCGTAATTTACTATTTTTTGCATGTCGTTATAAATTGCGTGCAATAATTTTTTCTTGAAAATGTGAAATGTGAAAATTTGATCGAATATAAGCAATCCGTTCTGCAGGCGTGAACTTTCTGGTGTGGGACGTAGGCGGACAGGAGAAGCTGCGTCCGCTGTGGAAGTCGTACACGCGCTGCACCGACGGCATCATATTCGTCGTGGACTCGTGCGACACGGAGCGGCTGGAGGAGGCCAAGATGGAACTGACGAGGACTGCCCGGAGCCCCGACAATGCGGGCGTTCCCATACTCATCCTCGCCAACAAGCAGGATCTGCCTGGTGAGTAAGATATGCTTCTTTCCTTCGAAAATTCTCTTCGAAAAAAATACTAGAAAAAAACTAGAACTTGAGAATATTAAAACGCAACTTCTTTTACGTGGGTTAATCCTCAATTGAAGAATGGTGAAAGGTACCTCTTACAGAATGACCGATATCCAACAAAAACTAGACTTTTGTTTTATTTACATAACAGCTGTTGGGTAACACTCAAATTTCCATGTCCGGCTCCAGCTCAAGTTTTCACACATTAAAAAAGCAATTAAAAAGCAATTAAAACTCGTAACATATTACAAAAGTTTTTTTATTTTTTAACAAATTAATTTATCTTTGCTTTTAGAGTTTATAAAAATTTTTCCTTTATGAATTAAATTGACGGCCTGCACGGGGCGACTTTAACGTCGTAAAAGGGTGACATCATTTCCTTTGCGTTCCTAATATGTATACGTTTAATTACTGTCTGATGCTGGGATAAACGTAAACGTTGGACAGGAAAAAAAAAGTAATGTTAATTGTTAGACCGCGAAAACTTGGTTTCCCGGCAGGCTTTTAAAAGAAAAGTCTTGATTCACTTATAGGTAATAACCGTGGAGCCCCGATTTCAGGTGCCAAAGAGGTGGACGAGCTGGAGAAGCAGCTGGGCGTGCTGGAGCTGTCGTCGATGCCGGGTAGCGCGTGCATCCGCGTGCAGCCGGCGTGCGCCATAACCGGCGAGGGTCTGCACGAGGGCCTGGACAGCCTCTACCAGCTGATCCTGAAGCGGCGCAAGCTGGCCAAGCTCAATCGGAAGAGAGCCAGGTAGGCCAGGGCCTCCGACGACTGCGCCTGCGTCTTTTGACACTGCTCGAGGCCCGCCACGGCCCGGCTCGTCCACGACGACGACGACGACGACGACGACTACTACTTCGACGAGGAGGAGGACGACCTCGAGAAGCCGAGTCAATGATGGGAGAGGAATTTAGCCTCGTTATTGCCAGTTACCGCTCATCTGTACATATATATACGCAAGCGAAGGAGAAGGAGAAGCTGCGCACATATCGGACCTTTCTACCTACCGTCAAGTGTGCCACACGCCGGAATCGAGTTCGTTTTCTGCTTCGCCTTTTCTTTGCTTTCGCAGGATGATGGCTTTCGCTCGATCAAGCCAGAAACCAGCCACTCGGTGTGCAATATACGTGTACGCATTGCCGTTTATCTCTCTCTCTCTCTCTCTCTCTCTCACTCTCTCGTTTCACTGACAATTAATGAGTACGACATCTCCCAGATATATACATATTGTACGTTACACCATTTTTTTCTAGTCTTCGAATCGCTACATCTACGAGGGAGCGTCAGAACTCAAAAACAAGCGCGGCTCGTCGTATTCTTCTTACTCGCGATTACATATTTACCCAGACTAAAATCCGACGCGCCCCTTCATACCTCCGCAAAAATTGTTTCGTATAACTTTGCCGACGAAGGTGGAACAAGCAGAAGAAAATATTTCGACGACAATAACGTGTGAATTTCTCTTTTTTTCCTTTAACGCGCACTCTTTTCACCAATTTTTTTTTTACGAGGGAGATGAGCGAGTCATCCTTCTTTGTTTATATCTTACGAAACGTCGTTCTACGCGTAAATAAATTTTCTGAAGCGACACAGGAAAAATGAACTATATATTGAATAACGACTGAAGCTTCGTGTGTATTGTAATAGGGCAAGTGCACAATGCTAGTCGACCGAAGAGTCGTATTGAAACTGAAGCTGCTATTCTGATTCGGGCCATACGTTTGCAATTTACTCAATTCAATCGCGAAAGGATTTACATCCAAATTATTGAACCACGTGAAAAAATTGTTTTTATTTTTGTAGCTTTCGACCGTAGCTTTAATTAAAAAAGTTAACGTAAATCATTTCTAAATTACTGATCGAGTAAATTGCAATTCGAGACCAAAATTAAACTGAGCAAGGGTTTCTGGCCCTGTTTTGCGATTGCTGTGCTATGAATCTGCGTGGAAATCGAATATTGCGACACAGCACTTTGAGTAAATGTTTCTAAGTTAAGAATGTTACTGTCGAATAGTAGCAAATGTAAAAGCGAAAAGGATGGGAGATTTGTCAATAATACAATTTATATCGAGAACGATGAAAAGGAGAAAACGATAATCCCTATAGGAGTTATATATGTGCCTAAGTATCGAAATATAGCTCTTCCGTTGTGTAGTTTTTAAAAAGGTAAAAAAACCATGAAAAAAATGAGAAAACTCGCCGAAATATAAAAAGAGTTGGAAACGGTAACGAAACAAGTCTGTCCCTCCCTTCCATTTTGCATTAATTAGACGTAGCCTTTTATCGAATATAAAGGAACTAAACTCGTTGTTGTTTGTTTTGTACCTCGACTTTCGAGAGTCATTCGAAATTCTATCGTGCACACCCTGTTTTGCACTTCACGTATATACATATTGCTAGTATACATAACGAAATATAATATATATATACAAACGAAGTATATATACTCGTGTACTTGCCCTTGTTATGTTTTATTGCCCTTGTTGCTGTACTTCAACATTTTATTGTAAAGAAATATAAAAAAAAGTATAAAATAAATTAATGTACATAGCGTATAGTTTGTAAGCGAACATGGACTACTATACATTGTAAAGAAATTATTGTTTTACGACTCTTTGGGTCATTTTGTAAAACATTTTTTTAAGGTTTAAGTCCGCCTAATATTTACAAGATAAAATTACAAAGATTTTAGCGCAAAACCATATTGATGATTCTTTATCTAATTACAATATCATTATAATGTAAGTAGATGTTCCTGAAGTTTCAGTGTAATCGAAATATTCTCGACAAAATCATCAACGATCATCATAAATTCATTTTCATGACGACATGATTGAATGTTAGAATACAATTTTATCAATGAAACAGAGCGATTCTTTTTAAATTCATCTACTAGTATTTAGCGCAGCCTGCTATTTTTATTTAATTTTTCTCTAGTGAAATATATTGTCATTGCAGAATCATTCGTACGTATAGTCAAATTGAATGCGCTTTCCTTGCAAGGGACATTAGGCGACGAAAGTAGATTTTTGAAAAGTAAAAACAACCACAAGAACAAAAGACTTGGAACAAAAGAAAACTATTCCTCTTGGATGCCACTTATCTATTTTCATACGGACAATTATTATTAAATTCTTGCGTTTTTGAAACTTTTAACAAACACTAATACACCAATTCTCGTGTAAGGAGAGGGTAAGATTTCCGCAATAAGTGGCTACACAAAAGTGGAAGTCTTGACGATCAACGAAGATCAATTTTGACGAAAGTTAGCATATTTCAACATAACTGATGTATCACCTAATAAGCATTGCGGCCAAATCGCTTTTTTACTGTAAAAATACTGCAAAGTCAAGAGAGAGAAAAAAAAAATAATTTATTGCGATATTTGCATGGAGATAAATAAAAGTCACGACTGCTCAGCGCACGCACGCGTAATCATTCTATTGTAATGTCGGTATCTACATATATCATCATTAAATCATTGTTACTTTCTACATGTGGTTTCTTTATTAGATTGTCCTTCTTTAGTCCCTCCTTAAATTCAATAAGATTTTCGAAATTACTTTATTACTCGTTTGTTTATTTTTATTATTAAAAGTTTATAACATATATTGTCACTTGACAGCATATCAGTGCGCGATCTGTTATCATAAAAAGAAAAATTACTATTATATTATATAAATTAATTAACTTATAATTTTATAAAAATAGAAAACTAAATTTAACAATTCAATTACGGAAACACACGATATAAAAAATAAAAGCCATTTTTAAACCCACAAATAATAGCGAGAAAATTATATATATTTTAATTGCATGATTATATTCATTTATTTCAAGAAAAATTAAATTACAACTTACAGATTCCTGTTTTGAATTGGAAAGTGAGGGCGACACTTGTCAAGAATAGAACCCATCGAAGAAAAAGACGGCAAAGAAAACGCCATTTTAAATTAACAGTTAGTTTTATTTCCTAATTTGGTTAAGACATCATACTTATAATGGTGGAAAAAGTGACAGATGATAAATATTGAACTTGATAGTGTATAGAATATCAATTTTGCTGCTATAGAACTGAAGCATTTTATTGTAGTTTACTCTTGTTTTTTTTATGAAAATGATGTCAAAATTATCAAAATTGCATCTCTTTTTAAGCTCCCTCTAACATCGAGTTTCTGTAAACTGTACAGGTATATTCTCTGCATGACTGCATGTTACGCATCGCAAAATTTAAAGAGACTTCGTTTCTGGTACTTTTTTGGAACTTAAAATCTGTCCAATTTTCAATTTTCTTTTTAAAGTACTTTGTTTGAATAAACATCCAGATCTACGGCCTTAAAAAATTGTGAGATCAACGCGGTCCCATGGTGTAATGGTTAGCACTCTGGACTTTGAATCCAGCGATCCGAGTTCAAATCTCGGTGGGACCTGAACAATATTTTTGCTTTTACCATCACGTGATCGATGTCACTCCTTTTTTTGCTTTCACATGGGTGCTGGCGTGAGTGCACATGTTTGTAAATAATGTAAACTGGGAAAAGGCCTCTTATATTATTAGTGCAAGCTGCGAGTGCTGTTGGTTACGACGTTTGGGCAGTTACTCTGTCTATAACCTCAAATTTTTCAAAATTTTATTCAAATATTTAATATCTTTCTGCAACAAATATCAGTGAAGGTTTGGTGATTGATGACCTTAAGGATATTTGTATAAGTAAAGGAAAGGAAAATATGCTCACCATAGATAGTTCAAAAGTACAAGAAGAAATGATAGAGTTTAATGATTCAAAAACTGCTAAGGAAAATAAAAAGAATGAATCTGAAATTAAAGATTTAGCAAAAGCAGAGAAAAAAGAAGAGAATTTAGTTGTCGTTGTTAAAGCCAAACCTATTAGGAAAGTCTACAAGCCTCCTGTCAGAGTAAGTAAAATTCCACAAGAAATTCTAAACGATCCTTTAATCAAAGAAGCTATGAGTGGACTTCCATCTAATTATAATTTTGAAATCCATAAAACTATATGGAGAGTCAGAGAAACTAAGGCCAAAAGGGTTGCATTGCAAATGCCAGAAGGTCTTTTGCTTTTTGCACCAATGATATGTGATATTATTGAAACATTTACCGAGGCTGATACTGTTATAATGGGCGATGTTACTTATGGTAAGTTTCCATACATGTTACGAGAGCATTATATAAGTATTTTATTCAATTACAATGTATGATGGGTTATATAGTATTAATAAAAATAAGAGTTATTTTGTAGAAACTGTTATTATATTAACGTTCTAAATTTAAATAAATATTATTATCAATTCAATTCATTATGAAAATTTTTTGTAGGTGCTTGCTGTGTAGATGATTTTAGTGCTAGAGCTTTGGGTGTAGATTTACTTATTCATTATGGTCATTCATGCTTAATTCCAATAGATCGAACTAGTGATATCAAATTATTATATATTTTTGTTGATATAAAAATTGATACAGCTCACTGCGTTGAAACAATAAAATTCAATTTTCCAAATACCACTAGATTAGGTTTAGTTAGTACTATTCAGTTTGCAAGTACATTGCAAGCAATAGCTATTGAATTAAGAAAAGGTGGATACACTGCAACTGTGCCTCAAAGCAAACCATTAAGTCCAGGAGAGGTATTCTATATAATAATCAAGAAGAGTATTACAAGTCATAAATTTGAAATATAATTTGAAAACTTTTTTTAGATTTTAGGTTGCACAGCTCCCCAAATAAAAAATGTCGATGTCCTTCTATATATTGGAGACGGTAGATTTCATTTAGAGGCAGCTATGATTTCCAATCCAAATTTGACTGCTTACCGTTATGATCCTTATGAAAAAAAATTAACCCTAGAAAAGTATGATCATCAGCAAATGATAAAAAATAGAAAGGAAGCCATTTGCAAAGCAAAGAAAGCCAAAGTTTTTGGAGTTATCCTTGGAACTCTTGGAAGGCAAGGAAGTCCAATTGTATTAAAAACTATAGAAGACAGAATAAAATCATTAAACAAGGAATGTGTTACCATATTAGCTCCAGAAATTTTTCCTGACAAGTTAAAACTTTTTTCTGGCATAGATGCCTTTATTCAAGTAAGTAATTGCAATTCTTATGATAACATATTTTTCTTTCGAAAGAAAAAAAATATAAAATATTTATTTGTATTTAAAGATTGCTTGTCCGAGGCTGAGTATAGACTGGGGTACTCAATTTGAGAAACCACTTTTAACGCCTTACGAAGCTGCAGTGGCTTTGAAAATGGCAGAACTAGATGAAACAAAACCTTATCCTATGGACTTTTACGCTTCCGATAGTTTAGGGCCGTGGACTCCAAATCACAAACCAAACGAAATAAAAAGGGCAAGTGAGTTTTGCTGTGGGAAGTGTAAAGACGAAAAAAATGTTGATGAACCGTGTAAATAATAAAAAATTATTAAATTATATTATTTAATAGAAATGAATTGATCTATTTTTTTTTGTTTGTAAATAACGAAAACGTTAATAAAAACGTATTATTTTAGTATTTCTGGTTTGATTGAAGTATGAAATATTGAACTGTGTAAAACAAAAGTGCATTATTTTTATAATCAAATAATTATGAATTTTATAATTATTTTTACAAATTAAAGAAAACTATTTATAAAAGATTTATTTATTTATAACTATATGATTTTTACATTTACAATTATTAATATAGGTTCTAAAAATATATTTTAATACTTTTTCAATGAAATTCAAATAATGCAATAACTATTAACTATCAATAAATTCATTGACTTTCGCGCCCTCCAGGTATTTCAATATCGCATCGGGGCATAATTTAGTAAAGAGTTTGATCTTAAAATTAAAATTATATTTGAATAATAAAACATTTTAGTGGCTTTAATTGCCATGATCAAATAAATCTTTGTTTAAATAAAAGATTTCTTAGTGCAACATAAATGCAAAATGGAAGTGTAAAAATTTATTGTTGGGAAGCAGTAAATTATCAGGTGTATTCTTGAATGAAAGATATTTTTATGTCTATTTTAGCGTGCACAAGTTTTTCAAAGTTTTCTGTTGAGTAGACTGTTGGATTGATTTGAAACTGAAATTGCCTGCAACGACTTGTTAAAAAAACTGTCATGAAATTTTACATAATCCATCGATTCTGCATTTATTCCGCGCTTAGCGGATACTCCTAAAATCCGCGTGAGGAGAGCGTAGAAAAGCGTAGAAAATTGAGCGGCATGGTCGCGACGCATCTCTTCGGAGCGCAGCTAAGCGCCGAGAGAAATGACCGTTATTCCTCCTCCGGTAGGGTGGAAAGTGCGTGGGTGGCTTGCGTCATCATCCGCCCACCTGTAGCCCCGCGCGTCAGACCTGCGTGGAACTTTCTGTAATTATCGGGCAGTTCCCGAATGCGCCTTATATATACCATTACTGCAGCGTAGTCCGGCTCATTTTTTTTTTTTTTTTTTTTTTTTTTTTTTTTTTTTTTTTTTTTTTTTCTCGAAATAGGGGACACAAGAGTCTCGGCTTCGAGAGCGGCACGATAGATAACCCTTCGATTTTACGCGACGCGGATTAAATTATGGATCTAGATAGATAAGGCCGTCAATTTAAATGCTAATGCAGAGAAGTTTCAGCAGATCCCTGACCGAACGCACCACACACCGTGGCAGCTGCTCAACATAAACAATACAAAACTAACTTCCATCTAGCCTCGTTATTTCTTCGTTAATCCCGATATAATTTTTATTTTCTGTTTAAAATGTAATTTCTACCAATGAAATTGATAAAATGTGAAGCGATGTAAATAAATGAAAAATTAGCCCATTATTTTTAGCAGCATCTTGGATAAAATTAATCTGAAAATGTGAAAAAATCTTTAATTCTGAAGAGAATTTTGAAAAAATATAAAAAAAATGTTGCGCTCTCAAGATTCCCGGAATCGGAGGCTTCGATATCCGGTGGAAAGTGTTACATCCCGCTTTAAGCGCCAGGAGATTTCCAGGCTCTGCTGGAGCCAGGGCGACTACAAATCAATATTTCTCCTTATCAAATTTTCTATCGAGGAGCGAGCGAGTAATTTCGACGCGCACCAGAAGAATAGAGTTTATGGATCCGACTCCTGTGCGTCTTTTTTTTCCCTATCCTGGGAAGGGGGTCCTTAAGAAGGTCTCGAAAACTTGGGGGAGTGTATTTTTTTCGATGCTTTTAGAATTGAAGAGGGGTTAACCACTCAAAAAAAAGTGCTTGAGTGATTGCACATTTTATGTGATTTCATATGTGATTTCATAATGAT
>JAWWML010000062.1:9513138-9557000 GCA_035047165.1 Ormyrus rosae
GTTGACATAGACTAAGCAGTCTATGAGAAGCGTCACGAATGGTGGAAGTTTTTTCCACTTATTTCTAACAGTGTACATGCAGCATACAGAATCAGCTGATTGGAGGGCCAACCATTAATAGGATTCAGGCAGGGTTGTCAACTGTAAGGGATTTCGTACAAATAAAAGCATGCATAGCAGGCGTGTCGTTCGCGTTTCCATATAATACTTAAGAATCGAATTTGGTAGATTGATTGTGGCAAATTGCCGGTGTAATGATGAAGTAATAAATAATAATTAATTATATGAAAATGTGGTTTGGGGTACTTAATGGATGATTTTTATATCGGCAACATTGCATGCAAAAGCATTGTTATGCAAAGTTAGAATTAAGGTTACAAAACATAGGTAGCTGGCTAAGAATTTTGAGAATGTGGTGCTTTATTCAACTTTACTGAGATTTTTTAGAATTATTTTTAGAGAAGGAAGACTATTGATGATCAAAATGATCGAAAATATTGAAGAAATTTCCACCAAATTTTTAAGGTATATATTTTGACTTATAGTAACTGAAAGAGTTTATAATGAATTTTAACCTTACTTTACCTTTTGCAAAAAAAATAAGTTTTTACTTCTGGTAAAAATTATATGATTTGTTTTATTTTTTCGATTTATTATAAATTCAATTTAGTACATGTTCATAAATAATTAAGAATATTGCAATTTTATTTTGCAGTTTTTGAAAAAATTACTTTATACCTTATATAAGTAAAAACAATATTTTTATACCCAAGATATTTTAAAAAATTCCATTATAAAAAAATATTTATATGCATAAAAAAATAAAAGTAAATTATATCATTAAATTTTATATAAATATTTTGAAATTATGTATATATTAAAAAATATAACTTTAATAAAAGATATTTATTTAGAAAAATGAAAAATAACAAATGTTTTAGTGCTTCCGAACTTTTATTGACTAAAGGAATTGGGATCAATCCATGGGATGAGTTGCAAAAGTCAGACTTGTGCTTACCTAAAATTGGCAAAAAATACTTTGAACCATGTGGATCCTGGCTAGAAGAAATGCAACTTGATAGTGGTTTAAAAAAGCGTAAGCAGCTGCTGGAAATTGAAAGAGTTGAACGAATATCGCAGCTAGCAACTGCAGAATGGTTGCCTGGTATTCAAAAGGCTAAAGTTATAAAAAGATCAGGATTAAAGTGGGAAAATTTTGGAATTGAAGAAAAAACAAAGCTTTATCTTTCACCAGAGGAAGCTTTAATTTTGTTGGAAATGGTAAGTACATAATTCACTATAACACACACAAATTTTATTTAAAAAAAAATATTACATTATAGAATTGTTTGGAGTTAAGTTGGAATGGAATGCCACTCTCTATCCAACAAGGTTATGAGGCACTTATAAATCCTGAATACTCACAATGCACCTTAGATGAGTATAGAGTGTATTCTCATTTAATCAAAAAAGGGTATAAATTACGCCGGTTTCATGATAAATTATCTTCAGAGAATAAAACTTTGAATACAACAAAAAGAATTATTATGAATCCAGATGGTTTGTGGACTCCAAATACTTCTCCGACTACAGATAAACAAAGTTCTGACAGTAATGGTATGTTTTGTAATTTATTAATCTACAAATAAAAGATTAACCCTTTGAAGCACACATTTTTCTATTGGCTATTTTTGCCCAAAAAATCGTACTCGGGGGTTTTTGGGGTCGCTCAATACGAATCTGCAACTAGAATATTCATTTTTCAAAATTCGAAATTCAAAATGGCGGATCAAAAAATTTTTAGATTTTAAAAAATGAAAATTCTAATTGCAGATTCGTATTTAGCGACCCCGAAAACCTTTTAGGTATACATTTTCATGAAAATCGAATCACAAATAAGCTGGGAAATGATTTTTTTCTAAAAAAAACGTGGTTTTTTTTGTTGTTTGTTTATTTATAATTTAACAACAAATAAAATAACAACTTAAGTTCAGTAGTATTGTAGGAAAATATCTTGGGTATCAGAAAAGTCTAAAACCACCTATTTTTTTTTTTCCTTTATAGAGTTATTGCCGCAGTGCGGCCATGTACTTATAACCACCTATAAATAACAATAATTAAAAGTTTTATGAAAAAAAATAGCTGGTAAATTAGGTGGTACTGCGGGTGTACCGCTGTACTTTAAAGGATTAAACAAGATTAATAATTTCAATTAATAAAAAAATTTATTGCTATAGATTCTGGTGTTACATCGAAAAGCAGTAATGATCAAGAAGATGATGTAATACCTTTGACAAAACCAGAAAAGACAGAAAGTAGAAAATCTCCTTCTGATAGATTAGGAATTGTTTCAGAAGAAACAGTGCTGGGCCACATCAAAATTATAAAAAACAATGATCTGTCTCCACCTAAAGATGGATCTATATCTGCAAACCAAGTTTTAAAGTGGCCTGGATCACGAATTCAGCGCAATGTGAAGTTACTGCCGAAAAGAAACGATTTAACAAGCAATAATAAAAATAATCAGAATTTAGAGAATCATTCTCTACAAAATACAGCTGAAAAGCGAAAAAGCACCGACTCTGGAGAAATTTCAGCTGTGAAAAAAGCGAAACCAGAAGTAAGATTTTTCTATTTTTTATCACTTTTAATTAATAAATATATTCGACTAAAAATTATATTTTTTTAGATAATTGAATTATCTGACGATGAAATTGAAGAAATTCCGAGACCGATGACACGAATGGAAATTCTGAACACTCTTCCAAACATGGGGAAGATGTCTAACGGACAATTAATAGCTGAATTACCTCGTTCCTACATACCACACGGTGTAAAACCATCGAAAGATATTTATCGTTTTGATCGGCAAAGATTGATAAATCTCTCGAATTCATCCATGCAAATTAAAAACGACAATAATTCTCTAAACAGACAACAAAATAATCATTTTTACTCGCAAAGAAGTCAATGCCAAGCTGTAACGACTTTCGGTTCAAACGATGGTTTCTCTTATAGAGATATAAGATGCCAACGGGATGGTAATTCTTACATTCAACAAAACATATCGCACAACACTATTCACGACCCATACTCGGGTACTTTCGTTCAGAGCAATTACGTTAATTTTGTGATGGAGGTAATGGGTAATATGGTACGCTCCTTTCGGCAACAACAGTTCCAGCAGACGACGTTCTGCCAAAATCCACAAACATTATTCCCTCGTACTAATTTTTCCTTTTCCCAGAGGTATCAGCCTTACCCAATCAACTATTATTCTTCTCCAAAGAGGGACCAATATTATAGGCGCGGTTTACCGTCATCAGGACCATCTGCTCGAGGTAGAATATGATTTTATAAATTTTCTAATCAATTTAAATGGTAATTTAAAATAATCACAATTTAAAATTTTTAATTTCTTAATTTTTAGATCGGGGTTATCGGCACAATAACGACGTGTATAAACCGGCAATGAAAGACGAACCAAGTTTGCCTTCATTTTCAAAACATCCAGGTGTTTCATCGTGGTCAGAGTTAAAGAAAAAGTGGCGAGAAGAGAGCACTATCACGATCGAAGATGAAGAGCCTGTCGAATCTGTCCATGCAGAAAACGATACAGACAACAATGAAGTGCAAGTTGTCGAGGAATCTGTCAGTCCTTTGATTAGTTCTAAAGGCGGAATAAATAATATGGCAGATGTCTACGAAAGACTGAAAATTATTAAGTCTGCATCAGACAGAACAATCCGATCGCGAAAAGTTGATTATTCGTTTTCTTACGAAGTTTTTCCTGTTAATCAAACTTTTAGAAAAGCCTCGCCAGGAAATCCTTTATGTCGAATACTGGTAGTGAAGTAAGTATATTTTTAATTTATTTATTAATTGTACTTGTCTATTAACTTATAGAAATTAAAGAAATATTTAAACTTATCGAAATTATTTTTAAAAATTATTTTTTTAAATACTATTATACAGTTCCAGAAAACAATTTGTCATGGATCCAAGTAAGCTGCAAAAACTGCAGCAAGAGTCAAAAGAGATTCCAGTTGTGGTAGCCTTTGTATCGCCGTCTAGTATTTCGTTTATGCAACACGGTGCAGTAGTTTTACCGAATTTGTAATAATAATGTAAATATTTGTACAAATATATTTATATATATTTGATACTTTTTTATGAAAAAAAAACACAAAAGTCATGTTTAAATAATAGTTTTTACTAGTTCTGTAAATTTTCTCAAGCCTTGCTATACTGATATTAAAAAGTTGCTATTTTTAAGTAAGTTATAAAGATAGTTTATAACATCTAGTATAATTTTATGTAAATCCCTAGCTCAAGAATGAATAAAAAAATATTTATTAAATGGTCTCCTCATTAAAAATATTGCTTGTAATTTAAAAACAAATTTTCTTGTATTATCTTTCTTATTAAGTGTATAAACTATTTTAAAAACTTTAATTTTTCTAAAACCAAATTTTGTTTAATTATATATGCTTGTAAGTGTGACTCCCTGCTCCACAAAGTTTTAACCCTTTTAATATTCAAAACATCCTAAAGTTAACGCTGCTTAAATATATTATAAAGAGAAAGAACATTAAATTGCTTGATCAAATTCCCTTCCTCACCAATATTCGCAACGATTCAAACCTCCTAATTAAGTACCTATTTCCTCAGTTAAACGACAGTTTCCGTCGTTATCACGCGAACACGACCGAAGCGCGACGACCGATAAAAATCTTTCGCGCGAATCTGTGATCATAGCATTCCCCAATCCGCAGTCCGCACACTCCGTGTAGTAGTCTACTACTAGTAGATGAGATGTCACACGGAAACATTCGAGATTTCGAGCAGTAAAGTGACTACGACGCGGCGGGTGTGTTTAATTCCTGCAGCCCTATAAGTATATCTTGACGGCTTGAGGTTAGGCCTACCAAGGGGTAAAATCTGGAAGCTTCATTACGTTTAGGAGCTCAATTTCAGATCCGCTTGATACGGTATAGTAGTAGCAGCAGTGGGTGGGTGGCGACCTAACCTCTGAGACCTTATAGCGGTACGCCAAGAAAGCGAAGAATTTTGAGTTAACTATTAACGATGCGACCCGCTGTTTCTTGTTATTAGTGCGCGGCTCCCGGGCATTGCACCTCCGCGTACGATGGGCGATTTGAGCCGCAGCCGCAAATCGTCGCCGGCTGCACGTCGAGATCACGCAGTGAGAACGTTCACTTCGTAAAATGGTGAGAATTCAAGGATATCTTTACTCCGGAAAAACCCAGAGCTTATCGTTCTAAGCAATGCAAATATTTCGCATCTGTGTGGGTGCGTGCGCGCGGAAGCAATAAATGAGATTTGCAGTTGAGACGGCGACTCGTTACCCTCAAATTATCGCCTCACCTGCTATGATCAGTCTGCATTCGAGATAAGAAAATCGCGTGCTTGAATCTGTTGATTACGCCTCTATTTTCGAAACTTAGGAGCATTGTTTTTGTGTTTGTTTATGCCAAGCGCTAGTACGCAGTTATGTAAACTTGTTCATTATTTTTACAGGGTGCCAATATATCTCAACTGGAAAGGGATATTGGTACAGACCAATTTCCCCCAAACGAGCATTATTTTGGATTGGTTAATGTAAGATATTGTTGAGCAGAACATATTTAAAGTACTAGTGGTATATGTAGTATCATTGATGGAGTATTCTATTAAATATAATTTTTCCATTTATTAATGGTGTTGAACTTGTGACATCTAAACAGTTCTTAACTCTATAAATAAAATTAAACTCAATTGAACAAATAAACTGTAGCTGCTTTGTTGATATTGTTCTGATTGTTCACCAGAGCATTAAATAATAGGACAAATAAATTTTAAATGCATCTTATTTGACTCCAGTTGAATCAATTGATAAAAAGCATAAGCGTTAGATATTCAAACATTTGTCTTTAAAAATATGCAAAAATTTATTTTTCTTATTTTTATTAATTTATCATTTAATAATTTTGCTGTTTTACGTACTTCTAATATATATTGTATATTTTTTCAATTAAACTATTTCATTATTCTGAAATGACACTACATTATCTTTAAATTTAAGATAATGAAAGTAGGATTGAAATTTTCTTTTGAATTTCAGTTTGGCAATACGTGTTATAGCAATTCAGTTTTACAAGCTTTATACTTTTGTCGGCCTTTTAGAGAAAGAGTTTTGGAATATAAAGCTAGAAATAAACGTACCAAAGAAACACTTTTAACATGTTTGGCAGATTTATTTCACAGTATAGCAACACAGAAAAAAAAAGTTGGTTCTATAGCTCCAAAAAAGTTTATTGCTCGACTAAGAAAAGAAAAAGGTATGTTACTTTATACTGTTAAAATACTGTTTTTTTACACTAAAAATAATATTTTGCAGAGGAATTTGACAATTATATGCAGCAAGATGCTCATGAATTCTTAAATTTTTTAATAAATCACATCAATGAAATTATTCTGGGTAAGATTATCTAATAATTTTTCTTTTTTTTTTTTAGACTATATTTCTTTAATTTTAATACAACTACAATTTGTTTACTTTTCCAGCGGAAAGAAATCAAAATAAACCACCTGGTAGCAAAAGTGCAGGTGACGCTGGTACACCACCAGAACCTACTTGGGTACATGAAATCTTTCAGGGCATTCTGACTTCAGAAACTCGTTGCCTTAATTGTGAGACTGTATCTAGCAAGGATGAAGATTTCTTTGATCTTCAAGTGGATGTTGATCAGAATACCTCAATTACCCACTGCCTCAAATGTTTCTCAAATACAGAAACGCTTTGCAGTGACAACAAATTTAAATGTGATCACTGCAGTAGCTATCAAGAAGCACAGGTAAATTTATATTTCTTACTACATATCTTTTTACTAATTGTAAGATTGTAAGAATTATTGAAATTACTTACTATAAACATATAAAATTTTTACTTAAAATAAAGAAACATTATATTACATCCTTTATAAAATAAACAAATTTGTAGTTACTTACTCTTTTCCGTTTCAGAAACGAATGATGTTGAAAAAATTACCAATGATACTTGCTTTACATTTAAAAAGGTTTAAGTATGTTGAACAGTATAATAGGCATATTAAAGTTTCACACAGGGTAGTTTTTCCTCTGGAACTTAGACTTTTCAACACAGTAAGCAGAAAAAAAAACTTTTGGAATACAGCTTTTATAATTATGAAATAAATAATTATTCACAAAAATTTAATTTTCAGAGTGATGATGCTGTGAATCCAGACCGATTGTATGATTTAGTAGCAGTAGTGATTCATTGTGGAAGTGGGCCTAACAGAGGACATTACATTTCAATAGTCAAAAGCCATGGGTTCTGGTTACTCTTTGATGATGATATGGTTGACGTAAGTAATAATAATTTATTTTCGGTTTGTAAACTAAAAATGCTCTAAATTAACTGAGATATAAGTTTTTCCTAGTTGTTACACAAGCCAACTTTTATAATTATAAATATATTTTATAAATTCATGATACTTTTATTATATCAATCATTGAGTCAACATAATAGCATTGCATTTGTATTTTATTTATAGGAAAATAATCAAAAATAATTAGTGATTTAGTTATCTGTATTATTCTTTTAGAAAATTGATTCGTCTGCAATTGAAGATTTTTACGGGTTGACATCAGATATCCAGAAGAATTCTGAAACTGGATATATTCTATTTTATCAATCAAGAGACTGCAGTTAAAATTAATTTTTCAAGAAGATTTTATTGTCATTTGTATTGTCCTGCTTCAATCCATTATCTGTGGCTTTTTAATCACAAAGGAATGCGATATGAATCAGCCAAGATATTTAATAAGTAGCTAGAATTGTGCGGGATTTATATCTCCGTTAGATTTATTCATGGACAATACCAAGTGGTATTTAGTTAATTTTTGTACAAGTAAAAAGTTTCTGTGATGATCTTCTAAATTTCAAACGATTTGCGATGAAGATATCGAGAAACTTCGATCTCGTTCTTTAACTAGATTAAAGTCAAAGGACGACATTAAAGCTACGAAAAATTTTAATGAAATGCATGCTTAGTAAGGCTCATTTAAATAATTGTGCTCTAATTATAAAATAGTATAAGCAGCAATTTTTTTGACTGCAATGAACTGGAAAGTTTCCTTTTGCTGCTGAATTATTTCTTCTTCAGTTTTTTACCTGAAAACATATTTTTAGCAGATTTCAGTCTGTGCAGAGCTTTTTTTAATCATCGAGTGTTTTCGTATTCCTCTGTGATCATTAGTATGAAAGATTAAGGATGTATTAGAAGAGATGTCCACACTGTATGTAAACACAGTGGATTTGTATATTCTTTTAAGAGAATATTTTAATCTTGATAACATACCGATAAATTGTGAGAGCGTATAGATTTTTTTCACATAATTTCGATCACTCATATTGTAAATGTTTGAACAACAATGTTTGCAAGTAACAATTCTATCCAAAAAAATATTTGTAAATCGTTCATTTATCTGGTTTGAGATTTAAAAATAGAAGGAATAAATTACATGTCAAACATACTGCATAGTAATAATACTTTGGCATGTTTGAGAAATAACGTAAAGAATCTCTTTAACGTTAGTGAAAAAATAAAAGTTCCATAACGAAATGAAAGAAGTAAAAAGAGATTCTTATAGATAGTCATAGATATATAAGTATAAGAGCAACGGGATGCAAAAAATATAATTGTCTAGGAATTAATTTACTTTGAAAGTAAAATTCTGACCAGATAAATGAACAAAATGAAACAAAAATATTTATTCATCTTACATCGAAATTTCATTAGTATTTCTTACTATGTCATTAACTTTTATAGTAGAGTTCAATCTGATTTCTTATTAATAAAAATTTTTATTAATCATTTATATTCTTTCGAATGATTTTTTTTCGTACTGCTTATTGATGTAGTAATAAAAAATCGGACATTGCAAAACATTTTTTTGCTTTAAAATTTTATTTGGTACATTAAAACTACATATTATATATTTATATATAAATATTTTTAAATCAAATTATATTTAGAATTACTTTAAGAGAATTTAATAAAAACAAAATTATTTTTGAATGGATTAAGAATTACAATAAATTTAAATTTTTATTCAATTTTATTTTTTAGAAAAAGGGCTTGCCTTGCTGAAAATGATTCTATTATTAAAATAAAAAATTTTATACGTATTTTTGTTTAAACTTTATTAGATTAGAACACAAATATAAAGAGTAAAAAATGTGTAGAATTTATACTTTAAAAAAGGTACGAATATATATAACTTCAAGGTATTTGATAATAACGGCTAACACTATAAAATTCATAGTCATATAAATATTTTCAAATTACAAAAAGTTTATACAAATTTTCTATACTACAAAGAGAAATAAAAAGTATGAGCATTTTAAATGTTAGTTTAATCTATTAATTTAGAATTGTAATCAGTTTATTATTTGCTTTAATTCGCTTTTAAAAATTAATAACAGAAGCCATTTCTTCATTTTATTATATGCATAAGATATATTTGTACTATAATTTTACTTCAAAACTAGTCTACATCGATTTAAAATAAATCATGAACCTCATTTATCCAAGTACTGGATTGCTCATGAACTCTGCTATCCATGTTGGAGACATTATCAAATTCTATTAAATTGTAAAAATGTATGACTGAAAATAAAAATATTGTTATGAATGGATAATGGTCCATACATTTTTTTTTGTCTTGTTAAAATCCTACATTTTTTTTTCTACAAATTGAAGCAATTCAATTTTACAAATAATATATATGTTTGTAAATACATTTCTTATTTTTTTTTTATGTTATTTGAATAAAAGCTCTTGTACAGTGGAAAAATAGGAAATGTATGACTACTGGGGAAAAGAATACAATTCCTTAGATACAATGCTTATCCAAAATGGGTCGAGACATCCAAAACAAGCATGATAAATCGTGCATCGTAAGTAGTGATTTAAATCAGTTAATAAGTCCCATTATAATTTTAAACACGGTGGTGAGGTTGAGAAGATTCTTAATCGTTGCTAAACAGAATATCTCAATTAGAGGGACGAGATTTTTGATAAATAAACATCTTTTAAATTTTTAAATTGTTTCTATTTTTTACGAAAATACGACGAATTTGAATTTAGCGCGATACAAATGCGCGAATCCAACCGCGGCGTGGAACTGAGATTGCAAATGAATCTGCACATGTATTTAGATGATTTACACGTGTGTAGGAAACATGGTAGAAAGCTTATTAACATCTGAATTTATTTTAAGATGGTGGGAAAACAAACTATACGACTGTTGACATTTTTTTATTTTACGAGAAGTTTAAACATTCAAAGTGTTAGAGCCATGAGTAATTACACAGGCATTCACTCGGTATCTTACGTTACTGTACCAAGTGATGAAGTTGCAAAGAAATTGGCGCAGTAAGTATTTGTTTTTTTATTTTTGTAAGATTCATTTTCAAACAAAAAATATCGTAATAAATTCAATTTTTAGTGGTCTGGTAACAAGGAAACTAGCAGCTTGTGTCAATATTATTCCACAAATTACTTCTGTGTAAGTTGTAATTTTATATTATTCTTTTTATGAAAACTTTTAACTTGGTAAATTAAATTTTTATTTAATATTCTAGTTATGAATGGAAAAATGAAATAAATGAAGATAAGGAACTTTTACTGGTAATGTATTGCAGTGTAAATTATGAACCTGAATACTTATTTTATAATTTAAAAATTTTATTTGCTTTTGATAGATGATAAAGACAAGAACAGATACAATAGATGCTCTTACTAAATTTATTAAGTAAGTTATAAAATTAAAAATATGAATTTCATATTTTTCAATATTTTGTTTATCTTACCTTTTAGAGAAAACCACCCTTATGAAGTCTGTGAAGTTATATCTGTCCCAGTAAGTAAACTCTATATGAATAATGTACTTTAATGTTCTTTATATACACATAGAAAATTTAATAATGTAAATAATTTTTTAGATACAAAATGGTAATCCGGAGTATCTTAAATGGATAAGTGATATAGTACCTCCAATTGATAAAAGAGAGGATGAAAAAAAAGATTCAGCATAAAAATTTTTTTAAATTTTGTCTCTGTTATGAAAGAGAATATTAAAAAATTTCATTATTTTTCCTGGTTAATTGCTATCCTATTTTTTTTTTTAATAAAACTATATATACAGAATAAAATATAGGATTTGTGTATTTATTACTTTATGACAGACTATAAATAAAAACTACTTTTTATAATTTTTAAAAATTAAATTTATTACAAATTAAGCAATAAATTCATAAGGAATGGGAGCCAGAAGTTGAGGTGCATCCTTTCCAGAAACAATGTGTGCTTTCCTAGGAAGGGCAGGCTGTCTCTTGAGCAGAACCTTTACCTTCTTTTCCTTAGCTTCCTTCCTCAGCCTTTCATTTTCCTTCACTCGCTTCAGAAAATCTTCTCTGCATTTGGAGTGAGTCAAATGCTCTATTCTGACATTGATGCGCTTGGCAATGATGCGTCCACGTACACGCTTGTTGACTATTACTCCAAGAGCATGAGGAGTGACGTTGAAGACTCTTCCAGTCTTTCCATGGTACACCTTGTACGGCATACCCTTCTGCACTGCTCCATTACCCTTGATATCGACAATATCACCAACCTTGTATACTTTCATGTAAGTAGACAAGGGAATGGTTCCGCTCTTGCGGAATTTGCGAGAGAACAAGTCTCTCGTACCGCGACGATAACCCTTAGAGTTCGTCATCTTGGCAAGTCACTTGTCTGAAAAAGAAAGTCAAATCTATTATTGAATTTTATTATTCATAAGGAAACGAGGACAACTAATTAGTTACTAATTATTAAGTAAAATAATCGTAAATTAACATTTACAATCTAACTATACAAACAAAGAATTTAATTTTTACATTGTCAGGTTCTTAATTGTTCCCTGATGTTTATGAAAGTGAGGTTATGTTAATTTCTATGAATGAAAGTTAAAAATTTTTTATCTTAGAAACTTGATGAATTCATTAAAAAATACAGCGTCGATTATGATTTTTTTCTTCTTAATTATCTGTATTCCGTGTAATGAAAAATAACAACAATTAAAACCGACAAAAGACGCACGTGTTACAGCACGTCATTTATTTTGTAGAAATTAACACTTTGTAGCTTTCAATTAGCTCATTAAAATTATAATAAAAAAAACTTGGCAGTTATTAGTTAAGCCTATTTAGATCCTAAACACTTGATTTTCTCCAGACTTACATTAAAATTATAAAAATTTGATGTACAGTAGACAAACACTTACGTTCTTTGCCGAAGCACACGCGAAAGGAAGTTCGATAGTTTCCTTGTTTCCTAACCGCACTTTTTCTCATCGAGACTAAATGTTCGAGATAAATCGATAGCTAATCGAATTTTAAACTTGAACAATAATAAGGAAATATACATATAAAAAAATAAAATAATTATTACTATAAGTTCTATGCTATCTGTAAATTTAATCTGTTAAATAATATCTTTGTATTTAAGAATAATTTTTTTGCAAAATAAAAAATATTAAGAAATGGACTCCAGCGTTTTTTTTTTCTTTTTTTTATAAATCAATTATTTCTTAAAATGTAAATATTTTTTTAAAGTATTTATTTATTAAATAATTCAATAAATTTAAGTAATGAAGATTTTTTTTGTAGGGTATGAAATATATATTATCTAATTTTGATACACAAATATAAATTGTTATTTACTGATTCAAAATTACTATTTTATTTTCATTGGATGCAAATCCAAAAGCTTTTATTCTCCAAAACAGAAGTCCATTAGTTAAAATTTTTTTCCTAAATAAAAAGATATTATTCAATGGATTTTGACCGTATGGTATCAGTTAATTCATATTGATTTAAAAAAAAGCCACTATTTTTTTCCAAATAATCAAGCTCGTTAAAATATTTAGATATTTAATAATTGATTAATTAATTATCTATATGATGACTGAGAAATTTCAACTTTATGGACTTTTCATGCTGATAAAGTGCCGCCTTCGCCTTTTTTCTTTTTATACCGTTAAAATGACGTATACTTTTCATTTGATTAGATGTAAATTTAATGTATTTCGAATTCCAAAAATCGAGCCTTTATTTAAAAAAGCCCGATGATGCATGACGAGCCCTTACTGCGTGTATCTCTATCACCCTATTTAAAGTCCTAATTCACTACAAAATCCAATAACTTTCAATCAGTTAGACAGAAAAACTGGGTTATTCGAGGGGTTATTACACGCACAGTACCGTCAATCATTGTATAAACGATTTATTGAATGCGGGTATTAAACTCCAGTGATTCAAGGTCGTTATCACCGAGACGTAAATCTATTAAATATTTTTTCCTATTGAATGCGAATTACGCCCTCGTAAGATAAACATTTGGAGAGATCGAAATCGGCTGTTTCCACTCGAGGCGATGCATGCGCCATGCGGCTCATGTGTGACGCACAGCACACGTATATACATATACGTATACTCGTGGAAAGTGACGACTTGCCGAGCCCGGCGGGCGACGAGCCGCTCCTTTTCGAGCCGCCGCCACCGCAGGCATGTGTGTGCCTTGCTTGTCACCTCAACGCATGGCAATTAATGATCTTTTTCTCTCCTCCATTATTTACGAATCGATATTGCAAATTCATTCGCCGAGGAAAACATATCGGCTGATTATCGGCAGCGCTAATTGCGACTTATTTGACGGACCACTTTTAAGACCTCCAAAAATTTTCTATACCGTTTTAACTGTTTTTTGATAATTCCCTCTATCGGTCACAGCGGGTTCTTTGGAATTACGAATTGCTGCGGTGCTTTTAACTTTCGAAATATTTGATTTTCCTGGAAATAAAATCGCCGGAAATGCAATCGATCGATACAATACTTTTGCGAAAAGTGTATTCGGCGAGGCTAAAGTTATTGTTAAATAAATGAGTCTCTTTACATGGTAATATTATTCCAAGTAATATCCTTGATATTCGAATTGTGCGATTTCGATTTACATTTTAAATCTACTGATAATATTCGTGAAAGTATAAACTGTATGAGTAATATTCTATTTAGTAATGGATATTCGAAATAACGATATATCTATGCGTTTTTCATCATTCATCAATAAAAAATAAATCTTGCGTCTATTTTAGCGATTTTTGCTCGAGTTTTTAATTGACAAGTGCGACTATTCATTATTGTGAAAACTGCACGTCCGCACGCGTAAATGAGTACTTTATATATAGCTCTTACGATGAAAGCATTACAAGGAAAAAACTGTACTAAAGTCAATCCCATCTTGAATTCCATTTGACCTGTACCCTTGACTACATTTAATAAACTGCGTTTCAAGAGTTATTATTAATATCCTTCTTTGAAAAATTTAATTAAATTGTTGAAATTGTCAAACTTTCCTCTCAAAATAGAAAAATTCTATGAAATATTGAATCAACTACTACAATTTCCTTAACATGTGATATGCAGTGTATCAACATATTTTAAAATGAACGATATAATTGTAATACCAATACACTCCGTTTTCATGTATGCATGCAAGAAAAAATTTGCAACAATCTTGTTAGAGCAAAGTGGTCATTAAGCGAGCTCAGAGTGCTCAAACTCAGTGATACGATCGAAAATTGCACACGCGTCTAACTACAGTTACAGGAGCGGATAGGCTGAGGCTAGTCGAAAATCGAAAAACTGCGAGCGAAGGCACTATAAGGCAGGGGCGTGGAGTGGAGAAGAAGCCGCATAGGCGCTCGGTCGACTCTCGAGTCTCGAGATACACGGACGCGGCACACCCGCACACAGACAGCGAGGCAGCTGTATTCTGTAACGTAACGGCTTTCCGGCGGCTCGGTGGCGGCGGCATGCCGCATGCGTTCGGTTCGCATCACCAAATCACCATCAGTCGGTGTACTTCACTGTAGACGCGCGCACGCGCCCGACTACCGCTTGTTTTTTCCCTTATTTTTTGCGGTACAGCAGCGCATAACGACGCACCACACACAATAGTGCCTTTATCGCTCGGTGACCGGCCTCACGTAAAAGGAGGACTCTGGCCCTCTTGGTGCCCGTCAACGAAGGAGGCAGCTCACTTACGCCTGCGGCCTGCTGAGGCTACGAGTTCAATTCCTTTGAGGATATCGTATCAGTCACCCCCTACCAAACAACAGAGTAGACAGGAGTGCGAGCGAACTATACTTACATGTGCTGCGTCGACGTGCTGCGTTCGCGCGCTCGTTTCCTTCATCCCCGGGAGGCACCGTCGTAGCTCTGTCCCTCTCGCACGCAAAATATCACGAGATAGCAGAGCCGATCTTCAACGGAGAAAATCGAGAGAGCAGCGCTGAAAGATGAATGTCGTACGGAACATCTCGGCGGTCTTCTGGTCGCCGAATATATGGCTGCCTCCAAACATCACCTGGGACGATATCGCCCCGACGCCAGAGAACAAGTTCGCCGATTACCGGCACCTGCTCTATCCCCTGCCGATGGCCTTGGTCGTGCTAGTCTTGCGATACGCCCTCGAAAGGTGAGCTTTCCCAGAATTTCTTAGAGATTGTTTACATTTTCGAAGGGGGCGACTCTGGTACGCTGTGATCCTCGGTTTTTTGACGTTGGACGCTCGCTTCGGTATTGTATAACAAAAAAAAAGAAAACAAAAAAAAAACAGGAATCGCTGTCGGTTTTGGAGGTTAGAGCACCTAACGTTGGCTTAGCGGCGGTTTTTCTCGATAGCAAGACGTTACGGAAACAACCGGCAGGCAGACTCCTTAAAAGGAGCCTTAATTTTTCATCACTTGCTGAGTCTAACGCTTTTCGGGATTGCACTAGGTTTTCTTGTGGTCATGGATGTTGCTGCTGTGACGGACGATTAACTTTCTCCAAGGACCACTCAGAAAATTTCGGTGGTTTTTACACGATGTGCCTGTAATGACGTTTGATCTCACGAGTTTTCCGGTTTTTTCAAGAGGTTTTTTTTATCACTGTTCTAAAACTACGAGACTTTTCTTTTTAACGATAGATTTTCCTGGACGCAGTCGCGATGTTTCTCCTGCATTTTTTGGTATTAATATATACGAATATTAAACGAATAAACATGTTGAATTTTTGCGTGATTCATGAAATTCTTGATAGCGAGTTAACTTAGAGATAAATTTAGTTCGTATTATGAAACTTTTATCGCTTTTCTTTGTTAATTCATTACCTTTTTCCTCGTATTTAAGCGCGTTAACTTTCCTATCATACTTATTTATCGTGTATAAAATTGTTTACGAGGTGCTATTAACTAATTTAGCATAAACACCATCTTATAAGATTTCGTTTTTAACAAAAATAACGTAAAGTAATGTATTTTCGTGAAGAAATTGCATTTTTAACTAAAAAAAACCTGTGTATGAAACATTAATTTGTATTTACTCCACGTTTTGAAGTGCTTATTACAGATTAAAACATGATTTTTATATTGGTTATTATTATTCTTATTTGGAGAAAGACCTCTTAACCTTTCAGCTGATTAAAACTTATCTTTTGAATTAAACAAGATCATGAGAAAGGCGTGACTGTTTTACATTTCCATTCATAATTCTACCAATTAATAAATATTTAAAGACAATGAATTTTAATTTCAACATTAACAGGTGTAAACAATCAAACAAAACAAATTTTCTTATACGTTGACAAGCTCTTTATTACTTTGTCTGTAGAAATTTAAGATTTTCAATTTTATTTTATTTAAGTTTTTCATGCTACAATGTTTTTCCTTATTCACACATGTAGTATAATTACCATACAACAGTAATAGGAAAAAATGACTTTAATATAAAAAAGTGTCTCAGCGGCCGATGTAGCGTAGGCGAAAACCACAAAAAATGTGGAAAAAATAACCCAATCAACCACCAACCCCCGTTTTCGGTGAATAATTACTACGGAATAATAATTTTTGTCATTCGACACCAAATGTAAATTATCATCTCGGAAACTTGTATTACTAACCTAAGTTTTCTGTGTGTCCAATGATCAAAATAATTATTTCTTTAGTAATTTTGCATCGAAAATGGGGGAAAAGGACTTTCCACACTCAGAGGGAGGTTGGTAGTTGGTTGGGTTATCTTTTACACACTTCTTTGTGGTTTTCGCGCACGCGAAAAGAGATTTCGCATACGCGAGAAGAGATTTAGCGTACGCGAAAAAAGATTTCCGTACGCTACATCGGCCGCCGAGACACACTCTATAAAAAATTATGAAAAATAATTTTTTTTACATAATTGATATTTAACAGGAAATTTATTGATTTATTTTTCAGGTATTGCTTTGCACCATTTGGAAGAAGTTTAGGTATCAAGACATCACGGACCAAAAAAGCAACTCCTAATTCTATTTTAGAGAAAGCCTACCATGGAAAGAGAATTAAGCAAAAGCAGGTAAAATTATATTATTCAAATAAATATTTTAGGCCTTAATTTTCTTTCCTTATTTAATTGTTCTTCTTTAAAAATATTTAAAAATAACAAATTATGTGTAAATTATAGATTACTGCACTTGCTAAGCAACTGGACATAAGTGAAAGACAGGTAGAGAGATGGTTGAGACTGCGTCGAGCTCAAGATAGACCTTCAACTTTGACAAAGTTTTGTGAAAATAGCTGGAGATGTCTTTACTATTCTTATTCCTTCCTCTATGGCCTATACATTCTGTGGGATAAACCATGGCTGTGGGACATTAAGCATTGTTACTACAATTATCCTTATCATCCAGTAACTAATGATGTGTGGTGGTATTACATGGTATCAATGGCATTCTACTGGTCACTGAGCATTTCTCAGTATTTCGATGTTAAACGAAAGGATTTTTGGCAAATGTTTGTACATCATATAGCAACTATTGTTCTGATGTGCTTTTCTTGGGTTGGTAATCTTACAAGGATTGGCACTCTTGTTCTTCTAGTTCATGATTGCGCCGATATTTTGCTAGAGGTAAAAAGACATTTTAACTATTAAAATCATTTAATATTTATTCTAAAATTAATAAATTTGATTTTCTTATCAGGCGGCAAAAATGGCTAAATACGCAAACTATCAAAGGGTTTGCGACACTATTTTTGCATTGTTTACTGTATTGTGGATTTTTACTCGTTTGGGTGTTTATCCATTCTGGATAATATACAGGTAATTTTTACACGCAAGAATAATTTTTTAAATCTAAACATTTATATATATATATATATATATAAAATCTTACATGATCTTTCCGGTTAAAGGTTTAAAATGATCAACTTCTAATTTATCTATAATAAATTTCAATCGTTTTTTAATTTTCAATATAATTACAGCACCTCTATTGAAGCACCAAAATTAGTGCCGATGTTTCCAGCATATTATATTTTCAATTCATTGTTGAGTTTATTGCTGGTTTTACATGTCTTTTGGACATGGCTTATTTTGAAAATAGCTTTTAATGCACTCTATGCTGGCCAGGTAAATATTTATTTATCTTCTACAAGTATTTAATGAAGCAAATTAACAATACCCATAATTATTATATTGTTCTCACAGATGGAAGGTGATATTCGTAGTGATAGTAGCGAAGAAATATCAGAAGAGATCAATGGAGCAAACGTCAACAACGTTAATGTTAACCATTCTACTAAGCCAAATGTGAGGCAAAAACAAAATTAGTGTAAGTAGTTCGTCGTCGCCCTTGCGAACGAAAAAAGTATTACATCGATTAAAAGAGGAATAATCGTTGCCTTTGCATTATGGGAACGATAAGTAATGCGGACGAAAATCTAAAGATTAAAGTTTTGTAATTAAATTAGAAATTTATTTAGCTCGAATGAATTGTGGACCTTCTGGTTTGAGGTTGGATGTGGCATGGACCTTCAATCGATTCTAATCTTATTTTGTATAATCGATAAGCACTTTTATACGGAAGTAGCTTTGAGGGTATTGTGCAGTTGTCGCCTGTTTATAAGATTGTCATTACTGAGTAGTAAAATATTCAGATGTTGCGAAATGTATAGTCGTTTTCACTGTATCTTTATAATATTTTATGAACACATCTTTATGTATTAAGATTTACGTATTTTCTTCCTCTTCTATGTGCACCTGCCAATTTGTAAAGAAAAACTTTATTCTACAATATTGCAATACAATAACATAATATAATTTTTGTATATTACTTGTGTTTACCTTTTTATTTTATGCTTCATTTGCAACAAATTGTAGAATAGATGTTTTTCCGAGTAATAAAAATGGCTCTCTTAACTGCATCTTAAAAAATATGTAACGTGCGCAATAAAAAGGATTTGCCTTTTGAATAAAATTAATTTCCAAAGAACACCCAAATGATCATTCGCTAATTTTTAGAAGTGACTTGAATAAATAATTTTGTTCAAACGTGTTTATTTTTTAACACCTTCTATTGAAAATATTAGCTTAATTCAATGATAATTATTTATTTATTTATTTACTTTTACGGATAATAAGTCCACTTACAATAGATTTACAATAAAAGGTTGTGCTGGCGCAGCACATATATGCACGCATGTGCATACGGTAATATTAAGTATAAATGAAATTTGCGCAAAAAATATGTTATTCAAGAATCACTGCAGAATTGTAAGGTTTAACAAAATATAATTAAAAGGTAATTTGTACAGTTGAATTGAATGCCTATTAGAACTAAAAATTGACTAGCGACCGGTCGAGTTTATAACTCGTACATAAGCTCTTGAATTGCCTCTTTAAATTCCCCAATCTTTTACACGTTCCGCATGCTCGTGCTAAGGAGGTTCCACCGCCTCTTGAACCTGTTGACTGGTGCATTAAATGCGAAAACCGCGGCGTAGCAACCGTCCATAAGAGCCAACCCTTTACGAGTTGCGTGTACCGCGATCCTGGCAGGGAAGAGGCAACCCACTTCAACGGAAGAGACGAGGTTATTAACGACCTTATAGGTGAACAGTAAGTCATAATAATAGTGGATGCTAGAGGTGGAGACCAGGTTGAATTTATTCATCAGTGGTGAGTAATCATAATCTTTAAAACTCATGGGCTTACCACTTTTGACAGCAACACGTCTGACAAAACAGTGAATAACCCCGTTGAGGGCACGGAAGTGTATGGCGCTATAAGGTGACCATATAACCGATGCATACGATATATCAGAAAATTAAGAATTTATTTCTGCGTTATATAGTTTGTATTATCATTTAAAATTACATGGTATTACAAATACACGCCGCATTTATATTATAAAATAAAAAAAAAATAGTCTATGGGTTGGGATTCGCATTTGGACCACGTCTACGTCCGTACGTTTGTACAACATTGACAAATCTGCGGTTGTATTGAATTCTCCTTTTCGCACGTCCAGTTTTCTTCTTACTTTTTTCTTGCTTTTCCACCTAGAATGTAATATTTTATTAAAATTTAATATCATTGAATTGTAATTCTTAAAATATAAAAATAGCTTTAAAATTTGTCACAGATGAATGAAAAGTAGTGCGCAAAAAACTGCAATACTTCACTTTAATCTGTTTTTTTTTTCTTTTGCACCATTATTTTACTGTACTTTATTTATTTAAACTACAGTTTAGATCAAGTGCAAGCGATAATATAAAAGAAAAAAATCAAATATAATTGGAAAAACTAAAAACATACCTTTGGTGTTTGTCCCTTCACTTTACCAGCACGAGCAAGAGATCCGTGCACTTTTCCTCCAAGAAGTGGGATATTAAGGTCTAAAGTAGCACATGGGAGTTCATGGATAAGGAGATCATCGTCTAAAGGTACGCCAGCGCAATAAAGTTTGAACTCCACATTTTCATAGCCTGGTAACCTGGCCTAAAAGATTGAGGTTAAATTCAATGTTTAAAACGTTTAAAAGATTGTTAAAATGAAAAAATATTGTTGAAAATTTATGAAAAGACAAATGTTAATAATCAACGTCTGTCTCCCTGAAACTTTCATTTTCTTTTGCATTATTGCTCGTACTGACACTGTGATTATACACAATTGCCAGTTTATCATTTAATGCACTATTGTAAATAAAATCTTTGATATTAATTAAAAAACTGCTTTTACATTTCTGCAAATATGGGAGGAAAACTAACCTTAAATTCTCCAATACTTTCATTGTCTTGACACTCAAAAATCTGAGTCTCAAGACCACGGATTTGAAGCTGCATTTTGGTTATTTGCCTGTAAAGACGTAAAATCATATTAAATTTTATATTTTTAAAATAATAGTATAAAATTTTACGATGTGAAAATCAAAACTCAGCCGTCACGTGTACGGAATATTTAAATTCTACTCATTTTTTATAAGTATTTATTTTTAATTTTAAACATTGAATTTGGCCTTAAAGTTTTTAATACTTATGATGTATAAACAAAAGAGTAAAAAAATAACTGTTTAATGTTTAAAATAAGTATGAACTAAAATAATGGTTACCTTTTTACTTCGTAGCTTAAACCGGAAAAGACTTGAAGCTATTCCAGATGTCGCATCGAAGAAAAGTAGTGTAAAGCGTGTGCAGCGATATACCACGATACCCATACCAGACCAGAGATTAACATTACAATATAAAGTCAACAATTATTAAATTAATGTATTTCATTTTATAAGTATTAAAGTAATAACCAAAAATAATAATATTACTAACCAGAGCAAAAATCCATCTTTTCTAAAAAACTAATAAATAAGAGATACATATATCTCAATTGACTAGTTTTTACATCACCTATATATATTTAAAATTTAAAATTATTTGTAACCAAGATATTTTTTAAATATTTTGTAATAAATACAAATTAATTAATAAATCATCATTAATAATCATTTTGACAAATATGAGATATTTTTTAAATAAATATTTTGTAACCATCACTAAAAATTACTTCAAATTAACACTTGAAATATGAATTCTCTACTAGATTTAATAAACTGCACAGATATATATCTACTATTTTATTCATTAATTTTCTATACTTTATAGATATTCTTCATCAATTTGATTTTTGTAAGCAAATAAAATTATTTCTTTTAATTTAGCGAAATTTACCTAGATCAGACATACACTGCGCGATTTCTTGTAGTAAATCAAATTCTTTTTCTTAATTAACTATATAAATTTAAATTTGTTTTTATGTATATCTGCACCATTTTTAGAATTATAATAATTAAGTTTATAATAGCTGAATTTTATCGTTCTTTTCCCCTAGCATTAGAAAAAAGTATATATAAGTATTATATATGCAGTCTTATTTTTATGCGCTGTCGTACTATATATCTGCATTTTTGATCATATGCATATATACAATATTCAATTATACATATAGTGCGCGTCACCCGCTTCCGCGACCGCAGTGATCACAATATTCTTTTCTTTTTGCAAACGTAATGGGAATGGACGTACCCTAACCTAAAAGTAAAATACTAATTTCAGGGCGTCTACACAGTTTCTCATACAGCTTTAGCAAAGACGCTCTATCAATATATTACACGAAATTTGCAATCAAACGTAATTTATTCTCTCACATTTTTATTAAAACTGTAACATAATTTTTTTTTTTCAACTTTGAGTAACCATAATTAATTTTTATTATTTTTCAGAGCAATATGTACGTTCAATTTTATAGTAAATGATGGTAAAATTTAATTGTTTTAAATACTATTAATAGATGCAAAATGGAGAATTTAAATATAAGTGGTTCAAATTTTGTTAATGTTATTGTAACAAGTTCAAATAATGAAAGTTACTCAGTTGAACGAAGATTTAAAAAGGATATTACCATCAGTGAATTTAAAAATAAATTAGAACTTCTTGTGGGATGTCAGTCAAAGACAATGAACTTGGAAGTTTACAACAAAAATGATGACCTTGTTTGTAAACCCAATGACAATAATCGTATATTAGGGTCATATCCAATTGAGGATGGAATGCGAATCCATGTTTTTGGAGAAAGTGAAGAGGCTGTTGATCCATCAACTGTAGAAAAGTTTGAACTTACTGAAGAAGCTTATTCTAAAAGGTCCGATACAGTCAAGGCATTTTTAAAAGAACATAAATTAGGAAAATACAATGAAGAAGAGGCCAAGAAAAAAGAAGAAGAAAAGCAACAAGAAATAGAAAATGAAGAGCGATTAGTGAAATCATTGAAAGTGGGGGATAGATGTGAAGTAATGATTCCAGGTAATCCAAGAAGAAGAGCAACGATAATGTATATTGGAGAAACTGATTTCAAAAGTGGATGGTGGATTGGAGTAAAGTATGATGAACCTTTTGGCAAAAACAATGGATCAGTAGCTGGTAAACAATATTTTGAATGTACTGACAAGTACGGTGGATTTGTTAGACCATCTAGTATTGTGGTTGGTAATTTTCCAGTTGATGATTATGACTTCAATGAAGAATTATAAATCAGAAAAGAATTTATCTTTATAAAACTATATCTATCTTGGAAAAAATGCATTTAAATGTAAATAATATAAAGCTTTTTTACAAATAATGAAGAAAAATATTTATGACTTTTATAAATCTGATTTTCTTGAAAATTATTGATGTAGTTGTGCATAAATAAAAAAAAAAGAATAAACAGTTTTTAAGTAAAATATTAATTTTTTTAGACAAATTTAATGCAGTTAATTATGAGAGGAAAAATATATTCATGATTATATATTATAATAAGACTAAAATATATTTAAATATAAATATTTGCGAATCATAGAAAATTTCCTAACCAATATTCCACAACCAAATAAGGTAAAAAGGTAGAATTTTGTATCAGGAGAACATAAAGTACCAAGAAGTGAACTAACCAATTTGTCATAATTGCTACTATTATGACAATACATGGTGTATTACTGTACTTTAAATGTATAAATTTTTATTATTGGGTATTGTCTAAAGATTTTAATTAAAAAATAAAAAGTAATTATTTTCTTACCAAAGGATGTATTAGTAAGGCTACATGATATTTTAATCAAGGTTGAAATTTAACATACCTAATTATTATTATAATCAAATGTTAGCTTGTTGGAAAGCCATTCGTTAAACAAAGATATAGAAGCTTATTTGTCATTATGAATTTTTCAATCTAAATGAAAGAAGTTACACTTTAATTTAAAAGAATGTTGAATTTAATTTTGAAAAAATAGCCAAAGTTTATAATAATGAATAAAGATGAGAAGGAAAATTAAAACGACAAGGTTCATTTAATTAAGAATTTAGAGTTATCTAGGAATGGAGAGGAACGACGGCCCTGCTGTAAAGGGCTGGTTGAATGTTTTTATCAACAAGTGAGCCATGTAGAGGTTGATATACCTATTATGTACGTAGCGGATCGAGGGCTTTCAAAACTTGGCGGCCCGCGCATTCTCATCGATGAGTCCGGACTCGGTGATGTGCTCGACAACTCCTCATTGGGCTAAGCGCCTGGTAGCTAGTTTCGCGATACCCAGGATCATGTCCCACAGGACCTTGCGATGGCGCTTTGCGTCTCCCCTTTCCAACCCCTTTCCGCAATTCCGCCCCGACTATTATGTGAACGAACGAGTTTGCATTTTAAATGAAGCGCCTAGCTATTTTAATCGTTGAATCAATATATGTTTCTTTTTGCTTTTTGCTTTTCTACTTTTGTAGGATAGATAATTTTCTTTAAATTCATCATTAGCAAATTATATGATCATGGCTCGGTTTTTAATCGTAATAATGATGCAAGTAATTACCTTGAAAAAAGAAAATTGGAATTGAATCAGAATTGGACGTAAAACCCGGTAAAACCGTCTTTAGGAAAAAAATGTCGAAAGAATTAATAAATTAATAAGTTGTCGATAAAATACTTGCTCAATTCCGTATTGTTATACGTTAAGAATAAAATCGACGTTACCATGGTTACAAAGCCCCGGTTTTGAAAGATTGATCGATTCATCGTTACTGAACTACTACGTATACCTTTTGAAAAAGGTTATTTTAAGCTAGTGAATAGTTGTAAAGATTAAATTTTTGCTTTACGATGGCTGAGCAAAGTGAGGAGAAGGATTACCATTTCGAACCTCCGACGACTTACGTAGAAAGGACTCCCTCGCCAACGAAAAATAGATGGATGAATAATGTTGACGAGGAGGAATTTAAAATTTTAGATCCTGACGATCCTCTAATGAAAAGATTCCAAGATGCGCTGAAAGCACATCTGCTTCGCATGAATGAAAAGCTCAGCGCGGAAATTGGTGATATTGTAAGTACATAATTAGCTTTACAGTTTAGCTTTAAGTTAGTCTCTAAAATAAAATTCTGTTATCGTAGGAAAATGAGCTGAAAGTGGCGAAGAAGAGCAGGGAAGATGAGGCCTTTACTCTGTACGGCATCCAGCAGGAAGCTTCGAAGCAGGAAGAAGCAATCGAAAACTACAAAGACATGCTGGCCGAGCTGATCACTATGCGAGCAGACGTCGAAGAGCGTTTGAAAAAGATAAAAGCTTCGCACAAGCAGGTCAGTCAAGAGTTGGAAGAGAAACAGTTACGGGAGAAAAAGCTTTTGCAAAGCATCGAGAGCCTGGACATGCTCATGAAGCGCTTCTCCGATTGGGAAAACGAATTGTCCGGGAACTTGCTGGTTTCCCAAAGAATCTCCGAGAAGGATGCAGTAATGGAAAAAGAGCTCCTGTACGAGAAGCAAAAGAGAGATTACGTCTTGTACAGGCTCGAGGACGAAGTCTGGAAGCTGCAGAATGAAATAAAAGATCTTGACGAGCAGCTGCAGATCAAGGACGAAGAGAAGCAAACGTTGAGTCAGACGGTGGCTGACGCGACGGCCGATTTGGAGGGCCTTGAGAGGGAGCACAGAACTCTGTACAGTGCCTGGAATGCCGTGCTCAATCTCATTAGTCAACGGGACAAAATTCACGGAGACATCTGCACCGAACAGAGGTTTCATTATTATTAATACATTATAGCTTTCTTAAAATTTACCTCTTATCTTCTTATCTTTCTCAGAGAAATTCGCAACTCTTTGCACAATTTACAAATGCAAATCGAAAAGTTTAAAAAGGATTCTGGAAGAGAAATGGAGAACAACGAACGCCTCACGTCCTTGCAAACCAGAGTAAGCGCAGAGCTCAAGCTTTTGAAGCAGCTTTACGACGAAGACAAAGCAACCTACGAATCTTTAGAATCAAACTTTATTAAAATATCCAAGAATTTGGAACAAGCCGACAAGGAATTGATGGCTGCTAACTCGGTAAGTCAGGCGAATTAAACTAACACAGCAGAGCAGATTTAACGAATTTTTAATACTTTTAAGGAACACGATACGATTACGCAACAGGAAACATTACTCAATAAAGTGCTTTCTAAATTCGAATATAAAAAACGCAGTATAGAAGAAGAGATTTTGGCTCAATTAGACGATAAAGTCACACAAGATAAAACGATCAAGTTCTTGAATAAACAGCTGCACGACATAAAAGATAGTAATCTTGAAAATGAATTAAATCTAATGCGATCCGAAAATACGTACGGCAAGTTACTTCTCGAGCTAGAAAAGTACAACAGTATAAATGAAAATGAAAAGTTCGACATGGATGCAGCGATACAAAGAAACGCAGAAAAAGAAAGAGAATCCGACAAGTATAAAAATGAAATAAAAAACTATGAAGCTTTAAAAAAGGAAAGAGACAGAAAAATAGTACTTTTGAACAAAAAAATCGATGAGGTGATTTTAGTTAAGTTTATATAAAAAAAAGCGTCGATTAAAAAACTGACGACTGATTTCAGGTATTGACAATAGCTGGCAGAGAGATAGAAAATCCCTTGGACGACAAGATTAATTCGATGGAGAAAGATATTGAAGACGCAGATACGAAAATTAAAAAAGCTCAACAGATTTGGCTTCGTCAGCAGGGATACATGTTCTCTTTGAGCGAACAGAGAGATCTCCAGATCCAAGAGCTCGGAACCATCGGCAAACAGATAATGCTGATGGAGCAAAACAATTCCAAGATCGAAATGGAATTAGAAAAGCAAAGAAAGGAAGAGACAAATATTAGCAGGGCTATGACGGCCTTGCAAATAAAACTCGAGAATATAAGTCTTCGGTTGGCTAATCAAAGGGAATTGACCAACGAATTACAGGATAAAAATAATCTCGCCAAGAATGAATACATCAATTCTCTTAAAGACGCCGAAATGGACATAATGAGGATGCAAACCGATGCTAAGGATTTGCTGAAAGAAAAAGAAAACCTGAAAGAGGAACTGAAATCTGCTCAACAAGAAAGTCTTTCTTGGGAAAAGAAGGTATTCCGTTATTCCCGTTATTATATTGCTAGTATTATCAATGAAAAAACATAGATTCTTAGAAAATTTTTAGGTTCAACTAGCGAACGAAGCAAACAAGTGTTACAAAGAAGAAAGGTCTTCAGGAGGGGACATTTCTACTATGAAAAGTGAGATTCTTAAAATGGAAATGCGACTTTCTACTCTCCGTAAAACTCAAGAAAAGTTAGTTCAAGATATGGAGTTCTGCATATCTAGGAGAGAAAACATTGTTGACGTTGCTATGGGGCGAGAGAAGAGAAATCCAAAAAATCGGCACAATCAAAGGATAGTGCTTAGAAAGAGATTAGACGATCAAAAAGGAAGAATAAAGCAACTTGCTAAAGTAAAATTTTTAAAAATTATTTAAATTAAAATTTTTGCATTATCGCAACTTACAAATTATTCTTATATTTTATAGGAGGCCAAACAAATTGATTTGAAAATCAGAAATTCAGAATTTGAATTTAAAAAATGCCTTGAATTTTTGAATAAAGGTCAACAGGTAATAAGGAAAACTGAAGATATTATACCAGATATAGAAAAGCAAATAGTAGAAGCAGAATTAATAAAGAATCATGTAAAAATGTCTTTTACTTTAATAACTTCAATTTACTTTAATAATTTCAAATTCTTCCTAATTCATTAAATCATTTTACTTTTTCTTTAGGATTTGGAAATGTTAGTTAGAAAACAGCGCAGGGTAAACATGCTTCAAGATCTCAAAAATGGACGTTACAAGTTAAATATTAAAAATGAAATGGCATTAGATGAAGAGTGGCAAAATCAACAGATAGTACATAGTCAATTAACTCACATCATGAACCAAACTCTACATGATTTTCCTCTCCTAAAGAATGACATACGAAAAATATTGTTTACATTGGAGACTTCGTAAAGTGAACAGAAATTATGTATACAGATTTGAAAATCTTTTTATTTTTCTTTTCTGATTATCTCTTTATACATTTTTATATTTACACAATAAAAAAACAATTTCAACAACTATAAATTATTGTTTACATTTCATTCATTCTGCATTCTTTACTCTGCGTAATTGTATCCATCTCACTATGTGATAAGTTTTTTTCCCTGTTCTTAAAAGTGTAATATTATTTGGTAAAACAAGTTTTTCAAATTTCAAAACTTGATTATGATTGTTAACTTTTTCATAATTAATATAAAATCCACCTGCATTAATTATTCTAATAGCATCTCTATCAGTTTTAAAACAATTAGCTTTCATAGCTAGATCAAAAACGGTCATTCTTGTATCAAAAATTAGGTCTATAATACTTGACCCTTCAAATGCTGCTGTGATTTGTTCTTGAGTCATTGTTGATAACGATTCTAAAGATTTATCATATAGTAACAATGTTGCATTTTGAGCTGCTAACAATTCTTCTTCTAAAAAATTTAAAAAATAATTTTCTATTAATAATATATACTAAAGTGTACTGAGTATATTAGAAGAATAAAACAGTTACCTCCGTGTACTAATAAAGTAACATTGTCAGCCAAAATTTTTTGTGCTTTTCGATCTTCTGGATTTCTCTTATGTTCTTCAATAATAGCATTGATTTGATTAACAGATAAAAAAGTAAAAAGTTTTAAGAACTTTTCAACATCAGCATCAGTAGTTCGAATAAAATACTGATACATCTGAAAACTTGACGATCTTCTTGGAGACAACCATATAGCATTGCCCAATGATTTTCCAAATTTTTTGCCACCTTCTGCTGTTATTAGAGGAAGAGTAAAACCAAAAACTTCTTTTTTTGCTGCTCTACTAATTAGTTCATGTCCAGCTGTAATATTTCCTAATTGATCGCTTCCACCAATTTGAAATCTACAGTTGTATTCATTTAATAGGCATAGCCAATCGTAAGCTTGAAGAACTTGATACGTAAATTCAGTGAAACTCATTCCAGTGTCTGAATTTAACCGAGATTGAACAGATGTCTTACTTAACATTGTACCCATTCTAAAGTGTTTTCCAACTTTTCTTAGAAAATCTAGTACATTAACATTTTCATACCACTTTATGTTATTTACTACTTTAATGGGCACAAGAGGACATTTCTCATTTTGCCAAAAATATTTTTTATGATTTTCAAATATTGTTATAATATTTTCTTGGATATATGTCATGTTACGATTTATTACAGCCTGCTCAATTATAGCTCGCTCACTTGTCCTATGGCTTGGATCTCCTATTAATCCAGTTGCACCACCAACTAAAGCAATAACCTTATGACCACCTCTTTGCCAATGCAAAAGATTCATCAAAATCAATAAATTTCCAACATGTAAACTGTCTGCAGTAGGATCAAATCCTGCATAAACACATTGAGGAGATTTATTAAGAATATCTGTCACATGATTTCTGAAAAAATGTTGTGCATAAATAAGTATTAAAATTTTCTTCCCAATTGACAAAGATAAAACATTTAAGACAAAGGCAAATTGATTGTCTCTATTATACTTTGAATAAAGTAAGGTAAAGTGCTTACGCGCATGTATCAGGAAAAAGATCTTGATACATTCCCCTTTCATGTAATTTAAGTATATTTCTAGTTTTATATTTAGATTCTTCGGAATAAAATCTACAATCCTTGAGCGTTTGAATAATTATTTTGCCGGGACTTCGGTGTAACCTCAAAAAATTTATTCCGCGCATTTTGTTCAAAAGTTTTAACTTTTCGGCAATGATAACTTAATCGAAGTGTAGTAATGAATCAATTGTAACATGAGTTAAAAATTTTTTACCCTATTTACTAAAATAAATACATAAAAAATTTTTTTTTTAAAACGTTCATTCTTGGACAGTTTTGAGGTTTTGACACTTTCACATGGAACTAACTGTACGATATTACGATACACGCTCTGTATATATATATATGTGTGTGCAGGAATTTTTATCTGTAGTAGTTGAGAAACGTGTTAAAAACTAAAAAATTTAGTTATTACGAATTATTACACGCTTTACAATGTTTCTATAAATGATTATAAAATTGTTTTATAACATAACTAAACATACGATAATTTTAAACATAATGAAAATATCAGTTAACAATAAACAATAAATGTATATACATATAGTATATATTCTTTTATTATTTCCAATTCTTTTACTTGTTTATATTGTTTTTGTAGTTATTAATATTATTAAAAAACCAAAACATTTAAAGGATTTTAAATCAGTATTTCGTCCGAAACTCAACCAATCATATACAGATTAACGTAAAAAGCTACATTCAGACATTCTCCTTACTGAAACCTCCCCTCTGCAAGTTCTTCGATTATGTATATCTATATATAGATGTATACACTGGGAGCGACGCAGATCCAGACGCAGTGAAAACAAGCTTTAAAACCCATTGGAGAAGAAAGACACGGAGAGAGGAGGGGCAGAGGGAAAGGGAAAACTCGGCGAAAGGAACTCTTGTACAGCTGTCATGGCTGACTCACAGTGAGGGATAACATTTTTCCACATACCTATCGCGGTGAAAACAATAAGCACGCAGGGCTCAGTGAGCGAGAGAGACGGAGAGTGAACGCGATGCAGATGCAGGAGCGGCAATAGTTCACGACTTAAGCGAAAGAGAGACAGGAGACTCATCGTCGCTCTATTCTCTTCACCATAATAATCGAGAGAACAGGAAGGCGCAGTCGTGGAGACAACGACAGATAAGCGGAAAAACCAGTGCGCCGTCGGAGGAGAGAACGGTGCGTCGACAGGCCTTCCCTTATGTTTGCACCCACATCGCTGAGAAAATAGCGGAGCTTTTGCGATCGCACTGTGGGTCCAGCAAGAAATGATGAACGGCTTAAGTTTGAGTGAGTTGTGCTGCCTCTTTTGTTGCCCGCCCTGCCCGTCCAGGATCGCCGCTAAACTGGCTTTTTTGCCGCCTGAGCCTACCTACACCTTCATTGAGGATGAAGGCTCCAAATACACCATCTCTCTATCCGAGAGGGCAGAGTGGCAATACACTGAGAGGGAAAAGGAGTCTGTTGAGGGATTCTATGCTAGAACTTCCAGAGGCAACCGCATTGCTTGTCTCTTTGTTAGGTGCTCAGCTACTGCAAGGTTTACTATACTTTTCTCTCACGGTAATGCAGTTGATCTGGGACAAATGTCAAGTTTCTACCTGGGCTTGGGCTCCAGAATCAATTGTAACATATTTAGCTACGACTACTCTGGATATGGAGTCTCAGGTGGTAAGCCGTCAGAGAAGAATTTGTATGCCGATATCGATGCAGCCTGGCATGCATTAAGGACTCGTTATGGAATTAGTCCAGAGAATATTATTTTGTATGGGCAAAGCATTGGTACTGTACCCACCGTTGATTTGGCATCTAGATATGAAGTTGGGGCCGTGGTTTTACATTCGCCTCTTATGTCTGGCATGCGTGTTGCCTTTCCTAACACAAAGAGAACTTGGTTCTTTGATGCTTTTCCAAGGTAAAATATTTTGAGTACTTATCTAATTATATTTCTGATAATAAAAGTAGATTACTTATTTCTTCGTAAGTAGATATAAAATTTTAATCTGCCTACTTATGTGTCAGAACAGATATTATATTAATGCCGATATATTAAGTACCTGAAAGCATCTTACATTTATTTATTTAATTTATATATAATTTACATTTAATAATAAAACTTAAATGTTATCAAATACTTTCATTAAATATTTTACAAAAATGTCGATAATTGAGTTTTTCGCAATCACATATGTAAGTGACCTTTAGAAGTTAGAAACCTACTGTTCCTGACACACTTGACATAAGTTTTCTTAATTTAATTTACTTAAGCTATTTCATCACGTATGCTTATACAAGTTGCGATCAAACTAAGCTATTTCCATGATCATTTAAATTATTAAATTTATAATTTTAATAACTTTTTAAAATTTAAATGATTTATTTACAATAATTATATTATTTTACAGTATAGATAAAGTGCCGAAAGTTACATCACCAGTATTGGTAATCCATGGAACAGATGATGAAGTTATTAATTTTAGTCATGGTTTGGCAATTTATGAAAGATGCCCACGAGCAGTTGAACCTTTGTGGGTTGAGGTAACAAATAAACATATTTCATTATACTTAAAATAACATTTAAAATCCCACTCTTTAATAGTACATGCAATACGAATGCAATGAGAATATTGTGTTCTGCAGTTATTGTTGTAGTAAAAGCCTTGTCATACAATGTGCTTTTGAAATATCAAGGTTGCATACTTTGATATTCCATTGATTTTCTTTAATTGAATGATATGAAAGCTTTTATATTTAGAGTAGGTGAAGTCCAATGTAATAATTATATTCAGAAAACTCTTTTCAAGTGAATTTTCTACAAGTTTGTTTCTTTTAAATTTATTTTTATAATTTCTTGATAACTATTTAATTAAATTTTTATATCTCACCATGATTTCAAAATATTTCAAAAATCATTATAATATTAGTAAAATAATTTTACATAGTGGTCAGATTTAAGTATGTCAAATTTTTATAAATCAAAAATAAAATAATTATTCAAATAAAATGTTGTACAATTTTAGGGTGCTGGGCACAACGACGTGGAGCTCTATAATCAGTACCTCGAACGACTTAAGCAATTTGTGAGTGTAGAATTGGTAAACTGACGGCGACTGAGCCTCTCTCAGAGCCAGGGAGGCGGTGGAGGGGGCGGCATAACGACGCAACAATCGAACAGTACGTCAAAATCACAAAAAAATCGTCAAAACTCACTGTCCAGCGATTCGAGCATCGGTTCGACAATGTCAAGCCCAAGCGTAGAGTCAACAGCACCGCCGCGTCTTTCACCGTCTGCAAGGAGGGTCACCTTTGAGTCAGAGTCCGTCTACGCCGAAACGACTTCGGTCTATGAAATATACTTCTACGAGAAACAGCAGCTTAAATCTAAGTTAGAAGCAAACGATAAAAAAGAGAAGAGTGGTAATGTAAAACTTGAACTGAAAGAAACGGGTAAGGAGAGAAGTCTTGATCCTCCGAGCATGCGGCAACTTGGCTCGAAGGGTAATCGATTTAAAAACACCAAGTATCACAGAGATAACGGTAGGATTACGGGAAAGAATTCGTCGAGCCTGCTAAAACTTCAGGTAGAAGACAGTAAAGAAGTGGCCAACTCCTCAATTGAACCAACTGAAAATTTTACCAAGGATAAAGTAAGCGACCTAAAGAGTTCTTCAGACATTATAAATGATACAACAGAGTTTAAGGAAACAAACAAAAGCGAAAGACCGTTTGAAGAAAAGCTGCAGCAAGAAGAAAAGACTTCTCCAATTAAGCCGATTTCGGAAAATAAAAACAAATTTACATGGTGTGGTAGTTGCAAGGCCTCAAAGTCTGGCTATTCCTCGACGGGTCAGAGTTCGAAAACTGCAGCTGCTCCAACCGTGTCAGTAAAGAGTAAGCGCAGTTCAGCAACCAGTCCCATGAAAAAACTCAGTCGTTCATCGCTGACGGCTGAGCCAGTGGATAACAATAAAATCAATTTAAACTTGTCTAAATATTCGCCGTGTGCCTCACGCCTTGCTGCCAGCTCAAAAATTCTGTCGACTGATGCCGCGATAGCTGGCGGTACGAGTCCAGAGAGTCCATTGCACGTGTCTCGATCCAAGAGTCCTGTTCAGCCGAGCCTCTCGCTGAGCAGCAGCCAACAACAACAGCAGACGTTAACAAATGCAAACCAACCGCCGATGCGCAGCAAGAGTCTCAGCGGAGGCGACAGCAGCTGTGTAACCTCACCCACGAGCGAGGGGACAAATCTAAGCTGCTCACCGCCTGGCACCGAGATTCTATCACTCGATGAAGTCAACGGCGGTAAACATTCTGCTAACTCCGAGGAGACCTCATTAAGAGCTACTGCACCAGCCTCGGCGATCGAACTCAGCCTTGACCGCGACAAGCGGACTTCGAACTATCGGAGCCTGCGCTGAGGTCACGCAAAAATGCGTTCGAAATCAGTCTGTGCCAGTGAGACAAAGAAGTATGCTATGCGGCATTTACATGATGCGGCACTTCTCTAAGCTTTTATTATTAAAATATGAAAATTTCTACTAGTTCTGTAAGGGAAGGAGAGATTTCAGGTTTTTGGGAGAAAAGGGAATTTCGAGTCGACTGGAGATTTCTTCCCTTGTGAGTGGAATTTTTCGTCAGACTGAATTAAAAGGTTCAGAAACGTGCCTGTAAGCACGTCACGTCGCCAATTACCGACGGCGACAGCTGGCGACGCCTACGCTTTTTAACACGAGACATTAAGAAAGAAACCTTTCGAGACCGTCCCGTATCATGTCTGTTTTTAAGAAAAGAACTAGCACCTAATAGTTTATTATTTTAGTTTTTAATTAATATTTTCTAACTGCTCAAAAGTAACTTTTTCAATTTATAATTTCATTTTTATACCTTTAAGTAAAATATTTAACAAAGGTTTTATACTGAGGTGAAAATATTAGTGTTTCAATGAATTGTTTATATAAAAAATTTAAAAAATACGGGGCTTTCTCAACGGTTTGTCTCTGTGCATTTATGTACTTTCGAATTTATCGATATTGATTTTTCACTCATTAGAGTTGTATCTGATTTATTTACAAGAGTACTATTATTTGTAAAGTAAAGCACCATATAGCGCCATGAATACATTTAAAAATACGTTGGATCGTTTTTACATAAAGAAAATCATTTTTATGAAAACATTTGATACGAAAAGCTGTGAATAATCATTTATGTGCGATTGCAGTTTCTACTGAAGAAAACAGTACAAAAATTACGTTAAATCGTTTTTCACTTTCTTACAGACACGCGAATAATTATCATTTAGAATTCTATAAACGAAGGAAAAAATCCCTGGCGACGAGGTAGATTCACGGTGTGTTCAACGTGAAATATTGTTGCTATATTAAAAGAAAAAGAAAAAGAAACACAAAATGTTGAGTATTATTACAAAATTAGACAATCGATTGACTTGCGAATAATGAGAACTTTTCGTCGCGCCAAGGACAAGTTTCTTAGCTGTCGCTACACTGTGATGTTCTGATCTTCGATATTTTGCAAGATGCACGTCGTATCGGCTAAAACGGTGTCTCTTCGTTTTTTCTTCGCGTACAACAAATATAAGTTAACTACTATAATTATGAATTTAAATAATGATATGATGAAAAATTCGCATTTGCAACAAAAGTGCCAAAGAACACTGACTAGATACTCGACGGTTTCGTCATTGTTGCCTTTTTAAATGAAGGAGATTTCTTCCAATTTTAAGTTCCATTCAAGTCTAACGGAGAGATTCAATGGGGCCTCAGTTATCTTGGGAAAAGGTTTCAAATAAAAAGAAAATTAATCCTTTACAATACAGTCGTACCGATTCATAAAACGAGAATAAAAACTGTTTTTAAAATTTTTAAGTAGATACACTTAATTTTTATGTAAAAGTAATTGGTGATATACATAGTCGTGTATTGAAATTTTTATTCCACGCAAATAATTCGTTAGTCTTGTTAATAAAATTTATAATGATAACAGCACTGTATAGAACTAAATGCAAAGTCCATCTTAAAGTTACAAATGATTCCAAGTTCTGATTCATATTCGCCTAAGAAGTTTCAGTGTTGATAATTCATAAACATAAGCAATATTTATATTTTTGCCAAAAAACATAGGGAAAACACATAAAAAAATAATAATAATAAAACACCAGTTCAACTTTCAAGATTGCAAAATGATTTTCCTGGATTCTCGTAAAAGTCTCGATTTCCAAGGTCGATTGATTTGTATCGATGATAGATTATAAAGAAATTAAAAATGAATGAATTTTGTAATTACAGTGCATCGTTGAAAATTCGATTAATTTGTAAATGTATTTAGAACGTGCTAAGTCTGGAATTTATATGATGAAAATTGAAGAAAAAAATGAAAACTGTTATTACTGTTAACGTCGTTACATATATTGTGAAAAAGTGCTTGATTTTCATTGTCGAGATTACGTGGTTTACTTTTATTTAGAATACAGTTTAGCGGGGAAAAAGTAATACTATAAACAAATTTTAATCGATTAGTATTATATCACATCTTTGCTAGGTTAAGCAAAATAAATAAATATAAAAAAGTTAAAAAAATTATGCCACTATATTCCATCGGCCGTATAGTTTCAAGGATTTCAAATTGCTCTTTTTAACTTTTAACAGAGCATCGCGAATGAAAAGAAATAAACGTGCTTTTTAATAGGGCCATGTTTGCAATGTTTTAAATGAAGAAAATTCACAAAAAATGCGTAGACGAAAAGATTCAAATGTAATGTAAATCTTCCGATGTAGTGATTCATTTATCGAGTATTTTTAGATCACTGCAATAAAATTCCTGCGAATGACGTTTTCATTACGGTGAAAAAAGGAAAATATAAGTTGATGTTACTACTTTTTGTTACTTATATTTTAGAAAAATTAGTTTTTACGATCTTTATACATTGTAAGATAAATTTATAAAAAACAGAATAATAACGAACAATAATGCAATAAAAAATATTAATTGTAATTTTTTTCAACACCTGCGTGTCACATTATATAAGTAACAAAAAGTAATTCGGTATTAAAAATGATAAAGCAGTGATCGCAAGTAACAATACGAATGCAAATAGCTAGGAGACAATATACTGCCAAATTTCGATTATGTACTAGTTAATTTGTAAAATGAGAGGGAAAGTGCAGATAAGCAAATGAATTTTCTGAGCGACTTTGACCACAATATGTTTCTTGTTAGTATTTTTATATCACGAAAATGTAAATATATGAATCACTTTAAGAATATCAAACAAAAGCGTATAAAATTACTAGAACGTGTTATTTCCACGGCAGTCAAAAGACTGTTTCTGAGCCAATGGAATATCAAACTTTGTTTAATACTGTTCTACCTTTCGATTAGAAAATATAAACGCACAAGGTATTTACAGTAACTCCTACAGAAAATTAGAATATATCAAACGTATTTGAAAATTGCTTTTTAAAATAAAATATGACTTTTTTACAATTTGGAAAAACTTATAAAACATTCCAAAATTTAACGGTTTCAGCGTGCATTTTCAAATTTTTTATATTCCATTGGTTCTTCAGACTTTTTAAAAATAATAAATTTAATACATAATAATGCAGAGATATGATGAAAACAGTATCCTCTTATTTCAAAAGGCCAACAAATATTTTAGTGAAAAAAGGTCTCAACAGCAACAGAACTTTTATTATTTCGGCTTTTTCACTTATATTTTTCTCAATGCAAGCTCTTCGCGGTTTGAATTACAAAAGCGAAAGTTAACGTTTTCAAAGATGCTGTGGACAATTTTGGGGTGCGGTGGTATTTATACTTGTATATACTGGTATATTGTAGTTTTTAAGAGTAAAGCAAAATATGTCCATGATTCTGAAAATGGAGAAAGTTAAATGCTAAAAGCAGAATTTTAAATATACTGGCATAAATGTGGTCGCGTGTGCCTGTTTTTTTCGCGTCGCGTTTAATGTACTTATAATGATGCATTTGCGAAAGAGTGTCAAAGATCCAACGTAAAAGAAATCGAGACCTCTATCTTATCGTAGTTAAGATTCCAGAAAATGTCTCAATGTAAAAAAAAGATGAATTAAAAATATGTGAATGCCTTTACCGTGAAGGGTGTTTCGCAACATTTGTCAATATGCTAAAATTTAAGGCTAGTTTTTTTTTCTAATTTTAGAATAATTTCTATTTGTCGTTATTTTCAGTTAATAAACAGTTTATATTAAAATTTTTTAATTTCATCTTAATCACCTACTTTAGTGTTTCCATACATTATACAAACTTGTAAATGTTTGATTATTTTATTGTATCGTAAGTGTAAAATGTTTAAAAAATAACAAAATTGTCTATAATCGAATTTTATCAATAAAAAAATGGATTAATCATAAGAAAAACTAATACAATACATAATAGAGCGTCAACAAAGACGTTACAAATTGTTTACACTAAAGGAAACTAACCCAACCCGACCTCACCGATTTTAATACTTTTTGGATATGTTGTACATCGAAAAATATTTTACACGTATTTTTTCGTCTTGCTAATTTGGTGATTTAAAGGGTGAAAACCGCCTCTAAAGTTCACCCCCAAAAATGATTTTTTCCTACATTTCTCGGATACTATTTCGAATTTTTCGGTGAAACAATGTAAATATTATTTTTTATTCAAAAACAATTATTTGTATATTATTTTCACCGAGAAATGTAGGAAAAACCATTTTTTTTGGGGGGGTGGGGAGGGACTTTAGGGGCGGTTTTCGAAAACGAAAAAATATGTGTCAAATATTTTTCGATGTACTACAACATATCCAAAAAGTATTAAAATCGGTGAGGTCCGGTTGGGGTAGTTTCCTTGTAAGAGACTCCTTTAGTTTTATGAATTTTTTTTTTTTAATTGTGATGAATTTTTATTTAATAAATAGATAAGTTTTAATTATCATATCACAATTACTGAGTACTAAGAACTCACAAAATTCCACTTTTTTAATAAATTGCAATAAATATAAAGTGAACTCTTAATGTTTTTTCTCAATGAATTTCACGATCTTATTATTGATCAAGATTCGCTCATATTAAAAGAAAAATAATTTTTACCACTTGGGAGGCGACTTTTATTTAGATTTTAAGATATTACTAAGGTTGAATGATTGATATACGCATGAAACATAGATCCATAAACAAAAAAGAAAAGAAACAAAATAAATGCAGGGCGCGAGGCGAGTAATGCAAAGGTTCGAAAAAAGTGCATTTGAGGTATTTGAGCAAGTGCATGTGCTGCTGGACCTTACCTAGTATTTTATACTTTCATTATACGTTCTGAAGAGGGTCACTATGTAAAAAAAAAAAAAAAACAATATCAAATGAAAAGAAAGGAACATTCATTTACTTATTCTGTGAAGCGTTGAGAATGCACTGTATGATTAAACGACATAAATTCTAAACGTATAGGCGCATTGTATACGTAGATATATTTTGTATTAGTGTCGCTTCGTTATTACTTGGAAATCGTGTCGCATTTACGTTTTTACACATTGAAATACTGCAGCAAGAGAATTTATTATTACGTTTTAGTGAACCGAAACATGCATAATTGAATACTAATAATAATAATACTAGTAATAATAATAATAATAATAATAATAATAATAATAATAATAATAATAATAATAATAACAAGAACAATATTAATAGAATAATTTACTCCGATAAGCAAATAATGAGTCAAAATGTTCAAAAGCACAAAATTAATACAATGCATACTAGTTACACAAATCATAACTTAATTAATTCTACTTTTTCTTTTGATATTGACTTACTTATTCTACGTACTTGCAGCAAAGAGAATTTTTGCGACTGTTAACAATAGTTCATAAAAACAATTACATTTTACTCTATGCAGACTTAGTTTTAATTAAATTTAAAGTGTACTTGACTGCGTAAGAATCTTTTATGGAAGTTCGTTATTAAAATTCTCTTCATTTTACTCGGCAAATACTAAAATGCATTTAATTAAGCACTTAAAAAGTAGATATTCAGGGAGAATTTATTCTTGAAGAAAAGCAAAGTACTAGAAATAGTTTAAGTAATTTTCGAAAGGAAAAGAACTTGAAGTTTTCTTAGTTTTCTTTTTGCCTGAGGGATATTTAAAAAAATTGCGCATTATATTTACTGCGTTTTAAGGATTTTGCACTAACAAAGCATGCATTCTTTACTAGTTTATCACAAGAACTTGACGGCGCTCCTTCATTACGTAGACATTGAGGAAAAATGACGCGTAGCCCAGTGATTCGGAGCCTCGATTGAATAACTGCACAAACAAGCTCGCGAGATGCGTCACCCCCATTAAAATTTAAAAAGCACATGTAATGAAGTAATTACGGGCACGAGGCTTTGGATATTACGACTCATTGTGCTTCTTTTGCAGGTATTTGCTCTGCATGAACAGAGAGAAAGAAATGTGTATTTTCGTTGTAAGAGAAAGCTCCTTAGTGTCATTTCACTTCTCGACTTTATACTCTAGAAAAAGAAACAAAGAAAGAGAGATGCATTAACGATCAAGTATAATGAAGCGACATTAATGATTACGCGTGCATTGTTGAATTGCATTGTGCAATAACCATTGAACGACAAAAGTTACAATGCGGTAAAATAAATCTGTTTTATGAAGTATAAATTATATATGTACACTGCTTTCAGTCTATTTTTGCGCTCCTTCTAGAATACCCTTTTATCATGATTTTTTTTCTCTTTCTTAGATTATGGGTCTTTGAATTCTCTATCATTTGTATTTGCTTTTCTCTCTGCATTATTCCCTTTTGCTCCATTCCTTTCGGAGATAAAATCTAGTATAATTTTATTAATTGATTTATCTTTAGTTTTATGAACAGTAAATTAACTTTCAGATTTGAGACTTGGTTTTATACATGAATAAAATGAATTAATCAATAATATATTTAAATTGAATGAAAACCTATTTTCAAGTAGAATGGTTCAGTGTAATTTTGGATAAGAGACAAAGTACTATTTATTTCGAATAAATCCTTTCAGTCCTGAATGCGCGGTTGCCTTTAACGTGTGCAACTATATACATAGTACAACGAAAGAAAATATATCGACGAGGTTTTTGAAAATAAATAAAGTTAGCTTGCTTCGGCTTTTTTAGTTGTTGCGCGACTTTATCGATCTAATTGTTTTATTCCGTTTCGAAAAGCTCAGCGATCCCTTGAAAATGTTTGAAACTATATTTACAAATTGATTAATGGTGCAATAGGATGCAGCCTATAGAGTTACTCTTTAAAATAGTGAATCGAGAAGGCCGCAGTTGTACTACGCATTGCAAAACAATCGAGCAATCGGCGGCCCGAGAAAGGCTGCTAAGCGGAGATATGTCCTCGACGTGCCACTGACTTTTACTCTCGCCTGCTCTCGCCTGCCGTACTAGCCTTTTCGCTTATCGGCTCTTTACCAAAAATTTTTCAGATTACGCAACTTGCATGGCGACGCTCGCATAATAACCCTTTACCGGACGGCCGTCGTTTTTTTTACGTTTCACCGCATGGCGTGTCGAAATGCTCATTGCTCAGGCTTTTCAAGGACTGAAAGGTATTAATCTAGCTTGTAAAAGTGCCCGAGGGCGAGTCGCTCGTCAGACGTCATGCGTGCTGGAATTTTTACAAATCCTACTAGGAGATTAACTATTTTTATTGCGCCGGACGTGTTAATTGAACGAAGCATAAAACATTTAATCTCAAAATGTATAACGAAACTTGCTTAATGTAAATTTTCTTTTTAAAACCTATTACATTCCGTGATGAAGTGACTTAAAAGTGGAAAATTCAACTTTAAACTTTAAAGAATTCAATTTTAAACTGTTCAATCTCAAGTAATTTGATTAGAAACTTTATATTAATGGGTTAAAACTAATAATCTGCAGTGCTAATCGTCTTGGAAGATGTAAAAATATGTCATTTTGCTTTTAGTTTAATTTACTCGAAATAAGATAAAGCCAACATGAACGAGGTGAAATTTTAAAGAAAACAATGAAAAAATGGCCATTAGGCCAGCAGTCCATTTATTTTTTAATAAAGCATCGCGCATGCCGTTCTAAAAAAGCCCAATTTTTCCTGACGCAATAAAAAAAGCCATGCAAGTTTTGAAAAGAAGCAGCGAAAAAGCAGGGTTAAATAGCCTTTTAAAAGTTGAAAGCCAGTAACGAGGCGTGAGTGCGGAGCCAAAGCCACGGACTAATTAGCGCCGCTGTGACTCGTCGTCGGTGGTGCATCCGCTTCCCTCGCATAACGGCGCCGGCCGGTAATTGAGTGCTGCGGCCGATGGACGCCCTTCGATTTCTTCTTTTTTTTTCCCCCTTTTGACAAAGGATATAATTCGCTTAGGCCAATGGAATTTCGATATTTCTTTGAAAACGTTTCTCATTTTATTGTCTTGTAGTATTAAGTAAATAAATTCGTAGATTTGCCAGCTCCTCGCACCTCATTAAACCTCGAGGAAGGCGAGTCGCGAATTTTCGAGGCATCGGTTAAGCGATATTTGCATCGGAGCTTAGCCTGGTTGCGCGCCTCCAATCAAGGATGGGCTTTGTTTCGTGTTTCGGGGAGGCGGTTAGATTAGAGAAGCTTGCCGATTGGCCGCAGCGCTATTCCCTAATTGCTACACGAGCCTGCCAAGTAGCTTAATGACGCGCCCCCGCATTATCCGTCAGCTCGGTAAACCTGTTGCCCTCCTATATACCAGCTACAAGGCGAAGACCCTGACGCCGAGTAGCCGGCTGGATTGGCGCCTCCTTTCGACCGATACAAACTTTTTTTTTGTGTCCATTAGTCAGAATAAATGATAAACTGCTCTTTGAACATTTTTAATTTTTAATAATAATTCAATGGCAACAAAATTTTATCTATTGCTTGCCGATAGGAGAGGCCCGTAAGTTATACTAGCTCTTACTTAGCTCTTAAACTCGAAGACGCGTTGCTTATATTAGTCTTCAGAGTACCGGTATGGCTTTAACCCATTACTTTTAATGCTACTTTTACCCTCTTTAGGGGTTCATCTTGATAATGCTATTGAAAGAAAACTACTGATTTTATTTTAGTAAAACCCACCAAAAAATGCTATCAATAATGATATTGATCTGACATTACCATCAATATAGTCGATCGACATGGCGGCTATGATTGTCAACTTGCAATTCCATCGAAATAAATAAGCTCTTACAATTTTTCACCGTTGCAAGATACTTGAGTTTTAATTATTCACTTTTTTATGGGACAATTTTTGTAGCAGACGATGATACATATACTTTTTGACGATAACATACTCTTTGCTTCCTCCTAGAGGAAGCTTTGTCATAGTAATTTTTGGAGTTGTTCGAAAAACCTGATGTTATAATTGTATTTTGTAAGGTGTCAGGAACAAGAATAAATTGTTTTTGAAAAATGTCTGTATGGATATGTGTGTATGTGTGTATACGCATGCATACGCCTGGATCTCAGCTTCTACTGAACGGACTTGCATCTTTCACGGCTCATTTTTTTTCTTTTCGTTTTTTTTTCTGATGGCGGGAAAAAATACTTTTTTTGTTTAGCGTATTTTTTTTCCTTTTATCGCAAATTTCCGATTTTCAAAAAAAATGAGTTTTTTATCTCCAAGGATTACGAGAGTAAAAAGGTTTTAAATTACTTGAAATTTTGCGAAAAGGTAGATCTTTTGTATTGTCAGAGCTGCATAGTTTTTTTGCTTATGAAACTTATTAGTTCAAAAGATATTAAGGTTTTATTTATTTTTTTTCAATTTTTTGAATAGCTGTATCTTACAAGGAGAGTGTACGACATTTGGGTAATGGATTTTCCTGTAACTTTGGGATATGCTTTCTAATGTTAAAATAT
>JAWWML010000062.1:9557100-9589535 GCA_035047165.1 Ormyrus rosae
TTATTATTATTTTATTATGACTTTTTACATTAGTTTTAGCAATATAGTTTAAATAAAATACAAAAAATTACTTTCCTGTGACTAATATTAGTTAGAGAAAATTCAATTTGCTTGAAACTTTTATTTAATTTTTTCAAAACGAAGATAGTGTGAAAAGGTAACATCAAGTTAAAATCACCTTTATTCTCTTGTATTGAACATTATTTTTTGATACCACTTGTACAAACCTTGATTTAGTGCATGATTTTTATTCAAGCTGGCGCGAAATCGAGCTTATATTTAAATTTTTTTAGCATTTCATTAAATTCTAAAATGAGCATATAAAAATAAAATAATAATAAAAACGAGATAATAATGGAATAATAGATTAGTTAGGAGGAAGCTAACTGCCAATGACTTGGCAGCGGTTTTTTAATTACATTAAAAGAATTATTATTAACACTTGTCGTGAGCAAAAAAGATACCGTAAAAAAAATTTTTTATACGCAAAAAAGATTAAGTACAAAATATTAATTTTATGAGCAGTAGCAAAATTGTAAATTATTTCAAATTTTGATAATTATAATTATTAAATACTGGACATCTGTGGAGAAACTCTGGAACTACTGTGCGCCGTCGTCACTACCGTCAGTAAAGTAGGCTGGTAGGTAAAATGGTAAAATACGGAACGCATGCAGTGATATACTGGAGGTGTTCTGGAACATAACTAAAGTGGCCATTCAGAAGCAGGACGACTCGACGAGTAAGAGAGAGACAGAGAAAGAAATAGCGCCCAAAGCAGTACATCGAGCACTTGAAACTCCCGTACATTTTTCCTGCTCTCAGCTCACTCGGGGGACTCGTTCCAAAAGCGTCGACGGAAATTGGCGCGCTCCAGAAACAGCAGTAGAGAGTTCGAGCGAGCGAGCGAGCGAGCGAGAGAGACAGAAAAAAAAGCAGAGCAGCGCGCGCGTAGCCGCTAGCCGCGTACCGCCGCCACTTGTTCAACGAGAAGAGAGCCATGCAGCCGCCTCGCGAAAGTTCCCCTTTCCTCTGTTTACGAGCCATCGTCGGGCGTCTGTGAAGGAGCCGCACAAAGACGCAGCAGCTTCGCGCTGTTTTTTTTTTCCAAGAGGAAGAGCCCAAGCAGGGGGTTAGCGAGCAAGCGATCGTAGCTGAGAGGTTGTCCCGGGAGGGACGGCGGAGGAGTAGTAGTTTTTCTCTCGAGCGGAGGACCGTTGGCTCAGACAGGAAACGATGGCCGGGACCTTCGACCAGTACGACAAGGCCAGGTGAGTTTTCTCTCTGGTGCAAACTCCCCCACATAATAGTCGACTACCGGACTTTACCTTTTTTTGCATGCTCGTGTCTTCTAGCTACAGAATTTCTCTTTGAAAAATGAATAACGGTGTCGCCTGATGTTATAATGATTTCTTTGCCTGATGTTTGTTCGTTTGAATCTTTTGGCACGAACAAGGCAAATGTTAGATACTTATTCAGCTTGCACATATCTATTTGAAAATTTGTCATGTAATTAAGAATGTAAAGTGGATTCCACTATGCTTGATAAGATAATTCTGATTGTACTACTCGTACTTTGCCTGCATACTTATGTATATATTAGTAACTTGAAGAATGTTTTTTAAAAATGATGAATATTTTTTTCAGCTGGTATTTCGGAGCAATGTCCAGACAGGATTCCTCTGATTTACTAATGAGTGAAAAAGAAGGAGGAGTGTTTTTAGTAAGAGATAGCAACTCTATACATGGTGACTTTGTTTTATGCGTAAGAGAGGACAGCAAAGTCAGCCATTATATTATTAATAAAATTCAACAAGGAGATCAGATTCGATACAGAATTGGAGATCAGATTTTTCCAGATATCCCTAATTTATTAGCATTTTATAAACTGCATTATTTAGATACAACACCTCTAATAAGACCAGCACCAAGAAAAATTCAAAGGGTAATTGCAAGGTATGACTTTGATGGCAATGATCCCGATGACTTACCATTTAGAAGAGGTAATTTCGATTTTTATACACAATTATTTTATTATTTAGATATTTGTAGTTCTAGTTATTATACTTGTTTTGAAATTGTGGAAAAAGTGAAGGTCAATGTTAATTGACTTTAATAAAAAAAATTGAAAAATAACCATAGTTTAAAGCTGCAATAAGTCAAAATCTTTTCATAAAATATTATGCACACATAAATATCTATCTTCTAAAGCCTCTTAATTAAAGATTCCAAAATAAAAATGAAATGTGAATTCAAATTCTTAAAAACTTTAATATAGAACATAGATTGTTTAAATCAATTTATTTATTTATTTATTTTAATTTATTCAGGAGAAATACTGACTATAATTTCTAAAGATGAAGAACAGTGGTGGACTGCCAGAAACAGTCTGGGACAAACAGGGTCTGTGCCTGTTCCTTATGTACAAAAATATGAGGAAGAAAATCCATCGATTGAGTCTACACCAGCTAGACCAGAAAGTGGTGGAAGTTCAGGATCTGGAACCCAATCATCCCATACAGAAACTGCTCCAGCTACAGCTACTCGTCGTTCCAACATTCAAAGAACACTTCCAGCTTTTGCTAAAGTAAAACAAGCACGTGTACCAAATGCTTACGATAAAACAGCATTAAAATTAGAAGTGGGAGATATAATTAAAGTAACAAAAACGAACATTAATGGTCAATGGGAAGGTGAATTGCATGGTAAAGTTGGACATTTCCCTTTTACGCATGTGGAATTTGTTGATAATGAAACGAATGAAGATGGTCAAGAAATTTAACAGACTTTTTAAAATAAAAGTGAAGTGAAATATCGGCGGCTACTGCATGTACCAATATGGCAAGGTTCAATTGAGTGATGCAATTGTATCTCATAATTGTAAGGTGATTTGACAAAGTGCAATATCATCAGCTTCAAACTGAAAGAAGCATCAAACCATTTTTTACAAATTGATATAAATGTTTACATTTGCATCAAAGTTTAAAAAATGAACAACAATCTGATAATGTTAACACGGTGCCATTGGCAAGAAAATAAAATTCTAAAATAATTTAAAATAGTTTACAAATCTTGGGCATATTTAATTATTAATACAAGTAAAGTAAAAACTGTCTTTTTTTTTTATATTTTTTAAGTAATTTTTGAAGATAGTTTTTAAGTTTTAAACATTTTTTTAATAAATAAATGTAATAGAAAATAAAATATAATTTTATAATTATTTACAACCAATTGTTGAACAATTAAAAGCTTTTAACTCGTAAAATGCCCTTACCTATTTTAATTTTTTATGGTCTATAGATATAAATTCATTTAAAGTTAAAATATTGTAGATTAATTAAAAGTTACAAAACTGAGAATGATTTATATTATACGTGTTAACAGTATTTGACAGTTTTGTTTAACAATTAAATAAAGATAATAAGGTCTTCCTGGTTGATGCTGCCAATTTCAAAGTTTACCAAACATTGCACTGTGGCATCAATCTCTAGTCAGCGATTGCTAAAAAGAATTCTGAAATTCTTTTAAAGCTTCAATGTACATAGTACATAGCATAAAAATCTCAGATTTTTTTAACGCACACAATATTGTATTGGTAAATACAGATGCTGCCGGCTAAGGACAAATTGACTTGGAAATTATGTACTATAGATTATGGAAATTAATTTCAGCTGATTTTAACGTAACGTTCTAAACGTTGAACTTGTCTGTATGCTAGAAAATTGTGATAAAAACTTTTTATTCGGGCTGATGAAAGCACAGCTTTTGACTTAAAAGATGCATTTATTTTTTGAGTAACTGTAAAAGGAGTATCAATTGTGCAGAAACGAATCTGTTGTTTAAATCATATGTTTAAAAGTATTTTGTAAATGATTTTTCCTTATGCCTGTAGTTTTCAAAAATTGAAATTTTGTTTTCATGTAGACGAGGTAATGCGCAGTATTAGAAAAAAGCAAAGTAAATTAAATATAAAATTGTATCTCATATCAAATACTAAACTCACTGCTAATTTATACAAATTAAACCATTCGCAAAATTTATTTCGGCAGCTTCGCAATTAAGCACTACTGTATAAAACAGAAATATGGAAGAGACTGTGCCATTATGTAAACTTAAATATTTAATATTGTCAATATATAAATCTCAAAAAGCAAAAATCGAACGAAATATGCACTTATGCATAATAAATTATTAAACAAGAATCTATTAATAATTAATATTATTATTGCCTTTTATCACATCAGTAATTGACGATTAGGATTGTACTATAGGATAGGAATTATTATTTTGCGCACTCGTTATTATTAATTTAAAAAAAAAATTTTTTTTATATATTATGCGTTATATACATGAAAGGCAAGATAATGAAAACGGAAGTACATGCGAGTGGTACTAATACAATAATGTATATTTTTCTAAGCATACGCGCATATTCAATCTCCTTTTTTATAGCGAATTGTTATCATTGATGAGCAATTATAAAGAACAAAATACCTGTCAGGTAGCTAAGTAATTGTCTTGTAATTTATAATAAAGAAATGTAATGGAACGTTTGTTCACTGCGAAGAATAATAAATAGGTATTGTAAAAACGAAAAAAATATTTATTATTCACTATCAAAAAAGTACTTCATTCAACACTTTTTTTTATTTAAAATAATACTTGACTTACACATTCAGGTATCCATAATACATTCCAAAGCCACATATGAATTATTCACTACAATTCACTTATAAATTATACTTTTAGAAGTCACCTTATATTTTATCTTTGAAAATCAAGCGATACTGCGGACTTCCGTTGCAATATAGCGACAATCATGTACAATGTACAGCGTTGTATTAAGAATCATAAGGCTATCAGTAACATTTGAAATATTTACAAAAAACAAGATAATCAGCTAGCAACGTCATCGCTTTCGTTACTTTTTTTGTCAATTTGACAAAAACCAGGTACCACCTATTATTAGCAGTGGTTTATTCCCTATCGGGCTAATTGTGTGATTAGTGCAGCGCACATTTCAAAAAATTCCATAGTATGATGCCCTGTTGCTTGCGGTGGAGGTAGAGTAATATCTGCAACAGAATTGCACAATAATATGTGTATTTTTCTTCAATATTCATCATTAATAATGAAATTATTGACTATTAAATCCTAACCTTTAATGTCTTCAGATTCTTCACTTGACAAAGATTTAAAATCTAATAAGTAACTTTTATAATCTACTTGATAAAGCTGTAAAGACATTTTGCTATATCTATTAGTAACTTTATTTTTGTGTCGTACTCTGACACTATAGGGATTGATTATTTTCCATTCAAAATTAAGAGCTTTCATGGCACGGTAAACTTCATTCATTATGTCATTGGGCTTGGACTGAGACCTAATTCCTAAATGCCACTTTGCCCTTTTGACAGGAGTACCTCGATTACCTGAACTTTGTGTAGGAGTACTTCCCAAAGAACCCTGACGTTCTCGAAGGGCTGCAATATATTTTCTTTCAATTATAAAAGTTTATTTTATATTTTTAGTATTTATCTAACATTCAATATATAAACAAATTTCTATCCAACAACAAAATCAAACTTTAACTAATGCATATTACATGACCATGCAGGCTCAGCAATATTAAAATGGTTAGAAAAAAATAAAATTGTTGAGGACTTGAATGTTAAATAAAAAAAAGGAAATAAACAACCAAAACGACAACATACACTTACGAGCTATTCTCTCGGGATGTGGCTTCAATGGACTCCCACTTGCTTCACTAGGACTAAAGGCCACTGGTGGTGGACTTGATGCTACATAAAAATCTTTTATTTCTGCTTTAGCAGCTTCATCAGCTATTCGTTTGTTATCTATAATTAAATGGTAAGCAATAGCCAGTTGATCATGAGGATCACCATTAAGTAAAGCTGCATGAACTTCAGCCTCTTTTACATTAAACTTTTCACACACTTCATTAATAGCATCCATATCAATTAGTGACGTATCTTGATCCACCGGTGAGGGGAACAAGTATGTTGGAAGATCTTTTTGGAACCATTCATGCTTTCTGTAAGTAAGCATAAATTAATGAGAGCTTTTACAAATAAAGTTTTTAGTCAAAAATAAATTTTATTAAGTTGATTTACTTAATATCTTCTATAGTTGCTCTTTTCATTGGATCAACTTGTAACATATGACACAGAAGATTTACCACACTTTTATTAAGATATTCGGGAATTGGAAATATACCAGCTTTAAACACATTACAAAGCATATTATGTAAGATTCAAAATATTTAAAATTTTTAATAAATTAAGTAACTTACATTTAATTTTGCGAAATAATGTTGGGACATGTTCATCATCAAAAGGCAGTGTTCCACAAAGTAGTGCATATAAAATTACTCCGCAGGACCAAATATCCACTTCTGGACCTGCATACAATTTCCCAGAAATTACTTCAGGAGCAGCATAATTTGGTGAACCACAAGAAGTACGTAAAAATTCTCCATCCATCATCATGTTTGATAATCCTAAAAATAATTTTTATCGTATGTAAAATTTCAATAATAATAATAAATATAAATTATTAATGGTATACCAAAATCTGCAATTTTCACATGAAGATTGTGATCTAATAATAAATTTTCCGGCTTTAAGTCACGATGAACAATCATATGCCTGTGACAATAATCTACTCCAGAAATAATTTGTTGAAAAAATCTTCGAGCCTCGTATTCTTTTAATTTTCCATGTTTAACAATATAATCAAAAAGTTCACCACCAGAAACATATTCCATAATCATAAAAATATCTGTAGGCGTACTGATAACTTGATACCTGTAATTATAAATTATTCAAACCTAGTAAATTTAAAACTTGATTATAAATAAAATTAAGTGAACTAAAATGTCATACAATTTGATAATATGAGGGTGCCGAAATAATTTTAGGTTTTGAATTTCTCTTCGGATCTTTCCAACAACATCAAGGCTTTTAATTTTTTGTCGATTCAAGATTTTAACAGCTACCTTGTGCTTGGTCAAGACGTGCTCTCCAACTGAAATTAATTATCACTGTTACTAGATCATTCTAAAAATAGAAAATAGTCCATCTAGCAGAAAATATACTTACTTTTCACTTTTCCAAACGTACCAACACCCAAAGTTGGACCCAATGTGTAATGCCCTATCTTGACAATAGGCTGCACCTGGTTATTGGTAGCTTTGTCTGTCATTTTCGCCGCTAATGGAAAGTACAGCAAAGTGTGAAAACTCGTAAGAGCACGTTCACGTTTCGGCCGAGAAGTCGAAAAACATCCGTCCGGGAAAACTTACCTTGAACTTCTATTAAAAAACGACGACAAATCGCGCCAAGGAATGCGAAAGCTCGCTTAGAATTTCTTAGATGACATGAATGCGCGATCAGCGGTGAAAATCAACGAATTCCTTCTCGAGGAACACGAGAATAATCAAGTCGCACACTCTTTCGTTTTATTTACATATTCTTATTTTCTGCTATCACTGTTGATCGACAAGAAGAAAACGTCTCCCGTTTTATTTGACATACGACGGCACACTACACGAGACATATGAGCACGAGCACTTGCGATGGCGCCATCTGCATCACATAAAACACCTTACCATTATAATTAATTATATTGTTATATTAATATTATATTGAATACAAAAAGTGAAAGCGTAAAATACGATCGTAAAAATTCACATATGTAATATGATATACAAGGTAGATTTTTAGCATGGTGTTTTCTGATTAATTCTTTTATGCTACTTTACACCGCTATTTATAAATGTTACGTACGTTCTCACTTGCTTGAAAACATCTTATTTAAATAAAACATACAATAGCTTTAACTCTACGTAAATAAGGAAAAAATTTGTACTGTCTTCATATTGTTGTTTTTATTTTAAACTTAGAATTTGAAACATATTACATATATTAAAATCCCTTATTTACTAGTTGCAGTTTCTTGTTTGTTGCTTTTATATAGTCATTGTTAATATAATTAAATCAATAAATATATAAATATAATTAAACCTATAAATGAATAATTATTTTATTTGTTAAAATTAAACTATTTAAATTTATTTTCAGTATTTATAAGTATACAAAAAGTTGTTATTTTAATCAATGAAATTGTAAATATATATTTAATTTAAAAAAAATTGAATCCTAAAAGATTTATTGCTGAACGTTTCGTTTTTTCTATAAGCAATTCAAAATCACGGTATATAGATTTATCAAAGATGGCGGATGCTCAGAATATAACCTATAATATTACATACAATTTTCAATTGAGAACTCTTTGTGGCAAGTGCTCGTGTACTCAAGCAGCTGCGACTGCGAAGTGCGAGCTGCCTGCGAACCAGCAATGTAAACGCGCGCGCTCTTCTGGCAAATATTCCTGTATTTGTTTGCAAGCCTTCTCGAACGAATCCTTATCAGCTGCAAATTCTGAGTGATAATAAACTGAGAGAAATATGTCCATTAAAATGAGCCAGTGCAGTTTGGAAAGGTGCCGAGAGTGCGTGGTAAAATGTAGCTAAAGCACGGGAAATGTGATCGTCGTTCCAACAGTGTTGTTATACTTTGGCTCTCTTTAAAGAAAAAATTGTAGACGCTTCCACTGACAAAATGAGCTCCAAACACAGTCCTGCTAAAGTTACCTTAGGCATGATCAAAGGTGAGTCAGCTGGCGCGCAAAGTAAATAAACAGATGAAATTTTTATCGGGTTATGGTGTTCTTCGAAATTGATTAATTAGATTGCTTGGGTTATTATGTAATAAATCTAGTATTAATTTTTAAAAACAAATGAGTCAAGGTTAAAAAGAGAAAAAAGTCAAAAGTACATGAGTCATCGATTACATTTTCCTCATGACAGTTGCATTTTAGTCGTTAACCACAGTTGCATACTGATTATTTAAATTTTTGTTGTAACAAATTTAGTGATTTGAATAAAATAAATATTAAATATCGATAAAATAGTTTCTTTATTTAGCAATATTTTATAAGAAGTTTAAAAGAAAACTCTTTGTAAAATCTGAATTATACTATTAATTATACTTTCTTTTACTTTTTTTCTATTACTTACAGATATCTGATATTTTATTTTTATTTTTTATTTTTCTTTTCTTTTTCATCATTTTCTTGCTACTTTCCTGATTTTTCTGATTCTTTACAGCTCTTTTTCTTTACTTTTGCTTGTCTCTTACTTGTTTATTTGTCTGCTATTTTTCTTTTTACATTTTCCTTCTTTATATTTTTCTGTGTAAAGAAATAATATGAATATTAAAGCAAATATAGCAAAAAAAAAGTTAATTAAGACTTTTAAAGATCTGTAAAGCTTAAAAAAATATATTATTGAATAATTCTAATTGAATTTTTTTTTATACTGTTATAAATAGGTAAACCCATTACAATGTCTGTTCCTGTGATTCGTTATCATGCCAGTGATGATGAACTGGAAGAACTATATCCAAGTTCAGATGAAGAAAAACAAACCCCAGAATCTGAAAAGGCCTCTCCTAAACCAAGTCCAAGAAGACGTCAAATAAGTATATCGGATGATGGAGATAGCTGCCAAGGAAATTTGGAAAGACGCTCGACCAGTATGGATGACAATTTATCTGAAGGAACACCACCATCAGATCCCTGGAAAGTGTTGTCAGATATTAAAGGCAAAATTACAAAAACATTTGAAGATAAAATATCAGAAATAAAGAATGACAGAAAAAAATCAAAACATGATAGGAGTAGAGATACATCTAGTGTTAGCGATTATGAAGATTTAGGGGATGTGACGCCTACTGATGAAAATGGTTCAGACAAGCAGGAAAAGGATTCCTTCTCTCCAAAACTAAGGAAGAGAACTCATTCGTCAGGATTTAGTTTTACGTATGTAAAAACTGGTTTGAAAGCAAAATTATCCGAAGATGATATTGAAAATGGTGTGGAGGCAGCTGAAGTAACATACGAATGTCAACTTGAAGAAGTTGATTCATTTGCTACAGGCGAGCCTACAAATTTCCTAAATAGAGTTCAAAATAAAATTAAATACTTTTTACAAGAAATATTTAAACCTTCAAATAAAATTATGTCAGAATCAGATCGTTTAGTTTTGCAATTAAAGAATCAAATATATTATCAATTTCTGATATTAATAGTTGCACTTTCTTGTTGTTATTTCATTCCATTGCCCAAATATTTAATGGGTATAGTGGCTGGAATTTTTTTTTCATTGCTGTTTGTCAAGATTTCTGAAGATGTTACTAAATTATTAGTTATGCCTACAAAGTTTATAGTTCCTGTTTTAGAAATTCCTGCAGTAAAAGAACATGCAGTTGTAGAAAAATTTGAAGGTTGGCTAAATGAACTGCCGTACAACTATGAACCAAATAATTATCACGTAGCTCGCACAAAACCAGTGTTTTTTAAATTAGAAGGAGAAAATCTGCAAGTTATGGAAACTAGGAGTAGAATTCCTAAAAGAGCTGTTTGGGATGAAGCAAAGCATAAACCCAAGTTCACTAAAAAAAGAGTATACTGCTTAGCTGGTGCAAAAGTTGAGCTTCTTCCACATGGACTTATAAGAAGGAGGTATATACATTTAAAGTTGAAATTTATTGTATATTACGCACCTAGAGAGATAAAGAATTGGCAAACTCATAGCTTGTCAAACACGAACACCTTCCGAGGAGCTTGTACTATTTTTTGTCTAACGAGGCCGAAAATACAATATTCTCGATCGTACGCCGGACGGGAAAGTAGTACTAGAAAGTAGTATTTCGGCCCGCTAGGCAAAAATAATATATTACGCACCTAGGGAGGAAAAGAATTGGCAAGCCTTACGCCTTCGACTCGGGTGTCAATTTACAGGAGCTATGGGCTTGCCATTTTACTTCCCAAAGTGCGTGTACTATTTTTCTGCTCGACGTCGTCGGAAAGCGCAGAAAAAATTTTATTTTACTTTCTAACAATGTAACATAGAAACAATATTAGAATTATTTTTTATATTAATATAAATATCATTCAAAGTTATTATAAATATATTTTGTTCGCTACTAATGAATTAAAAAGTGGATGATTTTAAAAATCCGCGTTGAAAATAAGAGAATGATATACAAATTAGTTTTCTAAGACGAATTAATAAATAATTTTTACACGATATAATTATCATATATTTTTTACCACTTGTTACGTTTTTGTACCGCAGTAAATACATAAGTTTTTGAATAGCTACATTACACTTTATAGTTTTTCAACATTTACAAATAAGAATATTTTCGAATTCATATACACGAAATCTAGTTAAAAATTCAATGTAAATGAATTGATTGTATAAAACAGTGATTAATTTTCTCTATAGTTTTTATATTTCTAGTAATGACGCAAGTTTGATTTTATAAGGAATTTTAATTTGATAATCAAAGTTAAACGTTTTATGACTTTTTTCTATTATCTTACTTCACTATCGTTATAGGTCTTTACACTGCATTTTATCAAGATCTGTAGATTAAGTTTATAAATGATCACAATTTTTTAAAATATTTATGAGCCAAAGATATCGCTAGTTTAATTGATAAAAATATGCAGGCTAAAAAATTGCTTTTATTCATTTTTATTTTAAATAAATGTTTTTAATTACGTTACATATATAACGGGAAATCTAAAGAAAAATCGATAAATTGTACACCACTGTTATAATACGTAATTCTTGTTATTGGTAATCTTATTATAAGTATTTAAAGACTTTATCTATCCTCTTTATCTATTTTTTGCACTTACATATATTGGCAACTGATTTAAGTGAAAGCTTAATATATTATCTGTTCATTCAGTACATTATCCATCTTAAGATAATTTGAAAAAACAGAATATTCAATTTCTTGTGAATTTTTGGCGCAACGTTGAATACCTATAATAACGATTGAATAAAAAAAATCAAGCATTCAAGTACAAATGTTAAGAGTTTTGAGAAGATTAATACAACTACTACTTTAGAGAAGATGAAAATATCCTGAACAAGAACTTCTGATAACCTTGTTTAATTTTCCAATTAGTTCTGCAGATATTAAAGTGTAAATTTCGATTTCTTAATCAAAAAAATAAGAAATTTGTACAATTTTTCCTTAAACATATGTACATGTTCATTTACTCATTTTATCCCTAGAATGGGTAACTGAGCTGACTCATCCTATAATGGGTAACTAGAGTTATACATTACCCCAAACTTGTACCGTAGCACAATGCTTTCTATTTATAGTAGACCAACTTTAATATAGTGAATTTTCTTTGATTTTTAATGAAGAAAACAACGGTAATATAATTACCATCTAAATATATAAATATAATATTCTGTTCATTTTACAAAAAATTTCAAACAATTTGTTAAGAACAAAAAAAAAAAAAACAAAAATTCCGCAGTCAGAATCGTAAATCAAACTTTGAATGGGGTAATGCATTACCCCAGTTACCCATTCTAGGCTTAAACAAGTATATGTCATATGAATCAATTAAAATATTATAATAAATATATTTAACATCGAGTAAATGATCCGTAAACTCGCACTTTGAGATACGACAAAGGTTTCTATTACGACCACGGATTTTTCGCTTTATAAATGTATTTCGCCGTTCGCGTCTTCACTAAAAACTCCACTCCTATTGAGATTTGTATATCATATGTTTACTAGGATATTTTGAGGTTCTCAAATTACTTTAAATTGAATTATTTAAAAATTTTCTATGTTTTACAAATATTAAGGGAGATAATGATACCTTTTGACATCTTCTGTATGAAGTATATTAAAAAAGTTTGCATGCGATTAAATTCCTTTAAACAAGTACAAATGAATATTCTTTTTCATTATATTATTAATTTTTAAATGTTTTATTTAAAAAAAAGTCTTAAAACTTCAAGTTATCACATCTGGACATCCACGAAGATGACAAATTATGACTAAATATGGGTCCTATTCATCTGAATTTAAATTAAAATTTTTTTTTCAAGTTTAACTGTTGAATTTTGTTTATTAAAATATAGTAAAATTAAAATGTGATTAATTAAATAGATTTTTGTCAACGTAGTCCAAAAATATTTAACCGGGACATAAATTTACATTTCAATAGAGGTTGTGATGGCATCATCTATTTCTTCTCGAGTAGTTTTTCAACAGCATCGATTTGATAAGAGAAGGCCTACGGTGACTAAATTAATAATTTTTAGTAATTTGATCTTGCGAAAAGGTTTCTTCAGGACGCGTAGATTGACGCAGTGTTATTTAATTTATCCAAGGCCTTTGACACTTTAAATCATCACTGTAATCATATCCCCGTTTTGAGAAAGTTTAACCTTCTCTCTACTGATTAAATATTAAACGAATTCATACAATGCATTGATTTGGAATTGCTATATATTCAATACTCAAGATTTTAATTATTAATCGAGGGCCAGTAATATTTCAGAAAAAATAAAGAAATTACAAAAATATGAATAAAAATATTATACATTCATTTACATATTTTTTCTTATTATTCTGTTTGTTTTCGAAATTTTCAGGCGATGGAGTAAAAAATATCCGATTTGCGTTACTTTTGAAAAAGAAACTGTAAATGAATGTGTTGTGGTAGAAAATTCCTCTGATGATGAAACACCACAGCACGATGCAGAAAACGATAAAGTTATTATGGAAGAAGAAGAGACTGATGAGGATTTGTCTCAATGCAGAGATGCTAAGGATGAATTCGAAGACTGTCAAGATGAAGATGAAGATGAGAAAACAAAAGTAAAATTGTACATTTTTGCTAGAACTGATCGTCAAAAAGAAGACTGGTAATTATTGCACAGCTCATTGGATTAAATTTTTTTTTAAATAACGTTTCCAATACATCGTAAACTTTCAGGTTTCGTCGCTTGGCTGCTGCATCGAATTTTGGCAGTAAAAGAGGTTCAATTTCTTCAGCAAAAGACGTAACACTTCCAGGAAGTGAGAAACCACCTACACCGTCCATTGCAATGTCTGAGATGCCATCTGTTTTATCGTATCAAGCTTACATGGCTCGATATACAGAGGTAAATATTTAAAATTCTAATTGTTGGTTTTACTTAATGAAAAAAATGATTATTATAAAATTCAGTTCCTAAAGTAATATACTTTGTGTAGATTCCATCGTCTTCTACATTAGACTCGAGTAATTCATCAGGGTTTAGTCACGACGGACTTTGGATAAATGCACTATTAGGTCGAATTCTCTTCGACATGCATAAATATCCAGAAACAATAAGTTTAATCCAAGACAAAATACAACGAAAACTTTCAAATATAAAGCTTCCGTACTTTATGGAAAGTTTACTTGTATCAGAATTAGTTATAGGTCAAGGAGCTCCGGTCATTCACAGCGCTACGAAACCAGTTGTCGATGAACGTGGACTTTGGTTTGATTTGGATATTAGTTACGAAGGCAGCCTAACTATGACTATAGAAACAAAACTGAATTTGATGAAATTAAAAAGAACGGGTTCGACCTCTTTACATGCAAATGAAATTTCAAATGCTGAGAAGCCCCTAGCTCGGCACGCTATGTTTGATAGTGATATAGAAGATAGTCCTGAAACTTCAACAGAAGATGAGGACAGCGCTCCTTTGTCAACAAATACTACACGGGAAAATACGTAAGTTAATTTTTCAAAGTACGATTTAACTCTTTTGAATAACCCTGACTATAAAATGAAAACAATTTTCAGGCCTGGTCAATCTTCTAAAAAGAAGTTTTTTAGCATGGTCGATAAATTAGCAGCCAATAAATATTTTCAACATGTAAGTATATTTTAAATTTATTGAAAATTTAATTTGTTCTTAAATTTATTTTAGAACAAATTTTAAAGTTATGTAATGGGCATGCAAGCAAATTTTTTATTTTTTAGGCCACAGAATTGTCTTATATTAAGAGAGCAATAGAAGGACTTTCTAATACAGAAATTAGATTGATGGTTAGCGTATCAAGTATAGAAGGATGTTTGTCTGTAAATATTCCGCCCTCGCCCTCAGATAGGTTGTGGTACGGTTTCAAACCTGTCCCTAAGATAACTTTAACAGCAAAACCTGCAGTCGGTGAAAGAGCAGTGAACATTGTGTATGTAACAAAATGGATTGAAACTAAATTGCTGAAAGAATTTGAGAAAATAGTCGTCCTTCCAAACATGGATGATCTACTGATACCACTGTGTCCAAATTATCCGTACAGCTCATAAAGATGAAATAAATCACTCATTGACTGGTATTTAAAGCTTCCGCTTTTACGTGATTTTAAAATAATTGCAAACGGTAATTGCAATATTCAAGCGAACCGCTTTTTAAAAGATAATAATTATTGTCGTGATATTTTCTATATTTTCCGCGCCATTTATCTTTGACAATACTGACAATCACTGAACAATGATATATTTTCAAAAACTTACATTGTATTTATTACTATTGTATTTTGTGCTAGGTTTTTATGACGACTTGTACATATATAATTTTGTTTTATTCCTCACGTAGCACTATATCTTTTAGCACCATTAATTTTATCATAATTTTTATTGCAATTTTTATTTTATTCATTATTAATATATTGTTCCTTGCAGTAGGCTGTGGAAATGTTCATGAAAGATTGTTGAGTTAATTTTTTAACTTGTATAAATAACTCTGATCGCAATTTACGTTGCGAACTTGGACCAATTTTCGAGTGCCGAAATTAGGGGGATGTGAACGTTAATAAAAATTAGAACTCTTATTTAAAACTGTTATAAAGATAGCACTGTTACAAAGCTAGAGATATAATTTTTAGATATTTTGTAATATATACATATAAATTTTATCATTATTTTTTAATTAAAGTGCTACTATAAAAATATTTCCTAAAGAAAAATACTGTATTAAAAAAAAAATTTCACATTTTACCATCAACATTAATATTTTTTGTTTGAAAACATTTTTCTAATAAATATAAGTTAACTTTCATAACCCCTTAAATACAAAAATGCAGAAAAGTCTTTATGCTAAAAAAAAAATTACAAAACTTATTTTGATTTTACTAATAAGCGATATGTATCGATGCAACGATATTTTTTATCACTATCTTTCTAGTAAAATGACCACTTACTTCAAAGTTAAATGAAACGTGTATGTTTCTTTAGTGCATCGATATTTTTCGTGCCATTATAATACTGTAGGCAACGAGATTGTGGTTGTGAATTTATTTTTTGCCTAAAATAATATTTATTTATTTTGTTTTTTATTACACTGTTTTTTTTTAATGAAAACAAGCGAAAATGTGTCGATAAAGTTACAATGAAACAAAAATAATGTCATCGTCCATGTTGAAGTAGAACTAAATTGCAAGAGTGGCAAGATTCGTTGCAACACTAACATAACTGTACGCCAAAGTATATAGGAATTAAGACTAGTTGTTTTTTACTGATATGTATCTACCATATTTCACCTCATCGTACATATTTTCCATGTATTTGTTATGAAAATAATAAAGTATTATATATATTTGTTGAAATATTTAAACTGTACTTACTATGTATTCATTTAAAAAAAACGACACCGAACATTATATACTCTACAGAAAAAAAAACTCTACGCGCCTTTGTCTTTTCGTATAAAGATAGACATCCAAACTAAAGGCGTGTGGAGTAGTATGTTCGGTGCCAAAAAAAACCCACAACCTAAAAACTTATTGGAATTGAAAGGATTTGTGTTGAAGATATTAATATAAAATTTATTTTTTATTTTTCTTAATGAATATGTTTTAATCAATTGACAATTCTTTTACAAAATAATTTTTTTTAATTTTAAGCCATGAAATTTAATAAATTGCGATAAATTAACAAAACTACAATTAAATGTGAACAGTTTTGGTTCCTATAAAATTTCTTAATATTATTTAAAGATAATGTTATTTCGATATAAGTTTATAAAAATAAATTCTATTTTATCACCACATGACGTTGAAAAATTTATTGTAAATATTAACTATTCGTAGAATTAGAATTAACCCTTGTTTCCACTCCACAGGTGTGTGGCAAACAATGGTTAGGCATTTTTTTAGAGTTTCAATTTAAAAAATTAGCAAGTAAAAAAATAATCATTTCATGAAAGATTTAATAAAATTCTTGAAATGATTATCTAATATATCATTATTAATAGATTTATGCAACTTGCTTTTTATATAATAGAATTTTGGTGATAGGCGCTTTTAACGTTACAAATGAAGTAGGTAATTAATACAATAGCTTTTTTTTATGAAATGTTGATTTATTATTTAAATATACATTTTATAGAAAAATTCTGTAAACCTTACAATCGTTTTCATCACATCCCAATATGGATCAGCGAGATCCACAAACTAAAATCTAAAAAACACATTGATATTGGATTGTATATAATATTTCATTCATAAACGATAATAAATCCGTTTTTTGTTTCATTAAAAAATCTCTCATAATACAATAATATCACAGTTCGGAGATCGATGTCTTATTTTCGAAGTACATCCAATATATACAGGCTGCGGCACATGTATGTATGTACAGCTATTTACACGCCTTTTGTACAGAACATAAACGCTCTATCGACCGAGATAAAAAGACCCGAATTTCTTGAAAACTGGTTTCCAAACTGGTCTCCAACCTCGAGAAGAATCTATTGAGCAAGAAACAGAAAACTCTTATCATACCTTATCGCGCAAGCTCTAAACTCGTCTCGTAGAAAGTATCTGATTTTTACAAGTCCCGCAATATTAGTTGCAAACATATATAAAACATGACTCTATCGTGGGCAGTAACATATCACTTAGGCAATAAGTAAACCTGTGTAGTCATCAACGATTTGTTATAATAAGGTAAGCGGGTTGTTGCTAACTCCTGAGGACGCAGGGCGCGCTTTCCATTTCCCGAACGGCTTCAGCCCATTCCTCGAGTCTTGGTGCGCAGGATAGCGTGAGATCTCCTAGACGTTTCTTGGCCATTATCACAAATTCTCCCTGGCCGTGCCGGGCATCACATACGGTTGGTACTCTGATTCGAACCTCCTTCGTCAGCCGAGGTTCGCTAGAGTCTATTTCGTTTTCCTGGAACGCAGAGGAAAAAGAAAATTAATTAATGGCGAGTCGTGAGATTGCGCGAGAAGGAAATTAATGAAATGGGCTTATTCGAGCTCACCTCGTTTTCGTCGACGCGCCTCAGGGTCTTGGTGACCCTCAGGAGGATCTCGGCGCTCTCGAGCTCGGGTCGTCGCTCGACGGCGCTGACGGTGCCCCTGGCGACGAGATCGCTCTGGCAGTAGGCTTTCGCGAGTTCCTCCTTGCTGCAGGGCCTGCACTCGGCCTCCTCCTCGGGCTCAGCCTCGAGTTCGAGGTCGTAGTGGAGGCGAACCTTGGCCTTGCCGGTGCTCGATACCTCGTCGGCCTCGACGTACAGCGCGGCGATTTGGCCGCGCGAACGGAAGCACCGGTGCAGGGCCTCGTGCTTGCCGTCGCCCGCTGCGTAGATCAGCCGCAGACTGCCCTTGCCCTCCAGGTAGACCCGCCCGGGTCCCGAAGCCTTCACGCAGCCCCGGAAGCCCCGCGCCGAGTTCTCGCCGCCCGACAGGACGACGCGCAGAGCTCCTCGAGGGTAGCGCCAGGAGACGGTGCCCCGGGAGCACCGTAGGTACACTGGCCGCACGCCCTTGCCACCACCGCCGCTGTAACAGATTAATCAACCATTTACTTTTCAAGATCTTGCCTTAATTCTTCTTAATATAAAAGCTCATTAATCGAAAAACACAATATATACGTTATATCACATCTGCTTTCGCAAAAACTCCAGAACCACGATAACGCCCCTTTTGCGCTACTTTACTCTCTCAACGAGGTTAATTTTGCATTTTAATGCTCAATATTACTCAGCTGATATTTAAATCTTTCGCATTTTTAATCCAATTTCACAATTTTAAATTGCCATTGAAGAACGTGGAATAAATTATTTATGTAACGGAATAAAGATCGGAAGATTAACTTGTTTTAGTTTTTATTGTGCAGATAAAACGCTTTACTTTGAAATGCTAATTTTTATTGTTTAGATTTCTCTAGTAACTATGCATGAAATATTCATGATACGCATGACTCGGTAATAAATTTATAACGAATTCTTTTTCTCTCTCAGTAAGCAAGCCCACTCATGTTTACATCATGTATTAAATTCCAATTAAATCGCAATTTCTTTCTTACTTTCGAATAATAACTAGGAAGGAACGAGTGAGCGTAAAAGGGTCCTCCAAGGGCCTGAAATGCGATACGACACTCGGCAGAGCAGAGAGAAAGGGTAGGGAGAGAAGTCTTCCACTCTCTCGTGCGTACATACTGCGGGCCTTTCTTTCTCTCTCATCCTCTCCATCTTTCGATTTTTTATTTTTCGCTCTAATACCGGGATATTGGATATTAAATTGAAGCTTCTTACGGGGAAACGGTTGTGTGTCGCGCGCTGCTTTTGAGCTTTTCTTTGCTTGTTATTTGCGTGGAATGCTAATGCGAGTGAAATTCTGGTTCTAGGCGAAAGGTGTATGCCTAAATTAAATGTAATATAGAAAATGGAAAAACTACTTGCGAAACGAGCAGAGTGCTCTCTAATTTTGAGCAATCGACTTGGGCTGGAAAAACTCGACTCGAAATCTACTTGTCCAGGTATTATTTTGAAGCAGCCGTACGCGAGCTACTCTCATAAATGCATGGGTAATGAGAGCGCGAGAGGAAACCGGTTTTTCCCGCGCGCGCGTGCGCACCATCTCCGGAGGAGCTGCTTTGCGTTTTAATAACGGCTGCGCGCGAGGGCCCTTTTCTTAGCCGAGCTTATTAAATCATCGTTCGAGGGAGCTTTTTTCCCTCTCTCGCTCTATTTACGAGCAAGCGGTAGCTCCTTTTCCTCCGACAAGTCCTTTCTTCTGATGCGCTTCTCCAACGTTCAACCTTTTCTTAAGGTAATTATTACTCTTAAAACGAACGCGCTACCGATTTCCGCTGCGTGATTCGACGATCAGGGGCATGCGCTTTTTTCATTGAAAATAATTATGTCGAAAAAGAAACGCACTTGACTACTGAGCACGCAAGGACTTTGGGCAAGGTTGCGACAGGAAGAAGCCGAGGCAGGAGACTTAACTTTTGCTGCGCAGCGAATGCCGGGGCAAAGAGAAAAAAGCGCTCGATTTGCTGCGTCGCGATGCTGCTTGACGAGATCCAAGCCTGACCGATATCTTAAAGATTCCTCTTGTATACAGGTGTTTTTCAAGAGTAATGCACTTGTGCAGGTCGATACCAGTTCGTTACTGTCTTTTATTGCCGGCTTAACCGCGCAGTAGCTTGGTAACAATTTATTTATTGATCGGTTCGTATCTTAAAAGTCTATCTTCTACTTAATACTAATGCAAAGGTATCTCGTTTAAGTTTAAAATGGTAATTTCAATTAAAGTTGTACTTTGAATGCCTACATGTATCTCGTCATTTAATATAAATAATTTATTAAACTATTTTACGACCTTGGCATTTAAGATATTAATTCAATTATTCACTTGTAAAATCTGCTGCAACTTTGCAAAAATTAAATAATCATTTAACCGGTTAAATATGTATAAAAAACAATAATAATAAATACGACGAATAAGTTATCTTTGCTGCAGTTTTTATGTTTGAAAAAAACTGGTATGATTTAACGCGCACATAAACGTATATACAGAGTCTAACAGAATTCTGAAACTATTATAATTAGGCATTTTGACAAAATTTACGTTTTTAGTCGTCGTAAAAAGTTAATAGTTTTAAAGGATCGAGACATTAAAATATACCCGTCGTAAACTATTGAGCAGTTCTTTTCGTATGCAAAGTAGATATGCTAGATTATGATTGATAGCAACGGAGGATAGGAACGAATTTAACCGAGCAAAAGACATATTTTATAAAAAATCTATTAAAATAAGGCGGTTTCAGGCGGTTTCAGGGATTTTTTTTCCTTTTCCGGATACCGACAAATACCTCTCGAAAGATTTTTGCACATTAACGTTCTGCGCATAATTAATCGATAAATCTCGGCTTTCGCGCTTAAAATTCCGCTTTCTATTTATGCAAGCCGCTCGATAAAAAATCTAATCAGCTTTCGGTTTCGGCGAGCTCAGTTGCGCTGACCGAGTAAATGAAAAAGGACGGGTTTCAAGCCGCAGTCACGACACGACTCTCGAACTGCATGGAGCGGTAGGCGCGTAGGCGAGGGTTCCGTTAAATCCCGCGGACGCGGAAGTCGCGCGATTTAACGCAGAGAGCGAACGGCTTGCACAACTCGCGTGCTTCGCATTACGTACCTACCCACCTAGGTATGTTTCTTGTCAATTAGACGCTAAGAAGGAATAGGAGAAAGGAGCTCGGAAATGAGCTCATTTCGTCGTTTCTGAGTCGTTGCGACACTTTGTCGCTTAGGTAACGCAGCGTGCCTTTAATGCTACCTCCGCGGCTTTTACCAAACCAGTCAGCTACATTTATCAAATGAGTATTGACAAAATAAGGATATTTTACGATCTCGATCGATTCTTGGACTAAAAGATTTAAAGCGCAAAGTACCTAAAGTAAATAACATAAATAATTATGCTTTTTCCATAAATGGTGTATATTGTACTTTTTTATCGCGCCTGGACGGAATTTCTATAAAAGGCAGCTCGTCTTCTTAAAGTTTACGACTCCCGGGAAAAAGTTTTACAGCTCAGCCAGTGCAGCTTTCTCCATTTAATAATACAAGTGCGCACTTGAGCGATTGCTCGTGACAAACGGTTGCATCTAAAGCGCGGCGAATCTCCTTTTAAGTTCTTAGAAAGTTTTATTTCATTCTTGTTCTTTAACCAGGTCTCTTTTCTTTTCTCTTTAGTGCTTCATTTCCTGGTTTTACATATTTTTATAGATTTTTATAGAACCTACAAATCAGCGCGTAATAGAACAGAGATTTTGTAATGTCACGAAATCTGTACTGATTGTTGTCAAGTAAGTTTTGAAACTGACGAAAATTTCGTCTGTTTGAATTCCAACTATTTATCCCAGGAATACAGTGTAAAATAGGCAGAAAAGCAAAAATCATCATCTAATAATTAGATTGAAACTAATTATTCGTTCCAGGTATTCTTTGTCCATTCATAACAAAGTTGACAGAGTGGTAAAAGAGTATTTTTCCGAATTGACTATATAGATAGCCCGAGTTGAAAAAGAGGAGATAAAAGTGGGATAAAATAATATTGAAACTGACCTGCCAGTCCAGTCGCACTGGTCAGCCGATGGTACGGAGCTGTGAAAGCTGGAGCTGGAGGCAGGAGCCGCGGAGCAGCCAGCGATCGCGGCGAGCAGGAGCAACGCGAGCGCACCGATCGAGGACATGTCTCTCTGGTCCACGCACTCGCGCACAATGCAGCTGCGAATCTGCCGAATCCCCCGTCTCTGTCTCCTCCTTACACTCGAGCACTGCTTTCCGACAAATCGCTCCAATCGAAGATCAAGGCCTCATTTCAGTGGCACTTGCAAGTCGAGCCTCACGGACACTCTCGACATGACGCGACTCTCCCCGAGCAGAGCAGAAGCCGGACTGCCGAGCGGCTCTCGGACCAAGCACCCCACTACTGTGCCGCCTCGCTCTCTCTGCGCCTACTCCTTTTTTCCCTCCGCTCCCCCCACTTACTCTTGCCGCCGCCGCCATCTCTTTCTCCGCAGCGGTATAATGCGAGCGCGCGAGGAGTAGGTATGCCATCGGAATACAATGGCCCTTTACTCATGGGCGAATATTATCGAGCGGTCAAACGCTTTGCTGCGATAAGAACGCAGCTGTAACGAGATTTTAGCAAGGGGCTCGTTATTTATTGGACTGGCTTGGTTTCGCAGAAAATTACGGTCCTTTGAGCTCTACGTGAAAATTATTGTGATTTTCTCGCGATTCAGATATACAATAAGTAAAATTTAAATGATATTGGAGAGAAATGAATAAATGTCGAATGAAAGTTAAAACTGCTTTTTTCTCTGTTACAAGTATTACGTACAGGTATACATATAATATTAACTACCACGATATTATAATTTATCTGATGAAAAAGCTATATAATTAATGAAAACAGTTGGAAAAAAGAGATAAAAGAGCGTAAATCTCGTTTGAAATTAGATCTGTAATAACACTCAGTACGAAGTGTCAGTGCAGGCAAGGGATTTACGCGCTTCCATACACAGCTCGAGAGAAAAGAAGCGGGGCGGAGAAGGGAGAAAGGGCTGTTTTACGCACACGCGAGCGTATACATACGGCCGCGTAACATTATACGCCGCATCGCGAGAGATGTAACACTCGAGCGAAGAGGAGGGGAAACGAGCGGAGAAAAACGAGAGCTAGAAGAGAGATGAGCAGCGCATTCTCCTCTCTGCACGTGCACGGATATATATATATATATATATATATATATATGTAATGGGTTAGAGCGCGTAGCTTTTCGAGGCATTTTTTACGGAACGACTGGCTTTTTCTTTATTCGTGGGCGTGTTTTTTCCGAGTTTTTTCTATACCCGCTCGAACGATTGATTCTACCTGTTCGCCTTTTTTACGAGGGAGGGAAAAGTAGGTGCCGCTGATGCCTCGGAATTGGAATTACTGAGTACTGAGTGAGGGGATTTTCCTCCTTTCAGTGGAATTTTATTATTGAATAGAATTTACTCTTACAGTTTAAAAAGTTGGACAAGTCTAGGCCGGGATAGAGCAACCGGTCTCAATCAGCTTGGCTGGGCTTGCACGCATCGCGTCGGGCCGTTATATGCTTGGCGGCCTCCTACACCGCGGGCGAAATCGGCACGGAGGAGGAACGGCGATGTATATACCATCAGAGAAGGAGGAAGGAGGCCCGCGCTCTCCTGCGAGAGTGTCTCAGCCAGCCCGAAGGGACACCGAGGGAGGGAGAAGCCGAGCAACAAGTTGTCCGGGACCTCTATACATATAACCGGCTCGGAGCTTCACGGGGGATTCCGCTTGAGTCAGGTGCTCAACCTTTGCCAAACTCTACATTTACTAACTTTTAGCATTTTTTTAATTTGACCAAATTTCAAAATTATTCATCGGTTATTTCTGACAATTTAAAATCATTATCCCAGTCTCTTGTTCGTATTGTAAAGAACTTTAAAAAGTGCAACGAAAGCAACTGAACCAGCAGTTCAGAGTTCGCAAAGACGGAATCGCCCGTGTACTCGGGCTTAAGGTAAAAATGTGTCCGCGCGCGTGCTCTTGTAACCAGGCGAACGCTCGCGCCTGGGCTGCTATTGCATTATATTCGCGTGCAATGCTCTCCTTCTCTCGCGGACGTTGACGTATGTGTAGCTCGGCGTACGCTACGCACAATCTCTCTCTCTCTCTCTCTCTCTCTCTGGCGAGGCTCATTACGCGATCAAAAGCGCGCGCACCGAGCGAGATAGACACAGCCGGTTCCGAGCTGCATAAGAAGCTTCCCCGGGCGGTTTTGTGTATACGCGCCTCCTCCCCTCTCGCCTATATATGTATAGCCGCACTCCTTTCTGCGCTTTTTGACTCTTTGTCCTCCTCTTCCTCGCGCTCTCCATATATTCCTGCGCGCGCTCGTTCGCCTCGGCAGCGTTCCCTTTAAGGATGCTGGAATGATGTATTCTATTTATAGGCGCATTCAAAACAAACGCGCAAAAAACAATGGCCGTATATATTTTATTATACTCTTATCTTATATTATGCGCTTTCAAGCGGGATAATATTAAGTATATGGGGTACCCTCGTAAATTTATACTTTTATGAAATTTATAAGCCCGACATTTACAATTTTATTATTGTAAACAAGTTTTATACTTACTTTTATCTGCCACAGAACTGAAAACTACCACAATTCCTGAGATTAAAGAATTGTTTATAAAAACGTTTGACTAAGAACTTATAAAATTATCCTTTGAGGTTAAGCCAAAAAACCTTAATGTATATTTATTTTAGCGAACAACTTATACGTATACATAAATTTAAATTTAAAACACACGAAAATGACTAAGCTTTCCCTCGCTCCCTATTTATACAGTCTTGCCGTTCTCCTCACCTCCGTCCCGAGCGTGTAATCACCGTTCCGTTTCCCTCTTTTTTACGAAAGACGCGAGTTTTTTGCGGCGACACTCTGTATGCGCGCGTTTACAAGTGCGAAGCGAGCGATCTGCGTTTTCAAGTTGCGAGATAGCGTTTTCGTCGTTGGCTTTTTTCTGGCTTTACCGGATGCGGTGCCGCGATAATTTTTCCCCGCCTCTCGTCAATCCGTTTCTTACGGCGTCCTCTGACGTACGTCGGCTTTTTCGGCCTGTTTTACTTCAGTTGCAGAATTCAGCTGCAGACGATTCTGCGCACGGTGATTCGAAGGCTTTCACTCTTGCGTTGCAGTAGCGCTCCTCGGTGGCTACTGATGAACATTCCGAATGGCAGATTCGAGGCTTGGCTATCATCTTTTTCAGTGCTCTCACTAGGCATCTTTTTCTGAAACAGATCGGATTTCATGGATTTTTAACTGCTTCTACAAATAAGATGAATCACGACTTTTATGGAAATGAATTTCAATAAAAAAAGTTGGCTCAAAATTATCTCAACATTCCTTTTAGTCATTTTAAATCCGGTCTAAAATTTAAGCAACTAAATAACTGAACATGCTGAAATACAAGTTTCTTTTTTGCATTCTTCAATTCGCCTAATATAATAAAAAGCGCTAATATTAAAACGCTTGCATGTCTATCTTTATCAACAAATAAAATAAATGCAGTGTTTTTAAATTACTTTTTTGAATTTTCGAATCGTTAAATATAGTAGAAACCAGTTTATTTTTCAATATATAATCGAAGCAACAGAATTTTCTCAAACTCGACATTCCTTCGGTTAGCCACTTTTGTCTCGCAAATTCCTTCAGGTCAAGTAATGCCGAAAGGCAAGTGCTCTTCTGTTTCATTATCGAGACGCCGTATTTATTGCTTTCAAGATAAGAGTAAGAGAGAACAAAAGCAGGCGCAAGGATTCTCTCGGTCGTTTCGCGTATTGTCATCCTTAACGAGGTCCACTTGACTCCAAGACGACTGACGTCATCGTACGCTCTTACTTTGTCTCTTTCTCTTACTCTGCCCGCGCCTCAGTCCGCGCCTCAGTCCGCGCCTCAGCCCGTGCCGTGGTCAATTAAGCCGGTTCTTAAAAGAGAGCCAAGAGAATGCAAGATTCGAGAAATTTCTGGACTCAACTCTGATGGGCAAAAGGTTCTGTTGTTTATTATCTGCAGGTTTTCGCGTAATGGATTTGAAAAACAGGCATTAATTTGCTTCTCATTTCCGGCCTTTTATGGGCTTCTGGGTAGCTTTTCTTTATGAGTGCGTGCTCGAATATCGATTACCTACATGTATGTACAAAAAAGTGCATCTAACGTGAAGGGCTCATCGTACCCAAGAAAGTTCATTTCACGCCTGACTTGCTGCATAAAAATTCTTTTTTTTTAAACAAGACATTTCATTTCTTGAAAAAATTTCAAAAAAAATGCAACCAATATAAAGCAGCTAAAAGAGGTAATAAGAAGTAACCAACATGCACGCACATTTATGGTCAAAATCGTACATGCACTGTATATGTAATATAATAAAGAGTAAAAATTACTATTTTTTATCGTTATTTCAGATATAAGAAGAAAAGTAAGATTATTTACTATATGCTTTCAATTAACTATTATTTTCGATATTGATATTTACTACATCTGAAATAATAACGGTACTCCTTTTTTTCTCTCAGTGCATGGAAAGAAATTATATATGTATTTATTAGCTATTAGACATGAAAGTGCAGCATCAACGGTATCTTTAGGAACTCATTTCGTTTCCACGTAATTGCAAACTCGTGTTGGAGAGACAAGTTAGTGCACTCGGTCAAGATATTACATTGAAAGTATAATATAATATATCCACTGCCTATGCTAATAAAGCACAAGCATTCTATATTTACTTAAAATAGGTTCCTCATCTTATCTGCAAGGGTCTTCCGCGATTTTTATAAATTCTTTATCTTATCGCTGTTATTTTTAGATTCCTTGAAATTTCTAAAGAGGGGCAATGTAAATACATTTACTTCTAGCCATGATATTCTTTAGAGTAAATATTAATTCTTAAAAATAAATTTGAATTTTGAATTTGAAAGCCAGACTAAAATCCCAATTGAATTGTTTGCTCGTTTTCCGCGCCACGTGACTAATTCAGCATTAAGGCAGAAAAGATGCTGGGCGCAGGATAAAAAGCGTCGAAGCGAACGCAAAGCACGAACGAAAGCAGAGTGAATAGAAAGAAGGGACGCATTGACACATCGTGCGCCTGAAGATTAAACGGGACGCGAGCGCAGCCCAATTGGACTGAATTACTCGCTCGGCTCGGCCGCTCTTCAAAAAATCATCGTCGCAACAACAGCAATCGCAAACAATTTCATCAAAAAGCTTCAATTGCGCCGAGTCGTTTTTCATTCGGACTTGTAAATTGGGAACTGATTGGGGCGCGCGTCGATCATGGGCCTTCATTGTTTTAGATCGCTCTAATGGGCCGAATTGATACGCGTTGATTTAAGCGCAGATGAACTTGGCTCTCGAGCGAGCGGTTGCTCTACATTTCGATTCATTATTCTCGGCATGCGGCTATGGAAATGTCAGACCGACGCCGAGCTCTTTCATTCTATCTGTTGGCTGAACCTCGTCAATTATTTTTATTTTTACGGCAGCTGCCTAAATGTAGATAACAATTAGCTCAATTTCAGGAGCAGACATTTTCATCAAGATTTATATTCACTGATATTCCTATGGCTCTTTTTCTTGCAGTAGCCGAATTCAGGATTTATAATATTAACATTATTAATTAACATTAACACGTCCGTGGTAGAAAGTTTCCGATTATTTCCGATAATATCGCTAGAATCTAACTAGATTTTGGAATTCTACACTGAGAGAAAAAAAGGAGTAAAAAGTACTATTTTCTATCGTTATTTCAGATATGAGAAGAAAACTAGGAATATTTACTATATGAATAGTAAAAATTGCTTTTTTCTAATACTGATCTGGTATATTTTTACACTTTTTTTCTCTCTCAGTGTAGCTAAATTCTAGCGATATTATCGGAAACTTTCTACCGGGGGTTTTATATATTCAATTTAGAAATAATTTTCTGAAATGAAATAGATTTTTATTTAAAGATTGCATGCGATCAAGGTAAGATCCTTGTGCAAAAAGCCTGACCTTCATTTATAAGAAAATACTTGTTAGATTATAAGATTGGGCCAAAATAATGTCTTATTCGAGAACGCATTGATAAGTTTTTAAATTAATAGGCCAGACAATTGAAAAAATATTTGCCACCATAGAGACAGCTCAGAAAAGCTCAGCACCCCTGGAAAAAGCCGCCTTTTACAGAGTGACGGCAATCCAAAGAGTGCCTTATATATGATGTCAACGACCGCATTCAATAAACAAAAAGGAGGCATCGACTTGTCAACAAGAGCGTACAATCAGCGACATTCAGCAAAGCCGCTCATCATCAGCCTGGGCATTGTGCTTGCACGAGGCCGGCACATGAAACATCTGTTGCGCGCGGCAAAGTGTTCCCGCACGTGTGCCTTAGAAGGTATACAGTGCGAAGAATTTGCCCACCGCGGACAGCTCACCGCAAAAGTGCATCGCACTTTGCACGTACCAAAACATTGAGATAAACACCAGTCGGGGATGTAAACATGGCTTTTCAGAGTTTCTCAATGAAATTTCGATAATTTTTTACGGATTATTTTCTGGAGCAGATCGACAAAATTTTTTAAATTTTATTAGAATTTTTTTCAGTAAAATGATTACAACAAGTCTTTTAAGAATTTATACTACTTTTATATATCTATATAAATAAGTAATTGTAAGACATATATATATTTCACTTATTATTTTACTCATTCTCTTGCGATGAACACATCGGCAATAGATTTTAAAATTAAAATGTATTCATTTTGTAAACTGATGTGTTTGAGGCATAAAACAATAATTGTCTATTTAATTATCGTCCTAAGAATAAGCAAGAACTCTTATTTTTTCATTACTGCAATTACTTTTCGAATAAATACCGAGAAACTCGGTGAGAGGAGGGCGGCGAGTACCTTCTGCTCTTAACGAACTCTCTTGTCGTCGCTCAAGGGCCTTTTCGCATACATGCTCGCTCGCGCTCTCTCTCTCTCTCTCTCTCTCTCTCTCTCTCTCTCTTCTGCTCGTGTAGAATCGGCCGCATCGAAATGGAGCAGAAGAAAAAGGCAGCAGCAAGAGACGGACGGAGCGAGGGAGAAAGAGGGAAGGAAAGGATGAAAAGGCTAAATGAGAAGCAAAAAGAGATGCTGGAGATAAAAGCCAGCAATGAAGAGAGGAAGAAAGTTGAAAATATTTTTAAGACGACGCAGATAAAGAGGAAGCATTGCAGATCCACTTGAGAAACCGCTTGCCGAATTAGTAAAAATTTATTAAAAGCTATATATAATTAAAATGAAATATTCAGATTTGAATGAGTTAGTCTCCCTGAAAAAGTCATTTTTCACGTGTTTGCAAGTGCAAGATAATCGCAACCTCCGGCTAGTTGGACCCGCTTGAAAAGGAAAGGAGCATCGGCGTTATTAAAAGACACGCGTGTGCAAAGGAGCGGAATAAGAAGAGTTTGCCGGGACGAGCCGCACGCGGCCCCGCGTTATTATGCTCCGCGCTGTATTGCTATGCATAACGCAGACTCGGGGCCGCGGGCCACGCGTCGACTGACCCCCCGCTTATTAAGGTAATCCTTACAATTATGGAAAAATGCGGGCCGCTCTGCTTTTTTTCCTCGCCCCCGGCGCCGAGACTCGAATTTCTGCACGGCTACGATCTTTTATTGCGCTTTGCGGATTTCGACAGCTGCGCTCCTTTTTATTGGCTCTCCATGCCCTCGGGATTTCGGATGTGCAAGCCCGTTTATTGTGCGCACTATTTGCGAGTTGCCGAGGGTTATTACCCGAGGGAGAGTTTTCGCACTTTTTTCTGGCTGCCCGGGATCTAATCTTTAGTGCTTTCGTGCTGAAGGTAACAATGTTTTTTAGAGCGATTCCAAGGTTTTTTAAAGAATGGGTAATGACACTCTAAAATCATTTAATCATGGCCTTGACTGGTACTCTGCAAAAAAACTCCTTATATATATATATTCTTAAAATAATATATTTATATAATTAGCTTACAAATTCAGATTTTAACAAAAATTCATAAATTACAAATTATTATTTTTATAAATTTCCAGATAAGATCAATAAGATAGTGAACTGAATTTTCTTACGAGTATAACAGTTGAATAACTTCTAAAGAAACTATTATTAAATTATTTCGATTAAAAAAATTTTAAAACTTAACAAATATTGTTCTGGACAGATATAATTAAGTTCATTACAGATTAAAAATTTGTTTATAATGTTTACTGAAAGTTTGTTTATTACATGATTGTTAAAATTTATTTTGTAATATTATGTAACGCCAATAATGTGTGAGTATCTCCTTGCATCCAAAGTAATTTTTATGATTTTTTCCAAATAAAATGCACTGCTTAGAAAATGTTTCGACGCATAAAATCACACATGTCCAGGTCCTTTTGACTATACCTATAAAAAAGATATGGGCATGCGACGAAGATGAAAAGCAAGCGTAAGGAGCGTACAAAGTTTACGGCTTTTTAAAGGGATAGGGGTACAGCTTTCCATAAGTGTCGAATCACCTGTTGTTTTGCGCACGAACCTCTCTCCCTCTCACTGTGCCGAGCATACGGAGGAATTAAGTGGTAATTTTCTCATGGGCCCAACGCAGCTTACCAATCGACAACGGTGCTTGCATTTAGCGGCGGCCGTGTGAACGCCGACGAAATTGTATTCGCGGATGGTTAGTCGGCTCTGAAATTGGAATAAAGCCTTTTTCCGCGAACGAGTCTGGCCCGTCGCTCTGCTCTGCTCTGCTCTGCTCTTCACGCTATTTTGAACACTGCATCGCGATATCGGAAATCAAAGAGAGCTATGCGGAAAGACTTCTTGGGATTTTCGAGGATGAGAGGAGGCACTGTTTGGTATGCATGTGCAAGCCACTCGTTCAATCTTTATTTCGATGAATCGTAGAGTGCTTCAGTTTTGAGGGAAGTTGAGCGTGAAATCTAATCGGTTTTAGGTTCGCTTTTGTCGGATAAAATATCTTTTGTGGGATAAAGTTAAACTAGCTCTCTGAACAAATCTATATACCTGCTACCTGCCGAATCATTCTAAATTATAAAATTCGAACGATTTGCAGAAAATCTTTTTTACGCCAAGAAACAGATTCTTATGTTAAAAATGACTATAATTTTGAAGACTAAAGAAAAATTAATATAGTTTTTATGGGCGCCAGTCGCGATTTGTTCGCGACACCAAAAGCCAGACCGTGCGCGTAGCGAGCACACACACTTCGATTATATTTCATTCGTCTCGTTCTCGAGATTACAAATGTAGTCAAATATTTACCGCCAAAAGAATTCCAATCTCCTAAACTCAATCCAGAAATTGAGTTAAAGTTACCTGAGCACTCTAAGTCTAGAGATGTATTATACATGCGTGCAAGGCAACAAATGGCAGGTTCAGCCCTAGCAGCCTTAGGCTCCGTTATAACTTCAGTGATTGAATCAAAGGAGAGCATCGACAAATTAGCTGTTTAAAAAAAAAAAAAAAAAAAAAACTTTATGATTGTGGCAATTTAATTGTCGAGATAATGCATAGTCAGACAAAGTCTAGAGCTACTTTTATTCTAGCGGGTGTAGACAGAGACACTAGGGCGATCCTGGAAACAACAAAGTCTGATGACTTGCTTTTTGGAGCTAACCTGGCGGATAAGTTCAAAGATTTCTTAGAGGTGTTGCAGGACTAGAATCAGTAAATCCAAGATGTGTACACTTGGAATGTTACAGTAGTTTTAGATTATTTTAAATATTTGTATGTGTTAGAAACTTTAGATCTCAAATTGTTATCATTAAAGGCTACAGGTTTGTTAGCATTATGTAGCCCACAGGGCTCACGTTTAGCCAGTATTAGACTATGATTAACCGAGCATTTGCGTAGCTTAGGTTATTCTAAGATATATGAAAGGACGGTTTTTAGATCTAAGGAAATCACACAGACCTTTTGGATCGTAGAAAGAGAGTTTTAGAAAGTAACGGTGTTGATTTGACTGTTTTCGCAGCACATTCTACATAGACAGGCGAGGGCAGCAGCTGCTTTTGTTTTAAAGGGCTTAGATGTAGATACAATCAGACGTACCACAGGCTGGTCTGAGGGTTTTTCACGT
>JAWWML010000062.1:9589635-9603120 GCA_035047165.1 Ormyrus rosae
TGTAATCTCTTCGAACGAGACTCTTCATATAATTGCGATCGAACTTCACTTACAGGTAAGTTCGTTTGATCGCTCAATTATTAATCAGACTTGCTTCTTATCTCGCATCACCACTTGCAATCACTTATTCTTGTTGGTCGTCAAAACGCAATTCGAAATTGGCCACACGGGGCTCAAGAATTATAAAAGTGCATAACTATTCGAACTACTTATAGAATGATCCGTGGAGAGCGAGGAAGTCGATTTTCGAGCTTCCGATCACTCTTAATACTTCTTTAACCGTTCGCACCGGCGTACTTTGCCTCTCCTCAGTCGCGAGCGCTACGAGCTACGGTAAGGTTAGGTGCTAGTCGAGCGCGGAGGATTTCGTGTGTTTGACTGTACAGTTGATGTTGCTGTAGAAAGATCGAGTTTTGTGATGCCAGATAAGTTCTTCAGTTGTAATTATCAAAGTAATGAGCTTACTCTTTTCTTCTCTTATAGGTGCTGTAGATCCGGGGCTGTAGGTTATAGCCTGCATGTGCGGAGTCGTAAGCTGCAACAACGTAGCGTGAAGCGACAAGTTATGCTGAACATCGAAACTCTCAGCAAGGGCCTATAAAATTTCTCTGCGTAGTATTTTTTCAATAATATCTCTGTAGTTTATCAATATGTGTAATCTCCCAGGCATTCTCTCTTCTTGTTACCACTTTTCGTAATTCTCTTCGACTTTACAGGTACTTCTCCAGTCTACTCGAGCCCACTAGGAGTCGCTGCTGAAACTACTGCATGAGGTCTATCTTCACCTCCTAATCTGTTGCAGTGAGTAAGCTACTTCTGTATGATCCATTCTTCTTCTCTTCTGCATATTAATAATCTGTAGTGCAGATAAGAGTGGCGCACAGCAGTTCTTAGGTATTCTCAGAACTGAATGCAAACACTAATTCTCTATTGTTTCAGGTACGGTGAGTTATTTTCAAAGGCACCAAAGGAGATGGCTTCTCGCTCAACGAAGAGAATCCTTCCTTTAATTTGGAACCTAATTTTAAGTAGTCGAGTGGATACAGTATGGGTCCTGAATCAGACTCTCCAGGATCGAGATGTAATTTTAAGAAGCCCAAGTGAAAGTCAGATTGACTCGGATCAATCTGTACTGTCACAAACGAAATAAAAATAAAAAATAGAATTATATGGGATTCGTTAACAACGTTATAACCTAGGAAACGAAGAAATTGGAGTTTAATTATACCTTTCTCTGATTTATCATTTTTTTTTTTTTTTTTAAATTTCATTAAAAAATTAATTTTATTATAATTTAAAATTAAGCTAATTAAAATTATTACACCACATATTAAAAAAAAGAAAGTGGTTTATAATTTATTCAAATTTTAGTATATTATATTGTAAAATTTAATAGATTGCATGTCCCCCTCATTGCTAAATAATATAGTAATTTTGTATGGGTTTCTTGCAACTTTTAATAAAATATTTTTCTCCGCGTATATATATAATATATATAAAGAAAAGAATAGAAAATCGTTGCTAAATAAAAACAGTATCCGCGCAATCTACCGCGAATTCTTATGGAAGTGCTCCGGTCAAACGAAGCGAACTAATCGCATAAATTAAACATTTGGCGTTGGGCTTGAAATTGCGCATCATCGTTGCGCCGCGTTTTCCCAGGACAATTTCTATCGTCGCGATGAACGGCCCGATATCGTGAAAAATTACGCTTTTATAAAAAACTCCCTGTCGAATTAATAAGGCTTCCCAGTAAGCGTCTTAATTATTATTCCTGCGCTCTCAGGAGGAACTGCACTTGTATCGTGGTTTTTTATCTTTGCTCTTCGTGAATTTCATTACTTTGCGAATCGTGAGAATTCCATAGAAGCTTTCGTTTATTTAAATTTTAATATGAGCATTTTGTAAAAAAGCGAATACTTACGCTTCCGTTTGGAACGTCCCTTGATCGACGAGGTCTGGATTGCATCTGCACAGCATCGGGCTTGGGTTGAAGCATGTGATACCTAGCGATTTCATTCCGGTGGCGTATTGTTTCATTGAAATGCAGCCAAGGTTTTCTGGATCGAGACTCTTGTACATACTTTCTATATGTCTAGAACGTATTATTTTTTTAAATTCTTGTAATTTTGCCATCGTAATTAATTTTGGAAGATTAAGCAAATGCAAAATGTCTTGTCTTAAGTTGAAATATATTTTCTAAATTCTTAAAGCAAGTAATTAAACCGGGACAACGTTAGATCTTTCATATCGATAAGATATTTGAGCTTAAGAAGAGAGCTGAAAGGCAGGCATAAATCCCCATTAACATATCGGGAGCTCTAAATTGATTAACTTTGCATAAGCCAGAAAATATTCCCCTCGTTCTGGAGGATCTCTCTTTATTTCGCGATCCATTAATTCCGCGTATAAAGCGCTCTTGGACCCGTTTCCTTTTACGTTTTTAACGAGCGAAGCAGCCGAACGAGCAAGAGAGAGTCCGATAACCGATTGAAATTCAGAATCGAATCCTTCATCACCGCCGAGGGCGACCCCGTATATAAACATGCGCGCAGCGCCCCCGAGATGCGTATATAAACTCGAGGGCTCTCTTCGGATTTAATTGGAATGTTTCGAGAAAGGATATATCTTCTGAATCGGGCCGAATTTAATGAGGCTCACGTTCCACTCGAGTATGCTTGCGAGGGAGACGCAAGCAGTCGTATGGGCTTTCGTCTAATCGCTAGAGTTAGAGTAAACTTGTAACGGATTCAGGTAAGCAGCGATAAAAAATTCCGATAACTCGCGAGCTCTTTTCCATCAGGTGATTATTTCAGAAATTTCAAAAAACTTGAGCAAGTATTTATTTAAACACTGTACAGATAAGCTTTTTTAAAATCAAAAGAAAAACAAGTGTTGCATATGTAAAGTGATTGTTAGTAATTTCCTAACAGCCTGTAAAAATTCTTCGTACAAGATTCATGCTAATATATTTTCATATTCTTTCTAGCAACATTTTAACTATAAGACATTTTAATGCAGTTTACCGTAAACTTTTTCCCGTCTAATCTTTTAATGTCTTTTAATGTTTAATAAATCAAGGACGTTTTTGCGACGTAAAACAATTTCTCCGTAGAAAAAATGCCAGCCATTCAATTTCGTACAAATAGGCCGTTCTCTGGCTGCTTATTCAAGCGCAATGAAGAGCCAGCTCAGAGCGAAAGGGAGACGGTAGGACGCAATGAAACTTCTAATATCCTCATTTCTCGGTTGGAAACGATCGTTGCCGCTGCCCAGAGCCCGACTCTATAATAAATAAATGAAAAACTAAGAAATAAAAGAGCACCTCGGCGGATATCTCGACGATGGCAGAGACAATCTCTCGGCGTTAGTACTGTCATTACGAGGGTGGAGGGAGGAGGAGCGATTACGCCGCTGCAGCCGCCGCGATTACGGGGGAGGCGCGAGAGAACGACGGCGGCGGGAGATTGGAATAAGAAGGCGAAACGTGAACGCGCGCCGTTTATTTTGCAATTTAGGAGACGGGCTCATTGCCGGAGTGCTCGGATAGCTGCTCATTATCAGAGATGATAAATCGCGAGTTCATTCGGGCCTTTCTTACGAACAAAAGGACATCTTTTTTAGATGCGGTAAAAAAATCTCACAAACTCAACAACAAGTCGTTGTATATTTTTTCTGACAAAACCCTTAAAACATGAATTAGCTGGAGATTTCGAAAAAGCAGTTTGTTTCTGCCCTAGAAGGATAAATGTCTGTCTATTCGAGGCTCGACAAAGCGCGCCACCCCCGAGCGCAAGAAACGAGAAGGGGCCGTAAGTAATAAGCGCCGAAAAGGCGAAGGCAGTGCCGTCGGAGAAAGGTGGAAAGAGAAAAGAAGGCTCGCCGGAATGGAGGACAAGAGGCATTGGCCGTCGGCGACGTGCCGTCTTTTTGTAGCACCGAAGGGCCCGACTCTGGCTCCCTTCTCCCGTCCTTCGCCATTATCTGCTCGCGGATGCGAAACTGTCATTTTGCGGCCGGTCCTCCCTCGTGACAAAACGGAATTGAAGAGATTACCGCGAAAAGTCCTCTGCTGCCGCAGGCGTCGGCCAATAATTTCGAAACGCGCCGCCGACGGCTGCTCTTTTTTTTAACGAGTTCCTTCGCGAAATGCAAGTCTGGCGTGTGTCTCTCCGTCTATGCGCAATTATCAGGGGAGGAGGCTTTTCGATTCTTCGTTTCCGCGGGCGGCGATGCCCCATTATGGCTAATGATTTTCTTGTGGTCGAGCCACGTACAATTTATGGCAGGTATTATCGTGAAAGTGAAATATTTTTGGCTAAGGCGGCGTCCTTTTGTCTTGGGGAGCAGGGATTTTCCTGGAAAATCTAATTGCTTCTTGTCGAACAATTTACTAAGTGCGTCTTATTACTGCACGGATGTCTGAATAAATTTCATCAACAATAATTCATTTATGTTTTAACTTTATTTAGATTTCATTTTAGTATATCAATTTTTGCTTTGTGCGGATTGGCCAAAAACTAATTTAACTGGTAGTTTTTCTCGTAAAATTTCAGTCAGGGTTCAATGAAAATTATTTATACGCATGAAGAAAAATAAACGATTACATCGATAAAAGTCAACAATAATTAAACAATTTTTTAAGTTGCTTGTAGCTCAGTTTATTCGCTCTGACTCATATCATTTCTTCCGTAGTTGCTTTTTTGTCGTAGTGGCCTTCATTTGCGGATGTTTTTGCTTCCCAAAAAGTCAATTTTCGTAACGAACCATAATGTTCGAGTCGGTCGACTCAATCGGTCGGAAGCGGACGATTATTTCTTTTAAGCAGGGACAAAATTGCAACGTTGCTGATTCTTTGAACTCATTTGACATTGAATTCTAAGATCATCGCAGTATGATATAAATGGTCGCGTGAGTTTAAAATAATAAAACATCAAAGTTAATAATTCAGGTGCGTGCGAATGAAGCTAATAGTATATGGTATAGTAGTAGGTTACAATAAATTAAAAACTGTGCGATAGCCATAAAAGCCCAGAATATTTTAAATATAATTTTAAATATAGCCAAACAAGATTTATTTTAATCTTTGCCAAAAGGAATCTTACCGCGCCCAATTCTCAAAGCTCAGCTCTGACAGCAACAGCCGAAATATTCCCGAGAAACGAGGTCAGGCACGTAAACCGACGCTAATTTCGCGGCGATTTTCCAGAGTTTTCCTTAAAAAAAAAAAGGAAGAATAAACGTTAAAAAGGCAGGCGGCTAACCCGCTTTCTCGACGCGCTCGTTAACTCGGAAAGCAGACCGCGAATAATCTGCCTCTCGATAACCGTTCGTCCGTTCGTTGCCTCGGATGCACACACGCGTGCAGCAGCTCTCGAGTAGCGGTCGCATGGATACGAGAAGCCCCCCTCCCCTCTTTCTCTCTGCGGAAGGATTACCGTGGGGCGAAGAGTAACGGCGGCTCGATCAGGCCGGCCCTGAAGAGCAGGCACTTATCCAGCAGATCGTACAGGTACTCGATCGGATTGTCGGGCCGCGCTGCCAAGAGGTGACCCATCAGGAAGGCAAAGAACTGCGGGAGTAGATGCTCTTCGAGGTAACCAGCTGCCTCCGACTCTGCGAGGTTCTCTCGCTTCTGCAAACAATTGCCAAGGGTTATTTAAATGGACTCATTCTTCCCGACTGTAAATATGATTTTTTTTTTTTTTTTTTTTTTTTTGTGATACCTCTTTCTTAGCAGTTGTAAAGAGATTTGTTTTAATCGATTTCAGTAAATTCCGGTAAATTCTGTAATTGTTTTTTTATTTGACTAGCTATACATTACGAACACGATTCTTTTATAAAATCAAGTTTTAATTAAGTTAAATTTATTTATTTATCCAAAGTGTATGAAAATACATTACATATAAGTCTGTATTATCCTGCAGAGCAGAATAACCAAGTATCTAATATTTAAAAGGTCTGGTATAATATTTACGTATAACAAATAAGCTTTAAGCAATACATATAGATATAAAATACGCTTTGACAATAATACAATTTTATAGGCAAAATATTAAATTTTTTTCATATTATTTTAATTTAATTAATCTATTTTTAATACTCAAACTCAAAAAATTAATTTTAAAAATTCAAACATTACATTATTGTGACGACAGGTTTCATCCATCACTTTTTTAAGAGAGAGACAAAACATAACAGTTTAAATGTATAATAATTAACACCCGGAAATCTCAAGAAGTACATAATTTTTTAAAAAGGGCCAAGAGGAGGTGTTTACTATTTTGAAATATAATTATAAGCCTTCTTAGACAGATTAACATAAATCAAAGGACCCTAGTTTAAATTTACAAGCGTATATTTTCTTTGCAAATACCAAGCCAAATCATAGCCTTCATGATGACATGAATAAGATTGAAAATTTGACTCTCAAAAGGCGAAATCTACATATAATTATAAAACTATGCGCTGGCACAGGCGCATTCGAAAGCTCCTAACTAAAGTTCCAACCATATATTTGTCCAGCATCCCCGAAAGACGAATACCGACGCGGGACTATTTCTGCATAGAGTCTGCATAATCTGGCCTTTGGAAATCACTCCCGAAGGACAATCAAACGGCGGGACCCTCCTTCTCCTACATGAGGCCCACACCTTGGCGATGCTCGCGTGCAGAAAAGTGGCCTCGTCTGGTATTCGGGGAACGCGCCAGAAAGCAGCGCATCGCTCGGTGGGAGCCACGAAAGAGCGAGGAATGTCCCGCTCGGTAATTTCCGTTTTGCGTGGGTCGATTATTAGGCGCGCGCATTTTTTCAAAATTGCCGCCCGTAATCGCTTGGACCCCTCCGGCCGGCGAACTGTGCTTTATGCTCGGAATTTATTTATTTCGGTGCGGGAGCACGCGAGTCTCCTTACCTCGGAGTTTTATATTCCTGGGTTATTGCTCCGGGCTGACTGGAGTTGCGCGCGTTATTTCCAAATTTTTTAGCGCAGCGCAGCGCCCGAGGCTTGCTGCCATTATTTTCAGAAGTTTATTCTTTGATTTGCGGGAGTGAGAATTTAATTGCGCTGCAGGTTTCTTGCAATTGTTGCAGCTTTTGAACCAACTTATTACTTTCATTGATAGTTTAAAAGAAATTTTTAATTTCAAATTTCTTTTCGATAACAATTCGTATAGTGCACTGAGAGAAAGGATTACTAATATTTAATACACGTTGACTTAAAATACTCACTATATACTCTTAACTAAATTCCTGGACTATGTACAAATGAATGGAATGACTGACATTGCACAATTATTAGTACATTTCAACACGGATGTGGAGGAAGAAAAATCTCGCGAGGTAAACAATCAACATAAACACTACAGAACATAACACATAGAATTTTATTTTATAACTCGAGTGCCGAAAAATCATGTTAAGGTAGTTGTACCCCATCAAGATATAAGATCTATTAAAAAAAATTGTTAAGATATATGTTATAAAGTTGCATTTGATGAACTGCAAAAAGAATTAAAAAGTCAAAACTTTGATGTTGTAAATAAAGATATGATTCACGAAAGAAAATGCTATTGATAGTAATGAATTTTTTTCATTTTTCAATTTATTTCGATAAGTTTAAGGGCTTAATTTACTCGTTATAAATAATTACCTACAAACTGACCGTGACAAAATTTTGAAATAATTAATTTGCAAGAAAAGATTCATTTTTTTATAAATTTTTGGGTACTTAGATATGAACAATTGGAGTTTATTTTTTACAAATTATTTATTTCAAAATTTTGTCACGGTCAGTTTCTAGGTAATTGTTTAACGAGTAAAATAAGCCCCTGAACATCGAAATTAATTGAAAAATGAAAAAAATTCATTACTTTAAGGAGCATTTTCTTTCGTGAATCATATCTGTATTTACAAAACCAAAGTTTTGACTTTTTAATTTTTTTTCCAGTTCATCAAATACAACTTTATAATATATTATTTTAAATCCACGTAGATTAAATATTAATAATCTTTTCTCTCAGTGTGACGAGCAATTTTCTCATTTTCAAAAGCAATTTTGCAGCAAGCTAACTGAAGATGAATCTCTTGCTTATTTAATCACAACTGACAATGAACTCTTGTTTCACGAAGCAGTCACTCTTCTCGTTAGGCTTTTGCACCTATTATTTGAAAAGTCTAAATCAACTTTGTTAATTTTTAATTCATATTCAAAGTTGCCAACTTAAATTAACTATAGATATATTTTCATTGAACAGCTCGCATTTCCAACTGAAGCAAAGGCCATAAATTCGCCAGCTCCGAAAACGGTCTGAAAGCATGTGCTAAGAAGAAAGCCCTAAACTCGTGCGTTGCAAAAAGGCGGCGGCTACACGAAACGAAAAAGGCAGCTCTCTCGTCGCGCGTGGAAATTAGGCTCTTAGGGGCATAAGGTGGTCGTGCTTCTATAAATACGCCGCGACCCGGCTGGTCGAGGCGAGGGGTTAGCGGTCACGTGTCGTCGGCTTTGGGGCGCAGTAGCGCTATTAGCCCACAGGCACACGTGAAGCGTGGGAAACATCATACCTACAAGATACGCCAGTCGTGCTCGAGCGCACTTACGCACGTGTGAGTAAGCACGATGTGCCAGCGCAAAAGCGTCACGCGCTCTTTGCTCTCTCGCCTCGCATAGCAGATTTGCTTCGTGAATTTCGGCATTGGATGGTCAATTTTCAGTAGCAGCAGCATTGACCGATTGAAATGCTTCATTCTTAATAAAATTTCAAGTGAAACTGAAAGACAAGAAAGAGATAAATGTACTGCATATGCTTTACGGAAAATAGCTGAATAGTTGTCATGGGAATTTTTATACTATATATTAAATATTATTAACTGTGCCTTCCCTGTTGAAACCTTTCACTTATTTGGCCAATTTTTCGTTAATTTTTCGTGAACTATTAATGAAATGGCTAAAAAAATCGTGAACTTTCCAACAGAGCTAATAAAAGAATGATAAGTTATAGTTCTATTTTACAAATAGGGATATGCAATTATGTTAATAGGTAATATGGTACATAAAATTGCGTATAATTATGTACGTTTTTCAACGTATGGATGTACGGATGGTATCCCGAGATATTGAGAAAATTACTCTTACAAATGATTGCTAGAATACGATACGGAGAGAGAAATCATTTTTATCTTATCTTTAATAGGCAGAAATAAAAACAGGTTGATGCCGATAGAATATTGCGGAAAGTCAACATTAAGTGATACTATGTCAAGAGTTTCCGTGAAAACAACATGATTTTTTCTCAATCATTTCGCAGAAAGAGTGTGAGTGAACTTTTTTCAGGTTTACGGCTCAGAAATATAAGTAGTGAGAAGAGTATTATACTTATATGTAGTAGCCATTAAGACAGAGCGAAAGTAGTTCAAACGTAGACGTTGATTAATCGAAGAAACTATAAAAAAAAAAAACTATGCATAATACCAGCAGGATAAAAAAAAGCTAGAAAAATGAGAAACGGCCTAAATTGAATTTTAATCTGGAAAACTTTGCTTTGCTTCTAAACTCAATTAATCCCCAAGACTCAACACCCGGTAGTGAGTCGTGGCGCGCGGATAAAGTCAATAATCCACAGCGCTCCTCCGCAGGATACAGAGGCGGAGTCGTCCGGAACAAAGGGGGTTCGGAGGGGTCAGTGGGTCCCACGCGCCTCGCACGCACTTGGGGTTGCGTCGAAACTGGGCCGCGAGCCTGTGGGAAAGTTCCAAGTTTCACAGACGAGCCAGCCGGCGATAATAAAGACGAGGGGAGCACTTTGTTTCGCTCGCAAGGCGCGAGTCAGTCCCCTCGAGTGTCGCTTTAAAGGGACGCGTGCGCGCTCATTTACTCCGGCCGCGGGCTTTTAAATTTCGAGTCCATGGGGGAGATAAGCGGGAGAAAGGGCTTTTTACTATATCGACATTGGGAAACGGGTTCATTAGGTAGGAGTCAAGAGTAGATTTTAGGTTACATTCCACTTGTTGACCTTGGAAGTAGTTTTAGAACTTGTCCTTTTATTCTCGCATTGATTATTAATACCCAAGCCAATGATTTGCCAATCATTCAAATGATAAGTATAGTTGCGATCGAAAAAAAATCTGCAATTCTCGACGAGTTTAGGTTAGAATAAGGCATTAGAGTTTTCTTGGCGATAGCGATAGGAAAGCCATAAGTCAAGAGAATCGAAGATTCGGAAAAAATGAAACATGCCTTCTGACCGGTTTTTTCCTGCTGCCAGCTCTCAGAGGCACTGCTGCAGAGCCCGCCGCATTTGCATTCCGCGGAGCATTCCCCACTCGGGACTTCCTCCGGGCAGCTCATCGCTATTAGGTAGGCTTCGCACAGCTCTTCTTCTTCCCTTCTACTCGGACCGATCGGCAAAGCACGTCGATGTGTTGCGCTTCGTTTAAAAGCAGCTGAAAAAGGGCGCGCAGCCGCGCACCGCCACCCAAGAAAACACACGTGTTCGCGTCTCCAAGACGACGAGCGGCGAATTCCCGATCATCAGAATCTCTCGTTTTTTATGAGCGCGAGCTTCAAAGCCGAACGGAAAACCGGTCGGCCGATCGGCACGCGCTGCTCGCGATTTTCCGAGAACGAGGCGAAATGCGCCTTATACGGAGCCCAGAAGCTCGCTCTTATAAGGTCGACTCGCGCCCGACTGTAATTGCTTCGACTTTTTTGCGCGGTCAACAGAGGCAGAGAGCTTCCTTAGAGCAGGATGGGATAGTCGCTCGTAACGATTTTTAGAGACTACCTACCGGAGTGATACGCGCCGGCAATTAGGATCGGCCAGTGCTTTGAGAATTATGACATTTCTCAAGATGTAACAAGCTTATCGTTCCTTCGAGTCTTACGCGCTTTGAGTTTTTCTTCGCGCGGAGTTGCTTTATTTCTCGAGGACGTGAGTTGCCTGCTGGTTTATGAGAACTGTCATTTTCCTTGCATGATAGAGCAGCGATACTTATTTTCATTTTTACCTTCTGATGGCAACTTGTTCGTAACAAGATAACTGTATTGATTACATTAATTGCAACAGACTTTTTATATTTAACGACGTAAAAACTCGAATTTTATGAGAAATTTAGTGCAATAAGAAGTAAGTATTGCCTAACTACGTTTCAAGTAATAAATAATAATTAATTACAAAAGTATTATTATAAATATAATATAATATATAAATTAATGCTTATTATTAAGCCTGCTTATTATTGTAAAAGTACTGTCAGTATCTAAGAAGTTGCAATAGATATTCGGCTTCGACTGGTAGCAGCAACTGATTTCTGCTGATATTTCGAAAAAAACGTCATCGAAAAAGTGTCTCCTGCATTATTAGCAGGCCTGTCTCCGGGAAAATAATGTCCCCAGGCTCGGCTCTAATTGAAAAGAATAGGCAGCGGAGGAGGGCTTGCGCCCTCGCCTCCAACTTGAGAAATCTTAGCCGGACATCGACTTTTTTTCAGCCGGGGGAGACAAAAATTGGCGCGCGGGTTATTAGGATCGGGCGCGCTTCTGCGGCGCAGAGAAAAAGGAAATTTAGCGGAGGACGCAGCTCCCCGTCGAACCGCCGATAAATCAGTCGTCGGCTTCTTCTCTCCTCGCGCTCCTTTTTCTCCGAGAGATGCATAAGCGGGGCAAGCCCCTCGAGCCCTTTTCGATCGTCGGGGCCCGGATTCATTATACGCGATGACTCACGGGAATCGAAAATGCGAACCTCTCAGCGTCTGCGTCTGCGTGTGCGTGCGCTGCTTTTTTGTGCGTCGACACGGTTAAGGGAATTTAAATAAACCAACACGCTGCCGTTTCTGCTTGCTTCTTCGCTTTTTATTTTATCATTCCTTTATTTTATTTAAATAAATTATAGGCCGTCGAATTTATTTGCAAAAGTTCTATTTGCATAAGCGAAACTATAGATCTCCCGTAGACACCGCTTTTACGTATTTCGTTTTCTTGCAAGGCGCGAGAATCCTATTACCGCATCGAGGTAATTTCATTAAATCCACATTAATAGGGAACGAGCAGATTGCATATAATTCTCAATCGCTCAGCCAGCGCGTAAAGATTAGTATTACTGGTCGCGGCGCCTTCAAAATTATTCCAAGCTCTTATTGTATTAATCTTTTTCGAGCAGCAATGTCTTTCCTGCAGTCGAGCATTATGTAAGTTATCAAAATGTTTGCTGGAGGCTCGATGCGTTATATGGCTGCTTCTTCTTCTGCGTCTTCGCCTTCTTCTTTGACCGTCTTTGACGGCACACCCGCAAGACTCCGACCGAGCGGAGCCTGTTAAATTATTGTTGCGGACGAGTTTCGCCGAGCGATACTAAAATCAAAATTCGCTGCCCGGACTTTTAGACGCTAAGCGCATGTATATATTCCGCTCGTAATGCCAGCCGAATGGTAAGCGCATCATGGTCATTTTTACGGTTTTTACTCGCTGCTAATTAGCCGAATGCTAATTGCATTGCATGCTTCTTCTCAACTGTCAACATTCATCTTTCGGAATATCAATAATTCAATACGATCATTTTTCTTTTTTATTTCTAAATTTATAACTCCTTGCATGATTTTTAAAATAATTTAAAAGCAAGTTTACAAGCAATTATCATGAATAGAAAATTTATAATGATTTATAATTATGCAACGTGGTAATTTTATATCTTATAAAAGTTTAATAATGCTTTATTTTAAAAAGATAATTTCTTTGCCTAAAAACCTTTATTATGCTGATAAAAATACCTTCTTCCACATCGTTTTACAACTTACTGTTTGAAGGTCCTAATTTTCTTAATAACCAACTTTTATATTGTATACAGCAATTCGTTTTATAAATGAGAAAACCGCTTCCAATTCATTGGCAGTTAGCTTCCTCCTAACTAATTTATCATTCCAATATTACCTTCGAGATTCATTAAAAACAATCGATTTATACAAACTATTCTATATTTAATTAATTATTTACTTTTGTATTATTATTATTATTAATGAACAACAAACAAAATATAAAAAAAATAGCCATAATAAAATAATAATAATAAAAATATGACTGTATTATGTTATACATATAATCGCGCTACCATGTATAATTTAAACTCGTTATAAAACAAAAACTAGTATAGATAAACTTCAAAAATTTTTTTTAATTTTGAAAGTTTAGTTAAAGACGAAAAAAATAATGTTCAAGTGGTCGATCATTGAAAAAGACCGATTATTCACTAAGATACAGCTATTCAAAAAATTGAAACAAAATAAATATAACTTTAATATCTTTTGAACTAATAAGTTTCATAAACAAAAAAACCATACAACTCTGAACATACAAAAGATCTACCTTTTCCCAAAATTTCAAGTAATTTAAAGTCATGGAAAATTTATTTTTTTCGCTTTTCAGCTTTTTATTCAAAAACTAATTGACAAAATGGCTTGAAATTTTTACAGATTATAGCTATATATATTCTTAA
>JAWWML010000062.1:9603220-9649674 GCA_035047165.1 Ormyrus rosae
TTTAATTAATATTTAATTTAATAAATATTCAATGCTTTTTAGAGTATGTACAAAGCATGTAAAAAGCATCGATTTAAGTATAATTATATTCCATTTGATTGCAGCTTCTTGTACATCATGTGGTGTCGCTAGTTGCATACAATCATGGAGTACGAGCATAGATGGCAAACAGAATCAACGTTGGTGGTGATCCATAACTTATGTTAGAAGGAGTTAGTGATTTTTCTGGTCATAGAAGATAGAGGTATTTTGTACACAATGCTAGTTTAGCTAGAAATTTACTTGATGGAAATTGTCAAGAATTTATAAGATGTTTTAGATCCTTTCTGGGTCAGTGCCCATATTTTTTGCTTTCTGTTGGCAAAGATTGCTTTTTTCCTGCATTCTTTTTTGGTATGCTTGCTACCACACATGATTCTGGTGTCACAAATAATGAAAAGATTTATTTTCGTTTTGATAACAATCCAGATAACCATGGAAAAAGAAATTTAAAAATTGCTGTTCTCACCAATAAGAGAGATAGAGATGGGTTGACTACCCCTATTTATTTTTTATTGTTAATTACTTAGTATTAGGTATTTTTATAAAAGTAATACTAGAATATAGTAAAAATAAAAAACTTTTTTTTCTTTTTTTAACTTTTAATAATAACTTTCTTAAATGGTCAATAGTTGAAATTTTTCGATTCAATTACTCGAAAAGTTAAATTTAGAATTATAATAAAGAAATAAAAAAATATTTATTAATTAAAGTATTACGTTGTGATTAGCCAAATATTGGCAAAAGTAAATAAAAAAATCATATATAAAAAGCAAACATTTATTTATTTATAAAATTAAATTTAAAAAGTGGATTAAATCAAAATATTGATTTGTTATGCAATGAATATATAAGCTACTGCAGATGTGAAAATATAATAATATAAAGTTTTAGTAGTTTTAAATAGTTTTAAGTCTTTAATTATTAGTACAATTTTTTACCAGTCCTATGTACAGGCAATTTTTTTGCCTCTATAGGAAGTTACAATGTAACTGATATTATATTTCTATCTAGGATTTGTAATTTTTTTTCTTGCTGGTTTAATAAATAAAAATAAGTAAAAATATAATGTATGAAAACAAATTTTATTCTTAAAAAAAATTAAGCATTTTATTATTTTATTTAATTCACCCATTTATTTTTTTTATTATTTATTAAAGTAAAAGAAAATTACAGAGAAGTTATTACAGCGTCTGAATATATACCGTGCAGTGTGCTCATTGTGCCCGCCGCCGTGCCCAACTCCACTCGTCTGTCGGGCACGTTGGGCCTTTTTGAAGAGGTTTACATAAATCATTTTTAGTATACACTACAACTGAAAAACCAATTATTTTAACTATTGATTTCTTCTTTTTATTGTTTAAATTTTTAAATACTTAAAAGGAATATTGAATTAAAAAGTTAGAGTTCCCGTACAGCCCTGTTCCCCTATTAGGTTAGTGGCACGTAAATTTTTCTTTGAAAAAATAATACAAAGTTGGAAAAATTATTCGTTTTATATTAATTTTTCCGTCTCTATCTAATTTTTTTTATTCATCAAAATAAATTATACACCATCACATTAATGGAAAAATATATTTTATTTATTTCTTATTAAAATCTAGCAATCTAAGTTATTTATTTACAAAATATTCTTAATAAACAATAATAATTTGATTTGGATCTAGCAAAAATTTTTCGCATTTTTCTACTAAATTCAAAAATCAAATTGGTTAAATTCAATAGACTATATTTTCCATGTCATGTAACGCTTGTACTGACTCGGGAGTTCTTCTTGCGGTTCTTCCAACCTTTCTAAATCATCCTCGTCAAACATTGAATCTCCATCTTCGTCTTCGCCTTCATACCCATCTTCGGCTTCATCATTCAATTCTGTGAAATAATTAGTTTTATAAAAATTGTAATTAGCGTAATCAAAAATCTAAAGTTTGCTTAAAGTTTGTTACCTTCTTTTAAAAGTTCTTTATTTCGTTGACACAAATTTTGTAGCTGCTTCACTAATTCGCTATATTTAGCCTTAATTTTAGTAGTCTACAATAAGAAATAAAAAATCTCAATTATTAACTAAACTTTATTATTTACAGCGTATATATGTTAACTCACAGATTTAATTTTTGATTTTTCGTCAATAAGAATTTCTGTAACTCGCTTGTTTACTTCCACGGCGTCTATGAGGCTCAAAACTCCAAGTTTATAAACAGGATTATTTCTTACATCGAGCATCTAAAAACGTAAAAATTTATTTAAAAAGTTCTGAGGGATAAACAACCGAAAAATATGTTCAAACTCACTTGAATACTATTGACTTTAAGAATCGATGCTATTTCGGAGAGCCCAAAGCACGTAATTTCGGTAGATCGAAGGTCCAGCTTTTTCAAAATCTTGTTCTCCATCAGGGCACTCCTGATTTCCATAATGGTGTTATCCATGAGGACGTTCGAGCCGATGTTCAGATATTTCAAGGTCTTGGATTCTCTCTAGGGCATGAATATTTGCTCATTATACTCTTCATAAATGATATGAGTGCTTCGAGTCTGAGGTTTGCACAATTTGTGTATATTACTGTCATAATAAATTGCTTTACCTACAATGGCGGCTTTAAAGTGTGGCGCCGATCGTCTGGTCAACTTGTTATTCCACAATATCAAAGTCTCGAGGCCTTTCTTCGATTTTATGTCTTTTCCAAAATGCAATTGGTGAGTCATCCCGTTGATGATGTAATACAAACCATCGTCTTCAATTAGATTATCGCTAAGAAACAAGTTTGCTTTTTAGAATGTTTTTCTATCTTTTGCTACTACTAAAATTGGCCTCATTTCTCGAGGTTTAAATAAATAAAAGATATGAGAATAAAATATAAATACGTTATTGGTGATTTTTATTTTATTTTGGGATTTGGTTTTATCTATTTCGCAAAGTTTTTCGAAATCGATAAGAATTCATTCGACTCTCAGTCGTGACCCACTTTTGAAGAACTTATCTTTTATGTTCTTCCTTTTAATTCAAGGTTTTCTATTCGATATCGTATGTATATGTATTTAATAATTTTGTGAAATATTTTAATTGGACACAAAAGCTGTTTTATATGTTATTATTCTTTACATTTGGACTGTTTCATTAAAATTGAATTACCTGAGATCAAGATACGACAGTCGGCTGTTGAACTTCAAAAGGATTTCAAGTTGCAGGCAATCTGGTCTTTTTATTCCATTATTGCAAAGGTAAAGCTGCCGTAGAGCCATATTAAATTTTAAAGCTATAACTGCACAAACATATAAATTATTCTTTCACGAGTCATTTAAAAAAAAAAAAAATGTACAACATTTACGATAGAACATTAAAAAATTTTATATATCATAAGTACCCAATAATTCCATCAATCGTCCGGAAATGTTACAAGAATCCAATCGCAAAATGTACAGGTAAGCATATCTCAATCCCCTGGTCATTATGGTCATATACTCTTCATTAAAGCTAACATTTGTGGCATCGAGTCGCTTGAGTGATTGCGTCTAAAAATAGTTGAGTATAAAAATGAATGTGTATACGAGCGTAAAACTAAAAATCAATGAAAACTCATTCCTGGCAATTTCATTTGAGAAAGCTATGGTAAGAGAGCATAAATTATGCGCAGAAATAAGTTTTATCCCTTCAGAACTTTCTGGCGACGGTATATAGCTTTTACTTTTCTCAACATTCGACTGCAGGCCTGCCAGCCGTAACTGCCGATCGTCTGGTTGTTCGACAGGTCCAGGTGCGTCACCGACTCGTAGAACTCGAATATTTGGAACAAAACTTCGGCGCTCTGCAAAAACAAAAGCCAGACGAATCGGACTAAAATTTGGCGCGGGAAGGCTGCTTTTAAGGTATACAACGTCACTTACTGGATCCTCGGCGATCGCTCCGCTCAAATCGATTTTGTAAAATAAGATTCTTCGGAATACTTCCTCCAGAGCCTCGCAGTCGTTTTGGCAAAGAGTATTGCATCGAAAGGAGAGCTCCTCGCAACGATCGTCGATGTTGTTCATTAACTGTAACGATGCAACGAATAACTCTTATTTCAATTGTTGAATTAATTCAGGAGTTTGAATTAAAAGCAGGATGCGGTCTCTGGTTCCAATAAAGTATTGTACCCTACTTTTCTTGGAGTACAGTGGTGGTTAGCAAAGGACCAAAAGTTAGTGGAATTACCAAAAATTTATTATCTGATAAACGTACTCTACTTTTTAAGTAAGACGATACAGGCAAACAAAGATTATTACCTTAAGTTGATACATGACACTTTGCAATGGAGACACTTTGTGCTTCGAGCAGGCTTCCCTGTAAGCGGCCAGTACCGCATCTCTTTTCACGTCTTTTCCTGCAAAAGGTTCCGTTTGTAATCGATCAGGACTTTCTTTAGTAAAAAGAAAAAAAAAACTGCATATACGAAGCTCTTCGTAATACAATATTAAAAACCTGCAATTATTTGCAATCAAGCTCCGATAATGAACGAACATTCCATAAGTTTTAGATAAAACAATCTTTCGCGCTGCCCTGCCTTATAGCTATAACGAGAATTGCACATAAGCAGATGCAAAACCGGTTCTCTCAATATTTTCCTCCGCGTCTCGATAATAATCAGCCGCTCTCGCGACTTTGCGTCATATAAAAAAAAAAAAAAAGTTAAATGAGCCAGTCGGGCCGCGATGATGCAAGCCGTGCCGTGCGCGAAAAGAAAAATAAGCTCAAATCGCGCGGCGCGCGATCTATTATTAGGGCGAGCGAACGAGACGGCCGATTGTGAAAGGGGCATAGCGCTCTAGAAAGAAAAAAAATTTCGAACGAGGAAGAGGAGACGAGCCGTCCGCCGACTCCTGCTGTCTGTCGCAGCCTGGCCCGATTTCGCCCGCCCCCCCCCCGTGCTCCTCCCCCTGTTGACAAGCGCGAAAGCTCTGTTATCGCCAACGATTCGCGCCTTTCGCCAATCGACGACGGCGGCTGCGGAAAAAAAATCGGTTTGCAGCTGGATTAATTCCGTTGAATTCTTTTTTTTTTTTTTTTTTTTTGCTTTTTCGAAGATTGAATTTGCTAAAGTCGTTCGGCGCCCGTAGTTGTAAGCTGAAGTGAAAAAAATATTTTAAAGCACTTATATTATAGTCTAATGCTCATATAGGCAAGTTAGTATTGACAGTTCGGAACGATAAAAATTGGCTTTAACTCAACGGCGTCCGTCGAAAGGATCGTTAATCATTCCTCAGTCGAATAGCATTGATATTAAACTTTATAAATAAACCCACGTGAAAATTCCTGCCGATTTAAAAACGTCATCTCTTATATATATATATATATATATACTGTCTAAAAGCAAACTGTTCCCCAAAGCACTCCTTGCTTTGTATACTCACTGAACCTCCAGGGGTTCTCCGGCTCCAGGGCCCCGGCGACCTCGTCCTCGGGGAACCTGAGCGCTCGCCTCTTCTTCCGCTTCCGGTTGATGAGCAGGGCGCTCCTGAGCACGCGCCCGTCGATCAGCTGATGGGGCGAGATGGGGGTGGCGGCGCTGCGGGAGGACCAGCGGGGCCGGCGCTCGCCGGTGATGACGACGCGGGGCGGCAGTCGCTCGACGTCGACCTGGGCGCAGGCGGCCGCGATCGCCGCCGCGCGCTCCTCCGCGGGGCTCGTCGTCGTCGTCATCGTCGTCCTGAGCCGTCGGCCAGAGTGCCCCGAGGCATGTCCTATCGGCCGGTATTATTATAGGCGGCGAGCGCGCGCGCATGCACGCGGCGATCGTTATTGGGCAAGGATGACGGATCGCCGAGGTTGACGAGACTGACCGGGACGTGCACCTGGCTTGGCATTTTAATCGTTCGAGGGCTTGAGATTGTTGCGTGGGAGGCTTCGCATTTCTGCGATTCTCGCGAGGCTGCCCGAGATTCAATTGCCGGGGTTAATCAGGCGGACTTGCAGCTTTAAGCGCAAGCCCACTTTCGCCGAGGGCTGCGAGGTTTAAGCTCGCGGTGCTGATTACGATTTTGTTCATGTCGTATATCCGTATATAGTATGTCATGGTAGTCATTGCAGTACGGGTTTAGGCAGTGTCAAATTGACTGGCGCTTAAGCTTACAGGCAATTGAGTTTGTTAAGGCGTTTTTTTTAGAGTCTGGCTCGAGTTATTGAAAAAATTCAATCGCATTTTGTTTGAGTTTGTATACAGTTACAGATATACAAACATCTACGAGTAACAAAAATTTTTAAAATTTTTGACACTATATACCGCTCGTATTTTTAAAATGAATTAAATTTTCGATCACTTTCAGAGTCCGAAATATCAAATGATATTTTCTAAAAGTATTGAAACAATTGTTAGATATAGTATGAGTAAATTTTATGTATTTTCAAAATCATTGTATGCATATAGCTGATGAAAAAATTTAGTGCTCCTCAAAGTGTTAATTCTTTATACACTCAACAAATCCACGTATTTATCTTTGATATCAGCAAACAATCTGCAATCGTGATTAAATATATGTAAGCGATCAATAAATATTTGAGTTAAAAACAAACACCGTTATTATCCCAATCTACACACACGCGACATTAAAAAGCAAGACAATAAAGGCAAAATTATCGAGCGAAAAAGCGAAAGCTCGGCTGTCTAAAATTTCGTAAACTTACGCAGAAGAAAACTGAACGCAAACAAATGGAGAAAAGTGATTATCGGCAAAGTAACAACAAACTCGGTACAACAATCACCTCTCTCAAGTGCAGAATAGCTCCGCCGTGACGCTTCGACTTTGCTCGCCGGGCAGCGAATGTCAGCGCGGGGCCGCTTTTTAATGAATGGAGCCGATCGGGCGATTCAAGAGCGCGCCTCTTTTTTCGAAGCGGCTCTCGTTCAGCTTCCCGCTTTAATTGGGTTACTTGCCGCGCGATGGCGCAGACACGACGAGATGCGCGCACAATATTTATCGATTCGCCGAGATTCTTCTATATTTAATTATGAATTAATGGATTCCTCGCGCTCCGTTGCTTCGCGAATGCGGGGTTTCTGCACCGAGTGATACGTATATACAATAATCCTTCCGCACCTCTGGACGAGTCAACTCGACGAGAATGCGATGTACATACTCTACTTTTTTCAGAATTTATAAACTGCTCCCTTTACCTGCGAAAGTAATAATTTCGTTAAGAAAAATATGTCCAGTTCCCACCTGCGATAGTTTATAAGCTTTCATCCATTTCCCGGAATGTCGTTTCTATCTTGACTTTACGAAGAGTTCTCAGCAGAACTTCCCGCCCGAGAGTTCAAATTGTTCGCGCGAGCTCGTAAAGACTCGGGAGAATTGCGCCCGGAGGGGCCGAAGCTAAGAAGCCGGCCACACTACACATATAGAGCGAGGATTAACAAGGCAACACAGTGTACGGACGCGTGTATGGAGTTGGGTAAGGAGGGCAAGGAAACAAAAAGGTATAAGTATTAGTTGAAAAATCGGTGAGGGGAAGACTATCGATTCCCCGGCTACTGCCCTCGCGAAACTCCAAATAAATGGAATTCGAGTCGAGAGAGATTTCAGCCATTTTTAGTGGTAATTCAGTTGTGGCTTGCGACGCAAATTGAGAATGTAGGTCGAATTTCATTCATTGGGTAGATTTGTTATGAAAATCATTTACTATTTGTATAGAAGGAAGTAATTAATTTTTTGTAACAAGTATTAAACGTGAATCAAATACCTCTCTTTAATTTAACTTGGAAACTTCTCTAAATGGGTCAAAACTTATAATAATATGATAGATTCGATTTTAATTTTAACGAATAAAGTTTCTTTAAACTTGAGAAACTACACGAATCATCCGTTAAAACTTCGATAATTTTTTAATACTTTCTAATAAAAGCCGGACCATGTAAAATTTATTGGTTGACAATTTAAATTCTCTTCGTCCTTTAATTGAGAATTAATGGCCGATTATTAAACTTCAATGGTGACGGTTCCGAAGGATGCTTTAAATACACCATGTGGAACGTTTGACGAAAATTTCATCTTCAGGCGTCACATAATCGTTTTCTAACGTTTTATTAAATAAATTCATTGTTATAAACGATTTACTCCAAAGGGGAAAAGAGGAAAACATATATGCTTATTGCATATTTAATACTGTCTAGAAAAAAGGCGCAAAAATGAGTTCAATGTTTTATATAAGGTAATTTCCGTTCTGAACTTTACAGCAGTTGTATTATACTGATAATGATCATCAAGTGCTTTAAAAATAGTATAATGACACATCGGTTTTTCGTGCGAAATGATTTTGTGACATTCCTATAATAGTTACTTGGCTGCTGGACCGCAACTACCCAGGGATTTATTCACATTCCTAAAATTAAGTTTTTAGAACATTCTACAGGAATTCATCAATAATGTATTTTAATAATTCTACGTAAAAATAATAAACAAATGACTCACGTTTTCTGAAGAACAGAAAATATTACTATTGATGAAGCAACAATTTAATCTTTCACACGTCTGTAGCAAAAGAACGTTTATCAACCAGTTTGATGTAATCTGTTGTAAATGATAGATAAAAAACGTATAGATTGGAACACAAGGTCGCGTAAAAAATTGATTTTCATCTTTACGCTTCAAAAAAGTAGATAGTTGCTAAAATAGTCAGACTATTTTAATCCTAGATTGTCCTGATAATATTTTTGTGCTGATATTCTATCTAAGGAAGTGTATTCATTTAGAAGTGGACGTCCTTGACTTCTTATTCAAGATTAGAGTAGAATGTTGAAAAATTTGCAGTGCATATGTTTCATTCTTGTTTGCATAATATTTCAAATGAGTCTTACTCTATTTTAGTAACGATTATTAAAACGGTACATATTTAAATAAGTTAAAGTTTCCGGTACGTAGAAAAAAACGTCAATTTCTTTTATACAAAATTTTAATTAATAAAACAATTTTTCCTCAACAAATTTACTTAACCTGCTATTCTTTCCAACAAAGATCCTTAGCCATATGTACGTTGCCCTCAAGAGAAGTACAATTACCTCCTGAAAAAAAGTTCCCCGAAAACGTAGGGAAAAAAACCAGTCTCGCTCTTCCCGCCGGCTTATTCAAACTACACCGACTCGGCGCTGTAACGAATTCGCAAGCCGCCTCTCGCTCCACAAAATCAAATAGAGCAGCTCAACATTGGAGCAGCAGAGCCGCCTAGAACAAGTAGTAACGGACAAAACGGTGTGCACGCACGCGTGTATGTGGCAGGTGGCGAAAAAGGGGGCGTCGCGCACATCTACGTACGCGAGAGAGCGAGAGATAGTCGAAAAACACACGAGACGGAGAGGGAGATACGCGCGCGCGCGACTATCGATTCCCCGCCGCCGAGCCGAAGATTCCCGAGGTGCCGCTGCTCTCTGGAGCTGTCAGTGACGTATAGCGTAGTAGCTCCAGCTCGAGCACACACGTATACGCACCTGGGGACCGAACAGCAGATAACAAGAAATCGGTAAGCGCGTCGCCTTTCTAGGTTAAAGTGTCGCCGGGACTTGGAATTCGCTCGATTTGTCTGGCCACCCGCGTCTGCATCCACTTGGCTTGCTGAAGAAAAGTTGCCGCTAGTGTTAAAGGGGCGAGTCAGTGTGTGCGTGTGGATCTGCGACTCGGTCTGACCCTTATACGCTTCCGTAAATTGCACATTGATTTCCCGTTTTTTCGAGTGCTACGGTGCGTGGAAAACGTCCTTAGAGCAGAATGAACGAGCGAGCGAGAGGCCAGCGATCCTGCCTGCTCCAGGCTCTGCTAGTTCAGGCGTGAGCAGTCGGCGCACACGCACACACGCGGCTGACTTTTTGTGTCAAGGGGTTGCAAGAAGTCGGCATTTGCAGGTTTTTACACGACCTTCCTTCTGTCCAAGGGCTGCTGCAACGACAGAGTAGAACAGAGAGGACATTGCCGTCGTCGCTGCTGATTCTGCACTTGCCGCTTTGCTGTATATATTAAGAGAGAACCGAACGTTGTGAGAGAGAGGGACAGAGAAGGATCGATCGCGACTCGGCTACCTCTAGAGTCGGTGAGAGCCTAACCTTGAAGGAATTTGAGAGAAGAAACGCGAGAATGCAGCTACTCAAAGGCCTAAGGCCCTTCTGAGGAGAGAGACCGACTGCTCAGGAATTGCACTCGCAGCTGAGACTGGGCGGCCCGGAATCATCGCCCCCCACGACACGTTTCACCCCGCTACTGAAGCAAGATGACCAGCCCTATAACTCCTGGTGAGTGATAATTATTCTGCACTGATAGGGTTTGTCACTGCTTTTGGCAGCTTTGGACACACCTACTCTTACTACTCGAGACACTGATTAATTTTGATTGGAAGTTCCTGTTGAGTCTCATTTCAAAAGTACTTAAACTATGTAGACTTAATTGAATTTTGATAATGTAAGTTTTAGCTTTATTTAGTTTTGAAATTCAACTAATACAAATATTATATTTGAATTATCTAGGCATTATATTTCAAAATTAATTATTTGAGTTTGAAAATTAATGGTTAAAGGGAAAAATTATGCAATAAGTTATTTAAGACATACACATAGTTCTGATTTTTTTAGTTAACAATGGTTTTATTCTTTATTACTCTAATTTAAAGCTTTATAAACTTATTATTTTTATTTTGATTATTTTTATTAGTAAATAAATTTCTGAATAATTAATCAAACTTTTATATAATAATTAATCAATAATTAATCAAAATCCTATTTAATTAAAGCTGCATTGCATATCAAATTTATCAAGCTATATTGCACATTATTCTTGTACATGATTGTTTCATGGTAAACACATTCTAAGTGATCTCTTGTTTCTCAATTAGGTACTGACCCATGGGTGGTTCAAGTACATGAACGAGCTCGATATCAACAGCAGTTTGATTCACTCAAACCTGTGAATGGAGTAATCACAGGAATGCAAGCAAAAGACTTTTTGTTACAGTCACAACTTCCTCCATCTGTACTTGGACAAATATGGTAAAAATTACTGTTTTTTAGAATAAATTTTATGTAATAAATGATCCTATTGATTTTGATATTTCTTTTTTAGGGCTCTGTCAGACACAGATTCAGATGGAAAAATGAACATCAATGAATTCAGTATTGCATGTAAATTAATTAATTTGAAGTTAAGAGGTTTTGAAGTACCCAGTTCTTTGCCACCATCGATGGTTAGAAGTTTACAGGCTTTTGCTGCTGGTATGCTATACAATTTTATTTAATTTACTTTTCATTAAAACTATTTGTTTCCTTTGTGAGAATTATATTGGTACAAATGAAACTTAATTTTCTTGAGTAAATTTTTCCTTTTCATAAACTGAATTTATTTTTAAAATTACTTCTGAATCTGAGCTACTGCTAATTTTTATTCCTTATTTTAATGAACCAAGGTGCAACAAGTCCTGCAATTGTACCGGTAATGCCAGCAGCTCCTCAGATTCCAAATGTAGTTGGCATTCCACGACCTGGTGCAACTATACCAGTAGCAATGCCAGGAGCAATTCCAGCTGTGCCTGCAGCTGTTCCAACAGCAATACCAAAAATTGGACCACCAGTGGTTCCACCCATGACAATGCCAGTCGGTAAGCTACGTCTTAATCAGTAGATAAGATCGCAGTTTTGAGTAAAACGGAAGCGCGTCATTCAAATGTCCGTTCATTAATCACAATAGAATCATTAGGTGCTTAGTTTGAATTAAGAAAAGTGCTTGTTTTGAAAACTGAAGGAATTAAAATTTTATTCCCTTTTATAATCAAATCTCAAATTAGAGGATGTGATAATGTTTATCTTTTCCAAATTATGCTGCAGACTTGTGAGCCATAAAAAAAATGTTTATATTCAAAAAATTTGTATAAAATATCTGAAAATTTTTATGAAAACTAGTTTTGTTATAAAAATTAGTTAACAAAGTTATCAAACTATGCACCTCCTCATTTTAAAGTTCATTTTCAGATTAAATTTATTAATTAATTTTATTAATTATTACTGAAAAAGTAAAAATTAGGAAAAGGTCCTTGTACATTGCATTATAAAGTCCATGTAGATAATTAGAAATTATAATTATAAAATATTTTCACCTTTTCATGCACTATACAAATAATAGATATCACAATTTGATTTTTATTACAATTTCTGATAAGAAATAATTTTTTTCAAGCTTCTAACTTTGCAACAATTATTTTCATACATAATTTTAACTCCATAATATAACTTACAAATTAGAAGATTGGAAATTGCTTTTATCTAGCTTTTCAACAATGAAAATTCCACAGATTATTATGTAAATTAAAAAAAAAAGGAGTATTGAATCACACATAATACCTATATTTGTAAACAAAAAACCGTATATATATATCACACACAGCATCGCAACAAAGTAGACAGCCTGTAGCTGCGATTACACGCGCCACAACTCACACACCGTCAAAGCCTCCTGCTCGACCACCACCTCCTTGTCACAGCGTCGGTACGTTGGTGTCTCGAGTGTAATTTCACTTTGCAGCTGACTGTTAAAATTCGTTTGTCGGATTGCCTGCTTCTATTAATCTTTCAGCATTCGATCGATTCTATCTTCCTTTTCATTTTGCGTTTCTCAAAACTACATTTTGGTATCTTTATTTTGATAAAATCGATATGAGCCGCTTATCTTCATATGTATTTTAGTTCCTATTCTTTTTATTAAATGTATTCCGTTGTAAATATTATTATATTTTCATACCTGCATTTATCATAATTCTTCAGTATTCTGCTATTTGGAGGCGTATTTCGTTTCTCTTGTAGATTTAACGATTAAAATGCTATTTATTGCAAATTTTTTTAAGTAGATTAATAATCTAGTTAAATAAACATTTTATCATGTTTTCTTACTGTACTCTGACATTATTAGGAAATTTCAATTAGTATTTTCATTCATTCAAGATCTTTATAAAAAGAAGTTAAAATACATTTACATTTTTATTTTGAGTGTTGTTTCTTAATTTTAATGCAGCTGCAGTTTTGCGCTGATGTAGTTTTGCTACTACATAAAATTTGTCTTTTTGCAACTGTTTAAAATTACAAATTTTATATTTTTGCAGATGCTATAGATTAAAAAAAAATTGTCGAAAAAATTTCGTTAATGTTTTGCTATTTATTATAAGAAATAGTTTAGGCAAAATTTATTCATTTCTTTGCAACATTATGATAAAGCTATTATTAAAAAAAATATTAAATTAAATTCTCTTAAAGAATTTAAATTATTATAATTAGTATTGCTTTAAATTTATTTCAATATAATATAACAGTAAATTAAGCAATTAAAAAATTTTTCATTTAATGGTGTATATCAAATTTTTGAATGCACTGATATTCAAGTTTAAAAAAATGGTGTTTTATAATAATTATATATAATCTTCGTTTTTCACGTGATTCACGTCTATTTTATTGCTTAACGCTTCTGCGATTTTTTCAATGCTGTGTTTTCTGTGCTGCACTAAGGAGACCCCACTGCTAAGGTTGAAAGTGGTGCTACTCCTCAAAGACCTACACCTCCTGACAGTATCGGTATGTTTTATAGTTGTCACCGCGATTGAAAACAACGAAATATGCTAAGAATAAGATGTAATGCAATAAGTGAAAAACTACGAATTTAGAAGTTTCATTTAAGATATTTTAGTTATACATGAATTTCTATTAAATCAACGGTGGAAAATATTTTAGGATGTAGATTTTATAAGGACTTCTTTTTATTTTTTTGTAGACTATCTTTTTGTAAGTTACTATGTATTAAAAATTATATTCTTTATGTTTGTGTCTGTATCTTGATTAACTTTGATTTAAAATGTAGCCCATTAAAAGGTTTGCTCATAATTATAAATTAAAATTTAGGTATGTGATGAAATTATGTCCTGTATAAATGTATACTTCCTGTTTTATGTTAAGAGAACAAATACCTGTACTTGATGCCCACAAGTCAATTTTCCTGCTGCTTTGCAAATATTTATTCCCATTTTAATAAATTTTAAAATAGTAGTGAAAATTATATTAAATTCTTGACTTTTAGAAATATGACTGCTTAATACATGCTTGATTATTGTGTTATTTTTGTACACGTCATAAAACAGTGACTCTGTTTTATTATGTAAAAAAATTAAATTGTAATTTACATTATCTTTAAAAGAAAAAGAAAAACATTACATGTTGTAAGGTTGTGTACATTGTTTAAAAATGTGCTTTTTTATTTTTAAGCCAAAGCGCTATGAATATATTAGCAAATTTAGTTTGCTACATATTATTTGTAATATGTAGCAATATATCTCAAAATATATATTTCAAACAGGAGCTGGATTTGTACCTACTGTTCCACCACCAAAGCCACAACCACCATCGTTTCCAAATAGTCCGGTAGCTGTATCTCCTGTAAAACCTGCTATACCACCTTTGGCACCTCCAGTTCAAATGGTTCAACCAATGACATCATCAACTTCTAATATGGGTAAGCTACTTTAAAGTAATTTTTATAATAATAATATTATAATTATTTTGTTAATTATAATTTTTATATTCCAAATAGAAATACATTCATCAATTTATTATTTACAATTTACACTACCACATATAATATAAAGAAAACATTATCTACACAATTGTCTATTTTTTTACAGATTTATTCGATCTTTTAATGTCGGAAGGTACACATATGGTCAAACTAAACAGTACAGAACTCATAATTAATAATTACAGGCTTAATATTATTCCATTCGTTGCTTTTCCAATTAATTTGTGTTTTTTGTATTTTTGTGCTAAAGTAACGTTTCTTGAAGGTAGTTGATAGAACCTAGTGACTACAGCTTTCTTTAAAGTTTTGTTTCATACTAATGTTTTATCATATTATGTGAAACGTTTTTCTTTTTAATAGCAAATGGAGAAAACGCCTTTCTGTGATAAATTTATGTAAAACCTATATACAGTTAATTAATGTGCTAATATTGCAGCAACGCCAGAGCTTTGATAAATTTCCAAAATACGCAACTTCTAAATACTGTTTTTTTTCATTTTGTGAGCTTATATTAAAAAATTATTAAATATTAATTTTAATATTATCTATTATAATTTCGACAGCCATACCTCCAGTTGTACCAGTAGCACCTATAGCGCCATTGAATACAGCACCAGTACCAGCAGCAGCTTTCACAATGGCACAAACAGTACCTATGCAACCTATAGCGACTGGAGTAATAGTCCCACAGACCACTGGAACTCCTACAATGCCTCCTATAGCTCCAATGGCTACAGGTATTTTAATATAAAAATAATAATAATAACCGTTATAACATTAATTAATTTCGAAAAATTTGTTAGGAAATGGTATAGTAGGAACAACAGGAATTGCGCCGACTATTACACCACCCGTAACTCCAATACCTTCAAGCAATATTGCCATGAATGGTAGTATTATTCATACTCCAGTGTCAACGAGTACACCTTTAAGTACAACTGCCAGACCACCGAGCATAGATAGAGTCGGGTCTGTTGACTCCCAGCATAGCCAGCATAGTCAACATTCCGTTGGCTCACCTCAAGCTGTTGAATGGGCTGTACCGCATCAAACAAAACTTAAATACACTCAACTTTTTAATACATGGGATAGAACAAGATCTGGCTTTTTATCTGGCCCTCAAGCAAGGAATATTATGGTGCAATCACAACTACCTCAGGATATTCTTGCACGGATATGGTTCGTTTTATTAAGCTTTTTATTTAATTCATAAATGTCAATTAGAGACTTATATAAATGAATAAAATAACTTTTTTAAAAATAACTTTTAGGGCTTTATCGGATATGGATTCAGATGGGCGGTTGGGTTGTGAAGAATTCGTTCTAGCAATGCATTTATGCGATATGGCAAAGGCTGGTGAAATTATATCAACGACTCTACCACCTGATCTCATACCGCCAACGTTTAGACGCCAAAGACAAAGTTCAGTTTCTTCTCAAGGGGTTCCAGATAATGTAGATCCTTTAGCTGGTATGCCACAGGTAAATATATTTATATTACAATCCCTATTTAAAAGAATTCACTGTCTTTTTAAACAAGTATGTCTACTTAACAAAATTTAATGGGATAAATAATAATATAATATTTATTGATTTTTTTTATTTCTTAAAAAAAGACGTCATTCGAAGACAAGAGAAAAGAAAACTTTGACAAAGGTCAAGCAGAATTGGAAAGACGACGAAAAGCTTTACTTGAAGTCCAACGAAAAGAACAAGAAGAAAGGGAGCGAAAAGAAAGAGAAGAAGCTGAAAAACGAGAAAAATTAAGGTAGATATTTGTAGTAATACACAGCAAAGACAAATGAAATGCATTATTATATTATTTCAACTTTAGATTAGAACAAGAGAGACGTCGCCAGGCAGAATTAGAACAACAAATGATGAGACAAAAAGAAATTGAAGAAGAAAAAGAGGAGCAACGAAAACGTGCCCAAGAACAAAGAGAAGCAGCAAGAAAGTATGTTTGTTAAACATAATTAGTAAAAAATTGAGAAATTTTCTACAATTTACAAAATGAATTATTCTTTATAGAGAAATGGAAAGGCAACGCCAATTAGAATGGGAAAAACAAAAATCTCAAGAACTTCAAGCCCAACGACAAAAAGAACAAGATATTTTGCTAAAACTCAAAGCAAAGAATCAGTCTTTAACTATTGAACTAAGCTCTTTGGTGCGTCTTTTATTTATTGATTTAAATGTTTTAAATTATATCGAAATTTATAACTTTTTTCTTAAAATTTTTTGTGTATAAACTATACTAACAAAATGAAAAAAAATCTGTAATATGCAAATGTTTTAAATACGTTGTTTAAATCAATTTTTCAACCTTTCAGAATGAAAAAGTAAAAGAGCTTTCGCAGAAAATCTGCGATACACGTGTTGGGGTATCGACTGTAAAAACAACGATTGATGGCATGCGAACTACTCGTGATCAGCAGCTTCAAGAAATGTCAGCTCTAAAAAACAAATTACGGGAACAAAATCAGCGACTACTTGCTTGCACTCAAGAAAAGGCGCGACTTGATGCTAAGAGTAAAGCAGCCCAAGATACAGCAGGACAAGAAGCTCAAAAATTGGCATTCGCGAATAAACAAATAGCTTTAAAACAGATGCAGGATAAAATTGATGAACTTCAAAAGGAAATTAAAGAGAAAGAGAAAGAGGTTGAAAATAGCAACAGTCAACTAGGTATTTACTAATTTGAAATATTTTTTTAATATATGTAACAAGTAATTATTTTTTTATTTAAATACAAATTGTTTTCTGAACATTTTTAAAAAGTTTATTTTTTATAAAATGACACTTTAAAAAGAGTCGATTAAAAATTTTTTTTAATTAATATCTAATAAGAAATTTAAGTTAAAATGAATTATATGCTTTGATTTATATTTTTGAAAACAGAGGAGTTAAAGAATCAGTTAAAGACAATGTTGACGAATTGCCAAGAACTGAATGTGAAGTTTGAAGAAAAGAAGGCAAAAGTATTAGAGATGCGCAAAAATCAGAATCAAGGTGGCTTTTCGACTGCGGCTTGGGGAGATAATGATGCATGGGGTGATTCTAGTGCAGCAGAAGTTGATGTAGATGCATGGCCTTCAGATGAGACAGCTGTGGTGACACAAGTACAAGAAGACACATCTGGAGCTAGAAAGTACAGGGCACTTTATGAATTCGTTGCTAGAAACCAAGATGAAATTTCCTTCCAACCTGGAGATATTATTACGGTTAGCTTATACTTAATTTTGCAAATTTTTTAATTTATTTTTTAATTTTGTGAATATTCTCTGAGAAAAAAATACACATTCTGTTAAATATGCGGAATCACATTTTCTTCAATTGATTTTAACAAAAAATCTGTTGTGTCGATAAACGTTTTATTAAATTGACAGATTTTCTGTTAAATTAATCACAATTTTATCAAATTAATCTAAAATTCAATTGTGCATACTTAACAGCACACTGCAGCTGGCCCGTCACAATTTTTTTCTCAGTGATACAAATCCATTATTGGTGTTGAAATATTGATTTTCTGTATCTTTACTTAGGTATCGCCTGTGCAAAATGCCGAGCCTGGGTGGATGGCGGGAGAAATTCGAGGTCACACGGGCTGGTTTCCAGAATCGTATGTCGAACCTATTGATATTGGAACTAGTCTGCCTGCTGATGCCTTCGTGCATCAGGATAGCATCGAAAAACGAACGTTAGAGTAAGCTTTATGTGCATGCCTTCTAATTACGAATTTTTAAGAATAAATTTTACTAAATTTGAAAATTTTTATCTTCAGAGGAATTGCGGAAGTTCCTGAGAATGTATCAGATGCTGGATCTGCAGTAAGCGAAGCTCCTTACGTCGAACCTATAACACCAAAATTAGGTGAAGGAGAACTGTGTAGTATTTCAGCCACGACTCTTTATCAATATCGACCTACCCAAGAACAGCACCTTTCATTCGGTAAAGGAGAAACTGTTACTGTTAAAGAACAGCAGGTAATATAATTTTTCCATGAAATTAAATAAACTTTACTTGAACAACAAGTATGTATAAATCAGTATATTTTATAAATTTATTATTTTTAGGATGTTTGGTGTTACGGTGAATCTAGTACTGGTGATGTTGGATGGTTTCCGAAGTCATATGTTAAGATGGATGTTACAAATGGACAAGCCGCAACGATTCCGACCGCGGATGGCCTCAATGAGTATTACATGTCATTGTATCAGTATGCTTCAAATGAGTCGGGTGATCTCGACTTCAATCAAGGCGAAGTTATTTTGGTTATCAAAAAAGACGGTGACTGGTGGACGGGTGTTATTGGTGATAGAACTGGAATTTTCCCCTCAAACTATGTCGAAAAGTACGACATGCCGGATCAGGTGAGAATTTTTATTGATATTAAAACCTCAAATTTGCCCTATTGGTGTTGGAACTTTTTTTACAGTATTCTGATTTAATCTTAATTAAGTGTTATTTTGTTTAGCACAGCATTTTTTAAAAATCAAATTCATTTTCCAGTGTTGTTGTGTGTGTTCAAAATTTAATAATTAAGAAACATTTAACAAAAACAAATTTATTTAACAGAAATTGAAAGAAAGGTTTTGGTTTCTATTTCTTTTCAAAAGTTGAATGAATATTTTGCCAATCAATTAACACTTCCTGCTTTTATTTAATGTGTTTGTCCTCACTTTGCGTTACAATCATTCTTCCCCAGAGTGCCACAACTCAAGTCCCAGCGAAAATAATAAACGAACAAGATGGATTGAGTAACGACGCTGAAACTACAAAATCGCAAGAAAAACCAGTGCGTATCACATCCAAAATCATTCTCTATCCTACGACAAGTTGATCGATTAATTTTATAAAACATTGATGCTTCTAAAAAATGTTGGCATTTTCAACTTAAAATGATTCAATTTTGAAATTACATACTTAAATTTTCCAAATAATCAAAAATCGATCCTTGTCGAACAAAAAAATTGTGAACTTAGTTTATCCAGCATTAAATTTTCGCTAAATTTTACGTGCACATAATATATACTATTTAAGCTAACTATAAATTTAGATATAGAGATAGTGCGTAAATTAATTGCTTAACACGTGCAAACTTTTCTTCCACGCTTGCGTCTTGTAACTAAAAAGCAGCCAGAGAAAACGGCCGAGCAGCTCGAAGAAGAAAGAGCTGAAGCCGAAGATCGAGCTGAATTGCCTGACTTCGCAGCCATGTCTGCGCAGCAGGTAATTTTTATTCCTTCCGTAACAAATTTTTTACCATTTTAATCGATATTATAAATAATCTTTATATATTCTATATATGATATGCATTTTTACGTATCTATATGCATATGTTAGTATGCATTTATTACTTTCTATTAACTTGATATTATCTAAGCCTTGTTGTGTCAAATGCATTTGACTTTTTCATAATATATAAATATTACTTGCTTTTTACGCGCGATCGTTGGACGTTCAATCTCAATGCAAACTCTGGTCGTACGCAATTATTGTTGGCCCTTGTCCTATCATCACACAGTATAATACAAAGGTAAATCTTATATGTGAAAAAATGAAAAAAACAATAGTACAAGTCAAATGCTTTTTTGTTACTGTATTTGTATTTTTCTTTTCTTTGTAATATTGTATTTATTTATGTGTTTTTATTTATTTAATACGGATATATATTTCGTTATGTATTTTTAATTACTTATATTTTACAATGTAAATAGGTATCTTTTATTAGAATAGTCAACTTTTTAAAATTAGTTAAAAATTTATTAGTTAGTTTATAAGCTTTTAGTGAAAAATTTACTAATTAATTTTCGTACTATACAGCGAGGACGCAAGCCTGAAATTGTCCAAGTTATTGCTGCTTACAAAGCAACAAGCCCTGAACAACTAGATTTGCAAAAGGGTCAGCTTATAATGATCCGTAAAAAGACGGAGAGCGGATGGTGGGAAGGAGAATTACAGGTAATATAATTTTAAAATCAATTATAACTTTCTGTTAAGGTTTTTCACTTTGAATATTAAGTGCATAATTTTCTTTTTTCTATTTAGGCTCGTGGAAAGAAAAGGCAAATCGGGTGGTTCCCGGCATCATACGTTAAGCTTCTTACAAGTAGCAGTAATCGTAGTACACCAGTTTCTCATAGATATCAAGATTCGCCTACAATGGATCCCTTCGCTGGTTTGTAGAACTTTATAAAGTTTTTCTTGAAGAACGTTAAGATAAAAAAAAATTTTACCATAACGAAATTTGATAAGATCATGTATGGTAAAAATGATTCATGGAAATCGAGAGGGGGGCGGGGATTCGAGCATAAGGTCTCTAGTAGTATATTTCTTCAGAAAAATGCTCTTCTTCAGAAAAATTAAGACAACTATATAATTTATTAATAATGAAGTATAATGCATAATGTTTGCATCTTTTTCAATTTGTTATCGTATATAGTTTTCAAGTTTTAAGTCAAATTCGACGCACAAGCTCGTATCTCCCAGATTTCGGAACATTAATAAGAAAGTATATCACATACAAAATTTTTGTTATAATTAATATTCTTTTTTATGTTTCATAGAAAAAGTAATGGCATTATATCCCTATAAGGCACAAAATGAAGATGAACTCAATTTTGAGAAAGGAGACGTGATCGTCGTTTTGTCGAAGGATGAAGATTCGTGGTGGAGAGGAGAATTAAATGGAGCATCTGGGGTATTTCCTAGTAACTACGTATCACCAATGTGTAAGTAAAATTTATTGAAGTTTATTTATTATAATATTAGTTGTTGATTAGTTAGGTTTTGTACGATGAGTTTGAGTCTGTGTAATTTGCTTTTAATGTTGAAAAGTGCAACATTTTTATCTAAATTTTCTTTACTATTTTTTTTATTTTTTTTTATTTTTTAGTTCGTATTTCATTAAGTACGATTTTATTTTAAAATGTATTTTTAAATGTTTATTGATTTTTTTATAAAGTATTTTGAAAAAAAATTTGGACGAAAAGACTTAAGCTCTTCAAAGAGAAAATTAAATATAGTTTAATATAAAAAAAAGATTTATTAATAAGAATTAGTATAAATATTTTTTTTCTTCTGAAATTCATTTATTTTTTTCACACGATCAATTTATTTTAATCATTGCAATATAAATCGCTAAATGTAGTACCAATTCATAGAAAACGCTATAGTTAAAAGCTGATTGCATAAAATTACTCGCCGTTAAACGTTTAATTTCGTATTACGTATGAGTAATATATTATATCTATATGTACATACGTACGCATTATGCAGTGGCGTCAGTATCAACCGAATCTCAGCAAAAGTTTATACGTCTCCATTATCTAATTGTGAATGGTTAACCAATCGACACTCATTATAAGTCCTCACGATCATATCCTACACGGAATTACTGTGTGATTTGCTCGAATACATTTACACGTTCGTTTATAGTAATTTATTTAACCGCGAAATGAATAATTTTGAGCTTAAAAATTCTCACATTTATTTTTATAATCATTATTATTACTATTCATCATTGCTTAACAATCGTTCTAATTTTCATTGGGTTTATTTGAATTTTAACTTTGATGCGTTACTACAGGTAAAATTTGTATTTATAGGTAGTATTTTGTAATTATTCGTCGAAACCAATGCGGATCGAAAGCACTTCTTGTTTTATAAAACAATTTTGTTAGAAATTTATTTTTCAAATAAATATACATAATATTCAATGTGTGAATCTCAGTATTGATAGAAAGTTTATTGCTTAATTAATGCTTAAAGCTCGTGTTTCTAACTGTATTTTGCAGCTTCAGTAATCGAAATAGCTTTGCTTTTAAGCGGTATAATTATTTATAAAATGGTTTGTGGGATTAAGAAATTTTAACCAAATAATGATTTAGTCTGTAAAAAGTATTGTACTAAAATTAATGTAATGAGTAATGAAGTCGCCTCCGTGTTTAAAATTGTGCGTTTTGGTGGGTGCATACTGCATGGACTTTTCTCATTTGCAACCGTCCGATAACAAATTTTATTTATTTTCGTTTTACTTACGTGTGCATACATTTCGATTATAATTTTTTCTATTATTTACAGTCCTATTTATTTAAAAAAATCTTTTGTGATAGTTAGCTTTCTATCATTTTTTTTAAAATAAATGTTGATGCAATGAATTATTTTTTGAAATATAAAATTACATTTACTAGGTATTTTGTAAAAATTAAAATAAATTTTTATCGCTATTGAAAAAGTTGTCTGAATCATAATTGCGATAGTAACTAAATAACCGAATTTGTATCGAGGTGTGAGTATAATATAACTCCATTCATTCATTTTTTCACGTCATTTAAAACTTAAATTTTTATTTGAATCATAGTCATCAGTTTATAGATGATATTTCATTTAATTTAATTAGTTTATCAACAGTTTTGATCTTAAAAAGCTAAAAAAGAATAATATTGTAATAATAAGTAGAAATTGAAATAAATTATAGTTAGTTTGGTTTCTGGTTACATAAATAACAAATAAACATGACTTACAAGGAGAGATTTTGTTTACTCCATCATGGATCTTAGTCAAGTTGCAGGAAATTCTTCCTTAACCAAAAAAGAAGACAAGTACTTCTTTTTTCTGTAAAATGGAATCTAGTAACAGCGGTTTATTGAAAAATATGGATGAAATTTGTGCTTAGAAAAGTTAAAATATCTCCATATCCCAATACTAAAAATCTTAGTTTATTAAATAAAAAATTCAATTAAAATACCAAGCAATTATGAGCTCTAATTTAAGCTTACTTAGATCTAAAAATTTCACTTCAAGCGTTAACTTGAATTGATTTTAAAGAAGTTTTGTGCATATTTTATAATTAAGTGTAAACAAATGAACATTTTTTTATCCAATTAGGCTTAAATTAAAGCTCTTGCTGTATTCACTTTATTTGAATTTTTTGTTTAATGTGTCAAGGCTTTTAGTTATGGAGATATTTTAATTTTTTTACAAAAAAATATTCATAAGTCGGTTGCTAGGTGCCCATTTGACAGAACGCTGTCAACGTGTCTTTTTTAAGGAAATGATCTCAAACAATTTGGTGAAAATCCATGATCCACTGGGTGGATACTCCTTATTAGTCCAATTGAGAAAGGCTTTTATTGAATATTCGCTGCAAAGTTTCTGAAGAATAGCTCTTGACTAAGCTGTCAATTTTAAACATATTAATTTTTCAAGAAATTTTTGATTATTTAATAAAAATTCACTAAATTGCCTAACTCAATATGTAGTATAGTCAGACTGAAAAAAAAGAGTATGGTTGACTCAACCTTGAAAGAATTATAAAATAATTTAAATATTTTAAAAAATCTATTGAGTGAATACTTTATTTTTGTTTTATTGCGTAATATAAGTAAATTAATACAAGTAATTAAAGTAATTATCCCTTTATGCTTTGCTGTATTTGTGTTTTTCCCCGAGTCAACTGCATGGCTTTTTTTCTCAGCGCAGAAACTATTTATAAACCGCCGTCTTGTTAAAGGAAGTGGTTGCGCTGTATTTTTCCAACAATGAATTTTTTCTTACTTCAATTAGCGTATCATTACTTTGCCTATTCTTAGCTATTTATTTCATTTAATTTAAGGCGTTTAACGACTTCATCTTTTTACGTATATTCGATTGTGTAAATACAAATGATAATTTACAATGTTACTAAAAAAAACGTTAATGAAACTTATCAAAATTTTCAAAATCATTGTGCTTCGGAGTAAGAAATCGAATCTGTTGAAAGTTTCAAGACAATAGATCATAAATGAAATTTCCGCCAGTACAATTGCAATTAAAAAGGGAACCACTTCCTCTTCAGACTCGACGTCGGTCTATGAAACTCTGTGCAGCATCAGTTACTAATGAATGTGTTCTTTCGCCTGTGCTTATAACCACGCAGCGTAAGAGGATAGAGAGCATCGCAACGCCTTAAAAAGAAGCGCAATAATAATGCGGCAATGCCTAAGCAAAGCAATGAAACGAAACTATAGAAGCACGTGCGCATCTCGCGGACTGCCAACTCGTTGCATTCGAATGACAGAACTCTATTTACATGCTATATATATATATAATACATAAATGTCTGAAAAAAAAATGAAAGTGAGATAAAGAGGAGATCGCGAGATACTAAAAATCGGCATACCTTCTTGGCCTGCTTCAGCTCTCGGGGATTGAACGACGATAGAGAACGACGAACGTCGGAGGATCCAGGGGGACACGATTAAAAGCAAATAAATAAGTGTAGAGAATCGAGCCACGCAGAGGTGGTGGTATACCGAAGTGTCACAAGTCCCTCTTTGTGTATTGTGCTTTGTTTCTCCTTACATCTACTGCGGAACGAAGGTGCGCGGGTTTTGTCTCTATTTGTAAATGCGAAACTGCCGATCTTCTCACTTTACACCCACACATATACATCCACTAGAAAGAACCTTACTACGTTATTCTTACTATATACGATAAAAATTGTTGGCCGCCAAAAAAAAAAAACAATACACCTCCTGTCAGTGCTTATGTATAGAGAAAGGGAGAAAGCGAGGGAATGACGAGGAAACGGACAAAAAAAATTTACCAATTTAAATCACGGAAGTCATCGCAACTGTGCAATCACGTATGCATGTATGTACGCTTTATTTCACAGAGCTATATATAATGGAGAGCTGGTGTGTGTGTCCTGCTGAAAAAATCCGATGGGAGAGCGAGCGAGCCGAGCGTTGCGCGGATATATAATTTTATCGAGGAGAGAAAAAACGTCGCATTGGAGAATGAACTGATTTCTGCTTTTCTGTAAATATGAAGTATAAACTGTGTAAACGCGGACAAGCTCCGGAACTGAGGGATAATTGCGTCTTCGTAGTGAGCAGAACGAGAAATAGAGAAAGAGAGAGAGAGAGAGAGAAATAGAGAAAAAAGAACAATTGTTGTTAACTTCTACCTTTTTTCATGATTGGAGTATGATCATCGTACCTCTTGAGGTTCACCCGCCGTCGATTGACAAGACGAACAAGCGGCAATTCAGAGAAAAGCAAATCGTAGACAATATGTAGAGTAATGAAACTTTCTTCGAGAGTATACCGGCTTAAGTATGAAATAATTTAAAATAAAAGCAGGAACGAAGAACTGCACAGGCCGAAGTCATTTTTTGCACGATGAGTTCGTAAAGCTAAATTCGTAATTAGGTAACTGATTTTTCTACTCTTTGAGTGCAGCAGTTTCAAATTGTAGAGATCTTTCGTTAAAGTATTTCCAACGAATGTTAATACAATTGTTATCTTAAGAAATGTATATTGTAATATAGAAATCTCAATTTAATCGCCATTAAATTATCTTTAAATTCGTATTGTTGTTTTTAATGTTAATGTAAATGAATATCTGTCTTATATTATAAGAATACATTTATTTATTAAATATATGTATATGATATACTCACATTAACTCTGTTGATGGAGGCCTAAGTTAGATCTGTTTGTTGCATGAATCTTAAAGTCAATAGTTTAACTAAGTCTAAGAAAGATTATGATAATGATTTTTGGTGTGAAAGTATAAAATTAACGATTTGTTAATATCCTATCAGTAAAATAGCATATTATTTATTCAAAACGTGTTATTAAAAGTTCTCCTACGTGGAAAATGATGAAGTAAAGTTGATATAGTATTTGTTTTAATCATCGATTTCCGTGTAAAATAAATAATGACTTCGACAAATTCCTGCGTACGATATTGATACTGAGTATTTAGAGATAAGTGCTACTTGAAATTTTCAAATTTACTATACATATTATCTATAATTTTCTTATCGATTCTGTTTTGTATCGCTTGCGTGTGGGGGCCTTAATATTTCTTAAACGTAATTTAAATAAAAAAAAAAAAAAATAAGCGCAATTTTCAGAAGTAATGTTTTGAATGACGGAGAGACATTTCTGAGAAAGCTATTAATTTGTTTATTAATTTTTTAGGGTGTACATTAAATTGCTTAATTTGTAATTTGTTAAGTTTGTGGAATGATTTTGATAATACAAAATAAAATAGTTGATCGTTCTGAAGTTTTGTAAATATAGCAAATTTTTAATTCCATGATTATAGATTTAAAAAGTTCAGCGATTTCTCTCCAAGTCAAATTTCACAAAAAAGATATTCATTCTCTCGTACTTTTAGTTTAAATGTGTATTTATTTATTTACAAATATATAGAGTTAGTAGCTATCTGATTATTATACTAAGTGTTCATTTTTAATCATTTAATTACCATTGATTGACTTCTTAAAATGAAAATATTATTAAACTTTGCAAAACATTCTTTTATTATTTTTTAAAAACATGTTTAGTTGCGATAATTTTATTTGACAATGACAATAATATTTTTCTGAATCTGTAAATCTAAACAAGAGCAAAAGACGTACATAAAAAATCTGTATGCTCCCGTCAGACTTTTTTCAGGATATCTATCTAGATATAAAAATAACTTAATAAAGTGAAAAAGGAAACTCATTTTTTAGAAGTGAAGAATACTCCAGAATCTCAAGTATGCTCTGCGACAGATTTTCATACTTATGAAATTCGTAATATTGATACTTAAATTATAAATATGAATTTTTATTCGCTCTGCTACCTTTTTTCTTTAACTTAGATGATTATTAAAAAAGTTATCGAGTGTCGTAGGTCAATTATAACGCTTTTTAGTCGAGATTAGTTTAATTGAAAGTTAGATATTTAAATACTTTTGAAACCTCTGTATAGCATTTTTAATTTTCATCTTGATTAAAGAAGAATAAAATTATCATACTTAATGCAAAAGAAAATATTGATTTTCCATTAAATAGTGCCATAATACTTTAAAATCATGTATAAATATTTTTAATATTAGTAAATTTTGTTAAATAAATTTAACTGCCGTCTTAGTTGTGTAAAGTACTTTGCGCAGCGTCAATTTTTATTTTTGCTGATCTCATAATTTTTTACTTTGAAGAATGATAAAAAACTTTGAGAACCTGTCGTAGGGAGCTGCAAATAGACTTACCCTCATCGCTCCGTTAGAGAATAAAAATTGCAATTCTCGAATTATAGACCGATTATACACGAGAAAAAGAAAAAGCGAGCAACAGTGCCCATGAAAAAATAAAATCGAAAACGTGAACCTTGCAATTAGAATGTATAACGACTTATGTATTGTATAAGAAATGCCTTTTCGAGTGTCGAATATTATACGAAGACCAGATGTATATTATATATGTTATATCGTCGTTTACTTTGGAATCGCCAAAACCTGCAACTCTGGAATTCTGATATATATATGACAGAAAAACGAGCGTCATTGTATGATGTCAAAATGTTGGCATGCACGTGTTTCTTTTTTTCTCCATTATTTAAGCTTTTAATAATGATTGAGTTTGATCGCGTCAGATTTATCCTGGCGTTCAAAGTAAAAAGAATATATAAACGCTGTCACTCTATAATACCAAAGAAAAAAAAGAAAGCATAAAAACTTTCAGTATCTTGAAATAAACAGTTAATAAACAAAAAGTAATAAACAAATTATGTAATCTCAGTCCACCCGACTCAAAGTCGTGGGGTCGCACAGCCGTTGAAAAAATTGAGCATAGAATAAATGTCTGTTAACGAGTATAAATTTATGGCTTTTTTTATTTAAATATAAATAAAAACTGTATATTGACTTCTTATTTACTGAAAAGTTTTTTTTTTTTAGAAATGCCGCATGGTTTGCGTTTCGATTTAAGTTATATTATTTAAAATAAAAGCAATATTAGACATTTTTTTGTTTTATTTTTTACAGCATTAAAGTTAAAATATAATATAAATACTACCAATTTAAAGTTTACTGAATGTAATAAAAAATATCAAAATATGGACTTTCTTTAAACAAAAATGTTTTCAGCTGTTACTTTACATTATGTCGAGCAGTTTAAAATTGAAAGAACCTTAGAATTGTTTAAAGTATAGAATTTGGAAAAGTATATATATACGGTAATAAACTAACTAGTGAAAGATGTAATATTATGTAACATTGATAGAAATATGTTAAAGTATAAGCTGTATAAATATATAATAGTAACTCGTGATTGTTTTTTTAATTTTAAACCCTCGACGATAAAATAAAAACATGGGAACACATCAAAATACTTAAAATTCAAATTAAAACTTTATTATTCTATATATTGTACATTTATATTCCCATTACTTGTTCCTTTTCTATGTGTTCATCTAAATTTTTTGTATAATAAGTATAACGAAATCTAAAAAAGTGATTCCGGAATTCTAGTTTACATGTTTACATGTCGGTTTTCTGTTTTCAAGTCGCAATATTAATATAAAACTCCTTTTTAAAAACAATTGAATGGAATGTTACGTTTCTGGAATCACTTTGCCATTTTCTTTCGCATCGAAAGAAAGCAAAACAATACAAACTTTTGGAGTGCGTAATTGGTTAATCATTACGAAATGAAAAAATAAAAATCTAATTAAATAAGCGGATGAATTAAATTAAAATACATATCTTGTAACAAGAAAACTAAAAGTATTAAAACTGGTCAAAATTTCGAAGTCAACTTGATAACAAAGTTCACTTTTGCACTCTTGCGACCACTTTCTTCTAAAAGGAAACAGAAAAAGAGAACTATTATTAAAGATGAGAAATCTCATTAGGACTCGCGAGTCGACTATTGTAGAGGAGTATAGCAGAGTCATCATTAATGTCATGAATTTATATAACGCGCAAATATCGTTTCGCTAGATAGAAGAGGGTAAACGGGAAGCTCTGTAAATTATTACAATAAGATTATTATAATACAAGTATAAACAGTTGCTAATGCTACTCCTGAATTCGATACAATGAGACTTTTTTTCTTTGCGCTTCGAAAGTCAACGAAAAACTTTTGCACTGAAAAATCCTAATGAATGTGTGTTAAATGAAAAATTCGTATAGTTTTCAATGCTTTTCTTTACGTCAATGAAATTTAATCGGTGTATAATATAAAATAAAATATTTTCTAAACTTGAAAGTTTTTAAGTGCAATACACCTTTTGCAGCAATCATTTAATGAAACTTTAGATAATAAGAGTTTTTAACTCGTAAAAAATAAATTTTAATTAAAAAACTTTTATTTGCGTAAAACTAAAGGCTAACAAGTAGTAAAATTTAATACAAAAGTCAGTGTAATAGTTTAAACGTTGAATTTTATAAGAAAGCTAAGTGCTGTCGTTAAAAAATCTCGATTGTAGAGATACTTTAGAGAATTGAGTTGCATATATATCAACTAAAAAGCCAGATTAAATAATCACGATGTAATCAAGCTGTCGAAAAACCGCCGTCGCCGTTATTTAATCACGTCGCGTTAGCTTTAAACAGAAAAAAAAGAAGTAAAGTAACGATAAAAACTTGGCAAAGGTCAAGAAAGCGAAAAGGAGTCACTCCAAACACTCGATGATTACTCACACATTATGATAGTAAATATATATATATAATAAATATATATAGGAGGTCTTCCCAGTAACTTGCCATAAACGTGGACAAATTTTTTATCGAGTTCCATTGACAAGTAATAAAAGAATAAACTTTGCGCTGACGATAGTAAGTAAAATCGTGTAAAAAAATTAAACTTTATTACCCTCAGTCAGCCACGAGGAGCAACACAGTGAAACTGCATTCATAGCTGTTTCATTTGAAAAGTGGATCGTTTTTCGGTTTAAATACGCTAGTTAAAAAGTGCTAGATCCAAAAAACGAACAAAAAAAAAAAAAAAAAAATAAAGAAAATCGCGAGCGCACAACACATTAAAAGTGTGTTTCTTCGCCTCACACCGCCCTCGACACGTGCAATAATGAATTATACGCATAATTTATTTATAATTAATAGAAAAATTAAGAAAAAACATGTGGACAAAACTCAGTCGAACTATATATACATATACGTGTTATCGACGGTTACGTTTTTAAGAAGTACGCAAATACTTCAGTTGCGGTGAAGAGGAATAAACAGACAAAAAATTAAAAAAAAAAAAAAAAAAATAAGAAATTTGCCTGGAAAAGATTTTTCTATATCGTAAAATATAAAAAAATTTGAGGCTACGAGAGGTGAAACGCAAGTTTTTACGCAACGGCGTGGTTACTACGTGTACTTTGAATATATACACTTACAAATATTGTAATTATGTATAACGATTATTCGTGTAGCGCTATCCTGAGATTGTTATCAATGCAAGACTTATACATATTGTTTCTCGTTGTATTGTCGGATATTAATAAAAAAGAACAAAAAAACTCATTACATGGAGTTATAATTGTCTTTTAATTTTTTTTCATTTCATCTTTTACATTTCTTTTCTTTTTGAAAATTCAATAAAACGTTTATTTTTTGAAAACTGTAGTCGTATACTAAAAATTTAAGCTGTAAATAAATATTCGATCGTTTTATTTTTATTTGAGAGTTGAAATTTTAATTTTTATTAAATGCTTATAATTTTCCACGCCGTTAACCTAAAGTTAGCAATAAAAAGAAAGGAGGTTAAATCTGCATAAATCAACTTCCTGTCCACGATCGATCAGCAAAAAGAAAAGCCCAATTCTTCCTTAAAAATAGACAAATCAAAGTTCCATCTGCGCAGTACAACTCAGCCGCCAGTAATGTTTGCTTTAACCGGGACGCGTACCGCCACTGCTCGACGACAACGTTTGACCCGACTAAATTTAAAATCTTTGCTCGATAGTCAATGCAAAATTAAAACAAAGAGAGAGAGAGAGAGAGATAAAGGAAAGATGAATATATATCGCTAGCGGTTCTTGACACAGTTTCTCTCGAGCGAGCCAGAGAGCTTCTTCGGCCGAGAGAGAAGAAAGGAGATTCTGAGCAGACACATGCCTACCTGTTTTTTTCTTTTTTTCTTTTTCGTCGTGCTTTTCTTCCGTAACGCGCAGTCGGCAACGACTTTCCGAGAGAGGATCCGATGGCGCAGCTCGAACCCGCGGAGAGAAAGCGGCAGGAGTACATCAAGGAGCTCATCGTCACCGAGGAGGCTTACATCGTCGACATGCGCTTGGTGCACGAGGTGACTATTTTCCTCCCTCACTTTTTTTCGGCTTTTTTCTTTTTTTTCTCTCTCGATTTTTCACTCCCGATCACGCGATTGATTATTATTTTTTAAAAACCAAATGCAATCCCGGCAGGTCTTTGAGAAGCCGCTCTTGGCTAGCATGGTTTTGAAGGTAGACGAGGTCGAGAAAATATTCATCAATTGGAGGGACATAATTGCCTGCAACGACAACTTTTTGAGGTAATTTCTAACGCCATTTTTCGCATTCAAGATCCTGATTTAAAGATTCATTTACCTCCCGCAGAACTTTAAGGATAAGGCGAGACAATAGCGAGGGAGGAGTCGTAAGAATGATCGGCGATATTCTATGCGAAAGCGTAAGTCAAAATTTTCATATTTTTAAACGGCCGCCACCATTTACTTACCTTTTTATGTAACCAATTCAAATGGATTTTCAGATACCACGCATGTCCGCGTACGTGAGATTCTGCAGTTGCCAAATATCAGCGGCGGTGTATCTTCAAAGGCTAACGGAAACGAATCCTGCTTTTGTGGAAGTCGCCCAAAGGTGCCAACAAGATCCCCGAACCAAAGGAATGCCATTGAGCTCGTTTTTGATTAAGCCAATGCAGCGAATCACGAAATACCCCTTACTCATTGGGAAGGTACATAAATAAATAAATTCTCTACCCAGAGGGATTCGTTTGAAAATGGATAACATAGGGTTCATTACTTAATAGCTATCGGCGATGCAGCTGTTTAGATACTAAACTAAATACTGATTACTTAAGTCACTGGTGATAACAGTTATGTATGTATGTTAAAATAATCAATTTTGATTTATTAATACTTTTGTTAAAAGGCTTTTTACAATGTTTACAATAATCTGAAATAGAGTAGACTGAATTTATATTACAAAGTATCGTTTTGATAATCTCACCGCAGATTAAAATTTTGGCTTTCTAGTAAGAATTTTGAAAACTCCATAGCTAAGCATCATCACCCATAAAGCGCTTTTAGTTTTTTAATTAAAAGACCATTCGAATGCAAGTGTTTCATATGAACAATTTTCTACCTTGTGTAATACCAAGCTTTTGAATTTAATCCAATATTTTGCATTTATATTTAAAATAAATTTCTCTGTTTATTTTAGAAATTTTACCTATTTTAATTGTTATATTCTTTAGATATTAGATTATACACACGTAGATCACCCCGACAAACAGTATTTGCAAGAAGCATTAGCGAAAGCTGAAGAATTTTGCACCCAGGTGAGCTTATAAATGGGGAAAGCCCTTTAATACGATTGAAGTCATGATCCTTATTTCTGTCTAAAATTAGGTAAACGAAGGTGTTCGAGAGAAGGAAAACAGCGACAGGTTAGAGTGGCTTCAAACTCACGTATCGTGCGAAGGCCTCGAGGAAAAAATAGTTTTCAACTCGCTCACCAATTCTCTCGGCCCGCGAAAACTATTACACTTTGGTATTTTACATAAAGCTAAGAGTGGCAAAGAACTCGTCGGCTTCCTGACAAATGACTTCCTGCTGTTCGCACAGCCAACGAAGTCCATGCCTAGCGGCCAAATGTTTTCCTTCGATAGAAATGAGCATCAGAAATTCAAACTATACAGAAGGGTGAGAAAAAAAATTAACAAAAAAGCTTTTTCTTCACTTCTTAAAAGAAAGAAATTATCAACGAAATAATGAACACTTTCAGCCTATATTTCTGCAAGATCTAGTTTTATTCAACGAAACGGACATGAACGGGAGCATGAGCGCAACGTCGAACGGCGACGCATCGGACTACTCGCGCACGCTCAAATTGAGCGACTCGAAGAAGATGATCAACCTGCTGGCGCCGTCCATAACGGAGTGTTCTCTTTGGGTGCGCCGGATCACGGAGGCGCGCCGCCAATTCGCCGAGAACGAGAAGTGCCGGCTGCAGAGGCAGCGCTCGAGTAAGTATTGCGTACGACTTATCCTCTTCGTCTGCAGACACTTGTGGCCCGTCCGCTTAAAGAAAATGTTGCGCGCGGCTAGCGGTGCTATGCTTCTCGGTCTTGTCAATTATGCCAAGTACTTACTCGATCTGTACTCATCCGATAAGCGGATGGACGCGAACCCGAGTTTTTCCGTCTGATCAATAAATCATTATGGTTATCAGTTCAAGCTTAGTTTTCCTATTTGGATTGTCGTTTGCGTGTCTCTTTTTTCGAGGGGAGATTATGGTGATTGAACAATGTTAAAATATAAATATTAATAACAACAATGTTAAGATATAATATAAATAAGCTGATTGCTACGACACACCTTGATCTTCTCTTGAAAACTCGTTTTTCTTGAATAGTCTATAAATTTAAGAAAGAAGCTTTTTAAGGTGTGCAATGTATGTTTGTCTCGACTAATAGAACAGGCGCAATTCAAAGCATGTGGACGAATCCTTGTGACAGTGCTCGAAGGATCCAGCCTGAGAGCAGCAACTGGTAAGCCAAGGCGAATACTTGAATCATCTATTATGATTTTTGTAGAAATGCTTAGTTTGCTATAAATATATACTTATAATAATGTAACTATAATGTTTTTTTATATACATGGCAATATTAGTTAAATGTGTAGTGCTTTGACATTTATCGCTCACTTCTTCTCCTCTTATGCGCATGTGGTTGATTCTTGGGATCTAGTGGTATGAAATCGTCCGAAAATTTGGAAAACATAGGGTGACAATGTGCATAAATATTTTTACACTTAGCGTTTTTAACCGTAGTACTTTAATCTTTACTATAACTGTCGAAACGCTCTATTATAGTTCGACAAAGACGTCCGAAGGGCCTCCTTCGGATAGTGGTTGAAGAAGCAGAAGAGCTTGTCATTAAAAACAAAGGTAAAATATTTTCAAAATTTTCAAAAAAATTATATATTCAAAATTATAATTAATTTAGAATACAAAAGATTAATTAAATAATATTTCTATATTTAATGAAAATCTCATAATTAAATGATAATTGTGGTATCAATTTTTTAAGTGCTGAAGGAACGGTTTGATTGGTGAGAAAAAATTTGGATATAAACAATATTAATAAAACTACTTTTGTTTTATTGACAATTTTACATGTACTTTGCATGATTAACATATTTAGAATGGCTTCAAAATTTCTATTCCTAACAAAAATAACAATTTAACATTAAGTATAAGAATATAAAAGTTGCTTTGATAAAAAATAGTCATGGCAAATAAAGTATTAAAAATTTTCGTTTTAAGTATTTTTTTTATACTTTTATATTCAAATGTACAAAGACAAGTTTTCTTAATCTAATTAATCTTAATATTAATTATTTTAAAAACTTCATTTTTCACATTAATATTTTAAGTAGTGTATATGCCATAATTAAAAATTACCCAGAGTAGAATCACGAAAGTTTTACTAATTGTATCATTGGCCAAGCATGTTGCATGCTTGTTAGTGGCAGTTGGAATTTTAGAAAGTGCGATTTATACAATTAAAAATCTTATGTTCTTAGGAAAATGCAATGCGTTTTGCAAAGTTTCCATGGGCTCACAAGAAGAACAGACAATTGTGGTTTCAGGCTCGGACTGTCCCGTGTGGGATACTTCTATGCAATTTCAAGTTAAGGATCTACACGAGGACACATTGTGCATAACCATTTTTGATAAGGGATATTTTAGTCCAGATGGTAAGACATTATAAATTATTCCTATTATATTATTAATAAATGCAAAATGTTCATAGACATTTTTTATAAAATATTAGTGCTTGCTCATAAGTATAAATTATTAAATTATATCAATATAATTGATAAGAAATAAATTATCTTAATTTCTATTTCAATAGCTAATTATTTTATTTTATTTTTTTTCAGAATTTCTTGGTCGAGCTGAAGTGCGCGTGGTTGACATCGTACGAGATAGTCATGATGCTTGCGGTCCTATCACAAAACGAATAAAACTTCGAGAAGTTGACAGAGGCGATGTAGTTTTAAAATTAGACCTTCGCCTTTTTGGCAGTAGATAGTGCTTAAAAAAATTTTTTAAAAAGAAACGACGCATAATAGAAAGTATAAATTTCCATTTAAATGGACAATCTGATTTTCAGTCTCTTAGCAGTAAGAAAAGCATAAGTATTCTTAGAAAAAAGTAAAAGTACACATCTAAACATTTCCATTCCATTGTAGTATTTCTATTGTAAGTGTGACTCTGCAATCAAGTCTGATTATGTGCAAATAGTCAAATAGTTTTGTACACTATGTTGTATAATTTATATGAACAAAGTAGGAAATATTTTCCTGTTTATTATAAAGTAGTACTGTTTATAACTTTATTATGGATTTATAATTATTGTTATTTGCTATTGCGAATGCTCTCTTTTATCACAAGGTTAAATTATTAAATAAAAAAATGTTTAAAAATTAAATATTTGTTTGAAAATTTATCTTACTTTAAGAAGTTTTGAAAAAGAAAATGTTTGTTGTTTCATGGATGGATGAAACTGAATGTAATAAAAAATCATAATCGTAATACCTGCTAAAAAAGGTATTATGCAAACAGCAGATATCACGTAATGATACCATACAATTGTAACATTACTTGGCAAACTTAAAAGTACCAATATACTTGCAGATATGTTTTCTAATAAACATATTGTATAGTAGAAAAGGTGTCTACTATACGTGTTGGAATCTTCATGATTCAGGTAAATAAAAATATATACAAATCCAAAAACGCAAGAAAATAATGTAGACTTCATTCTTTCTTTTATTGAAAGAGGTAAGTGTGGTGCATGATTTGGTTCTTGACAAAACATGACTATTCCACGAGATTCCATGATAATCCAAGTTGTCATTCCAAGCCAATGGAAAAAACAAGCTAATGTCACAGCAAGAGATGAAAAAATGGCTACTGCAGATACGCATGCAATTCTTGAAGCTAAAAACATATTAAAAACTTAGTACAATCCAACAGGTAGTTTAAAATTAGAGGAGAATAATGAACTTACTAGTAATAAATAAATGCCATAAAAATTGAAGAATAGATCCCATAAGATTAATGTTTTTCTTATCTAATTGAGCAAGACGTATGCTACGATGGTAACTAGTCATGGCCCAGGCCAAACTAACAAAAGAACTACCAATACTAATGAGTTGATGCAGAGCTGAAATTTAGATTATTTAATTTTTATTAAAAGCTGACTATTTAAAAGTATAACTTATAAAAGTGATAGCTTACTCATCAGTTTAGATTCACCATAATAATCTTGTACAAAAAGAGATAATTGTAAAATTTGCTGTGGTGCAGCTTCAATGAAGCATTCAAGAACTCTGAGAAGTGCTATATCTTGTTCTTCCTTTAACATTTTGATAAAGTACGTCCTCTGCCCAATTATATCATTTCTTTTCTTACATTGACGTGATTGAAGGGCATACTTCAAACTAAGAAAACAACGCTGAGCCATCGTACATTGAAAAGTTATGGTAAATATTATTATAATAACTTTTCCAATCGTTTTAAAAACTGATTTGCTTTTTTCTTTATTTTCATTTTTTGGTAAACATCTCTAAAATCAGAATTTAGCAAAAACATTTAGAAATTAATTTTTTTGTATTATTTTTATTGCAAATTTCTTTACTTTACCTCTTCATCCTGACTGTACATCTGCAAACTTACAATTGTGTTGATGAATGAGGGAACCAATATTAATAATATAGTCCAAGCAAATGTTTTTATTTTATCATTTAAGTAATATTGAACTACTAAATTAATATCAACACCTACATCAATAAAATGTACTATCAGTGATATTATTGATACAATGATATCAAAATTGGATATTTTAGAACTTCTTGGAGGAACATCTGTTACATCTCCTTTATTGCATTCTTTTGATTCTTCGTCAGATGTATTTAAAGTACTTGTTGGACCAATATTATCTGTTAATTCCATTTTGTAGTTAAGGTTTTTAATAAATATTACAATATATTTAAAAAATTCTTTAAAAAAGTCTTTCACAATGTAAAACCAATTTATAAATATTTATTTACAAGTTTGGAGGTTAGTTTAGTGCATTGATTTTCACCATAATTTTATCACTTCATAGTTATTTTCATTTTGAGTAATTACGGCTTACAAATATTTTTTTCAAATTGAAATTCATTGAGCGTCAAAATTGAAATTTACTGCTTTCATTTTTTCTACGCAAGAAGTTACTTTCAAAAGTTCACCAAAATTTTTGAGTTTTGACGATATTCTCTATAGACTTAAAATATATAAAAGTTAGCACAAAATAAGTTTAGAATAAAAAACATTTTGAGTTTCTTTTAAAAAGGCACTTTTCAACTTGGTGAATGCAACGTATTTACATAAAGGTGGCGCCACCTATATAGTTGAAATGTGCAGATGTATATAGACTATACACCTACACTATAATACAGGCTTGTTCTTTATTGCTAATGCGATTGCGATTTATACGTATGCACATCCAGAATTTGATTTCATTCATGACTCAGGCAGAGATATACGAATAAATTGAAGATTAAATTTAGGCACTAAGGATACAGTTTGAATGATTGATTTTCAGTCCTCGCAGATTAGTTTTTGTAGATAAAGTTTTCTTTCGCCATACAAAATGCCGGTAAGTGTAGCAAATGAAATTATTATAAGGTGTACAGAGGTTATGATTTATCATTAACTTAGTATTTCATTCTGAAAAAACAACTTAATTCGGGTAGTTTTGCATCTTTCAATCAGTTATCAAATGAATTTTATTATGCATATTTTTCATAACACTCATAAATCTATTCGACAAATAATCATTTCTAAAAAATTTGTTTAATGTGTAATTTAAAATATTTATATGGAATGATTTTATTTCAGGCTTATCATTCTAGTTTTACGGAAAAAAATAATAATTTAGGTAACATGGCCTTGTTACCTTTGAAAACTAGTTATAGAGGTCCTGCCCCACCCATGGCTAACAGCGAAGAGCAAGATATAATAGATGAAGCTTTATATTTCTTTAAAGCAAACGTATTCTTTAGAACTTACGAGATTAAGGTACGTTACAAACTTGCCTATAAAAACTTCAAAATTTATATAACTAGATTCTAAAATGGACTGTAAAATACAACAGATTTTTTAATGATAGCTAATTCAACTATCAAATCTGCAATAAATATTATTAAATTCATTTACAGTATTTTATATAGGAAAAATGAAATTACATTTAAAAAAAAATTACTATCTGTATTTTTTTTTTATTTAAGGTGTGAATAAACTAAAATAATAATACTGAATATTTTTTTAGAGTGAAGCAGATAGGGTTTTAATATATATAACTTTATACATAACAGAGTGTTTAAAAAAGTTACAAAAATGTATTAATCAGCATCAAGCTCAAAATGAGATGTATTCCTTGGCCATTTCAAAGTTTGATATTCCAGGAGATCAAGGTTTTCCTTTAAACTCTGTTTATGCTAAACCAAATAGTCCAAACGAAGCTGGTATGTTGGAATCTTGCTTGTGTATTTTAACATTTATTATATTAATATTATAAGAAGTAAAATTAATTTTCATAAAGATTGATTTTAAATAAAAAATTATTTATGGTTATAAATATTTAAGAAAAATAAAATTGCAAGATTAAAAGATCTTTTATTGTATCACTAAAAAGTAAATTTAAAAGCAATTTTCAAATACAAGTTAATAGTTCATAAAAATATCTAAGCTTGATGATAAAATGTAATTCCTGAATTTTAGATACATTGAGACATTATCTATTGCAAATAAGACAAGAAACAGGAGCTCGTCTTGTTGAAAAAGTTTACGGAGCTGATGGAAAACCAAGCAAATGGTGGCTGTGCTTTGCAAAAAAGAAATTCATGGACAAATCTTTATCAGGTCCTGGGCAATAAACATTGAGCACATGAATAACTCACAAAACTAATTAAAAGTATTAAAAATTTTTATGGCTATTTTATTTTATTATAAAACTTTCAGGGTGATTGAAAAAACTTTTATTTAAAGATTCTATGAATTATCTTTTTCACGTTCTTTTATAGTTTAATGTGATTGGAAATGTGTTATTGATGTATTAATTTATGTATTAATTTATCTTTTTGAATTTTTAGTTCTCACTTTGCTTAAGCACAAAGTGATTTTAACCAATGTAATACTTTTATAAAGGAAAAAAAAAATCTTTTTTTATGAAATAAATGAAGTCTTTAATTGACTAATTTTTTAATTACCTAGAATAATAGTCGAGCCAATGCTCAATTTTACAATGAAATAAGTACAAATACCTTATTTTCATAAGGAAGTTTATGACTATTTGAGCCTTAATAATACGAAGTCTCATACATTTAAATACACTTAGATTTAACCGCTCGAACTCACTGGCAATGAAATAAATAAATAATTTACAACTAATTCGTGTACGGACATTTTTCGAAATTCACAAAATTTAGGTCACGCAGAAATCGCCGAGTTCACGTAGCGCGTTAAACGGACTTAAACAATAATCACCTAAAGTTATCTCTATTATTAACGAACCAACTAAAGATTTCAGTAATTAAATTATTCTTTGATACACGATGTTAATAATACTTGAAGTCATTTCGTTTTCAAGACTGATTTTTGGGATTGAACCTCCCGATGTGCAGAATCAGTCCCGTGAGATTATGTCTTATCAAGTACAGGAATGGCTTGTCCATTTTCATTCTGGGCTTCTCGGGCTCCGCCTGCCTGCGCCTTCGACATCGCGTGCCTGAATTAGGCATGAGCCACCGTAACCTCGTCATGTTCAGTTTCTGTTTACCAAAATTCCGTATAAAGGAAAGGGAGAGTCGTGTTTTGACCAGATCGAGGTCCTCCTTGGACTCGGAGGAGCTCTCAGATCCGGACCAGTCATTCTCGCCGTTGTCCTCATCGTCGTCGCATTTGCTACTCTCACTGGACTCGGAACTCGCTGTTTCCGTCTTGTTTTCCAGGTGATCGTAGACCCCGTTGTTCAGGTTGTTCATTATTTCCCAAGCTCGCATGTGCCTGGACGACGTGCCCGGGTAGGTTTCGCTCATGTGTCGACCTCCCAATTTGTTTTCGTCGCCGCATGTGCAGAACAGGTTCATCTGGAAATCATTGAAAATTCTTTAATCGTGACCAGCTTCCATTCGGTTTCCCTGCCGAAAAGGCTCGGCGGGTCTTTGAATTATGTGAGACCCACATAACGCTTTGCCGTGGAATCCCACTGGAATTTACATGCCTACGTAGGTCCTATACAATTAACTTTAAATATAATTTTTTAAACAAACCTTTTCTTGTTTATAATTTGTAATAAAATTAATAGTGAAGATATTTAAGATTTCTCTATTGAAAATATCATCTGAATTTCATTCGAATTCCATTGGAATCCAACAGAATTCCATCAGTGAAAACCAGGTGATAGCTTTCATAGTACTTCATAAAATTACAATAAACGCGTTCATTTAAATATTTACTGTAATAACAACGTTATTACAAAATTACAAATAAAAAATATACCTTATTTAACGATTGTTATAAGTTAGTCATGCGGGATCCATCAGGGATCAACGAGGTATGTATTTTTAGCATGGGATTTTTCAGTAGGTCCGATTTGAATAAAATATCAATTTTACCTGCAACATGTCAGCCAAATACAGATCGTGGCCAGCTCCGTTGATGCCCCTGAGGTCCGCACTCCTGGAGAAGAGCTGATCGAATCCCATCCTCTTCAGCGCCGACGTCACATTCACGATGGACCTATGGCTGAACTTGGGCATTTGGACCTCGACTCGTCTCGGGATGATAACTTTGAGCAGCTTCTCCAAGGCATTATCTCCCGGGTTAGCGAAGAGCCTGTACTCGAGCCTCTCCAGGTTATCACCGGGAGCCGTGACCCCCTGCTGTCCTGGCATGACCATAATCAGCGACACAGGCCTCTTCGGATCGCCCAAAGCCACGGCAGTCGCGTCGAGGCTGGGCTCGTACCCAGCCGAGACTCCCGACTTCCAGACGACAGCGGGGATCGGCACCAGCTTCCTCTGCTTGACGGTTTGCGCGACCGCGAAGTACATCTCTCCGTCTCGGCCCTCGGTGCTGGCGTCCGGACTGTCGCAGCTCGTCTGGAAGACGTTGGCGGACAGTGCTGTCAAGGGCGACCTCAGAGGCACCGTGTGCATCTTGACAAAGTCCTTGATCCTGCCGCCGGTCTGCTTCCTGATGAGCAGGTTCGTGCGCCGCCTCAATATATCGCCGGCGGTGGAGAAGTTTATGTCGACGACGGCGCCCTCGTAGAACTGCTGTGCCTGTTCCTTGTAGAAGGGCATTATCCGGCGCACCTTTAGCCTGTCGGCGAACAGAGCTCGAACGAAGGCGGCGTTCTCGATGCCCTGGCCTCGGGCCAGGGTCACCGTGTCGGTGATGTTCTGGAAGACCAAATGGGGATTGAACGTCACGACGTCGTCCAGCTTGAGGATGTCGTTCATCTGGTTGGAGGTGAGGCCTCGAGCGCCGAGGAATATCATTGCCAGGGTGCTGATCATGCCGAAGGGAGACATCGTCACCGATCGCGCGGTGCTCAGTCCTGAGTTGGCCAGTGTCCAGAATTTGAAGGACAGCTCGTTGCACATGCTCAGGAACTCGGCCACGTCTTTGTCGAGGCCTTTGCTGCTTTGGTCTAGTCCGATAGCACCCGTCGAGTGGTCCAGGGGCACTATTTGAGGTCTCATTTGTTGGACACCTTCTTTCACGCTCGTCGAAGTCTTTTTAGTTTCTGCTGAATTCCCTTGATCGGGAACTAACTTTTGAGGGATCAGCGTCCATTTTTCGCCGCTGCTGTCTTTTACGCTCGTTGTAACTGTGGGCTTCGGTGTTAGGTATTCTGCAACCGTAACCGTCGTGCTTTTAGATGCTGGTTTAGTGATTTTCCTGGTGTAAGTGTACTCTTCAGTCGAAGGCCTTTTGACTGTACTGTAATGAAGTTTATTCTTCATGGTAAATCTTGTAGGCTCAGTTGGCTTCATCTGTTGGATTTTATTTTTCTCCTCTTCCAGATTGATTCTACCTGCTGATTTATCTATCGTTGATTGAATCTTCTCGAGTGATCCTTTGGTTGTGCTGTATGTAGTCGTTATAAATGGTTTTCCCGTAGTTTGTTTCACTATCGTCAAAATAGTGGTACTACTTGTACTAGGTTTAGTGTGCTGAGTTGTTGTCACTGTTGTGCTTGGTTTCTTTGTCGTGGTGTACTGAACAGCAGACTCTGTACTTGTTTCATAAATTTTGCTAGTGGTTGTTGGAAGAGTTTGTAGTATCACATACGTAGTATTTTGCGATTCTGTTGAGGTTTTGCTTAAGTTATCAAAGATTGTGGTCAGCGTCTCGTCAGTTGTGGTAGGATTATTTTCGTTTAGTATCATTTCAAACCTATCCAAAGGAACAATAGTTGTGACGATTCCGTTGGAATAATCATATCCTATGGAATCACGATCAGACGGAGTATTCTGCAACTGATTGATCAAGTCGCTTATTTTTTCTAAGGGAGGATTAAAGGACGTTTCATCAGATTCAGTAGTGATTTCAGTATTATTAACAATTGGAAGTGATTCAAACGGTATTTGTGTGTAAGATTCATAGTTTGGATTTTCGGAAGTCTGATATGCGTAAGTTGTAGCTTCATCTTGAAGATAAGAAGTAGGTATGGAACTTGCTTTAACTGCGTATTTGTCATCATTACTTGGTAATGAAGTTGTTGGTTTCTCATGGTAACTAATTGTAGTTTCTTTTTGCGAGATTTTATCAGATTCTTGGGGCTTTGATTGTACTTCAACTTTGCTTAAGTTTGGCTTCTTAGTCTGACTTGTAACCTCCGTCGTATGCATTGTGCTGAATGGAACGAAATCTGTCATTGGTATTTCCTGACTATACGTCGGATATCCTGCAATGAGGCCACTAGCAATATTGTTGGCTCCTTCATTGGTACTAGGTAAAGTGTACTGTACTGTAGAAGGAGTATTTGTATGAGGTGGTGCATCTGCTAAAATTTTATCTACATCTTGAATTGGATTTTGAATTTTGATTCTTGTCAAAGAAGAGTTACTCATATTATCTTTAGTTACTTGATTGAATGTACTTTGTGCATCGGAATCAGGACTTATTAAATCCAAATAAATTATAGGAGTTTCAATATTATCTTTACTATCCTCTGAAGAATCTGTGGATGTAATTGATTCTTTACTTTCGTCTGATTCAGTGCTACTAATATTTTCTAATGTATTTATTGCAGTAAAAGAGGTTGAGCTTTCAGAGTCAGAAGTTTCGAATACTGAACTTTCACTAGTTTCCGGTTTCTGGTGAATTATTTGATGTTTAGTTGTATCAGTCATGGAAGCCCCCATTGTTGAAGATAAAGATGATGGTTGTTTATTTTTATTGCTTGAAGAGTTTTCAATAAGCATTGTCGGGAATGTAGTCAAATGTGAAATTTCATCATAATTATCAGCTGTAGATAAGCTGGGATCGTAATGCTCTTTCATATAATTATTAAAAGTCTCTTCTAAACCCGGTAAAACGGTTTCACGAGTAGGATTGGATTCTGTTGAATCAACTGCTGCTGAAGAAGTAGAAACTGCTGTCGGAATCGATGGTGAATAGGAAGTAGAATCAACTATACTTTCTTCTTGACTGATTGGTTTATCCGTTCTGTTAGACGAAGGTGTCGTTTTATCTTTTGTTGATGATTGATCAATCGAAGTTGTTAAGGTTGTTTCATTTGGATTATCAAAAGATGTATATACTGATGAATCATCGTCATAAATAGGAATAACTTTAACCGTGGATACTTCGTCATCCTGCATAGGAATTTTCTTTTTACTTGCAGTATTAATCTGCGAACTCGATGTTGTCTGCGGACTCGTATCAGGTTTAGTTTTAGAAGGAGCATTTTCAATCATCGAATCTACTTTTTCATACGATGGTGAAAGGTCAGGATTTTTCGAAGAATCGCCAGAAGATTCTTTGAAACCTGTTGTTGCCGAACTTTCAGTGGCAGAAGAAGATGGTTTAATTATTGGTCTCTTTTTGTGTTCATTAATTTGTACGTGTGCCTGTTTGTTTTGGCTTTCAGTTGTAGAATCCTGTAGAGTAATTGTATCATTTTCATCGTCGGGCTTTTCTGATGTTGCAGTATAAAATTCACCACTTTCTGTGCTTGGAATCACGTGCGAAAAAATTTCTTCTTGAGCGTTACTTGGTGGTTTAAACTTTTCTTTTTGATCTGCATTATCTTCAGATTCTTTATTATTATCCTGTGAGTCAGTAATTGTTTGAATTGAAGTACTTTTATCGGTTGTTAAGTCAATTTGTTCTATTTTCTGAATAGCATTTTTATCGCTGGCAGATGAATACGTATCTTCTTCTTCTTTATTGAGGATTTCTTCATTTATTGCTGGTTTATTTTCAGAATTATTAATTTTATCATATTTTACTGTATAATATTCAGTTATGTCGTCATTAGCAGGAATAAACTGCGTTGTTCGTTCGTATTCATTGGAAACTGAAGTGTGTTCAGGTTTCATGATATGCATTGTGTCTTCTTCATTTGGTATTGCGTAAGAGCTTGGCGACTTTTCTGTTGAGTCTTTTTGAGGAAGTTTAATATAGTACGTATCTTCATTGTTGCTTTCAGATTTTTTAGTAGTAGAGGAAGAAAGAATATCTGAAAGATCTTTCAAATCATAACCCGGAATTATTGTTTCTGTTACTTCGTCTGGCGATTTAGTTGTCTGCTTCGGAGATGTTTCAGATTCTTTCAATGCATCTTTCTGTTCAATCGGAATGAACAAATTATCTTTTGTGGATTCTTCAAGTTTCGTTGTCGTTACTGCACGGTCTGTGGAAGCTTCGTCTTTATTGTATATTTCTGTTTTCACAGGTTGTTTTTCGTTCGATGTCACGGAATCAACTGATTGGGTTGGGTTATTGTTGGTAGTTGGTTTTTCAGTAACGTAATAAGATGTTGTAACTGTTTCACTCTTATCACCAGGCACTGTTGTATAATAGACATTGTTGATTTTCTCAGTCGAATAAGCATTTTTGTTTACGTCATTGAATTCGGTACTTTTTTCTGTTGACTTGTACGTTGTACTTGGATTTACAGTAGTTTGATCGTCTTTAAATATACTTGACGTAGACAAAGAGTTGTGTTTGTTAAATTGACCATCCTGGCTGAAAGGTAACTGATCATTTTTCTCAAAATCTTGTTCTGGTATAGATTTTACGGTGGTTTCACTACTTTGAATGCTGGGTTGTGTTATCATTTCGGGCACAGAAGACGAAACTTTTCTAGTGGTATAAGTTGGATAACGAGTTACTTTGTAACCATCATTTTGAGTACTTGGTTTAGAAGTAACTTCATATTCAGAACCTTTTGCTGGCGTATAAATTTGATAATCCGTTACTTTGTGAGGTCCACTTTGAGCGCTTGGTTTAGTAACAATTTCAAGTGCAGGGGACGAAGCCTTTTTAGTTGTGTAAGTTTGATATTGAGTTACTTTATCTCCACTTTGGGCGCTTGGTTTAGTAACCATTTCAAGTTCAGGAGGCGAAGCTTTTTTAGTTGTGTAGGTTTGATACTGAGTTGCTTTATCTCCACTTTGAGCGCTTGGTTTAGTAACAATTTCAAGTTCAGGAGACGAAGCTTTTTTAGTTGTGTAGGTTTGATACTGAGTTGCTTTATCTCCACTTTGAGCGCTTGGTTTAGTAACAATTT
>JAWWML010000062.1:9649774-9695696 GCA_035047165.1 Ormyrus rosae
CATGTGCAAGAGATGAAGCCTTTTTAGTTGTATAGGTTTGATACTGAGTTGCTTTATCTCCACTTTGAGCGCTTGGTTTAGTAACAATTTCAAGTGCAGGAGACGAAGCCTTTTTAGTTGAATAGGTTTGATATTGAGTTACTTTATCATCACTTTGCGTGCTCGGTTTAGTAACAGTTTCGAATGAGGGGGGCGTTGCTTTTCCGGTGGTATATGTTTTATATTGGGTTGTTTTCATTATTCCATCTTGATAATTTGGTTTAATCACATGAATATCCGGAGATGAATTCTTTTGAGAAGTATACGTTTGATGTGCTGTTTGTGTCACTTTTACTCCACTGTTAGGTCTTGTAGAGGCTTCATACATGTCATAAATCGGTCGGGAAGATGATTTATCAGTAAAAGTACTAGATTCAAGTCCAGCTTCATACACGGGACGATAAGTAGACGACGATAAAACATTTGCAGTGCTTGGTTTAGTAGAAACTGGTTTGTATACTGGGCGACGCGTTTCATATACAGGTCGATACGTAGACGATAAAATTTTTGTAGTTGAATCATAACTTGGACGAGAAGATGATGCTGGTACAAAAGTGCTTTGATCGGTTATTGGTTCATATACTGGACGGTACGAAGTTTGTGGTTTGTAAATTGACTCTGGTTTTTTGAACCCTCCTATAGGTCCTATATTGATTTGCGAGATGTATGGTCCTCCTTTCACAGTTGAACTCGTAACGGAACCTGGAGAGATTGTGGGCAATATTTCAAACATTGGAGTTTGTTGCTGATTGGTATGTTGAGTGGTAGTACTTATTTTATCAGCTGAAATCACTGGCACTTGAATCATTGGTACTCTCGTAAATTCTGAATCTGAGGCAACGTAGACAGGAGTTTTCTTTAGGGGTACGCTTGATGATTCATTTTCAGAGGTGGAGAATTTAATGGCATTTTTCACTGGTAGGTTTGGTTTTGAAACGTATTCTGCAATCGTATGAATATGTAGCCCTTCTTCTGGTTGATTGTAATTGTTCTGATTTTGCTTGTCTACTAAAATAGATGGTGAAACTGCTACGGGTATGTACAAGGTGGGTTTATCACTAGAAGAATTCTTCTGATTACTATCCTTCTCAGGACTTTTGAAAAATGTGACCAACGATGGTAACGAAGTGGTGAATTTGTTGTAAGTATGAGTTGTAGTGGGACGACTCGGTCTACCTTTTGTCGGTAAGGTATAAGTTTCATGCTCGCCGAGGATTCCACTGTCCAAGGCCATATTTCCTACGAGATAAATTGGCTTCTCAGTGTCGGCTTTCGTTGGGTCGAGAGTTACCAGCTTAACGCCCTGATCGTCCGCAATGGGCTGCAGAGGAATGCTGTTAATTTCCGGTTCTTGTTGACCCTCGGGTGGTTTGATGCTTTGCAGCGGAACCACATCGACAAAGGTTTGATCATCGTCCAGTGCAGATAAAAGAATGCTCGAGTCTTGAGAGACATCTTGTTGATCCAGTGAACCACCCGATAAAATGTAAGGAAGCATATTGGTCCACTGGCTGTTAACACTTCCCGGTATCGAAGATCCCGAAGTGTGGACCTTGACTGGTTTGTTCAGTTCACCTTTTAAGACCTTTTGTACATTTTGTACCACGTCGGAAACCTGGAAGTAGATTAAAAAATCAATTTGTTTTGCGACGTATAAAGGAAGAAAGAAATTTTAGATTTAAACGAAAGAAATTCTCCACCTTGGGTTCTCCGTTCTGTATTTGGGGGGGCCGATGAAGGCCGATATCAATGGGAAGGTTAGTGCCTCCGGTGTTACCACCGCCCGCTGCGATCATTCCCTGGATTTCGTGCTTGGTCATCTGCTTCATTACCAGCTGGCCTTCTTTGTTCAGCGTGTAGAACTGGAACTCATCGGGCGTGAAGAGGTTCACCGGCGACGCCGGTGGCTCGCGGCCGCGCGTCTTTTCCTTGGACCCTGAGCTACTGTCAATAGCCTTCCTCCTCGAGCCGGCCTCGTCGATTATTACCCCACTGGTGAACAAACAATAGAACCGCCACGCTTTTTTACATATATCGAATTACGGTAAATTAAGTATTATAAAACATTCCTCTTAAAAGCGCGCGGATTTTAAAATGAATTATGCAGAACGGACGAGACTACCGTAGAGCGAGCGAAGCAGTAAATACAAAATCACCAATTAAGACAATGACGCGTAAAGTTTCCGATCACGCAGGTTTGCAGGTCCGCAGGCGCGAGCAAACAAGCCGCATCGCTCGATCGCGAGGATTTTTTTCCTCCAAGTCTCTACCGTAATGTAAACGATCGAACGAGTGTATTGAACTAAAGGCGGTCGAACGGTACCGGCCGCTCTGTTTGATCCGCCGCTCGGCGCTCGATCATTCGACATTAACAGCTACCGATTCATCTATCTCCGAGCAACGGAACTACGATAATTTTTTTTTTCTGTTTTTTTTTTTTTTTTGCTTTCAATGGAAAGAATGGTGTTACCTGGGTGCCGCGAGGGACGCCGGCAAATCCGGGGACGAGGCGCGAGCTGCACCCGAGCCAGCCCAAATTAGCAAGACCGCCAGCAGCGGCAGTAGTCGTCGCATCGATGTCATTTTCACCTGCGAAGAGATCGTTACGCTTGGTTTAATTTTTTTTTCGTCGAAATTTCAGCTTGGTTATTAAAGTCAGTTATTGGTTGCAGATTAGATTCTCATATTTAAATTTTTAAATTAGAGGAATTTATTGAAAAAAAAAAAAAAATTGTCCACTATCGCTTGGTCGATTATTCCGCAGATTTGTAAATGAGAATTCAATTTTTATTTAGACAAGAAGTCGTTACTGTTTGCCATGTAATAATTAAAATCATTACTCGACTTGCGTCTTTTGTAGTAATTACGATTCCGTATGTAAACAATTGTAGTCAAATTTAACGATGGCAATGATAAAATAATTGCTGCAATATTCAGGTATAATTATTATAAACTTTCGCCAGCTCGTCTAAGAGCATGAATTCAATGCATTTTACAGTACATCAACTCAGGTGATGGGCTCAAAAGTGACTCTCTCTATTTTCCAATAAAAAAAAAATGATTGTTCTCGGAAACACCGGAGGAACGGACGAATTTAAAAAAAAATCGCCGTAATAACCCCTCGGCTCTCGCGGCAGGCAGCTCCTCGATAAAAGGAGCGCTCGGTGCCCTCAAGCAAAAAGCGTTCGAGGGCCGCGAGAGTCCAGTGAAGGGCAGCGAGAGGCATAAGTACCGGCCGCGCAGCCCTCGGGAATCGGCGGGCCCGCGGAGAGAGAAGCGAGGCGCGAAATACAAAAAGAGCGGTCAGTAAAAGGGACTTACGTTTTCTCGCTCTCGATGGCCGGCGAAGGAAAGTGGCGCTGACTCAGTGCGACATGAAGCTTTCGCGAAGAGCCGGCGAATGGTTTTTAATGAAAAGTTCGCAGTAAAAAAAAGTCTCTCAGTCTATCGATGCGATGCGTATCACACTGTCTTTTCACACTTGTCGGCGAGCTGCGTGCCCGGATCGATCATCGTCTCCTCTCTGTCTCTCTCTCTCTGGGGGGTGGCGGCAGCGAGTTACTTCGCTTAACGTAGAGAGCTTCTCTGTTTCAGGTGCGCTTCGGGTCCTCTGGGACCATGATCCTCGCGAGCTCTCCTGCCGCGCGCTCGAGATGACGATGACGTTCTGAGCGAGGCGGCCCTCGGTGCAGAGACTCGAGCTCGCTACCGAGGAGAGAAGGTGAGGAGAGAGAGAGAGAGAGAGAGAGAGAGACAGAGAGAGAGAGAGAGAGAGAGAGAGAGAGAGAGAGAGAGAGAGAGGATAAAGGAGGCGAAGGAGCTGTGCGGCACACCGAAGCGGGAGCTCCGAGGAGGAGGGGACGAGTAAAAAGCGAAAGAGAAGAGAGCGCCGAGGTGGGGTGGCACTTTGAAAACGCTCTGCCGCTGCTGCTGCTGCTTCTTCTTCTTCTTCTTCTTCTTCTTCTTCGACTTGCTCTTGCGCCTTGACCGAGCCGCTGGATTTTTCGATTTATGACTTTCTATGCCTTTCAGGCCCTGCAACGTTCTCTTTTTTTTTCTTTCAACTCTTTCCTGACGATTTTTTCCGATTTTCCACCTACTGCAACATTAGTAAAGGTTTTTGCAAGCTTCTTCGCGGGTTCTTCGTGGAATCAGGTTGTAGCTTAGTTTTCTTAACTGCATATAAAATAATCAACCTACAAAAAAGATTGTACAAGATTGCATATCATACGATACCGAAGCACGAGCTTGATCAGCTCCTCGAGCGATGCACCAGATTTCGCGCGAGGAACCCTCGCGAGGAAACAAAAGCCAAAAGGAAGAGGAAAACAGCCGCGCGGAGAGCGAAGGAAAAGGCAGAGAAATAATCCGGGAGCTCCTCGGATCTTCCTCCCTCTCGAGCGCTCGGCAGCCGCAGTCCTGGAATGCGACCGTGGAACCGCGAGATCTCGCGTCTCGAGGCTCTCGAGCTGTCGCTGCCCGCCTGCCTGCCTGCCTGCCTGCCTGCCGCGCCGATTAATCCCGGAATCCGCGGTTATAGAGCGCGAGGAAATGAAAATTGCCCCGCAGCGATCTGAATATAAACCGGGCGGAACGAGTCTTGGGGAGGGGGGAAAAGCGGCAGACGCGCGATCGTTGAGGGACGATTTTTGAGCGATTAGTGCGGCGAAAGGGTCGTTAGCCTGCGCCGCCGCCGCCGCCGCCGCCGCCGCCTCTTCCTTTTCTTCGTGCATCGGGAGCTCCGCTGCTATCGGAGATGGCTTCGGGTATTTATAGAGTTTCGAGTTTTCGATATCGGAATTTCCAGTTTCCGATTTTTCTATAACCGATGCGGCCGATGGCTTTTAGTGCGCCTCCACGGGTTGCGTAACGCCATCCGGATCGAGATAATTATACATTTTTGTTTTGGACTCGCGTTTGCTGCGCCTTTCTCTTTGTTCTCTCGTCTTTCGAGCTTCTGTTGGCCTTCCGAGTGTTTAAGTGCGCGAATAAGGAGAAAAATTTCGAGGCTGTTAGTTTCTACGTCGATTCTCCCGATTGAGTAGTTCGTTCGATTTAAATCAACGTCTCTATAATTTTATAATTGATGCGTCGGATCGGCACAACAGATGCCGCAAATGTAATGTCCGCGATGATTAATGCGATTTATCGTTACTCGCGTACCGCTATTCCCGTTTGCCCGGGGGATCTCCAATAAATTATTCACTCGAGTAATATCTATTTTTGAAAATTTTACTGCTACCCCGGTGTCTTCAGTCTGTTAATTCATCGATCGTGTCTCTATAAAAAGAAAAAAAAAAAAAAAAAAGAAATGAACCGGCAACCCATACTCCAACGACGCGCGAATCAATTATATAGATAAGCGGGTAAAAACGTCATGTTTCGCGAAGGTTCGGCCAGAGAGGCTCGTCGGGTCATTCATCCCCCGCGAGAGAATGAGCCGAGTCCGAAGTGAAGAGAAGTAGCGTGAAAGAAGCTCGCTCGCACCTGTTTCTCTTTCTCCGAGAGGCGAGGCGAGGCGGCGCTCCGGCACGTAAAGAGCGTTGACTTGTAGGTTAACCTTGCTCGGGCTGTCCTCCGCTGCTCGCGCCGCTACTAGCGAATATCCATCTCTCTCTCTCTCTCTCTCTCTCTCTCTCCTCTGTCTCCTTCTCTGCACCTCGGAACCGGTCGTTCTCCTTCTGCCGTTTCCATCATTCACCGATATAAGCGTACCGGGCCCTCGATAATGATAATGATGATGATGATGATGGCTCTGTATTATGCAGCTCGATTGCTCGGTCTCCTTTTCTTTTTTTCTCTTTTTTTCTTTTCTTTTTGGCTTCGCTCGTTCCTTTTTGGCTCGAGAGCCGAGAGCTCAGGTGCAGCCAGACTCATTAATAATGCATTACGACGACGTGTCCGATGATGCGACCGATCGGCCGCCAGATATTCGTTACAGATTATTTCATAACTTGCGTTTTTCTCCGGCCGAGGAGCCGGCAACACTTTCTCCGACGCGGGAATATCGTTGGATCCTCCGCCGACTCAAGGGCGATAAATCGTACCGCAAGTGTCTTAGTTCAAAGCTGTTTCGGAAAGGTCATTGTCGGCGTTTTTTACATAATGATTTAAAAGCGTATAATGACGGCGGGTAGCGAGTTTTCTTTTTTTTTTTTCCACCGAATTAAATGCGTGTCTGCATTTTAATGGCGGTACAAGACGATGTTACCTCGAAAACTGCAAAACCGGTAACGCTACGGTACGGTTCCAAAAGTCAGTCTGGTTCGAGGAGCGACGAAAATAATGTAAGGCTGACACAGTTTTGGACTTGTTAACGTTACCTTTCGACTGATTTCAATGTGAATGGAGAAAAGACCGGAAACGTTACTCTAGAACTCGAAAGTGCGCACAGGATTTGAATGCACTTTTGCCTGCATTCTATAAGGGTGAAGAATATAGGACAAATTTTGAATTTCGAAAAACTTTTCTTGTCGTCAGAATTCTCATTTGAAGAGATGTATATGTTCAAGTATATGGTTATATACTTTTATTGTGCCTTTTATCAAGGCGCCAATGCCTGCTGCACGGTGTGTTAACTAAAATATATAGAATTCAATATTTGTTAAGAAATAAATAGAATTTGTAAGCATTGATCTTTAGCTGTTAATTCTTGAATAAACTTTTCAAAAATTAAAAGAAAAACCTTGTAATAGTTTGAAGCCAAGATATTGCGGCTAAGTTTATCCTTACTTAAAATTAACTTTGCACCATTTACATTATCAAATATATGTCAGCGTGGCTTCTTATTATTTACTATTTTGCGTTTAATCTCGCGTTAAAACTTAAAAAAACTTATTTCCGCAAGTCACCTTAAAAACTGTATCGTAACCACAATTATCCGAACGATTACGCAATATCTCAAATGGCAAATTCACGCGTTGACCAAAGTGAAAAATGATTCTAATAAAAGGTAGAGGGAGGAGAGAGAAAGAGCATCAAAGTCCCCCGAGAGTCTGCGGTGAGAAACTGGTGCGCGCAGGTAAGGAGGATAGGTTCAAAAGGCAAAAACCGGCGACCCTCGCCGTCGTCTGGCCCGACGACGCGTTAACCCGTTTTACATTTGACAAGTGAACTAACTCGAGGAGGTCTCTCTCTCTCTCGTAGGTAACACACTTTTTCGCGTCGTCCCGCGAGCAAGCTTAATCAATTCGAGTCCCCGCGGCGGCGACGGCGGCATCGAAGTTAACGGTGTCGTTGTCTACGGTACCTTCCTCGCTTTTGCTTATTTAAACTTACGGTTCACTAGCCTCGAAAGGCCGAGGAGAGGAGAGAGAGAGAGAGAGAGAGAAAGAAAAAAATGCCTTTCTACGCGTCTCCGGCGACGAAAATCGAAAACGAGTCGTCACCCGTTCGCCGCTCGTTGGATTTCGCCCGCCGAGCTGTTCTTTTGTCGAGGCGATGTGTGACGAATTGTTGCTGCGCGGCTTTTTAGAACGCCGTCTTCTGGACTTTAAGAATTTTTTCGGGCCCGGATTAATTTCGTAGAGATGCTCGTTGGACGGTTTTTTTTTTTTAGCCGAGGATTAGTTATACTTAGAGGGGTTTCCGATAAATTAATTAATTAATGCCGCTCGAATCTTGATGTATTGCCGTTAAAGAAGTAGCAAAAAAGTAGTTGTAATCAAAGTAGATTTTTAGTTATACACGCTATGATTTATTACTGCAGCATGTTGTTTTAACAATACTTTATCTTACCTTATAGACAAAAGCTCCTCCGGTGCTTCCAATGTAACTTTTAATTCAACGATAAATTTTAAAATAGTTGTTATTTCATAGATTCCCGGGCTTTATAGTTTCATTGGTTAACGTTATCAACTAATTTCTTCTCCTGTTGCTATTCCACGAATGCGAAACGTGACTTTCAATAGATTTATAATTAATAATTATTTAACCCATTACCAATTACGTCCAAGCATGTTTGTTGTCTTTGAAACTAAAAACAAAATTTACACTTACCTGCATGTTTTGGCATAACAGTTTACCGGATTAGATAAGAATAGCTTGGAAAAATAAAACAAGAGAAATTGCAAATGCAGACTTTGTACAATATATCAGCCGATGATTGAAAAAGATACCGCTCGATTTTCGAGAACGATCGACGCCTCCTCTTTCTAAACTTCCGACATCACCCGTTCGCCAGCTTCCTCCATTACCTCCTGCGTTACATCATTTCGACCTGTCGCGCGCATGAACCCGGCCGATTTACGGTACAGAGGCGGTCGCCGAAACGCGTCACCCGTGAACGGCGCGGCGAATGGAAGAGACGCCGTTCGCAGCTCTTTTTCTCTCGTTCGCGTCCCAGAAATTCGCGGCACGCAGTGCGCCGCTTTTCTGCAGGCTGCGCGTGCACGGCCGGATTCTTTTTTCGGAGCGTCCGTATTCGGGGCCAGTAGGCTCTTCTGGCGGGCCTGGAATGGCTTTTTACTTGCAGTTCACACCTGGCGTGTTGGCTCGAGTGAATATTAGTGCTTTAGGTGGAAGCTATGCTCGTAGGTTCATTTAGATCTGAAATGTAATGTAAGTAAATATATCTCATGAATATAACGTATAAGAGATTCTGCTCTTGAATAATTCATTTTCAAGCTTTTTCGCGCTGCACACATCAAATTTCTCGTACATTTTCATTTATTTATACAGTAATGTCTCTCGCTTTTAGACACAAACGACTTAAAACAGTTACATTAAGTCTTTGCATTAAGGTTTACAGTTTCTGAGTTTATTATACATGCAATAGGTACCTAACTTATTTGATGCTACTTTTGAATTTGCAGATTGCTACCGGGAACGTTTTTACGACTTTTCAGTCTCGAGCTAAAACTAACCGTTGAAATTATTTTATCCATAAATAAAAAGTATACATTTTTATATTACAAGTTAGTGATTGTATGTTATCAAAATTATTACTAAACGATTTTATAATGAAATGTAAAATTTACAAGTTACACGTCCCTTCAATAAAAATTTGTGGACTATCGGAATTTTAATCCCAGCTTCTGATTGGCTAAAAATTCAATTGCCAGTTAGAATTTAATTAGCTTTCAACAATTCCCACGAAGCAGCTCCTTCCCCATCGCGTTTAGCTCAATCAAATTCAGACTCGTCATCAGACGTCCGAGGCGTGATATCTAGTCAACAACCTCTCCGGCCGAAGGAATGCGTAGCCGCGAAGAGAAGCCTCTAATCCCCCCAAAAGACGAAGGAGGAAAAAAAAAAAATAATAACCGAAGAAGAGCCGACCTCTCGTCGGTCGGGATTCCCGCTCTCGGAGCTCGAGCCGAGAGCGCTCAAGTCAAATCAATGGCAGTACATACTCGGCACCGAAAATTGCCGCTTAAAAGCCTGACCGTGTCCTTGCGGTTCGCTTAATATACGCGGCGGCCGGCCGCGTGACCTGGAATCGGCGCGCCGACCACCGGGCCCTCCTTCCCCCCCCGAGTTTCAGTTCCACGTGGGGACTCGTCGCGGCCGAGTCGAGCCTCGCTTTTCGGCATTGGCAGCGCGTCGCCCCGAGACCGAGCCGGCCGAAGTTATTGGGGACGCAGGGCGTACAGTAAGGCCGAAAATGTGACCGATTTTTCCGACGTTTCTTTTTTAAGAGGAGGACAACTACTTGTACTGCTGTCGGGGCAGAGGATCGAGAGGGTGAGTGAGCTTGCTTCCTGATTTCGGGTAGCTGTTGATTATAGATACGTATTCTTTTCGCGGCGATAGAATTGAAAACGTCGTGTAATGTTTCGTAGTTCTGAATAAGCTTTATCGAGAAGTCGATCGAGCTCAGAATTGGAAAAAAGAAGCGAATTCTTTTTGAATGACTTTCTATGTTATGATTATTTCGAAGCGGGAAAGCTTAATCTAAAAAGCAATTAAACACTCTCCGCTAATATTGATGTGCAGCAAAAATTGATTAGTCTGCAGAACTGCTGCGAAGTATGTGATGCGATAAATTTTCTGCACGTAAATAGAACTATATATATCGATTCTTCAAGCTAATTTACAACTTTAACTTCTTATTCTTATGGAACTACATTCATAAAAGGCTCATTTAATAAATTCAAAAACGGATATAAGCGAACAATATTATTATTTATCAAAAGTCAATTTTAAGAGTTAATTTCAGCAGGTAAGAAAACAAAATACTGCACGTTCGGTCGTTGAAAAAAAAAAACCCTAAAAGCTTCCGTCGCTCTATTCCGCACTTGAAATCCGCATTAAACTTCCCGTCCCAATGTGGAATTATTTAAAAGAACTGGGGTGACAGTAACCGTTAAATTGCAATCCACGAAACGATCTCAACGACAGCGCGGCTGGCTAATTTAAAAAAATTAAAAACCCTGAATCACCGGGCCGTCGTCGGAGCCGACAGTGGAGAGGCTGGCCGCATATATACCTATTCCAAGCGCATAAGCGCACATTAGCCGCGAGAAGAGGGAGGGCGAATATCGTCACAATAGAGAGTGAATAGTCGCAGATGCTGATTTAATGAGCGGATGAGTAAGTGAATGAAATACGCTTATTATTCCTACGGCTATTCATAGGCCGTACAACGTGTGACTGCCGTTTGCACGATTGTTACATGACGCTCGCCCACGCGCGGGAGCTGGGGTTTATTTTCTGTTTTAACAGGCAGTTCCATGTCGCTTCCGCGTACAGTGTAGAAGTTTCATTAAATTGAACATTTTTCGCGGTAGGTATCGAATTGCCTTTTTAATTGAATTATGTATATATCCTTCGAATGTTTTTTGCAACTTGTTTTGGAAGATTATTCTAAAGTTACTTTTAAATTGTGATGTAATCATTTCATACTGATATGGTAGAAATACATTTTATAAGCTGTATTGATTGAATTTGTTTTATTAGTATAATTTAAATTATTTTTAGGATTGTGTAAAGATTCGCAAACGTTCGTCGACTTCCTTCTTTGGGGGTTGATAATAGCAACACTGATTTAAAAAAAATTAAATGAATCAAATCACAACATGCCAGTCACCGAGACCCTCGCCGCTGTGATAATAATAAAATACAAAGTATAATAAAGTTGCATGATTGAATTGATCAGAGTGAATCACAGCAGGTTTGCAGAAGAGTATAATCAAACAAATGCGAAAAGCGAGTGGACAGTAAAATATTGCTATTATACGCATTGAGATGGTTTTATAATTGCGTAAATCACCGTAATTTTCGGTGTAATTCGACTACACGAATCAGAAGGATACGACTTGAATTCGCTTGCTCCTCTCCCTTTTTAATTAATTATTATTACGCGAATTCAATGCAAGTGTTTAAAAAAAATGCAGAACGTGCAATTAGATCACCGGCCGTTTTAATGCTCTTTCTTATTGCTTGATAGTTACAGTTATAATCAAATAAGAATACTATGACCGAAGCTGCTTTGGGTAGAAAATAAAAGCTCTAAAAAAATTCCTTTTCATTTCATGTAAACAAACGTCACGCTTTAGTTGAGTTAGGAAAATAAGAAACTGGCGAGAAATTAATGAGTAAACCCTCGGCATTCATCCCCCTGAGGTCCTGCCTGCGAGTCTCACCCCCCAGCAGTCTGCTGGGCTAAATATCACGTTGGAAAAATAATTGGGTAAATCCCTATAGAAGGTACACGTCAATTTCTCCGAAAGAACCGGCGAGCTCAAGAAAAATCAATCCAAAAGCAGAGCCTTCGACGAGCCGCTGCCGCCGCGTCGTTTCCACCGGCGAGCTACGCGTGTTTCGCGCCGCGGGGGGTGAACGCGAGAGGGCGGAAGGAAACACTGCTGCCAACCATCCCATTCAAGCCGAAAACCCGAGAGGACTCCGAATCGGCCGCGAAGAGCGAAAGAAGCCCCCCGAGTTGCTAAAACGCAACGAACGCACACCGACGACGAGCGCGCCATCCCGGCTGCTGCGGGCAGCTCCGAGCCACGCGCTTCTAATGGCCAGTCGCGGCAGCATGCGGGGCGGGGGGTCGTAGCTGCAGGCGCGCGCGATTTTCGGGGTTACGAACTGCACTGCCTCCTCTCTCTCTCTCTCTCTCTCTCTCTCTCTCTGTCTCGCCGTAGCTTCTCGCTTTTTCGCCCAGTGTGCAGTGAGCGCCGCGCTCTCCGAGTTCGAGCCTCGCCGGCTGTGTCGTTTCGCGGCGAGAGCGATAAACAGGCTTTTCGACCGGCACGTGAAGCGGAGCACGTGGCCCCGCTACTACGTTATGTTTGCCTCGACGTAGAAGTGAGTCATTAAACGAGACCGATAGTATATAACTTTGATCGATCAATCCGTTTGCGAAGGTGGCTTTTCAATCTCGGAGAGCCGAGAGTTTGAAAGCTCGAGTCGAACGCGTCGCGCTCGGCGGGGCGAACGAGCTGCCATTCTGAAATAATGTATATTGCGTCAGTGCGAGAGCCGCGCGCAGGAGAGGCGTTACAATATGCTGGCACGGCTTCCTCCTCGAAAGTTATAACATATATATATTTCGTTGGCGTGGATAGCGATTGTAAAGTGCATCGTACGATCGGAGGTTACGCGCTGCTCGTTTATCGGCCCCCCGTTTGCGCGTGTGAGTGCGATAGAAAAGAGGCCCGCGACGCCGGTCGATAATTCTAGCCGGCGCCGATGCTCGCACGTACAGTCGCCGGGCGAAAGCGTATTGTATCCCTCGTGGACTTGCCAGTGAAGCTGCGGCATCGAGCTTCGATTTTTCTTCTTTTTTTTTTTACTCCGTTCGGGGGAGCTTTCCCACCCGCTGTTCGCGTCGGACGTTTGAGTTTATTGGCACGTGGGTGGGATATTGACAGTGTCGGGTCTAGCAGGGTTTTCGTGGTGTTTGGGAAAGTGGCTGCGTGCTTTCGAGTGCAATTTTAATATGAATGATTACGGCGATAGTTTCTTTTTTTGTGATTTAATTGGTGTTGAAAACGATAAATTTTATTTCGAGATATTTTATAAGTCAGACGTTTGTTTTGGTAAATTTTTAAGAACTTTTGAAGAATTTAAAAATAAAAATTTAACATTTTACGTCGACAAATTGTAGATAATTATTGATGATGTTTACATAAGAAGTTTCCTAAAACATTCCTAAGAGTTTTGACCTTTTATATATAGCATAAACGCGGTTGAGTGATATTTCGAAACTGATGTAATAACACAAGTCCAAACATGTGAGTTAAAGAAGCGTGAATTATCAATTAATCGGGCTTTCCGTTTCGCGTTTATAATTCTAAAATTATACTTCAAAGAGTACTTAAGCGTCTAAATACCAGAGAAGCTAATAAACAAGTTTTTGTCAATTAACCAATATATAATATAAAAATATTAAATACTAAATATAGTGACAAGTAGAACTAACAAGCGCAAGCGCCACATCTTTATCGTAATCAGTGATTACAAACCTAAATGAAAAATGCTATATACTTAATTCATAATCGTTACAACAGAGAAACTTCCCCCTCTTGAAACCGAAGCCGAAGTTCTCCGAAAGAAAGAAAAAAAAAAAAAAAAGCGAGGAATTCGGCGATAAAGCAGCTGGCAAAACAGTAGAGTTCCCGGTATACAGTCTCCGTAACGAGGCTTTGGGAAAATATTTAACTTAATTGAAAAAAAAAAAAAAAAAAAAAAAAAAAAAAACGGCGTCGTATCGTGACAATGCACTTGGGTCGAGAGCCACGTGCACGTAACGGAATACACGTGTCGGCTCGTGTACGGAGTACAACCGGGGGAACGACGGAATCGCGAGCGCGACCAACAACCTTTGATAAGCAATGGCAACGCTTAAGAGCCTGCCGTTAGCTTTGTAATTGCTGAATTCCGGACTGACGCCGCGCTCCCGGCCATTAATTTGCGCGGCCGCTTTGCCGGAAACGAGCCGCGAAGTCGCGATTTGTTATGTATATAGCTTTCGGGTTAGTCGATTAGATTAGCCGACAATAATACGCCGGCCGATTTCGTTTCGCTGAATTTAAACTTGCCGATTAATCAAGTTCTCGTTCGATTCGTTTGATATTTTAAAATGCGTTGCCTCGTTATTTTCAACGAATTTGATTTCGACGTTTCTGTATACATTCCAGGAGAATCGACAGAGAGGAGTTTTTGCTACAGTTGATCCGTAAAGCCAAGACTGCCTTATAAAATGTTGAAGAAGAAGCTTACCTTTTAGTGAAAGCTCTCTGCAATCGCAACGTATCGTTGCTATTTTTCTGAATCAGGTAACTAACAATATTTCTATACAAACGCCGAGTGAATTCTCAGCCAAACATATTATATAACGAAAAATGAATTTCCGCAGATTTATCGAGTTTAGCCCTTCGGGAAAAACTAAATCGTCGCGATGGCGTACGACGACGTCATCTCGCAGATGGGTCAGTTCGGCAGGTATCAGCGCAGGATATACCTGCTGCTGTGCTTGCCGGCGATCTCTTGCGCCTTCCACAAGCTGGCCGGCGTCTTCCTCGGGGCGAAAATGACGTCGAGGCGAGGACCTTTTTCACGAATAAACCTTCGCGCGAACATAAAATTTAATAGATCGCCGAGCGAAACTAACTGCAGTCCCTTATTTTTTTTTTTTTTTTTTTTTTTAGGTGCGTCCTGCCCTTCGAAAACGGCGAGAACGCAACTTTTCTGCTGCCGGCGCTCGTGATGAACGCGAGTTATCCGTGGGACGTCAAAGCCAAGTCGTGGTCGCAGTGCGAACGATACGCCGACCTGACGAGCTCCTACCAGGCGAGAACGGACTACGCCTACGGCGAGCAGTTTAACGCCGCCAGGAACACGAGCAAGTGCGATCACTTCATTTACGATAGGAGCAGGTACAAGAGCTCGACGACTTCCGAAGTATGTTTTACATGGTGTATATATATACCTCTTACTCTTTTTATCATTCCTCGTCGCGAACGAACGCCGGTCTCGATGCTCGAGCTTGTCGTCAATGTCGAATTGGCGAGAAGCAGCCCGATTTTATCGTTACATAACGAGTTAATCGGCCGGCGCGATCGATTTGCAGTGGGACCTGGTCTGCGACAAGGAATGGCTGCGAGCGATGGGCGACTCGGTGTTCATGGTCGGCGTGATGCTGGGCTCGACGATATTTGGCGCCCTCTCGGACAAGTACGGCCGCAGGCCAATCTTCTTCCTGTCGCTGGTGATACAGCTCCTCGGGGGCGTCGTCGTCGCCGTCGCGCCCGAGTACATCTCCTACGTCATATTCAGGGCGATCGTCGGATCCACCACCAGCGGCGTCTTCCTCGTGGCTTACGTTATCGGTGAGATTTTTCTCCTTTTGTTTTTTCGGGATACGACATACATTTTTCTGCTTCGTAAATTATGGTCAACGGAAGGACTTTCGTTTCAGTGATTTTTTTTAAAAACAAGTTTAAACGAAGTGTTTAATAAATCTGTCGAAATATATGTACTTATCTCGAGCGCAATTGAGTTCTGATAAGAAAGTGGGCCTGCTCGGATTACCGTTAATTTTTACCGCCTTCCCAAATTGAAACAACGTTCCATAAAGTTTTAATAGGAAATGCCTCCCGCCAATACAGTCGGCGTCAAGTCCCTGACGTTTATATCGCGCGCATTTCCCAAGGCGCGTCTCTCCGGGTTGTTAAATTCGATTTGAAATTTATTACCTGCTAATACGAAGGCACGAAAGCTTTACGAAAGAGAGGCGCGGCTTGTGGTTTAGAAATAAATTGCCTCGCTAATTGAGAAAAAAGAAACTCGTAAAAACTTTCGATCATCGTCAAGCCGATCTCCTCTCCATATCGCGCAGCCTCGGAGCTAAAGTATATACGTATAATACATCCCCTGGCAGGTTCGTTAACGAAGCAGCGGGACAAAAAGAGGCGCTCTCTTCATTACTCAAGCCGAGCAAATTGTTTGCTCAATTATCGTAAAAATGGACGCGGTCGCGGGATGCATGATTGTTTTTTTTTTTTCGTCCGGCCGCGGAATAAGCAAGGATAAACGAGACTTCCGATCCGCGCCGTCGTCGCGTGCATAATAATGGTTCCTTCGGACGGACGGATATAATTTTAGTCTCCGCGGCGGCGACGGCGGCGGCACTTTTTGCTCTCCGCTCGTGCAGCACGAGTCGTGTTTACGTCCAGCCGATGCCGGCAATTTATGCGTGCAGGCCAGCCTCGGAGAACGCCTGGGATGCCTGGGAGAGTACATAATGTAGACTTGCCGAGAGCTCGCCGCGTGCTCTCTCTCTCTCTCGCTTCGTTTAGCGATTTTAAAGGGCGACTCGGGGATTCTAATGCTCGCTTTGCCGGGAAATAATATATTTCTTAAATATTGAAATAAAGCTCCTGGATCGCACTCGGTAATGGTAAAGGCTCAATTTCTAAATTTACGAGACAAAGCCCGGAGCGGGAGCTCGGCATCGGAGGAGACATTACCGGTTTAAGCCGATCGTCCCGGCGAATGTGTTCAACAAAAATGGGCTTTTCCCATTAAAATGCAAAAAGCCCCGCATCTCGAGCACTCATCCTCTCGGTGCACGTATATACACACGGTCAGGCAAGCCCTTTACTCGCTCCCTCGACGCTACTTTTCTCTCTTTCTCTCTCTCTCTCTCTCCCCGAGTTGAGCGAGCGGCCGTTGGCCCCGCGGCTAGATTTTTTACCGGGCAGAACTCGCCGCTTGGAGATGTTTTCTCTCTGGTCCTTTTAACCGAAGCGAGCTGTGTATATCCTTTCGTTAAATGCCGGCAGCGCGTTTTACTGTTCGCCGACGATCGCTTTTTCGAGCCGCGGAGTTTGCCTTGGCGGCCGACTCCTCTTCTTCTTCTTCTGCACTCTTCCCTCTCTCGTGTAATGCGGCTCGTTTTGCTCTTGGACGCTTCGCGGCGCGCGGCTACTTCTTCTTCGCTCGGCTTTTTTCCGACCGAGAATGCGCTGAAAGGGAGTCGCCGATGCTAAAATTAGAACCCGAGCCGCGATTGTTTTAGCTGCCTTTACGTGGGAATTGTATTACGGGAGGGATTTGCGTTTTTAATATTCTTTCATTCCGCAAAAAGCTGCCTAACGCTCTTTCTGCTTCGACTTGTACGAGCGCAATTCTAAATTTTGCTCCTATTAGTGCAGGAGCAGAAGGCGTTTGGTGGTCGATGGAGGTCCACGACTCCATTTAAGTGTTTTTTATGTATTTTTTCCTTCTGAACACGATTTTCAAGGGTGGAACTTCGAAAAATGGTCAACGAAATTGTTATAAACAATTTAATTGTTTAAACCGTCCTCCTGTAAGAACTATAAAAGGTGTTGGCATTCGAGAAATGTCAAATGACTCCTTATTTAATAAGGAATCCATCTGCTTTTTAAAAATTGAAAAAAGTTAATTAGAACTTTTACACTTCTTTTGCCAAAAATTGTGAATTTAATTCGTTTAAAAGCTATTTTCAATTGTTTAAAGTAAAAAAATTGCAAAAAAAAAATAAATGGATGTTGTTCTGCGTACAAAGAACTAGCATTTAGCACTTTAAAATTCTTCATTTTTTCATAGATTCGTGAAAATCATTCAATAAAATAACAAAAAAGCGCATTGCGCGACTGAAGGTACATTCAAGTACGCAATTTCATTTTTTTCGCTGCATAAAATACTGCTTTTAAAAAAAAGAACGAGCGAAAGAACGTGCTTGCAGAAAGCATTTTTAAAAATTATAATATTAAAATATAGGTTTTTTAATTTTTTTTTATTATTGTAAAGTTTGTTTATAATATTATTTATTTATTATTATATAAACAATTTATGCAGCGAAGAAAATGCAGTTGCGTACCTTAATGTACCTGCGGTCGCGCAATACGCTTTTTCGTTAATCTATGAAAAAAATTAAGAATTTTATAGTGTTAAATGTTAGTTTTTTGTACGTAGAATAACATACATTTATTTTCTTTGCAATTTTTTTATTTTAAATAATTGAAAATAGCTTTTAAACAAATCAAATTCACAATTTTTGATTTGGAAGCACTGGGAACAATTTATTCGTTATTTTCTAATAATAACTTTTATTGTGATCGATGTACAATGTTTTTTCTTCAAAATAAGAGTCTCATTATCTTGAATAGAAAAAAGATGACATTGAAAAAAGTAAGCGGAAAAGCGTAAAAGCGCACTTCTTTACATTAAATTTGCAATAACTTCGGTTCTAATCAACTTTTTTGAACTTTTAAAAAACAGATGGATTTTTTATTAAATAAGGAATCATTTGGCATGTCTTGGATCTTTTATAGTTCTTTCAGGAGAACAGTTTAAACAATTAAATTGTTCATAAAAATTTTCTTGACCATTTTTCCAACTTCCACCCTCGAAATTCGTGTTCAGGAGAAGAAAATACATAAGAAACACTTGGGTGGAAACGTGGACCTCCATCGGCCAGAAAACCCCTTCTGCTCCTGCACTATATAGTTTAAATGCAACTTTTACCCTTAAACTTTTAGTTCTCTCTCTCTCCCTCTCGAGCAGTAGAAAGCGAGCTATTTAAGGAGAACGTTGTAATGTCGAAAGAAATGTCTTTTTCAGCTCTGGAAATGGTAGGACCTCAGAAGCGGCTAATTGCCGGCGTCGGGTGTCAACTGTTTTTCACCGCCGGATACATTATGACCGCTGGCTTCGCTTATTACATCACCGATTGGAGGATGCTGCAGCTGGCTCTCACGGTCCCGAGCGTGGCCTTTCTTCTCTACTGGTGGTGAGTCCTTCCTTCCTCGAGGAGGCGTAACCTCGTCAATTCTCATCACCTCTCTCTCTCTCTCTCTCTGCTTTTCGAGCTTTTGGTTTAAAGCACTGTAAATTTCGAAATCGAATTCGAAAAACGCCGCTGGGAAACTGTACTTTGCTGCGCGAGCAAGACTGTTACTGGAGAAGTAAATTTAGCGAGGATTTAACAGATAAATTTACGTACCAGGCAGAGAGCGTAAATGCGTAAAGATAACAGTACGCAGGCAGCACTGAGTTTGCTAAGCACGAATATCGTTAGGCGTACTTTATATCTTCGCGTACAAGTTATTTTAGTGCTATTTTGAAAAGGGTCTTTAAACCAATCAAATATTCGAAATATTATAAAAAATGAATGGCTAAAGTAAACAATTAATAATTACTATAAGCTGAAAGATAGACTTCGACTAATGTCTGTGCAAGAAAGCATTTAAAAAGAGATTTATCATTTAACGTCGCCGCTTGTCCGTTGAGCGGAGCGTGACGCGACAGTAATCATCGGCGTTAGAAAATATTTGAATATTATCGTGCACTCACTTTAGACAGAATCTCTTTAACGGTTAAGCAAATAAAGGAAAAACAGGAGTTTCTTTGCAGCTACACATAATCAGTTTCTTGACTCGAACAATTTTCACTTTGGCTAAGAATAGATACATGCTGCGGCATAAAATATCGCGGATGTAATCTACAGTACTCGTTAATAACGAACTTAGCGAGGGCAATTAGATGTCATTTTTATATGCATTAATAAAAATTATGCGTTCTCCTCTCCTGAATAAAGCCTGCGAAAAATCGCCGTTTTCCGTGCTAATTGACTGCCTTGAAGACACTGTACACTTACCCTCCGTACAGTTAAGCTCTCAAAGCCATAAAGCATTGTAACACTCTGTAACAGTACGTCACCCGAGAGATAGCACAGCTCCGACGTGCTCCAAGATTTTTTGCCGCGTAAATGACGGCCTCGACGATGAATTCAGTGCCATTGTGTCGAGTAACAGAGCTCCGGAGAGTGCAAAAGTTCGCTCGGTGCGCGCACCTTTCCGCAGATGCAAAGCAGCCCGGCTGGCTTTATTTTATGCGGACTCCGCGCCTTAACGGAACACCGCGCGAACGAGTTGCCGCCGCGTGACCTTGCCGCCTCTCGTGTTTTAAATTCCTTTTCTTTTTTTCTTTTTTTTTCTATTTTTTTATAACAAAGGTCCTTCTTCCAGGTTCATTCCGGAGTCGGCTAGATGGCTGCTGACGAAGGGCCGAGCGAAGGAGGCGCGCGAGCTGCTGCAGAAGGCCTCGCTGGAGAACGGCGTGGAGATGCCGGAGTCGACGCTGGAACGACTCCTGGACGAGTCGAACAGCGACAGCACCCCCGACGCCACCAAGCCCTCCATCTTCGACCTCTTCAAGTACCCGAATCTCAGGAAGAAGAGCTTGCTGCTGTTCTTTAACTGGTGAATTATCTTTCGGCTTAGTTTCGCCCGCTGAACTAATTGACGGTGCCCATCGGACTTTTTTTGAAGGAGAATCTTTAAAATTCCGATGGCACTCGAAACGCAACTTCCACGATCCTTTCTCCCCTGGACTTTTATCCTCCGAAACAGCTTAGCTCGCTGCCGCTTTTTTCCTTCCCCCCCCCCCCCCCCAACCCGAGCTAAGTCTGGACACAGCATAATCGGCTCGTCCTGATGTTTCGTTTTTTTTTTTCACCTTCTCTCATCCTCTGAAACAGGCTCGTAAACAGTGGTACGTATTATGGGCTCTCGTGGAACGCATCGACGCTCGGCGGCAACGATTACATGAATTTCGTCATATCCGGCCTGGTGGAGATACCGGCTTACACCTTTCTTATTTTCACGCTGAACCGATGGGGCAGAAAGCTGATTTTATGCGGATGCATGATAGCGTCCGGTCTGGCCCTCATAGCGACGTTATTTATACCAACCGGTCAGTGCAGCCTCCTCTTTTCTCTAGCTTTTATTGCCTTTTTTTTATGAAACTTGCACTTAAGCCCCGCTCAATTAAAGTCTCGTTTTATCGTACCTTTATCGCCCGGCAGCGCACTTTCTCGCTCCTTTTGTAATTTTCGAATGAATAATGTGAGTGCTGCCGCTTTCTCTCTCTCTCTCTCTCTCTCTCTCTCTCTAGCGCGCGCGCTACGTTTATTTATACAGTAACGCAAAAAGAGACTCGGCGAGTTTATTTACGCACTGCATCGACTGCCGGTTTATCGTAAGAAAAAGGGACGACTCTATTTCAGCGGGAAGATGGTAAAGTGCCTAGATGGATGCGCACTCGAAGGGATGAGTAATTTCAGGCTAATCGTTCAGGCATGAAATTAAAATAATCGCGCCGAGGCGATTGAATTTTTTACCCCTTTGCTTTTTTCGCTTTAATTGATTTTCGTGGCCGGTCTTCTTTTTTTTTTCTTTGCTCGCGGGTAATTGCGCTTGCAATAACTTTGAGGGTTCGAGTAAAAAGTTAATAAATTTTAACGACGCCTGGCCTTCGAAATTATAAATGTAGCGGGTATTTGGTAGGTTTGCTTTTTATTAAGATCCTTTATGCTGCGTAGCATTATTTTCAAATTTTCTTAGTTTTTTGGTCAATCATGCTTAAAGATTATCGTAACGTTTCTGATGGAATTAACGATTTATTCAAATGAACATTTATCGCACTAAAACCTCAAATCAAATGGTTACTGTTCGCTAAATTAGACTTTACGGCTAACATGAAAGAAAAACTGAGGTTTTCTATTTTAAAATTTAAATTATTATCTTCGTTTCGAGCGAAAAAAATAAACGATGATTATATTCTTTCAAAAGCTTTGCACTTACTTTAATATTTAATAACAAATTAATAAGTTACGCAGCTCTATTGAAAACATCACCCGAATTTCATTGTAATACCAGTGAAATCCAGATGATGTTATCAATAGAGAGACAACGACAAAATCACGCCTATCATCAAAAAGTACAAGAATCTAATCACTTTTCGCAGAAATGACATGGTTGAAGGTGACCTTCGCCATGGTGGCGAAGCTGGTGATTACCTCGTCGTACGGGACAATTTACGTCTTCACCGCCGAACAATTTCCCACGGTGATCAGGAACGTCGGTCTCGGGGCAAGCTCGACGTTCGCCCGAGTGGGCGGAGTCATTGCTCCCTACATCAATTTCTTGGTACGTCAATCGCCTGCTCATTTTATATATTACAGTCCTGCCGATAAACTCTTCTGATGTTTTCCTGCAACGACAGGCTTCGTATTGGGAACCGCTGCCCTTCGTGATCTTCGGCTTGTGTTCGCTGCTCGGTGGTCTCCTGTCGCTGCTCTTGCCAGAGACGCTGAATAAGAAGCTGCCGGAAACTATTCAGGATGGAGAGGCTTTTGGAATGTAAGTGTTTTGGTTTATTTTTTTTTTATTTTTTTTTAAATAAACGTTGAGCCGCCTGAAGTCGATTTCGATCAGAAACAAAAATTTTTTTCAGAGAAATTTTCTCATTTCACACATTAATGCAATATAATTGTTGTTTTATTTTAGGAAAATTAGTAAGAGTAAGAAAAACAAGTTAGAAGTGGAAGATATCAATGGCACAGAGGATACTAACAACATTAAGCAAGTCAAAACGTAACAATTATAATTTTAGCGTATAATTTAAAACACAATTTGGTTCCAGTTTCAGACAAAAACTAAGCCAAATAAAATTTATTTTGATCATAATTTATCATTTCCGTTTAGCTAGTGGGCATGTGTGTACATCAAATTTAAAAGTTAATTATAACTTTTACATAATAGAAATGAATTATGTTTTGCACATGCATCTCCAAACTGATAAATTTTCTGCCAAATACATAGGTTAATTTACGTATTTTTATAAAGTATTTGTAACAATGAATTCAAAATATTATAGCTATTCGGTACCATAAGTTTGAGCGATAAGCATTTTTTATTTTTAACTAGATAAGTAGTTAAAAAGCATCTTTAGGAAAATGTTTTCTCTTTTAAATTTTATTCCTTATGTTTAAATGTAATGATGGTTGTAAATTTTACGGCACATTGAGATTTGATTATGCGCACAATGATGTATAATTTTTTCAATGAATTTTAATTCCTAATGAAAGAGGCTTCTTATTTTCGTATTATTTTACTGTAAAGTACAATATTAGCTCACAGCGTTCCAAAGTACCAATATTTATATATTCCATAAATTAAAAAAGCAACTAGGTACATATAATTGCATCCAAATTTCAGTACAATTATTTTATTATATTTATAACGCATTATATCGAAAGACTTGATATTTCTACCAATAAAATATTTATTCAGAAAATTTATGCAGTTATATTTTGCAAAGACTGATTAAAATGAAAGAATTTACATGATTATAATGAACCATGTTGCTTAAATATCTGCAAATAAAATTTTGGAATAACGTTTTTACGCATATAATAATTTCAATTTTTACGATTATACTGTGAATTAATAAGAATGAGAAAATTGCATTTATAAACAATTTTCATTAAAAGTATTTGTATACATAATGTTGTATAAATCCGCTTTTAAATAAAATATGAAATGTTTTAAATTAATAAATAGATAATGTATAACGTTCAATAATTTTATTTCTAAAACTTTATATAATTTCATTTTAATAAAATGATATAAAATTTACTTCGTTGATTTCTTATTATATTAGTCGGCAACATTCTTATATAAATTAGTTAATTAAGTTAAGCTCCGTGATTGTAAATTACGTACAAAATCGTTTATTTAATATTTAATTTCTTTTCTTCGGTAATGCTAGTTGGAGCGTCAGAATCTCTAAGAATTGTATAGACAACGGATAGATTTTTTAATATACATTCCGAAGTTCTACAAGTCATTATGTCCAACATAATGTGCATTTGTTTTGGTTCAGAACCTTCAGGAATTTTGATCGATAAAGGCTGTTTAAGGTCACCAGTAGATTCTGAAGCTATCCAATCGTTGGATGGTAATTTCAATGACCACTTTTGCGGTGCTTCGGCGTTTAATTTCAAATCATTTTCAAACGTAGGAGTAAATGATACGGATAAAGTAGCACCGTTTGTACTAATTGTAGTAGTAAAATTATATGTACATTCTCCCCTATTCCATGCTTCTGCTGGAAGATCAATTGGAATCTACAACAAGATAAAACATTAATAAATTCTGAAAGTTTTGAGTACTTTTAAAAACGAAAACATCAACTTATTTACCGCATGAGTTTTCTCAAGATTCGATAAATTAATAGATTTGATGCAATGGTTATTGGTATCTGCAACGTAAAGACGACTTCCGTCGTGACTTGTAGCTAATCCACTTGGTTCATCAAACTGAAAGAGAAGATCCTTCACTGAAGATTGGTCTTTCTTTTTTAGAACATTCAGCAAACTTTTTAAACGAAAGGCACTTACAACATTATTATCAAATGGTTTTTTACCGCCACATACTGTTACGCAATCGCCCTCGCTGCTTGTTTTTTTTATTTTATGATTGTAAGTATCAGCAATGTAAATCATTTTATCTTTGCTGTTCCAAGCTACTCCCAAAGGATGCTGCAGTTTTGCCGAATATTTAGATCCATCTATATCTCCGAAGCAGTGTAAATTCTAAAATTAAAGAAGGCACAATTAAAAATAAATTATGAAATTATATTGTAAAGTTTCGTAAAATTTTCTTCATACTGATGGATCTTTGTCTGCGCCACAAACAGGCAAAACTTTGCCATCATCAAGGCAAACTCTTCTTATAGTACTACTTTCACTATCAGCAAAGAAAACAGATTTTAATTCCTGGCATACTGCAAGTCCTGATGGTTGAGCTAAACTTGCTGCATGAGCATAACTGTTATTTTTATTAGCTTCTCTTCCATTTCCTATTATATTAGCACATTCTCCAGACTTGTATTTTCTAACAGAAATTATAATTAATTTTCTTGCTATACTTATGAATATTTAGATGTAATAATTTTCTTACTTATTTTTCCACCATACGGTATCTTTTAAAAAGAGAGCCCAAATTTGATGGGTTCCTGCCATCGCTATGAGTAGAATTGGAACGGTTGTTCCTTCTTGTTCGTGTTGATAAATAGCAACATCCCAAGGAGATGATAATTCCTGATTTTTTCCTATCTTTCCACCAGCATAATCACGTCCTTGATATCCAGTTCCAGCAACAGTAATTACAGTTTTTTCTTTTAAATTAATCTGCAAATATAAACAATGTGGTTACTCTAAGAATCTATGTATGGTTTAATGAAAAAAAAATGTTTGTATACTTTTCTAACTGCATGATTTTCGGTATCAGCAACGAAAACGTCACTGTCATAGACACAAATACCCTGCGGTGCGTTAAATCGAACCATTTCAAAATCACCGTCCTTGAAACCAGGGGAATATCCGCCAATAACGTGCTCGACTTTACCATCAGTTTTCGCAATTAAAATCCGATTATTTCCAGTATCTGAGATTACTAATTTTTCTTGAGAGTCTGATATAAACGTATGAATTTTTCCCGGGAAAAGTAAATTGCCTTTGTTCATAGGCAATATATGTTGTGCCAATTGCAAAGGAATTTTATCCTTTGAAATTTGGTTTAGTGACTTAAAGTACTTCAAAGCAATTCTAGTATACAGAATTAGTTCATCTTTATGTCCTTCTCCTACTAGGACAAAAAGAGGCTGGCCTTTGGGACCTACAAATAATTATTTTCTCAAATAAACAAAGATACTTTTTAATATTTTTTTTAAATTTTATTGCATACCTAACATGACTAAACTGGGCCAACAACTAATGCCAATATCGCGCCACATAGAGAGCTTAGCATCATTAACAACTGGATGTCCTATGTTATATCTTTGCACTGCTGATAAAATTTTGCTAGAATCTCGTTCATTAACAAATTTTGCACTGTGAACTCCCACCTAAAATTTACCATTTTTAAAATAATTTTGTGAATTATTTTGCCAAGAAAAATTAATGTTATTAAAGTAGCATATACTGACAACAACAAGACCATCTTGAATAGTAAACTTCTTCTCTAATGCTTCTAAATCTGGCAAAATGTGCATACAGTTTATGCAACAGTAAGTGAAGAAATCTAGGACTACAATTTTTCCTTGGAGATGTTTTCGCAAGGATAAACTTTCAGAGACATTGAACCACTCCAAACCTACGTACAGAAAAGAATTTTTAAACTATGTAATATAAAGGAAGGTTTTAGAATGTTAACAAAAATAAAAAATTAAATTAATAAGAGTTATTTATTATAATGCTTTAAATATAATATAAAAATATAAAAACTATATAATTTTAAAAATAAACTTAGACAAAAATAAAGTTATTGTTAAACTAATGTAAAACTATTCATCTTTTAAAGGCAAATCAAATTCTTCATGTAAACTAGCTACAGTGACTCCTCGCATAGTAGCCAATGAACCTAATACTATTTGTGTTGCATCTTTGATATCATTGTATTTATGAAGTAAATCCATTATTTCTTTTGTGGTATCTTGCAATTCAGAATTATTCTTATAAGTTGACAAATCTAATTCTAATGATTGTTTTAATTTTAAAAGATTAGCATATTCATCTTTTTCTTCCTTTGTTAAAGCTTTATCTTGTTTTTTAGTAGGAGTTTCTTTCGATGAAGTTGTTTCACTTGTGGAAGCTCCTAAACTACGCTTGGTACCTTTGGATTTTGACATTTTTTAAACTAGAATTACTGTACCTGTAGAAAAAATTAATTTATTAATTTTTTGCTAAAAAGTATCTATAATAATAATGAAATAGATATTAATAAAAAGTTTAAAGAGTTCATTTCCTAATTAGAAAGTATTTTTATTTTATTTTATTACAAGAAAAATTCTTTAATTCAGAAGTATTTAAAATTTCAAAATTGCTCGACCTTGATAAAAATAGAACATAACCTATACAATTATTTATTACCTTATTTGGTATTACAAACGTACAATTTCAAACAAAAATAAATTTACAGTAAAATGTATTTAATGAACAAATATACGATTAACCGTTAAACGTTACCTTTTGCAAAATCGTTTACAGACTGATCAGCTTCGGCGTAAGCTTTAATATGTTTTAAAACAATTCGTTCTTTCTCGTTCTCGTCCTTTGTCGAATTAACGACCCTTCTAAGTTCGATACAGATCTGAGTAAGATCGCTCACAGTGTTTTGAACGCTCATCTTTTTCAAACCGTCGCGAAAATAATTAGTGTTTGAATCACCGAACCGATCGCCCGATGATTTGTGTAAATCGCGTGTCTGCAGCAGTGACAGTGACGTTGTCAAATTCGGATTATTCAATTTGATTGCTTTGCAGCGGCTCGAGACCCGCTGGAGGCTTCGGACGACGAAAATACCATGCCAAGCGACACACGGCATATCGCCCACCTTTTTCGAAGAGTTGCCGCTAGTGGTAACTCAAGACGCATCTCACGGATATACCATCGTCTAATTTTCTGTTATGTTATTTTATTATTATTGCAATAATTTTGGCGTTGACGTAAAGCAGCAGAATTTCTACCTTATCGACCTATAATATTTGCCAGATATTATGAATCGCGCGGGCGCGCGGGAATGAGATTGTTGTAATCATTGTTGCCAGCAGTCAGCAGACGGCAGACAGCTGATTCACGCATGTATATTTTTGGAGAGCTGGAAAACCTCGAAAATGGAGGTTAATTGATCTGCTAATTAAAGTGATTTATATATAAATTTTATTTACGTAAATAGTTTAGACTTTTTAAATTTACGTAAGATTGTGATAGCATTTTGCGTAACCTTAGAGAATTGAAAATTATGTCAGGATTAAAATCTGACTATTACCTACTATCTAGTCATCAAATATTTAAATATTATTAACTAAAATATCATTATTTAAATAATTTATTTATACCCAAATACTTCTTGAAGAATAATTAAAAGAGTAAGTCAACACATTTTTATTAATGGATGTCTTGTTCAGATAAAAATCTATTTATGGATGCTGATTTAAGTTGATTCATAAAATGTACATTCTTTAGAAATGAGTCACTTTTGATTGCCCATTTTGAAGATGATTCCACAAATTTTGTAAAGTAAATTTCTGTTTTTTAACAGGAACAAAAATGGAACTGACAAATCACAATAATAGATCTGATTTTAATAGTGATCATATTCCACTAGATCTTAGTCAAAAGATAATTTCCATGGAACAAGATAATTACCCAATACATAATGTAAGTATTTTTAATTTCTTGTATAAAATTTCTTGATGTTTATTAATATAAAAAAAAGGTTTATTAAATTTAAAAATATTATTGTTTATTGTAGGAAACAAATCTTGGAAATGAATCTCATAAGGAAGAAAAAGTGGACTTCGTTTTAGCTTATGTTGATAATAAAAACATTGCCCATGCCCAGAAAAGAGAAGCTTTTGAAAGAAGTTTGTTGGAACAAGGCCTACAACTAGAATATGAACAAAATCGTCACTTGGGTTTTGTTAAAATTCATGCTACAGAAGTAAATAAAATAATTGCATCACATTAATACATTTTTAAAGTTTGATGATAACATTTTATATATCTTTATAATTCATGATTTTTAGGAAGTTTTATGCAGATATTGTGAAATTATGAAACTTAAAATGCCAATAAAACCTCTGCCTAATGAAATTATAGAAGAAACTGACTTATTTGATGATGCTAGATCATGGTTTGCTAAAGTATTTAGTTTTGCACAACTTGATTCATCAAAATTTCCTCCAAAGGAGTATCAATTGTCAGCTGAATATTCGAGAGACAAAGATTACTTGTATGTATTTATCCTTTTGAAATAATTTTTTATATTTTAACATTTGTTTTATATTTCATCTTTTCATCCTTTTAAAAAAGATTTGATACTAAGGACAAGAATTTTTTTCCTACACATGTTCGTGTTATGATTGTGGATTTTATTTTGGAAAGACAGTGTGAAGGTATCCAACGTTTAGTAGCAGCAGGTATATATTCTGCTGCATATCCATTGCATGATGTAAGCCCTTTAATTTTTATGTAGATAAATATTTATTTTATTAGAAAATATTTAGATAATTTCAATGTTAAATAAATAATCTCAGCCTTTATCTTTATTTTTAAGGGTACAATGAAGCAAAAAGGAAGCATTAGAGCTTTACTTTGTGAAGAATGGGCAAATACAAAAAAGTGGATTAAATTGCAGCCATTAGATACAATAAGAGAATATTTTGGAATTAATTTTGCCATATATTTTGCATGGCTTGGATTTTATACTTACATGCTTATACCAGCAAGTATTGCTGGACTGTTATTTTTCTTCTATGGTACAATAATATATAAATATATTTAAATTTGTAATATTGAGTACAAAATTTAATAACTATTGTAATTTCTACTTTATATAGGATTAGTGACTATAAATTCAAATCGTTTAGCAGAAGATGCTTGCAGTCCTTGGGCTAATAAAACTATTATGTGTCCACAATGTGACAAAACCTGTGATTTTTGGAAACTCAGTGAAACTTGCTTGTTAACCCGTGTAACATATTTATTTGACAATCCTGCTATGGTATACTTTGCAGCTTTTATGTCTGTTTGGTCAGTGCTTTATCTTGAATTGTGGAAAAGGAGATGTGCAGCATTAAGTTACAGATGGGGATTAGTCGGATATGATCAAACTGCTGAACATTCAAGACCACAATATTTATCTGCTCTAGCAAATGCTAAATTATTTAAAGTAAAAGAAAAGGTAATAAATGTATTTTAGTCTATAGAAATAACATAAAATAAAAAATAGTTTATGAATAATTTAACATTTTTAAATTATTTTTTAGATGAACCCGATTACAAGAGAAAAAGAGCCGTATGTAAGTTTTTGGAAGGTGCGAGTGCCAGCCACTTTTTTTAGTTTTTCCGTTGTTTTATTACTGACTGCCTTAGCACTTGCAGCAGTTTTTGCTGTAGTTTTATATCGAATGGCAAGCATTACCTCAACATCCCTTTTCGGCCGCGAAGTTGATTCGACAAGTTACAAAACATTTGCCATTCCAGCAACTGCAGCTGGTATCAACTTGGTGCATGAAACATATTAATATTGACAAATAACTATATTGATTTATAATTTTTTGTATTAATAATGATATTTTTTACTTTTAGGCATGCATTTTAGTTCTAAATTATATTTATGACTGGTTAGCGGTATATTTAACAGAAATGGAATTTTGGAGAACTCAAGCAGAGTTTGATGATAGCCTTACCTTAAAAGTTTATTTATTTCAATTCATTAACTATTATGCTTCTATATTTTATGTGGCTTTTTTAAAAGGGAAATTTGTTGGATATCCTAAAAAATATAATAAAATTTTGGGATTTAGGTAAACCATACTCAATTATGTAAAAGAATTAAATAACTATTTGTTACTAAATAACTAATTATTAATTTCAGGCAAGAAGAATGCGCGCCTGGAGGATGTTTAATGGAATTGTCTATTCAGTTGACTATTATTATGGTGGGAAAACAAGCTATTTATACAGTAATGGAAATGATTTTACCAATTTTATATAAATACTGGGCATTATTCCGCATTCACACAGGCCTTAAACAGAAAGATCCTATCGTTCCTCGAAGTCAGTGGATTCGTGACTTAAAACTTCTTGATTGGAGTAAGTTATATTAACTACAATATTACTACAATAAATATTTTAAACAATACTAATAATCTTAAAAATTCTTGCAGGTCCTAGAGGGTTATACGACGAGTATTTAGAAATGGTTATTCAATTTGGATTTATAACATTGTTTGTAACAGCATTTCCATTAGCACCATTTTTCGCATTAGCAAATAATGTATTTGAAATGCGTTTAGATGCAAAAAAATTTTTACACCATTATCGCAGACCTGTACCGCGCAGGGCGCGTGACATTGGCGTTTGGCAACGCATTCTCGAAGCATTAGCTCGAATTTCTATAATGACAAATGTACGTATTTTTATTAGTTGACGAAATGTTCAAAAACAATTTTGTTTGCCAGTACACAAATTAAAAAATATAGTTTTCTGTTAAGCTAGTTTTTATATCCTTGCTTATAGAAAGTAGTAATACTTATGCATCAATTATTCTAGGGATTCATCATAGCATTCTCCTCAACATTTATACCTCGTTTAGTATACATGACAGTAGTTAGCCCTAACAAAACAGATGTTGGTTTTTTGAATCATAGCCTTGCAATTTTTGATACTAAAGATTTTGCTAATGGTACAGCACCTTTATATAGTTTGTTTGAGAATGTAACTGTGTGTAGATATGCAGAGTATAGAAACCCTCCTGACCACTTTGAACTGCCTTATAAAAGACCTACAATTTATTGGCATATTTTTGCTGCTAGATTAGCTTTTGTTGTAGTTTTTCAGGTAAGTTTTATTTTATTGAAAAAAATTTGTCTTTCTATACATTTTTTAAAACGTTGACTAATTATTTATTATTACAGAATGCTGTGGGGTTGGTGACAATGGCTGTGCAATGGTGCCTTTCAGGCAAACCTCGAAAATTAAGAGATCAAATTAAACGTGAGGCTTTCTTAACTGAAGAATTAATTATTAAATGTGAAGCTGAAAGAGCTAAAGGTGAATCGAAAGTTGATGTAGAATTAAATCTCAATGGTGATAATCTCAGAAAAAGAAGCACTCATTCAGAGTTTTCTGTGAATTTATAATGAGTATTTTTATAATATTATAATATTAATTTATAATAATATTAATTCATTTTTTATTGATGTTTACACAAATTTTATAAAATTTATACACGTATATAAGATATACAGTCATGAATCTCTCTCTTATTAAGCAAAGCTTAAAATTTCAATCCATAAATATTTCTAAAATATTTATCTATTTTTGAAAATTTTTAATTGTAATTAATTAAAAGACCTTACAATTACCTAGAAAGTTTCAAATATAATAAATTATATTAATATTGTTTATAGAATAAACAAAAAAATGTATGGATGTGTTGTTAGCAGCTTTAATATATTTTTCAATATTAAGTACCTGATGAAAATACTGTTTAATAATATTATACGTATTCTTTTCAAATATTTAAATTTATTTTATAAATACAAGAGTGTGTATTCATAATTTTGTAATATTTTTGTTACTTAGAAAACTTTATGTATGTGCAAAAATACTTTTTATTAATTTATGTATTGATTGATTGATTATATTAATTTGTAAATATAAATTTTTTATGAAATATTTTTGTTTGGAGTTTTCTTAACTTTAAATTTAATCTATGTAAAACATCTAGAAACCTATATAGTACCTCCACTCCTATAGTAATGCATAATGCCACAACTAATCACGGAACCAACTTGATGAAGATTATTTTTTGATAATTCGCTAAGAAATTATATATTACTAATAAAAATTTTGATTTGTGCCGTCAAAATTTGAAGAAATTTATGACAGTAAATAAACTGTAAATGATTGTGTACTTATATTATTACTATATTTTAACACGAAGCGTCCAACTCAAATAAAAAAAATGTTGAGCCGCAAAAATGTATCTATAAAATTCATAAATTGTGTGCAAGAAGCGCCACACTCGAAGTCTACTTTCGAACATACGAACTTAGCGATACTTTTGAAACTAAAAACTAATACATGTGTAATTTACAATTTTAGAAATATATGTAATATAAACTGAAACTAATCATTAAGTAAGCCTTTTTTATTTTAAAAATAAATAAAATAAAACTACTAATTTAAATATAAATTTCGTATATTTTAGGTTATATTTATTTTGAAACAAAACATTTTTTTTTGTATGAAAACGAGTTTAAGAGAATAATGAACTCTGAAACAATAATTGAATCGGGTTTACAGATGGTTACAAGATTAATTGAACGTACTCCTGTTGAAAACTTGGACAGTGATCTTTTTTTTAATAAACTTGAAAATACTGATATTATAGAAATCAGAGGCACACTTTCTAGTGGAGTAAATGCGTTATTATCAAAATTTATTACTAAGTGCATTTTACCACTGCAACATGATGGTCTAAATATGGATGTACTGTTTATAAATACAGATAATCAATTTCAAGTTTATGAACTTTTGAACATTGTGCATTCTAAAATTTGTAAGATTGATGGGCTTAATGTAGATGAATTAGTAAAAAAATTATTAAATAATTTAAAAATAATTAATTGTTATAACTATCATCAATTTTTTTTGACAGTGAATTCATTAGATAATATATTACTAAAAAATAAAAATGTAGGTTTACTCATTATAGATAGTATTAGTGCTCATTATTGGCAACAAAGAGATGATTTATCATACAATTCATATATCATAAAGATATTAAATGTTATAAAGAACATTACAAAAGAATTTAAAGTATTAACAATTTATACAAAACAATTTCATTTCACATCCAAAAAAAGTACCATGGATTGGCAAGAAGGAAAAATGAGCCTTCGCTATGAAATCTGTTTAACTAGTAAAAATGTAATATCAAATGAATTTATTTGTACCATAAAATCAAAAAAAGATAAAAGGCAGCTTTCTTATGAAATTGTCGGTAACAATATTGTGTGGAAGTTATTAAAAAATAAACAAGATAATATTTAATAAAAATTTATATAGTATTTATATTTGTTAACAAAATCTTATCAACAATGTCCAATGGATTAAGTAACCTTGTTCCACCCAAAGTTATTTTTGGGCAATTTGCTCCTCTTGCACCTATTATATCTTCTACAATTTTTATTTCATCGGGCGTAATTCCTCCAAGAACATATATTATAACCCAAGAATTATCACAAGGATGATTAGTTGTTTTACCTTTTCTTAAAAAACTGAAAAAATATATTTAATCTCATGAAAATATGAAAGAAGTATTTAAAACAATTTTAAATATATATTTAAAAAGTTTTACTTCTTAAGTAACATACTTAAAACTAGATGATAGTAGAGAATCATTCCTATGTTCTAAATCTTGAATATCTGGCCTTTTTTCATCTAATAAATCAGTTACAAGTTGTTCTAAAAGACCTATATGTTTAGCCATTTCTCGTGAATTAGGTTTGCTCATAACTTGCCTATATCAATAAAGAAAATATTGATTAAAATATATTTTACTAAATATTTGATAAAAAAGAATAATTGCATACTTATAGTTGTTTAATGAGTCCCTTTGATGCAGAACTTTATGTAGGATATCAATTATCCTTTCTGTTATTTTAATTGAAGATTTTTTTGCTGCTTCATCATCAGTAATACCTGCTCATATTAAAATATTTATATTTATATAGCTTCAAAGTACATTTTATTTTTCTGAAATAAATATTTTACCTAAAAGTAATAAAGTTTGATAATAGGCTGAGAGTTCATTAGTTATTTCTGCTTCATTGATATTTTTAATATCTTCATATATTGCAGTAATTAAAGCTTCTTTTAACCCTTTTTCTTGTTGTTCAGAAAATTTAATATCAGGACCAGCCATTGCATAAAGATGAATTAAAAGTCCTAATAAATTCTCCATATCTAAACCTCTTGAAGCTCTTGATTTTATAATAGTACTTAACTATAATATTAAAAATATGTTTAAAATAATTGTAATATTTAATAAGATAAGCACTTACTTGTGACAATATACTTGAGGAATCTCCACTGACTGCCAAATTTTGTAAAATTAATTTTTCTAAACTTATCAAAAATTCAATTTGAGCTGTTTTGCTTGATTTAAGTGCTTGGATTACAGCAGCTATCAACTAGAGTAGAAATGTATTTTAACTAATTTAATAATATTATTAGAGAATTTAATTTTAAATTACCTGTAAATTTTTAGTATTCTTGCACAAGGATTCTATACTTTCTGAATCCCGAAATTTCTGAATATCCTTTTCTAAACTATGGGCAGAAATCCTAGTTGAAATTTTAGTGGGCTTTGGGCTACCTTTACTAGTAGACATATTTATTAACATTTTATTTAATGTTAACAAAACATCTTTTTGCTTTTTATTAAAAAGAATATCCATTGTTTCTTCATTGGTATTTGCTAAACAACCAGGTACCATGAAAGAAGATGAACATTCCTATGATAAAAGCAAATATAGATATTATATTTATTACAATTAATAAACGATATATTATAATATTAATACCTCGCCTGAAAGACTGAACGAGTGCATGAGGACTGCAACATCATTATAATGATGTGGTAAATGTGGTAAAGTGCATAAAATTCTTCCTAATATTGATTCTGAATTATAGCTTGTAGCTGAAGATAAATCAAGTAACCTATCCACAAGTATTAAAGATACTTTTTTTGTATCAGTCGCACGCTAAAAAATATATTTTATAAATAAAATAGATCTTTAGAAACAAAGTTATTAAAAAATTAAATTTACTTTTCTTCTATTTACTGCTGCTGAGAGATTTTCTAATTTCTCAGCCACATAGTTGCTAAATTTTCCTAAAGAATAAATTTCTTCTTCAACATTGTAATGTGAAAATAAACTATGAAATGAACTTATTAAAAACTCAATATCAGCTTCATAATCTTCTGTCAAAGTATCATCAATCGATGGCATTAAGTTTCCAAAAGGTGGTGTAACAAAAATATCTTTTTTTAAACATGCTATAAAGATGGGCTTAAATATCATTGTAACTTGTGAATTCTGAAAAATTAATATCATTAATATTGTGATTAAACAAACAGTTGTTACAACTCTTACCTCTGTTAAAGTTTTATCACTCATCCAATACAAAATGTCACCTTTTAACATATCATAACTATTTTCTTTCATCATATCTTCAGGAACAATTGATTTATAATTTAAAATTTTTTTATGAGCTGTACATATGACTAAGCAGGTTTCAAAATTATTTTTCTCTATAATTAATTTTAATGTTCTTTGATAAAATAGTGAATCTGTTGACGTAGAAATAATAACTGCTTTTTTTGCTCCATCAGCTTTAAGATTCTACAGTAAATAACTACAATAAGATCTCATGGAAAAAGAAAAGACATAAATATAAAGAAAAATGTAAGCTTTGATTAATACGTACATGAAAATTGTACAAAGCCAATTCGTGAACAGAAAATGCACCAGCATCTCTTAAAGTCAAGTATGCCTCATCCCCAGTATACCAATGAAGGCATTCTGCTGCTGCATGGTCAATGTAAATAGCTGAATCCCTTACCATTGAAAGAACTTCTTTCCAACAAATACCAGCAAATTCTAGTATTTCTCCAAACATTTTGTTAAAATAGCACTCTTATTATGACAGTTTACAAGAAAATGCTTAAATTAAAAATTGTTACTACACATATTTATTGAAGTAAAGTTGTTTTCATTGCACATGACTATTAAAAATGTTTTGTACAGGCTTCATTTGAAAAATATAGTTTTTTATATCACAGCTGTGATGACAGCTGTGAAAGTAAATACGAAGGAAACACCTAACAGAGTGTATTGTTTTCTGCAGGGCCATGTGGATGTGGTGTGGGAGTGGGGTAGTGCCGCAGTGGGGCCATTTGCCATTATTGGCAATACTGCGTCATTTCTCTTGTTTTATACCGATTTGCAGCGTCAATTTTAGTGGCGCGAAAATTCAAATTTATTTTTATTAACCAGCAAAGTATATGATATTAGGACATATTTTTGAACACCAAAAATAAAGAAAGCCAAAGCCAATCACCTCAATGATCAAAATTTCAAAAGTTAGAAGAGATAATTATAATTTTACAAAGTTACAAAGTTTTGTTAATCGAAGGTTAAGGAAAAAAATATTATAATTTTCTTCACCGTAATTAAATATAAAACAAATTATAATTTTTAATCTCCATATTAAAGTCAATTCGTCGATAATTCGTGTTGGTATAGATTTTTAAGATTTTAACCAACCTAGCAATTACGAAAAACAGTAAAAGCATACAGTCGATAAATTAACAGGATGAATAAAAAAGCCAGTAAGTTTTTTGTAAAAGGTACCTTTAATTTATTATTATAATACATAATAGAAACTAAGGTCGTTCCCCAATCCAGGGGAGCTCAAGCGCACATACACTTAACACTAGAATAAAATAATTAATAATAGTACGATTCATCCTTCCTTATATCCTCTCAGTCAATCGGTCTCGTGCTCTCGGCGCGTCCTCGTCCTCCGGGGCTACAAGCTGCAAGCAGACGTACAATAATTAGGCTCCGATTCGGAATGTTGCTGAATGGGTTCGCAAAAAATTCGGCTAAAGCGTAATTCATCTCACCATTTGGCTACGTTGAGGGGCCTGCACGAGTCGGACGGTTTGTCGTACGTGTAGCCCGTTTGGCAGTTGATCAGCTGAGGCCTGCGGTTCCTGCAGACGACGACGCTCGTGCAGGTCTCGGTCAGTCGGTGCACCTCGCCGTTCTCGCAGGGCGCCTTGGCGAACTCTTGCGGAATCGTGTGGATCACCTCCCAGGGGTTCAGGATCGTCGAGCTGTCGGTCTCTTGGTCTTGCTCTCTCTCCTGCTGATCCGTGTCCTGCGGATTGCGTTACGTTTTCAAGATTAACGTTTTCGTTTCTTTTTTTTTTTTCAAGAATTTGCAGAAATTAAGAGAGGTATTTCGAAAACTAGTCGGCTTTATACCTTCTGCACCTGAAGTTCCTGTTCGAGTTCGGACTGCAAAACGGCCTGCCTCTGCTGCCAAAATTCCGGTTGTCCTCTGAGCGCGAAAGCGTTGAGGTACGGGTTGATGGGGCTGGGGACCTCCTGTCCTGGGTTGGGGTAAGGGGGATTGGGGTTGGGCGAGTCGGTGACGGGTGGTGACGGAGGATTGGTGGGGGGCTGCGTGGGAGGTGGCTTGGGCTTGGTGGGCCAGTTGGAAGGCGGCTGCTGGGGGTAGCCGGACGGTGGCTGCTGAGGGTAACCGCCAGAGGGAGGCCACTGCGGTTGCTCCGTTGCTGAAGTGCTCGGTGGTGGCTTAGGGGTCGCTGCTCCCTTGCAGTCTACCTTGTTTGGATAGTCGCAGATTTGCAGCTCCTGGCGAGAAATAGTTCATTTGGCTTTTGTTTATTTCATGTAATGGATAGTGGGCGCTGTTTGAATTTTGCCCTTTATCCCGTTATACGCGAAAGTATAATTAAAAAAGATTCGACATGCAAATGCTGGCCTGTTCGGTCCTTAATTTTACGTAAAAGTGTGCAAATCTATTCCTAGAATCTGAATTTGAATTAGATCTAAAACGTGCATCAAATAGCTAAATAATATATCGCTAGAGCTAAAATTAAAATACGGACTTTCCCCCGGCGACGTCCTACGGAGAATTTCAAGTGACTTTTATGGCTCGACGATTAACGATATTTAAATTAACATTTCTGATGTGTCTCTTGATAACAAGACAGTGGTATTGAATTTTATGTAAATAAAAGAGCCGGAGACTCTCCTTCGGTCGGAAAAGAATCTTGCTCCTCTTTTTTCAGTTGGCCGGCTCGCGTCACGCATCTCAACGTCCTCCCCGTTCGAAATTGCGTTCCGGCCTTTCGCAGAAGCGGTTAAAGCATTCTTCTATTTACACGATCGAGCGGCAATTATTTAATCGTCGAAGAAATGAGCCCAATCGAAATGTGTATTAAGCTCGTTAATGAAAGGACGCTCGATAATTGTATAATACCGGGGCGCGGGAACAGGTCCATTTACATGCAGCCGCATGCGATTCCTCGGGAGAGAAGAAGCTGCATTTACGGCCGCGTTTTTTTCCACGATCGCGCGGCGAGCAATTTTCTGCATCTCCCGCAAAAAGCGCGGCGAGAGAGAGAGAGGGAGCTTCTTTTGCTTGCGTGCGAGCTTTTCTTGGCCCGAGGTAATTGCACCGGCGGCTTGCGATTGTTGTACGGAGAATTTGTGCTTACGTCACTGTAGACAAGGCCCTCGGGGCAGTTGAATTTGATCGGGCTTCCGTTGACGCAGACGAAAAACTCGGAGCAATTAGTGCCGCTTCTGTACCTCCCGTTCGGATCCGGGCAGCGCTTCGCGCCTCCTGGCAACGGTGGCTCTAAGCGTGCAAAGGGGGAGAGAGAGAGAGAGAGTCAGGAGTCGAGTCGGCTTTGCCTTTTTTGCGCCACTGTTCGCCGCTCAAGCGGAGTCGCTTGTCGGCTTTACCGTGGCTTCGTCATTCTTTGCGCTTTTTTTTTTCTACTTCTTACATTTAAATTTTAATTCAAATAACGACTGTTTAGAGACTGCGGTGCACTGAGAGGATTTTCAGTAAAAGTTACCCCCTAGATTAGGCTAATCGCGGAACAATGCGATTTTCTGGATAAAATTTACTCGAAATTAGAGTGAATATTGTTCTAAAAGGGGCGAAATATTATCCAGAAAAATCGCATTGCCCTGCGCTTAGCCTAATGTAGGAGGTAATTTTTACTCGAAAATTCTCTCAGTGTGAAATTGATTAAAAAATTTCAAAAAATCCACCGTTACTTCACTCAGAATTCGTGTAGAAAAAAAGCAAGCTTCACTATTCGTTTTATAGAAAAAAAGCTTCGAATAAAACTTACTTGGCGTCGGCTTGCCGCGATTACCGCACTGAACGTTGTAGTCAAAGTCGCAGTACTGCTTCTTCTCGTTGAAGAGGAGGCCGTTCGGGCACTGTTCCTCGATGACCGCCTCGTCCCAGCAGTTGAGGTAGTGCGCGCAGCTCTTCGGGCTGGGGAACTGGCCCCTGTCGGCCAGGCAGCCTTTGGGCCTCTGCGGCTTGGGTTTGCCCGGTGGCGGCCTGGGGATCTCGTTGTCGCCGTCGCCACCCTGTCCGGGCTGTCCTCCCTGTCCGGGCTGGCCTCCCTGCCCGGGCTGGCCTCCTTGTCCGGGCTGGCCTCCCTGTCCGGGTTGTCCTTCCTGTCCGGGCTGTCCTCCGGAGCCGCCCTGACCGGGATAGCCGCCTTGGCCCCCGGAGCCACCCTGGCCGGGATAGCCACCCTGGCCGGGGTAGCCACCGGTCTGCGGAGGCTGGTAGTACTGGCGACCCTCGATGTTTTGGCTAAGGGGTAGATCGACGTCCGCGGTCGTTGGCTTCGGTTCCCAATACAGAGGATCGTTCGACGTCGTCGGAGCCGCTGTTTAAGGAGAAAGTGGTACGTTCTCTTAATTGGCATTAGGGTAAGATGCAGGTTATCGCAAAACTTTTCTAATTAATATTTTAGAGGGTATTTTAAATTTAACAATAATATTTTTTTATAATTTGTAAAAAGTTCGTTTCCACACAGAAAGTTTATTAAAAAATTTCAATCGGTAAATAAATACGTTTGGAATTAAATCGAAAAAATCGAATTTTCGTTAGATCAATCTTAGGATTACCCTATAAAAGAAGAAAAAAATAGTAGCTCTCGAAGGGTACTCACCGTCGTTCCTGCGCAGCTGCCTCTCCCTAAGGGTCCTCCTGGCGTCGGCGAGCGCGAGGAGGCAGACCGCCACGACGAGCAGCTTCATGTCTCCTCCAGGTCCTCGGGGGCACTTCGGGTATTATTATTAATTTTTTTTTTTTTCCGAGCGGAATATCAGTCGGGCGCTTTAGGCGGAGAGTTCGCGATCGGTGGTCCGCGTTGCTCGTTTAGCCGGCTGAAGATGCGCTGGTCCATCGCTGACCCAGGGCTTACATAGGGCTGCCCCCACTCCGCGGCGCGCGCCGATGCCACGCACAGGACCCCAATTACGAAGCGCGCCAGGACTCCTCCTTTCCTCCTTCTCTCATTCTCTCTGTCTCTCTCCTCCGCGGCTGTGCCGCTGCTTCTTCTTCTTCTTCTTCTCCCTGCTTGCAGGAAGCGCGCCGCCGCCGCCGCCGCCGCCGCCGCAGCCGGCGGACCGAAAAAAACGCATCGCGGACCGGCCTGATACGGAATTATGGCAATTTCGCCAGTTATAACTTTGCGCCCCCTTTTTTACGCGAAGGTCGCGCACACCGCGGATTTGTCGCCTTTTTTGCGCGTCCAAAGACGAGATAACAGTCGTGCACACGGGAGAACCGGTTGCTAGAACCGATCCGCCGTCTATCCTTATGGTAATGGGGAGGATCTTGACGACATCACGCTCCTTTTTTCCGGCGAATAAAAGTCCTAGTTACTTTCGAGAGCCTCGCCGTATTTATTATTTGAGCCGCGGAGGGAGGCGCCAATTATCGTTAAGGTTGTACTGGCTATACAATCTGTGTCAAAAGTCAGTCGAGATATAAATCGTTAGTTATAAATGTAGTTAAATGTTTTTGTTAACTTTTTCTTATTAAATGCATAAAAGGTACTTAACTGAACACTGTCAACTGTATAAATAGGAAATTACATAAAAATAGTCTAAGTTTTTTCAATTTTAAAAATCATAATTAATTTTGAGGTTTTCTTTAAAATCACTTTTGACAATGCCAAAGTTGCAATTTTTACTTTAAGGATTTCCTATCGATTCACTAACTTCATAATTGATAAAAAGCTTTTAGTAAAATATTATTAACGACAAACGTATTTTTTAAATAAGAAATTCTAATCAAAGGAACACTTTACTTGTTAATAATATTTTACTAAAAGCTTTTTATCAATTATGAAGTTAGTGAATCGTATTTGTAAAATTGAAAAAACTTATAGACTTTTATATAATATCCTTCTTATACGGTTTATAGTGCTCAGTTAAGCACCTTTTATGCATGCATTTAATAAGAAAAAAATTAACAAAAACATTTAAATATATTTATTGCCATATTACTAACGATTTGCATCTCGACTGACTCTTGCGACACATGCTGTACAGCCTGTACATCCTTAAATTCGAAGCGCGAACAACCTCTTCGCCGATCGCTTCGCGCGCTTTCGAGTCGAGGGTCCCGCGCCACCTCGATCGCGGTAAATAGAGGCAGCGGGGAGTTTAAGAGGGAGCTTTTCAGGACGAGAGGTTTCCAGTGGCGCGGTGATTTACGAGATCGCGACGCCGGATAGGGTAATACGCCTAGGCATCTGATGAGTCGAGATCGTTCCCTTGATAATCGCTCCTGGATGCGCGCTGCTGCTCGTTTGCGCTTTCTTTTTTTTTTTTTTTGACAGCTTCGGTAGAATTACGGGGTAATGAAGGTAAAGAGCCCGCAGTACTGTAATTTCAAATGATATACGTCGGTGGTAAAATTGAATTAAGCAATCACATTGTTTAAATGTTGGGTGATTTTTAAATTTAAATTTATCTTAATAATCTTTCCCGAGTGTCGTATTACATCCGCGTTCTAAATGAATCGCTATCTAAATGATTTAATAGATAAAGAATTTTAAATCTAACTTATCTATAGCAAAGGGAGGATCTAATTACAGGTGTTGGATTGCAATCCGACCCGTTCCGTCAATTAATTTGCAATCCGATAACGCAAGCTTCGCTAAAACAATAGACTACTTAAACCCCAGAAGGCTCAGGCGAGGAAGAGGCGTCCGTAAAAAGCTCTCGGGGGGGATCGGCGGCGCGCGCAATTGAAAATCATTATCCACTTGCGGCGGAGGCGAGTGCAGATAGCGAGAAGTGGAAAAGCCGGCCGGAGAATAAACGATCTTACAGCCGATCGTGGGACGCGGCGCCCGCGAGGATCGCGTGCATTTCCACGAGAGAGAGAGAGAGAAAAAAGCTCTTGTCGGCCGGCAAGATAATGCCTTCAATAATTCCTAATGAGCGGAAGGAACGGCCGCGACGCTTTGTGCTTTGACGTCAGAGCGCGGCGAGCTTCTTGCTCGATTTTTCAAAAAAATAAAAAAAAAGAAAAAAAGCCGCCCATTTGAGAATGTACGTGCGTGAAAAGGGGCTGATCGATCGCTCGTTCATCGATTGTTTGACGGGAAAATTATCGCTGCGTGCCGAGTGTGCGGGCACTCTCGTTTTTCGGAAACTGGCTCGGTCGATTGGAGAGTGAGCGGGAGAGAGGCAGAGGGGTTTAATGCAGGGGATTTTTCCTAAGAGGATGGAATTCCAGTCTGCGCTTAATAAAATATTATGTGTTTCTGCCGGTATAATTGAGGGAATGGGTTTCATAACGCGGTATCGGTTTATAGAAGGCCAAAACATCGTAAAGGCAGGACTCGTTTCATTGAGAAAACGGCACGTATTCCATTTCATTAAAAACTAATATAGAACGAAATCAGCGTCCGGATTGATTTGCTCCCTTATCGAGCCTGTTAGTGGTATCTTTTTCATTAGATACGCCGGCCCGTAAGTTGAATGTAAAAGTGAAATTTAGATTGTGTGGAGTGAAAGAAGGGATCCAGGTATATTAAATATAAGGCAAAGCAGTAGGATAAAATGATTTTTTGAAAAATAAAGGATTTCTCGCGAGCAAGATTTAAAAATACTTTTAATTTCAAACTTTTACAACTTTTTTCAGAGGTAAGTCTAAAAATAAGTTGGTAACATTCTTTTTCTCAATAATTGGCGTACATTTAAATCGGCGTAAAGTCGTGTAATACGCATATTTTACCTTTAATAAATGCACTTTGTTCGCGAGAAAACCAACCAACAATTATCTCTACCCACAATCTTTACGTACTCGGCTAACATACAAAGAAGGTGTACCGTAAGCAGCACTAAAACCATAGTCAACCCCAATAGGCAGCCAAAGCCGACTCGCGCAGCTTCCCGAGGCGGCGTATTTTTTAATTAGCCATCAGCCGATACACGAAAAGTTGAGCGCCTCTCCTCGCGCGGAGGCAAATAAAGCAAGCACCCTCTCGCGGCATCGCCGATTCCCAGCTCGCCGAGGAATAAATACGGAATTCCTCTTTGCCCAGGCCATTACCGACTATTTTCCCGACGGCGCGGCTAAAATACAAGCCGTCCGGCCGGCTTGGCTTCCGAGAAAAATTAAGCCGGCGTCTCGAGCGTAACTCAGCCCGCGAGATAAGGATAACGCTTGCGCGCGAGGCACTTTCGGCTTTAATTACGACGCGCGCCGCGAGCTACGCTTATTACCTACCCGCGAGAGAGGGGGAGAGCGGCTCTAGTTATGTTACGGATACTACTGATGCGTGCGGACGAAACGCGAGCTATGCAGCCGGAGGATGACACACACGCACACACACACACCTGTGTGCTCGCCTCCCTCGTCGGCGTTTTGCAGATTTCATATGTAGTTTTCTTATAAGCGATACTGGGATTTTGACCTTCGGTTTTGCACTTTTTCCACAATAGGTAAAATGAAACTATGAACATTTTCAGAGCTTTTCAGCAGCATTTTATTTGACGGGGCAGGCTTGACTCGATTAGAGTCGACTGAACATTTTTGAAAGATCAGTTAATTAGAAAACCAGATATAATATAAACTCAATTTCTTAATTTCGTTAATAATATAAAACGTATTAAATAATAAACTTTTCACATTCCAAATTCAGCAAAATTCAATTAAGGACGCTCTCTCAGCTCTCGAATTTCCGTTATACGTTTCGTCCGACGCAGTGGTCGCGCATACCGAAACGAGGGCTTCCCACTCGTATTCGGAAAAAACGCGCCGTCCATTATAACCCGTCCAGCCGCATCCCCATTACTTAAATCCCCGCATTTCGCGGACTAATGGCGAACAATAACCGATATCCGGGCAATATTGCCTCCTGCGGGCTCGGCAAGTCCGGGTCGTAATTTTCCGAGTCCGCGCTCGGCCGTTAACCGTTAAAGCGCGCGCCGCGCCGTCTTTTCCCGGGCCAAATGCAAATGCGCGGCGGCGGATAAGAAAAGCACACGTCGTCGTCGCTCATTGTCCTCGCTGCGGCCTCTTTCGGCGCGTAACGCCGAGAGGAAGGAGAGCGCGGAGTCATCGAACGCCGGAGTGGCGAGGAGCGGGAGAAGGAGCCGAGGAGGATATACCTTTTCGGCTGCTGCGAATCCGAGAGAGAGAGCGACGAACCTGCGATGTATACGATCGTTGCGAGAGCGGGAGGGGCAAAAAATCTAAGCGAGCGCAGCTCGGTTGCCGAAATTTCGCGGCGTCCCAGCTGATGTGTAACCGGCGGACTTTTGGATTTCGATTTATTGCGAGTGGACGCGCGTGGGCGGGGATTACTTTTTTGACATTGCGATTTTGAGGTTTTGCGGAGTAAACTCGTGTTTACGGCGATTAACTGAATATTTATTTATTTTAATTATAGGAATCTAATACTGCAAGTGTATATTATAATGTTGCTGCAAGAAGCTTGTTATTAATTTTTTCGTCGCTCTTACAGGCGTTCACCTGCTGAAATAAAAAGAGACTTTTATTGTGGAATTTATATAAAAAAAAAAAAAATTAAAAAAAATAGAATTGGTGGTTTACAAGGCCGCGACTCAAGGTCATGAAATTCACTGGTACGCTTATAGTTATTCCGAGGACAGAAAGTGAAACCTCTGTTTTGAATTTTTTGTCGATTCGTTCTGGCCGCCCGTCAATTTAATCTTTCCTTAAAATGCCTAGCAGGAGCCACTTCGATCGATGTAACTTAACAATTAATCAAAATAGGCTTCGTGAATCGGTATCCGAATATTAGTTTTAATTTCTACTGATGTTCGTCGAATTAAACGAAGTATTGCGCGAACGCAAACTCTGTATTTCATTTCACCTACTGTCAAAAAATTCCCGTCACGTAGCTAAGATCTGGTGTTAGTCAGATGCCAGGCGATATTTCTAAAGTAAAAAAAAAAAAAATAGTATTATCAAGAGCTCGCATCGACGAATAAAGATTCAAGGTAACGATAAGAATACGCGATATTTTCCGAATTCGCGGGAAAGTCTTTCGCGAACCAAGTTAAAAACTTACTGAATTGTCGATTTATCATATCGTGCGCTTGAAGTTATCAAGTTTTACTGCGATCCGCGAACCATAATTAACATTCCTCCGTTTAAGGGATACTCTCTCTTGGTCTTCCGCCAGCTGTGCGCAGCTTTTTACGAAACGTCTTTATCAAAAGTCAGCGGTATCCTCGGCCCGAGAAATCTATATCCCTAGCAGCTGCAGAACTATCTCCGCAAAGCGCGCAACTACCGCGAGGCTACTTTTTGCGAGGCAACTAGTTGCCCGCGGCCCTTCCCTGGTAGCAAGTTTCCGATAAATTCTAGCCAGAATTCTAGATTCCAGATAGATCCGCTAGATAGAATCTATCT
>JAWWML010000062.1:9702786-9727104 GCA_035047165.1 Ormyrus rosae
GAAGGGCAAAGCTACCCGAGTGAGCCGATACCAGGGGATGGCACAATGGGCGAATGCCTAAGTGCCCAGGGGTCATGCATCCCTTCCCCGACACCTAATAATAATAATAATAATTACTGCATGATTTTTCTCAGTGTAGTTTATTAAATTGTTCAAATTTTATATTGGTCATAATTCCACTGGAATTCGATGAATCGCTGTTGCGGGAGGTTACTGATTCTTTTGTCGATTTTTTATACGAAAATCCATATAAAAAAAATAGCTTCCTGAAAGTTTCAAAATACTAGAATTTTTTAAGGTTTCAATTTTCGTGATTTTAGAGCTATCCTCTAAATTTCCAGAGGGCCGAAATTTTAACAAAATAAGGCCTGCATGGTCTCACTGTTTTCGTTTTTTCATGAACTTTTCGAAAAAAAAATAATTCGATCCAATGCGGAAATCAGAAGCTTTGTAAAGGGGCATGCTAAAGGGGCGTGGAAACTCGAATTTAACCGGCCTTGTACGGGTTAAATTAGTGTCAAAATTGAATCAAATAAGATTTATAAGAAATGACATTAAAGCTCTACGAGATGCAAAAAAAAATGAGAAGCCATAAATTTAAAAATATCGATCCAGTCACGAGAACCAGTGATTCAAAGTTGGACTGAAAATCGCAAAAACCTATGAATAGATGTAGGGGAATAATCTAAATTAAAATATTGGATCGAATTATTTTTTTTTCGAAAAGTTTATGAAAAAACGAGAACAATGAGATCTTCAGGCCTTATTTTGTCAAATTTTAGTATGTACGTCACACAGGACTGAAACGTTCGGGGAGCTATTTTATTATATGGACTTTAGTACAAACAAATCGACAGTAGAATCGGTAACTTCCGTAACAGCGATTCATCGAATTCCAGTGGAATGATTCATATTTATGATAGAAAATTAAGCGTTTACCTAAATTAAACCTGATATTTATTTACTAACTAGGATCATTTTTTTAGAAGCTGTAATGGGTGTTGATTTAGAGTCTCGTTCATATAATGAAAGAGAGTTGCTTCATTTGTTTGAGGAATACAATGAAATTTCATTTTATAGGTATTATATCTACTTACTAATTTTAATAAATGCATGAAAAAATTGTTAAATAAATTAAAAAACAAAATGAATAAAATATATTTTATTAAAAAGGACTTGCAGACCGTACATTCAAGACTGGATGCTTCCATTTCTTAATATTGGCTCACGGCTGAAACAAGTAATACAGAAGGCTTCCAGTATTATAAATCGAGTTAGCTTTCTTTTCATAATTAAGTAGTTTTTAGTATAAATCTCAACTCTATCAGGTTCAGCGACGTCTCGGGACAAAAATTCTGTAAATCCACGATTAATTCAACACTTTTTATGAAAATATCACAATGGAAATCTAAATCTATTGTTAAATTTACAAAAATCAAAATGCCGGCTTTAGTTCAAATTATCGTTAATTTATGAGAATTTTTGTCCTATTTATGAAAATTTCATTGAACCTGTGAGAGTTAAATCGTTATGCTTAATATTTTAATGACGTATGATGTAGGGAATTGAAGAAAGAAGAGAAATAAAGCCAATGTATTCTTATCAAAATATTGTTGACAACGATATAAATAATAAAGGTAAATCGACGAGACAATTATTCTTAACGAAAATAGATAACTAATTAGAACTTTCAATTGAAAAAACTTAATTGCTGAATTTGTAAAAAATGTGATTTCAGAGTGTAAGCAAAAATTAGCTTTACTTGATTTTCTATTGTCAGCGGAGGCAGATCACTTAATTGATAAGGAAGGCGTCTTCGATGAGGTGATTATTTTCTTAGTTGCGGTAAGCATTTTATTGCATATTGATCTGCATTTGTTCAAAAGAACATTTATACGTGTGGTAATGTTTTTTATTATATTGCAAATTGAACAAGAAAATGATTCAGAACTTTTTTTTATTCAGGGGTATGATACGACAGGAGTCTCTTTAATTTTTATTTTGATGCTTTTAGCTGAAAATAAACAGGCACAAGTAAAATATACATTAACAATCGAATAAGTAATTATCTTATTACTTTAATTATGTTATTTTATTAATTATGTTATTTTGCTTCAGAATCTGGCCAGAGAAGAAATATCAAGTATAATGGATGGAAATAGAGGGAAGTTAAATTTAGCTGATGTTAAAAAATTAAATTACGTTGAACGGTGCATAAAAGAGGCGATGCGTCTTTTTCCATCGGGTTTATTATTTGGTCGTCGAATAACTGAAGAATTACAATTAAGTAATCTAACATTATTATATATAAATATTTAAATTTATCAAAATGGGTTGTTTCTAGGGGAAATTTTGATTATTGATTATTTATTTATTTATTTGTATTTATTTATATATAGTAATTAGAATTGAATTTACGTTTAGGCACTTATGCACTGCCAGTCAATTCAGACGTACTGGTATTTAATTATGTTGTTCATCGAAATCCAAAATATTGGCCTCATCCTGATAAATTCGATCCTGACAGGTTTTTACCGGAACAGGTACAGAATCGTCATCCGTACGCTTATTTGCCTTTTAGCTCCGGAATTAGAAATTGCATCGGTTAGTACTGAATTATTAAATTAATGATATTATTTATATATTTTTAACTTTCTTTTATAAAAATGTATGATTTGGAAAGATAAGAAAATAGAATATAAATTGTGAAACTTTTCTTACATTTCTATAATGTTGTATTTTATAAAGCGTAATACTTATTTATGTGTATTTAATGGTTAATAATAATCTATCTTCTTTAGGAAGCAGGTGTGAATAATTAATCAGAATAATTTCTCTGAAAATACAAAGTTTATTTATTTATTAATCAGAACTTAAGATTAATATTTACAATGCTCACCTGAAAATACAAAGAAACAACATTCAATGTAAATTATTCACTATCGTTCTATTTTATAGTTTTCTTAATCATATTCTTAAATATAAATCAATCAGAACTTATCATCTTACAAAATCTAATTATACACCTGAGTAATTTCTTTTCTCTTACTCTCTCGCGTGTGTTAAACACTACTTTATCAACACACACGATCATGTTGGTGTATTCCCACTAAATTAAGGAGGTTCTTTCTTAGTCAGTATAAATTCGCGGGTGCATGCTCCTACGGAGCAGGAAACTGCGTTCAACTCACCAGTACTCAAAGAATATTTGCTAAAATATTTCCAAAAAATTCAGGGAGATTCTTCAAGTCTTCTAGATTCTTAACATTATTGTTAAAAGTAAAAAAATGTTTTTGCTTATCCAGGAAAAATTGTAAACTAGAAAAAAAAACTTTGAAAGACAAAAATCTGTTATGAATTTTCGAAATTCAAAATTAATGCATAATTGTTTGTTTACGACTTATGAATGTGCGTTTAAAATTTTAGATCTTAATATTATATAAAAAAAATTTAGGAAGAAATCTTATAAATATGATTTGTGTATTATCTTTCTATGCAATTTCTCATAAATAATGAGTAATATAAAAGCTATGTAATTTCCCTATTGACAGCAAAATATTACACTTCTCTTCTAAAACTAACATAGAAAGATAATAGACAAATCAATGTGCCTATAACCAAATGAAAGATAGTTTAATTCTGAATCGATTAGTGCTTTAGGGCACCAAGGTTGACGATCTTAATAAAAAGTTATTAACAAAAGAACACCCGAAAATCGAGCCGCGGCGCCGCGCGGCGCGATATTACTTTATAAGATTTCTTCCTAAATTTTTTTTTATATAATATTAAGCTCTAAAATTTTAAACGCACATTCATAAGACGTAAACAAACAATTATGCATTAATTTTGAATTTCGAAAATTCATAACAGATTTTTGTCTTTCAAAGTTTTTTTTTTCTAGCTTACAATTTATCCTGGATAAGCAAAAACATTTTTTTACTTTTAACAATAATGTTAAGAATTTAGAAGACTTGAAAAATCTCCCTGAATTTTTTGGAAATATTTTAGCAAATATTCTTTGAGTACTGGTGAGTTGAACGCAGTTTGCTGCTCCGTGGAGGCAATAACTTCCTTACATGTATAATAAATAAGGATAACATTTTTTGCAGGTTATAAATTTGGCATGCTGGAAATGAAAATAGCAGTAGCTAACATTTTATATAATTTTGAAGTGGAGCCCATTGATAGAGTTGCTGATGTGCGATTGACATTTCAAGTTCCATTAAATTTATCGGATTCATTGCACGTAAAGTTCATCACGCGAAGACAATTATGAATTAATTAATTGTGTTGATTTCATTTAAACATTAATTGTTATTGTTAATTCTATATCTTATTTTAAGGTTTTGGTATAAAGATAATTTATTCACTAAGACAAATTCGAACTTTGATTAATATAATTAAATTATGTTTATTAATGACAATATAATAAAATATTAATAAAGAACAAATAAATGAATCAATGGATGACCCACATAACACCAAATATTTTTATGAAAGTGAAATTTTAGTTGTGAATAGTTAATAGTAAAATTCCATTGATTCAATCAAATTTTTTTCTCAGTGTATAACCGATTTTTCGATCAACTTCAAAAATTACTATCACAATGCTTCCTCTAGGAGGATGCAAAATCATAGATGAAAATCACTGAAACCAGCTGTTATTTTCCCATGTAAAACTATGAATCAGTAATTAATTCAGAATCATTTATTCAAATATATTCAATCGCACCGCGACACGATCTTCCAAGGTATCCCTGCTAATCCAACATAGATTTTGCAGCTGGCAGCGTTTTACTCCCATCGGCAATCGCGGATAGTAAATCATCGGCGGCGCTTGCGGTGGTAAACGCCCGACAACAAGCGCCAGCGCACACTCGACGCGACCTTGCGAACAATCCAATTTCTCGCTTGGCGCGAGGCCTTATAGAAAGCCGCAGAGGTGCTATAATAAATACGCTCGTTGCGCGCGGGGTGAACGAGCGCGTTATTCTGCCTCTCCGATTCGCCTATTAATTCGAGCATCGGTTTAATGAAAAACCGGCAGCCGTCGAACGGCCCAGGAAATTGCCAGCTTTCGAGCTTTAATTATTTTGATTTAATTAATTCGTTTACTCTCCGCGATGCGAGTATTGGGTATTGACGACGAAATTTATATATAGCTGCGAGGACGTTCGATTCGTATATAATTGATATAAATAGGTGGAAGGGAGCGGATAACGAAGGATGTGCTTTCGAATGCTTTATCCTTTGAATCGTGATCCTGGAATTTTCTTAAAGTTTCCTCGATCGCTCAGAGATGTCGCTGAGGTCTTACTAAACGGGTAAAATCGGCAGTGATTGAAGGTGAATGAAAGTTTGGATCATTTCGTCGTGCTGTGCTCTTTATGGTATCAAAACTAATTTTATTCCAATCTCGTAGTGAAATATCTTGGAATTTTCAATTTTGTACGTTTAATTACTTGTATTCTTCTAAATGAAGTATTATGCTTAACAATTTTAAATAAACCAGCATAAAATCGGTTGTTTTGTCGGCAAAAGGTAATAAAAGAGTAGATAATATACCGACGCAATCGAGAGCGATTTTATCGATTAAATATCGTTCTGGGTTTCGCCGTCTTTCAATTATAATGAGGATCCTAAACTTTCTTATTACATGAAAGTTTATATCAACAAGTGAAAATTAGAATGCCTGAACTTTCTCGCGCAGAACTTATAACTTCTTTTATTTTTCAGGACAATTATGAGAAATTTTAATTTTCTCTTCAGACATCGTCTGTCATAAGAAGCCTGTTTAATGAGAGTCTATTTGATTCAATCATTACTCTACCATTTCACTTAGAATTACAATCTCATCTTAACTATTCTAAAAGATTCGAAATACTCGTTTCACAACTTCAGTGAAAACATAAAGAATTTATGTAATTATTATTTTAAATAAATTAACGAAGAATGCACTTAACTTATTTATTATTTTAAAATGCGGTGTACGGATTATGCAATGTTTTGCGTAAATAAATATACGTTACTTAAAAATCTATACGTCGTTAAACGTACGCACAATAAATTCCAAGTGTATCAAAATTCCTTTTAACCCAGCTGTATCTTTTATTGTTTCTCTAGCAACTTCCTGCGCGCCTCGAGCCTTCGAGACAAAGAAAGTAGAATTAATTTAGCTATTTCACGCACGCGCACACCTAAAGAGGATAAGTTCAAGAATCGTTCGACGCATTCCATCCGCTAATTTCGTATACTCAATTACGTTGCGTCTTGCGCAACGTGTGTATGCAAATAAGAAACGATTTAAGGAGAAAATTAATCAATAAGCCTCCTAAAACTTTCTCGCTCGTGGCGGGCATCGAGCGCAAAAACATCGCGGCGATCATCCTTAACTTCCTGCCCGAACCAACCTTCGAAATCTTGCATAAGCACAACATCTCCCGAAAGACATAGAGGCTCGAACCAAAAAAAAAAAAAGAAAAAAGATAATGAACCGAGTCGGCGGCGTCGCAATTAAAAATTAGAAAACTCCAAACTCTCCTGTATACTTACTTGCTCTTCCGGGTCGTTCCTAATGTCCCTTATTGCGCAATTTATCGCGCGGATTATTAGTGCGCGACAGCTTTCATTAAAAAGAAAAAAAAAAACTGAGAAGCGTATAAGCCTCCGCGCGCGCCGCGCGTACAGGCAGGCGGGCGAGAGCTGTTAACGCGTTTCCCGGCATCCCGAGGAGCTGCGTTCGAAAGTCGCATTAAAAATGCCGAAAGAATGGGCATGAGGAAAGACGGCTGGGAATCCGACATCCGGCCTCGGCTGTCAGTCCTTGTCTCGTGTGAGCATCGTCCCAGGAATTTCAGCGAACACGACCCGCGAGACGACGTGGTGTATGCACGTATATATATATATATATATATGCCTGTCGCTTGTAACGCCGACGCAGGCAAATTTGCTTTAAATGTATAGAGAACGAAGGGGAGAATGACTTTTTTATTTTTATTTGCTCTCTTGCGAAACGCGGCGTGGATACTTTTTCCGTCCTCTCGCTTGTTCGCCGCGCGACCGCGATGCGTGATGGGATTCTGCTGTGTTCGCGGGCTTGTTCTTTGTGTTTCTTGTGCAAATAAGGATTCGCCGAAGCGAGTTTCGGCGGTGTTCCTTCGAGAGGGCTCGCTGATTTCGGCAAATTATTTGTTGGGACACGCTCCCAGAGAGGGAAGCGCGTGTAAAGGGCATGTTTGAAGAAGAATCTCTGAAAAAAGCTTTGAAATACACGTAGGTCGATAAATTATAACAAAAAATTGCAGAAAACGTTAAATTATAAAAAAAAAACATCAAGGTATGCGATAAGTATATTCGAAAATTCGAAAGACAAATTTGTATTTATACATACTTTCGTTAAATGAGTATATTGCAAATTGTCTTGGAAAATTGGATCTTTCATTTACAATTAAAAGATAAATTAACCAAGACATTTAAATTCTTATGAAATATTGACGCATAGTTGCCGTCAAACGTGTATATAAATAATCCATAAATTACAATGTAATAAAATAGTAGAATTAAAATCGTATTAGAGGACGATGGAGTTCTTTGGCACCTGTAACACATTAACCACTTTCTTTTATGCATCAACCACATAAACGCCAGCAAGATTTCCAGTTTCGTAACGAGTAGCTATAAATAAATCGGATTTTTAATTAAATATGTGTATAATAAAATTTCCATTCGAAGCACTCAAAATATTGGTTCGATGACAAATTATTTGCACAAAGCATGCCTATTTTTTCAATCTTCGAATGATATTGTGCAATGGAAAATATATAGCTGAGAAGAGAGTTGTAAGCCAGCAAAACCAGTATTTAAATAATAGTTAAAAATTACCTATTTGTGAGTTAGTACGCTGCTATAATAGTTTTAAAAAAAAATTTTAAATGATATTCAGGATATCAGCTGCAAGATAACTAATAATTTATAAAATTTTTTCATTGCATCTTTAATTAAAATCACTTCCTTCTCAGCAAGAGTCATCGCGCATTAAATTATTCTCGTTTTATTTCGAAGCAGAGTCAAAGAAGTAAGCTGTAATTACAAACAAGCCTAAAAAAACAAAAATTTATCGCAGAATTATAGATATGTAATTTAGAGTAACGTAATTACCTGTATATTCAAGTATACATTCACGTTTTAAGCAAAGAAAATAGTACATGTTACGAATATAGTTCTGAATTACGTTTATTTTTCAATTTTATTTTTTTGACTGTTTATAGTCTTCAAATAAAGATATAAATAATACGTGTCCGCATAATTGCCGAGCAGTTGCAATTTTTAAAATTATTTCTCACCGAAGTGCTTTTAAAAACCAGTATTCCGCAAACGGTTATCGCGTAGCTTCTACCTTCCCTCGATTTTTTAGACTATTTTCACTTTCTTCGAAGGTAAGACATCCGAGAATCAACCTCGCTTACCATTCGAACGTTTAATTTCGAATCTCGTCTCGCTGCTGGTATAATATGCGCTCATCTATTCGTCTGCATTGCAGATAAATCAAGTATTTTTCTCCGAGACCGAAATAAAGCCACAATTTATCAAGGAGTCGCGAGATTAACGTATCACTAAACTCCATTACCCAGAGGGGCAATGCGAGGGATCATCTCGAGCTTCCCATTGCTTATCCGACTCGTGCCGGTATATACATGCAAAAATTTCGAGATCGGAATGCGAAATCTGTTACCGATCGATTTAGTTTGAGGTTAATTAAAATTTTTTCTTAATTGAAAAATATTCCAAGATATTCTAAGAATTTTAATTGTTGATCCATACAAATCTAAGTTTATCTTTGCTTCCACATCGATTGCAGATTTACGAGCTCAAACCCAAATAATTTACGTTTGCTGCATCACAAGAATATCCACGAACAAAGCAGCATTATATCAATCAATAACAAACCTACTCGCGTTAAAAAGGCTTATTACATGAATTCCGCAAACATACAGGTAACATGCATCTAAAAATTTTCCAGCCCGGTTTTATCGTCTCTTTAACGAGGGTGTACGTGTTATTGCTGCATCTCGCGGGCCCGCGTGCACGCAAAGAAGCCTCTCGCTACTACCTGTTCCTACCGGACTGTAAATAATAAGCCACAAAGCAGCTCGGCACGCTGCAGGCATCATCTCCTCGCGCGCTGTAAATCTCTCCTCTCCCCCGTCCGAGGACGTATACTAAAATCCGCGGGCGCGTCTGCGGCGTCTGATGCCATGGAAAAATGGCCGCCATTGTCCTCGGCAGAAAGTTCGCGCGAGTGCGAAAATTCGCGGCGCCGCTCGACGAGAGCACATCGCGTGTAAGTGAAAATGTGCATTTAGCGAGTTCGCTTTCACGCGGGGAGATTTCCCGCGGGAGCCTCGTGTGTGTAGATACGTAGTATTATACGTGCACGACTGATAACCGCGACGCCGCGCATTTCACCGAGCGGAGATTGCGCGGAGCCGATAGCTTTCATTGATATAATTAATTGTGAATGCTTGTATACGTTATACGGCAGGATATCGGCGCAGATCTCGACTCGCTGCTGGGTTACTAGGAAAGAGTTCTTGCGGGCTCGCAGCTCGATAATTAAGCGGGATATTGTGCTGTGGGTACAAGATGCCAGGGAATTCCAGCTGGCGATTGTTGCCGATTTTTGGTGTTTACTTTGTGCCGCTGGACGCTAAGGGTATATATACCGGGTTGATTCATGCGGCAGCTTCTGGTTTACGGCTCGTTTACATGGGCTTTTATTAATTAATGATGTATGGAGATATAAATCAGCTGCCGCGATTAAAATTCTTTTGTCATTTATGCAAAGTAAATGTTGAATGCAAGGACTGCAAGTACATGTAGTTTTTACGTGGATTTAATAAAATAATCGTAAAAAAATAAAATTCGTAATGTCAATTGAATGTCGATATAGAGCAATTATTCGAATGATTGTTGATTTAAAATAATTGAATTATTTGATACCACAGAGAGCAGTCGGCAAAGATAGACATCGGCACATAAACTGTTGAGACATGTAATGATTACGGCTGAATATGTGTTTATTAATCGTTATGTGTTGCAGTTTCAAGTTGTCGATTACGCAGTGAAATAAATAAACGTAAAATACTGGAGTAAAATCGAAAGGAAAATCGGAGATGCATGATAACTCAATATTTAAAGCAATTAAATCACGCGGAGAGGGCAAAATTTTCTAAAACTTTCTTACGTTTAAATAGGTTTATAGAGATGAAAGTGTTTGTAATTATGTCATAAATTATGATTTTTTTAATGAAGATGCAAATGATTGTAAAACGCGAGTTGAAAAATTGCGCAGTAAAAAATCATTATAAAACGGTTTCATAAATTATAAAATGTTATTCAGTTGAAATCTACATTTTATCCCTAAAGAATCAGTATCAAACCGTCTATTTAAAACGTGAAATCAATTTTTCAAAATTACATTCTGTCAGAGTCTTAGAACAATTCACCAGTAAGAAAAAGTAAAATTGAAAATGTACTTATTTAGATACTATTCAAGTTATTAGAAATTATCAATTTGATAGGCGATAGATTAATTACAAAAAAGATCAATTCATTTTTATACATGCATTCTGATAATTCAAAATCTAGTAGGTTAAAAAACGTTTGATTCACTTGCCTGCCAAACGTATTTTTATTTTACAAAATAGAATTTGCGAAATATTTAGCAGATAAAAACTATCACCTGACCACAAGAATCCCAAGCTTCAAGGTAAGTCTGCGAATAAGAGAAGCCCGAATGAGTTGTTTCGCAGCAAAGTCCGTGCAGCGAATAACTTTGAATTCAAATAAATATCAACGAGCCTATCGTAAAACTTATCCGAGTTTTATAGGTTTTACTTCTGTGGATGAATTTTAAGCTGTTGAATTCTTTACCCAGCTTAATTTCTCAGGTTTACTTTAGCTATTATCATAATTTTTAGAATCCACAGCTTAAATTTTCGCAGCAATATTATTAATTTTCCACCCTTAAAGTCAGCGGATGTAATCAAGTACTGGATTACAGGCAGATTAATGAAGAGGTAAATTAGTTAAAACCAGCTGGAAATTTAGGACTTTATTCCCTGCGAAAGTGATGCTAATGCAAATTTAGTTCAGTATAAATTTACTAAAGAAACGAGCGTACAATTTGCTTCGTCATAATTTTAAATAATTTTAAATCTTTTGATGCAATTTATTTTAAAAATTAACCGATTTTATTACACCTGACGGCGACGATGTTGGCTTATTGGTATTGAGCGTCCCTAATAGTTTCTATTTATTCAAGTTGCTAACATGAAAATCATAACTAGTTTTATTAAATTGTCACATATTTTACAAAATATTGTATAATTTTTCCATTGTGAAACGATCTTATTGTTTTTTTCATTTATTATTATTTTATTGTTATTGTCTTATTGTTTTACAATTTCGATGCTAAATAAACTATCGCGTTCTAGAACACTGCAAATGAAAGCTGAGAGTTTGCACGTAAGTTAAACATTGATTTATGTATATAAAAAAAGTAAATCTGTGGATGCTTTGTGCTTTCAATATGAATTCAAGTTTTATTGGTATAACGTAGCGTCTGTTTACGAAACCCTTTAAAATTTTATTGTACACTTTTGCAGAGAAAATCGGTGGCTAATTATAGTAAACGAAATCTGAATATTAAATAATCAGTAAAATAAATCTGCCAAAAATGAACTGAAATTGGAAATCAAGTTTTACAAAGGGGAAGAAACTTGCACTCGGCATTTATTACAGTGTGCTATCGTAACTAGATAAAACTAGCCGATAAACGTTACCTGGGCCGAAATTAGTATAGACAACTTGATCGTTAAAATTAATAGATAATAATCGAATATTGGAAATCGAGATATATATATATATATACCTACACCACCGCTACGTGTTATTAAATAACACTTAAACCTGTAGCTTTAAAGCTGACGATCACCGCAAGTTTTTATTACCTTCTACGAAAATTGCAAATCTACACTTCGGGATAAATCGGATTATACCTCAGAAAATATACTTCTAACGGCGCTAACAAATCATACCCTCTGCGTATCGAAACAGAAAAAACTAAAAATCGACTCTTAGGAAATACAACAACCAATCCCAACTAGCTAAGAACATCGTCCACGTAAAAATGCTCCAGTCCAACCTCTCGCATACCCTCCGCAAGCCTCTCTGGAAAACTCGGGGCCCTCGTCTCAGTCGTTCCGAGTCGGGGCGTCGGGAGAGCTCAGCTTAGCGGCTCGGAGTGAAAATCCTCGACTCGCGCTGCTCTCGCGGGGAGTGGGGCGCTCATATAAGACCCGTGGCCAAACGGCTCACCCAGTTGACCAGTTCCCCCAACACGAAAACTCATCAGCGCTGCTCCTTACGTGCCGTGTTGCTGCTTCTCACTCTCTCTTTCCGCCGTGCGTTGCACTCTCTCTCTCTCTCTCTCACTCTGTCTCTCCCACGCCAGGGGGCCGCTTCCTTTTCATCTTTTGCTTTGTAGTCCCGTGCCAGTTGGCCAGCGATCGCTCGAGAGCGAGCTTCCCTCGATCCCCCAGTGCCTGCTTGCACCTACTACCACCGCTGCTCGGCAGTTCCACGCCGCGGACGCACACCGAGAGAGAGCCACGATTAGAACCGCAGCGCGAGCCGCGCGACACAGTCTTGTTTTGCACGCCGTCCGAGACGCTGAGCCGCCAAGATGCCACCCGCTCAAGAAGCTGCCAAGATCCTCTTCCTCGTACTCGTTGTACTGCACGGTGAGTTCGACTTTTCTTTCCGTTTATGGGTTACTGTTTATTTTTTTTTTTTTTTTGTTTTCGATTCGATTTTTTTTTCTTTTCAATTTTTGGGGTAATTCGCGAGTTTTTGGGTGTTTCAAATATTACTGTTATTCAATGAATCTGAAATTTGGTTATTTAACGATTTATTCTTCACAGCAGACGGAAGCTTTACATTATCGTGCTTTTTTTTTCCACCTGCCAGTCATTTGCATTTCTCGACGGCATTTTTCCCCGTAAAAGTCGCAATGCGTTACGGTTTATCGGCTCTCCGCGTGGCTCCTTTCTTGCGGTTCGAATATATAAAGATCAAAGTCATGGCTAAAAAGAAAGAGACGCGGTATTTAAATTCGCACCCGAGCGGATAATGCTGAGCATTACGAAGCCGCTGGAAAAAGCGACAGCGTGAAAAGCTCCGGTTAGAGCGAGACTAAAGAAAGTACGAACTTTTCTCTTTCTGCTTGGCGACGCGAATTCAATTCTCCCGATAACTGCAGTGCAAACTGATTCGCACTGTTTCGAAATTATTTTTACGACGCGTTTTATTGGATAATAAAAAGGCTATTCGACCATCGGCGATAATCCCCCCCCCCCCCTGTTCTTCGTAGTAGATCGATATTAATTAATGGTCCGGCCAGCCGATTCTGTCATCCCAAATTACAGCAATTAGCAGTAAAACTTTGAAGAAAAAAAAAAGACGAAAACCCAGGCCGCGGGAATCGTTAAGCCATCGTTCGCGCAAAAAGCCGAGCATAAATTACCGCGTCCAAATTTCTAAATCGCCCCATAAAAAAGAGTAACGCGCGCAATAATTACGCAGTTAAACCTTATCTCCCCCCCCCACTCTCTCTCTCTCTCTCTCTCTTTCACCGCCCGGCGATGCAAATTTTCGGCGTCGCTCAAAAACCGGTCCGTCGATGTAACTGCTCTCGAGCTTTCTCGAGTGAGAGCGATTGCAAGTAGCAGCGGCGATTTTCTCCGGCGCGTGTCATCTCGGATTCGTCATAATCGAAGAGACAATGGGAGACTGCTCGCTCGCTCGGGTTTCACGCATCCCGATGACCGAGAGGGAGAGAGAGAGAGAGAAAGAAAGAGAGAACTTTCTCTGGCCGCCGTCGCGACGGGTGAAAATATGAAAGTAGCTCGCACAGCGGAGCGAGAGAGCACACACAGAGAGCGCAAAGTTCCGCCGTGTATGAGCGCGGGGCCTCTCCTTTTCGCCGAACTCTCGATCCGAGCAGCGAGAACAGACGAGATAACCGCCTCGATCCATCGAGATGGACTGCCGCGAGATACGCTCCTTTTTTCCACCGCTGCGGCGACGAGCGCGCGAGAGTGAAACTCGAGGGAGCGATATCCGATTCGTTCGCGAGCGCGAGGCTGCACGCGTAAATCCGTTGCTGTTTTTGTTTTTTTACAGCCGAGCCAGCGGGCGTTTTTCACCGTCGAGGATTTACGATGCGACGCGAACGAAATTACTGCCAATTTCGAGTCGCCGATCGTTTTTTTTTTTTTTATCTTATTTTCGTATAATAGCGAACTTTAATTCGGGTAAAAGCTTCGATGTAATCAATCAAGTTGATTGTGCTCAGACGCATTGAACGGAATCACTTTTATAATGGTGGGTGCTAATTTCAGGATTAAAAATATTTTATTTCCAAGAAAATGAAACGTGCTTTAATTGTTCGTCATTAACTTTCTGCATAAAATGAACATCGTAAATCTTTAATGAGATTATGTGCATCAATAAAAGATCGGGAGAAAGCTGACCAATTTAGAAGATTGTTTTCTAAAAATCAATTTCTTGAAAAAAAAAAAAGAGATTTTTGAGTTGTTACTAAAGTTCCACTACCAATGAGAAAGTTGTAATCTACAGCTGTAAACTTTCTTCGGTGCAAATAACTTTTCAGTCAATTTAACTACATTCGTGTAATAAACATTTCGATCTTTTAATAATAGAACCGTTAGAATTAGCGCAACGTTCCGCAACGTTATTTTTTCAGTTCAATGAGCGCAAAACAGCAATTATAATTAAATAAACGGATTTAACATTCTTACTATTAATTGCTGGTAAATAATCAAACGAAAAAATAAAAGTAACCGTGACTATAAAGCATTTATCGATATCGTAAAGTGAATTTAAGTATTATAAACTTTAATTGATTTATCAATAATTTATCCTGCTCGCAATAAAAAATCCATTTAATTTTATCGTCTCGAATAAATATTTGGACAAGAATAGATCCCCGGGCTAAAAGGTAAATCATAAAATAATGATGTATGCAAATGCGCTATTTGAAGGTGCGAATTCTCAGCCTACTCTATAATCAGTAACACGCAGTCAAACCAGATTTCCATTACGCTAATGTATCCGGTTATTTTGTTACATTGTACTTCTTGAGGTTTACCGAGAACATTAACAAAGTAAAAGCTGAATGCAGTTTAAGCTTTCAGTTTTTTACGGGTCATGTAAACACGTTGATCGGCGGTAAAGCCAATTGATCTTTTACTGCCGAACTTGACCCACTAAATTTTGAGAAGAAAATCTTTGGAGTATCCTTTTTAAAAATAGTTGAAAAAGTATACACGTCAAAAGAAAAAAGAATCTGTTGGCCAATAAATAAAGGATTAAATAATGCAATTCTTTTGTCACTTTTATAACAAAGAAACCATTCTTACGAGATTACATGGCGCCAATTTTCTTTTGAAAAGAAAGATTGTCTGGATCAACGATGAGAAAAATTTATCGGGGTGCATTTGGAGAACAATTGAATAACTTTACCACGACAAAGGAGAAAATAAGGCCAGCTAGATCAACATGATTAAGTGATAATAAACGAAGCAAAATTGCAGTCTTGAAAGTCTGAACTTTGAGACACGCCGTTAATCGGAATATCGCGAATCAGACATTCGAGTCCGTACGAGAAACCTCATTACCGGTATTGCGGCACGCTGAAAATTTCTCAAAAAAGGACGTTCTTTTTCTTGGCTCTCGGCGTTTACGATTTCCGCGACGGCGAAAATTCCTTGGCAATTTCCGCGTAATCACGCAGCTTCCAATTGCCAGTGAGGCAAGTCCAATTTCGGACATTTCGGCCATTGACTGTCATTATACACGCGGAACGAAATAAATCACTCCGCGAGATGTATAATTTCGCCGATTGCATCGATTGTAGAACGTGAAAATCTTCATCGGGAGGGTCAGGAGGCTGGAATTCGCGAAATGAGCTGATTAAATATTCAGATTTCGATTCAATTTACCTTTGTAGGAATCAGCTTTTACCCGATTGAAAGGAAAGTAAGAGTTATCGATACTTTCTAAAAATCTTCCTGAAAATTTATTCTAGACGAATAGTCAAAATTGGACCGCCCGTTACTTTTTGAATGAAAAACTTACATCATCAGAAGAAAGTGAAAACTTAGTTTGAATAATCGACCAAAGAAGATTATATGTGACTTGGCGTTAGATCGATCGTAGCAAAGACTTTCGAGGCAATAATCATCTTACTTTTCTAAACAAGATAATTTTTAGTTTCACTTTTATGTCCCGGAGAATAAAAAACCTCGCAGTAAAGCTACCGATCATTATCATCCCAGCTGAATTACTGTCATTTCTAGTTTCCCTTACAATCATCATTGTATAACGCAAAGTAGGAAAACACACCCATTAAATCCTTCTCAAAACGAGCCCGCCAAAAGATATTCGAAAAATTCGACATTGACCGACCGACGGGTGACAAATTCCGCCGAATCTCCTTTTCGAAGCGGCAGAGAATAAAAAAAAGATCGAGGGTGGAGCCGCTCGCGCTCACGAACCCGAGGCGGAGGAGGCGCTCTTCGCTAATGGCAGCTGCAGCTCCTTACGGCGCGGCCGCTTGGCGCTCGTAAAGGAAGGGAAAGTAAGTGGAGTGTCGCTCGGTCGGCGGCAGCGGCGGCGGCGGCGGTCTTACGTAACGCCGAAACCGGAGGAACGCGAAAGACGTCTTTCTCGCGCGATGCGCCGCGACGGCTTACGCCTCTATCTCCTCTCGCGGTCTTTTTCCTCTCTCGCCTCGTTAGAGACCAACGGTTGGATTTCGGACTTTTTATCGATGATCCGAGGGGGGGCCTCTTTCCGAGGCCGGTAATGACTCGGCTCGCTGGGTGCATTAACCTTGCTTTTTCAGAGCCGGAGATCGGAGGATGAATCGGTGGAGTTGTCAGAGTTTTCTCGGGGGAGAAAAGGAGTTGGAATATTCTAGAGACAATACGTAACTGGGATTTCAGAGAGGCGAAATAAAATGATTCTTACCTCATTGGAATGTTTATTGATAAACAGGACCTACATTTCGCTGGAATGTTTTCGTTTCCTCGGCGGGCTGAAGCATTGCGAAAGGCAGGCCGAGAATATAAAAGTGTTGTTATAATTCTATGGCCTGCACTGTATGATTTGAGCAACGCTATTATTTTTATATCTCTAAATGCCATTTCTTCTAGGCATCTTCTACAGTTTTATATAATACTGAAAAGTAGGCAGTCTGGCTGTAATGATTGCCGTTCGGCTTCAATATATTTCGTCTTACCGGTCTCGGACATTATCTACTTAAACCCGTTTGTTTTCGCTTTCTATTTTTACTGGCGACGTTATTCAAAGAATCCTTTAACGAAGCCTATCTGAGTGAATTAAATAATAATTCCAGTCGCTTGGTCGCCTCGTCCGATTAGAAATTACAACGAAGGAATTCTCGTAGTTGAATGACTTGAGGTATATCCAACAGGATGTGTAACGATGAATGAAAGGCCTGCATACATCATCGTAATATCCTGTAAATTATGGATGAGTTCTATTTTGAATTTTAATAACTGTTGCTTCACATGACATAACGAATAAATAATCTTTTCTTGCGTCTTAGATTTATGTAATGGCTCTTCGAAGATGATGGTGCTTCTTTTTGATAATTCTATACAATACCGTTAAGCCACGCAGTAAAATGTAAATTACTTCGGCGGAAGATTTATTCGGCAAAGATTTTATTCTGAAAAGGAGAAAGTTCCAGAATCCGTAAAAACGTTATGTCTACTCAGCCGGCGATTCTCTCATACACCGGCAATAATAAATGAAAATATTACCCGCTCGTTCCTCGCATCTCCCGCCGAGTGTCGATTACCTCGAGTGCAACGACTCGCTCGCTATTCTAAAATTATCACCTAACGGTGCAATACACGGCGACGCGCATAATGCTGCTCGCGGAACACGCGTCATTCCTTCCTGGACGCTCCCACGCCACGGCATTCTAAGCCGCGCCGACGTGTCGAATTTTACGACTGTTAGATAATGGAATGACACGTTCAGATCGGAAGATCATCCTGTCTCCGGCAACGACGAGGCGACTCGTTTTGCGCAAGCGATGGTCCGGACGAAGGTTTTTGAAGGGACTAACTAACGAGAGCTCGAGCTCGATTGCGCCGCTGATGTCTTTATCCAGGCATTGTTTCAACGTTCGGCAGGCTGTTTTGCAACTCGTTCCGAAGATTCCTTTTAATTGCGGGGCTCTCTGCCGCTCTTAAAACACGGCACGTTCTGGCGAGCATTTCACCGGAATTACGCGTACAATGTTCCCCGCGAGCATCTTCCTTTTACGGCCGGTTACGAAGTCCCTCGCGCAGGACGTATAGTTACGTGGCTGTAAAAAGGTGATTGGCATTTTCTTATTCATTCGACGGGCGAAGTATTACGCACCGACTGTAATGTGTCTCGTGTACGATGAGTATTATAACAGTTAAGCGCTGGGTTAGTCTGACTTGGCATTTGGATTAAATTCGATCGCATATAAATTAATAAAAGCTAATTCCAGGACACCTGCAAAACAGCTTCTAGAATAACAGTGGTACAATTATTTCCATTCAACAAGAACATTCTTGCTTCGACGATTCCTGAAAATTTCGTAAACACCGCTGTCGACTCTTACTTTTCCAAGAGAACTCGACGACTATCCCCCGATCTCCAGAATTCCTCTCGAAAGAAGGAGGAAAGCCGCGGCGCGTCGACGGAGATGTCGCGGGCGCGAAAAACAGAGCGGTGGTCCGGAGGAGGCGAGCGATAAAGCCGCCGGGCTCTCTCGGATTGCGAAAGGCTTAGGTAACCGCGAGCGAGGTTCGCATTATTGCTTCATGAAAAGTTAATATCCTTCCCGTGTAGCGCCGCGCGGCTGACGGGGCGGAGGAGGTCCATGAGAAACCGCTCGATTCCGGAACGCTCGATTTTGCAAGCGATCATCGACGAGGCTGGATGCCCACTGGAAAGAGATCGGGGGGATTAAGTAACTTTGTTGTCTGGGAATCGTTGCGCTTTGAACGTTTATTTATAAACAAGTGGAGTAAGGCAATTTTTAGCTTTTTGGGGTGATGCACGTTCAGGATCTGAACAGATTGCTGGAGTGCATGCAAGTATACTATTTGTTGGAAGTGCTGTTATATCGCTGCCTATGGTGGCAAATGTATGCGTTCCTTCATCTTCCTCGGAGGGCAGTAAATTCTAACTAACCTAATCTGTTTTTATCAGCTCGATATCCAATACTCTCTCCGTTGAGGAGAGTACTGATTTTTTCAAATCCTCGTTGAAATTTATCTGAATTTTCATTTTTCCTTCGTCTCGACGTACAATCGTTAGAGGCCTCCGCGACTTTTCAGTAAGGGTGTACCAAAACTTTTGCGCTCTAATGTACGCGATAGGAGAGAGTATCCGTATATCCAGCGTATCTCTCGACTCTCGAAAGGAAAGCCGCGCCTATGTTTTCCGCAGTCCCTTTCAAAATGTGTATATATGCGCTCGATCGCCGCTCGATGACCCCTGCCGTTCTTAACCGAGTCCAGCTTGAGAGAGCGCCTTATTTTATGCCGGCTGCCGTCTTCCAGACTCCCAGAGACTCCTGCGCAATATTGATCCCGGTTAATTGTCGACGAGGCAGTAGAAGATTCTGGTAAAATTTTTGAAGTATCAAAAGCTAGGTTTGACGTAATTTCTTGTCTGACCAAACGCGGCCATTATCTACTTTTGCTTTGATTCTGCTTAATGCGAAATGACGAGGCAAATACAGTAATCAGATGGAAAAGTGCACATTAAGTTTTACTTTAAAACTAATAAAATTTCTCCTATTTTGTGCAAGATTGGAAAATAGAAATCTTAAAATTTCATTAGTTTATGAAATATTCTTAATGATATAAATTCCTACCTAATTAACCGGCGGCTTCTACAAAAGCACTTTTCATTTTCACAAGTTTTACTCAGTTATACACTCTCGATAGTTTCTAAAAGAATTTTTATGTAACATCTCATCATCACTAATTGAATGCAAATCTCTTCTCTCCACTCGATTTATCATCACATTGCCCAATCGAACATCGGCATACGTTTCTCTCCGAAACGTTTCCGACTCTCGCAATAATTCCCCGACGAAAGCTGCGTTATTCCTCTTCGAAAAATAAATTTGCGACTCGAACGTCGAGCCCCCCTAAAACTGTCAAGTCGACTAGAAGGTGCCCCGCGACCGAACGTACATCGGCCGAGAAAGCGTCGAAAAGGAAAGCCCGCATGCGGTTTTTCACACGCGGTGCGATCTTTTCTCTCCCGCGGGGGGTGGAGGGGGGGCGACCGATCGCGTGAAGGTTGCAAGTCAAGGCTGTGCAGGCCACTTTCACTAAGGCGCCGCCGACACGGTGTTCCTTTCTGCCGAGCCCGCGAGCGGCCCGTTCTTATGGGAGCGCGCGCCCGCGACACTTCCCACCTAAGGGGCCTGTGGATTATTCGGCGAGACTCGCCCCCTTTTTTTTTTTTTTATAAAAGTGCCTTTGCGAGATGTGTAAGCTCTGGTTGACGGTTGGGAATATTTTTGGGTTATTGAATTGTAATTGCGCCGATTTCGAGAATGATCATGTTGTTGTCGATGTACTGTGAGAGCTGCGAGAGAAAAGACCTTTATTCCCAATTAGAGCTGGTATTACCGCAAACGTGAACTTCCTTCAGCGTACGGAGAAAGCGTGTCGGCTAATCTTTCCTACTTACCCAAATAAACGAATCATCGAGTCGTTACACTACTAGATAGTACGTAATTAATATAATACTTATTACAAAACTGCAGCAGCGTACAAATCTCCTTTAAACGCGAATTCCTCGGATACGTCGTCCAAAGCAAAATTCTCGCCAAGAAAGGACAAAGCTCTGCGCGGCGAAGCTCGATTCGTCGGCGAAGCGTGCGCGAAAAAGAAATAAGATAATTGTTCATTACTCGAAGGAACACGTCGAGCAGCCTGCCCGCACTTATCTCGCAACGGCATCGCGCTCGCTGCTCTCGCGGCGCGTCTCATTTCGCTACCCGCGGCGCTGGCAATTTCCATGCAGGCGCGCGCGCGCGCGCGGAAGTGCAACGCGATCGTAAAAGAGGCCAGCTGCCTGCCGAGCCATATTCGTACCTCGCGAGCCCTGGGAGCTGGGCTTACGTGCGCCGCGCCGACGAGAAATCCGGGAAAACGAGTTTCTTTCTCTCGACTCGCGCACTAAGTACCGTCGAGAGAGCCTTTCGTAACGCCGTGCGCCGCCGCCGCGGGTTATCCGCGCGCGCACGCGCGCCTCTCGGTGTACCGCTGAATTATTATTATTATTACGGCGCTGCGGCTTCGCCGACAATTTTAAACTTGACCATCCGAGAATTTGGCGCTGCTTTTGTCGAGCCGTCATTACGGGCGGTTGCGGGAAGGAGGAAAATTGGCCAGGTTTCTTTTTTTCATTTATAAAGATTCTGGGTCATTGCAACGAGTGTAATCCGCTGGAGAGGCTGAAGTTTTCAAACGATCTCCTTCGAATGAAATAAGCGAAAATTTCAAGTATTTAGCTAATAGAAAAATTAATATGTAATATATAAACGAAACCGTTTGATCGAAATCGCTCGTGAACGTGTACAGGGTAACTGGTAGAAAATACTATTTTCTTATCGGCATCGCTTATTTTTCCACCCGGAAGACGCGGATATATCGCTTACGAATCTTGGGAATTAGTTTTGAACCACGTATATGCATACCGGAGAAAGGGAAAGCTATCGGAAGGCTATAACGACCAAGCCAATCTAGACGGTTTAAAATTAAAATTGATATTTTATTCACGGCACGAAAAAAGCTATTTCTGTGTCATTAAAACAAGAGTTCGTCGACAAAAAAACTTTGGGTAACAGCGCGCTCAAGTTTTCCTCAATAATTTTAATAATTTCCTCATTATCTTAATATTTCCCTGCCAAGAACACGACTTAGCAATTAGCCCAGAAAGGACCCTAATTAAAAAGCTCTCTAAACCTCGCACCCTTCCACCTCAGGTTCTCCGGCGCAGAAGCAGCAGCAGGAGGACCCCTGCCAGACGAAGGCCCGCGTGGTGGGCGACATCGAGTACTGCGACCGCTACTGGGAGTGCGTGAACGGCCACCCGGAGCTGTTCGACTGTCCGAACGGGCTCGTGTTCGCGGGCAAGCACCGCGGCGTCACCGAGGGCTGCGACTACCCCTGGCGCGCCAACTACTGCGACGGTAAACGGCAGGCCAATCCACCGATCTCCGCCGAGCACTGCGACTGGCTCTACGGCATCTTCGGCCACGAGACCAGCTGCACCAGGTACTGGACCTGCTGGAACGGCACCGCCACCGAGCAGCTCTGCATCGGCGGCCTGCTCTACAACGAGAGAGCCCGCTCCTGCGACTGGCCCGAGAACGTCGAGGGATGCCAGAAGCACCGTAAGATCTCGATACGCTATTATATACATATAACTGATTCCGTTCCGCTCGCTCGGCGAGTTGTTCATGTAACTCTCGAAAACCTGTAAAGTACCTTTCGATGCAGGAAGCACGATTCCTTTTTCCAGCCTCCGTCAACCTCGCCCGGTTACTCAATGCTGAAAAGCGATAAATTATTTACGCAAGCTACATATATGTAACGTAATCGAACTTTACTAAAAGAGAGCAATCCTCCTTCTCTCCCGCACAGCTCTCTGCAACGACGACGCCAACGGCAACGTGCCCCTCGGCAAGTCCTGCAACCGCTACTGGCAGTGCCAGGGCGGCTACCCCCGTCTCCAGCGCTGCCCGGCCATGCTCGTCTTCGATCGGCGCTCCCTCCGCTGCGTGGTCCCGCCCACCGAGGACTGCGACGTACCGACGACGCCGGCGAACCTTGAGGACCTGCCCGAGAACAGGAACGAGCAGGAGCCCGAGGAGGAGAACCTGCCGCCCGGCGTGCCCTCTCTGCCCCATGGCGCCATCCCCATCCAGATTAGGGGCAATCGGCCCAGGAACTGAGCCACCGACTACCCGCGAGTCTGAGAGAGAGAGAGAGAGAGAGAGAGAGAGAGAGAGAAAGAGAGAGAGAGAGAGCGAGAGAGCGAGAGAAAGAAGAAGGAAGAATGATGCCGCGAGCGGGGTTCACTTCTTTCTCACTTTACTGCCGTAGATTTTTAGAGCTAAGGGACCAGACGACGGACGCGACGCGATACTCCTCCTACATTCATTAGTGCGCTTTTATTCTGTCCTTCACGCACCCCGAGGAAGTGAGAGTGCCCGATGTACATACGATTCGACATTTGTTGTTTCTTTAATAAAAATCTTTTTCACGCCAAAACGGAAGTTCATGTCGTTCCCGGTGCCGCTAATTGGCCGCGAGTCGCCGATTGCGCAAGAGACGACGATGCAGGCGTTTCTTTCTTTTTTTTTTTCGGTATTACAGGAGAATCGGCAAAATCAAAATTAGCCTCGGCGCGTGACGTAAATCCTTGCGCATAGAAAGTGCGTACACGTAATGGAGGGGGGGGGAGGGGGGAGAGGGACCTCATCTCGCACGTGGGAAACGCGAGTCGCCGAGGCGAGGAGGAAGCGAAAAAATTTGTCACTCTAACGAATAACGTAACGTCGGCACTCGGATCTTTTTTTTTTTTTTTATTTTATTGTTCTTCGCGCCCCTATTGCACGCACGCGCCCCCTTCAAAGACGCTCGTTGCCCAACTCACCGCGCACCTCTCCTCCCCCTCCCCCCCTTAGCCTCATTCCTCCGATCCTCGAATTTTTTTTTTTACTCTTTCTATTGATGTAACGGACCGACGGAACGAGCCATCTCGACTTAGCGATTCGCGACCTTTAGTTGTACGCGCACGCACGCACGCACGCACACGTGTTTCGTTATATATTATTATTTTATTGTATTATTATATAATTCTTATCTGTAATACTTTCTAATGTAATTTCTGCTTAATTGATCTACTGTACCGAGAAAAGAAGGAAATATCGATAATACGTCTTCGCAAATATTGCAGCACAAGTTATTCGCCTGTCGAAATGTAAATATAATACTTATATATACCATATTTTTCCTATTATTTGAAGATGATAATACTTGCATGTTGTATTGTGGCGCCGCCCGGGGGGGGGGGGGGGGGGGGCGGGGGGGGGGGGGGGGGGGGGGGGGGGGGGGGGGGGGGGGGGGGGGG
>JAWWML010000062.1:9727114-9759057 GCA_035047165.1 Ormyrus rosae
TTGCATGTTTTTTTGGGGGGCAGAACGCCCCCCCCCCCCCCCGGACATGTTTTGCGAAAGAAAATAAAGTGAAATATACGATGTATTTTTTTATACATAAATACGCCTTTGAAAAGCACGCATTCTTTTTCCTTTATTCGAAAATTTTTTGAGCTCCGCCAAAACTCTCCGGATAAGGGCGACGGAACAACAAAGGTAACTACATTTTGATTATGGAGACGGCGCCGATTCGAGCGGTCGGTCTCTCGGGATTAGCCGAGCGTTCCTTCCGGGGCCTCATCCTCCCCCGTCCTCTGAAATTACGCGCTGCAACAGAGAAACGGGACAGCGGTCAGCGACGGGATACTTTCCCCGGCTACGTAACTCCGCTTCGGGAAAAAAGGTACTCACCAATGAGGAAGCTCGTCTTTGTCGAGGCAGCTCAGGGACTCGGAGTCGAAGAGCTTGTCCTCGCCGCAGGTGATGAGGCGCGGATGGCCGTCGACGCAGGTGATCAGTCGGCCGCAGTCGCCCGGCACCGGGAATCTGCAACGACGGAAAAGGCGACCCGCTTAGAAAGCTGGGATTACGCAATTCGGCGGGGAGACGCCGCGCGGACCAATAATAATTATTGTCCCGTCGGTCATTTTTCGATGCGAGCCGGGATTTACGAGGCTCGGGAGTTTCGACGGTTTAACTGCTCCTTTAAATTTTGTTATGTTTATCGAACGGAATTCTTGCCGAGAAAGCGGAGAATTAAGGCGCCTGTTAAGACTTTAATGTCAATTATCGAGGTTAAAAAATTGATTGGTCGTTAGATTATCTAATGCCGCGTTTTACTCGGCGGATTTTTATGCGGACTGTGCAAACGTGCTACAATCTTCTTCAATGGAACGGCACATTCTGATAATTAGTTTTAAATTAGGTTAATATTTCAGCTAATTTTAAAACTTGCGAAATCTTGATAACTTTTTATTTGAATTTATAAATTCATAATTTAATTTTAGGTAAACATTTCAAGATGAGGTACATCTTAATAGGAATTTCTACTTTATCGACCGTGATATTTATTCATATGAATTATTAAACTAGCATAAATGCAAAAATTTATAACAAACGCAATTTACTAAAGATTTTAATTTACCATTGCTACCATTCACGTAAGAATGTGTTGAAATCGAGTCATGTTGATAATGTAGATATCTACATCCAATCAAACTGAGTTGCTACATGACGTTGTCTTTGTAAGTTTCGTTATCATTATTGAAAATAATTATTGTCAACATACTAAATCAACTGTCTCAGCAAGAACTTTCTACTCAAATTATAAATAAAACTGCGAGCCTCGCTACTAAAGATGAATAGCATTTCATTTACCATATAACAAATATCTCGTCGGGTACTCAAGTGTCCTCTACGATTTACGTTTCCTGCAGTAACGCAGTTACTTTACAGCCTCGGCAGTTTTACGCCTTAGAATTACGCGCCATTCAAACGCGATTTTTTCCGCAACTCAAGCGTACATACCCAACAATTCCTCATGCGGAAACGCCGGGAAATTGCTTCTTCCGCGTAAAAATCCCCCGACGTCTCGGAGAAACGAAAACAGGTAGCTTTACTCGCGCGCGAACCAAGTGAAAATCGCAGCCCTCGGGGCAGCAACGAAACAGCTGCAATTGTACGAACCACTCGGCAATCGGCGTTCAAGCGAGGTACACATGAGCGCCTTTTTTTACCTGGGGTAGGGCCAGAACCTGGCGGCGGCGCCGGTGGGCGGCTTGCTGGGGCACTTGAAGCCGACGACGGACTCGGGGTTGCAGAAGGGGATGAGCTGGTCGGGCCAGACGCAGGTGTGGCTCTTGGCGTCGTAGGCCAGGCCGGCGTCGCAGTGCGCCTCGTGCGGCTGGCCGTAGGCGCACTTGATGTACGTCGTGCTGCAGGAGTCGCTGTCCGGGTAGATGCCGAATTGGTACTCGCAGCCCGGCGAGCTGTACGGGGTCACTGGAATTCGAACGCTTTGTTAGGGTTGCTTTTAAGTTCTTCGCTAGTGCTTTTTATATATATTACGTGCTTGGCCGAAGAATTTGGACTTCAAAAAGATTTAAATAATAAACCCTAATAAAATCTCAGTGGGATTTTAAACTAATGAGAATTCATTTTACGTTACATCGTGAAAGCAAGAAAAATTCTAAAAGCACTATTTGGCAAATCCTCCTATCTTAAAAAAGTGATGACCGGATGTAGTGAAGCCTTTAAGGTAGTACGGGACAAAATTCGTTTTCTTTAGAATGTCCTGAAATTTTGCACCGCTTGGTTTATGTACTTTACATGTGTGATTAACATTTGAGAAGGATCGTCTGCACCGAATAAGAGATATCGAGTCTTAAATTTAACGTTTTTAACACGTGAAGGATAATAGACAAAGGCGCAGAAAAATGTATATTTCATCAAATTCCAAAAAACCTGTTCTTTTTTCAAATTCCAAAAATCCTCTTCAAAAACTGATATATGAAAAAATAAGATTATTACGGTTAAAATAAGCGTAGATTTGTTTGAATTCTCTGTTTCATTGTTAAATAAAAGTTATTAGAAGCTTGCTATTTTGCATTTAGAGTGACTTGTTCGCTTATTTGACTTTCACGTACTCTTTTTCCTACGTGATACAGTAATTTGTAGTGTATTAGTTTACAGTAATAAATAAATAGAAAATAAAAATGTTTAGAGTAAAAAATGTATTAATTTATTATTAAAAATTAATCAAGCGATCCGCTTGAAGCGGTTGAGAACCTCTGGGGGCCCCATACTACCTTAAAGACTGATTTTGGATTAATATTTAATTTTTAAAATTAGTATTTTTAAAATTAGGCGACTGTTCTGTAATATGTTTAAATCAAGTAAAGTAAAATCATACTGAAAAATTGGGCCCTTAATCGCAAAAAAAAAAAGTGCGATCAATTTTGCTAGTTAAACTTAAAACACCAATTCGCCTCCGACTCACAGTCAGCCTTGCGATGTCCACAGTCGACGGCCCAGTTGTAATTGCAGTGGTTGTGCACGGCGCCCTTCCCGTCGAACAGCAGCCCGTTCTCGCAGGTCTCCAGGCTCAGCGTGCCGTTCGTGCAGAGGAAGAACGAGTGACAGTCCTCCGGGTGCGCGTAAGCGAAGACTCCGTACGGCTCCGGGCAGTCCGGAGCGCCGGGCAGAAACGCCACTCCTTCGACTGCAATTTCATCTTATTGTTAGGTGGAACGGTTACGATGCGTTAACGGCTCGCCCGCGGGGAGGCTGAAATCGCAAAGCTCCCGAGGCGGCGCGCAATGTGTTTTCCGCCACCGAATTATGGCCAGGCCGATTTTCATAATTGACGGAAAAGTCGTTTTTTTCTTGCAATAACGGCTTGTTCGAGGCTCGCGGTGATTTACGTCTTGCTTTTACGATCTTTTACTGCAGATTTGTGCAGGTTCGAATTAGCGAATATTAATGCCGGAACTTATAATTAAACAATGGTTTGAAAAATAGCTTGTTGATTAATTAAACTTCTGGCTAGATTCTGTTTTTAATTACAAATGGTGCTCATCATTTTTTTTTATAACTAGAAACACCCGGCTTTATAAAGCCGTCCGAGATAAAAATCGATCATGTAATCAAGAAAAATAATGACTGCGAGTCGCTTTGTATGCTAAATGCTGTTTCATAATTTTTGCTACCAACGAAATTTATTCTTACTATTACCACTTTTTCTTATCTTACTCAACGCAACAATAAGATATGAATTACGAAACAATCGTTTGTTTTTCCAAATGATTTATAACTAAACCTGCAATATTTTCCTTCCGCCATCATTGGAAGACGAATGCAATTTTAGGCACATATAAATTCATTTACAATGTATTACCAACCCGTTGAAAAAAATTGAAAAAAAAAAACATTTTTCATAGCGGCCGCACGTCTCAAAATTCTCCGTTATCAGCAGCAAAGGGAAGCGAAGCCACTTGCATCGCAAGTACACCTTGGCGCACCTAATAATAATGCATTTGATCGCAGCGCGTAGATATTAACGAACGCCTCTCGCTCGTCATATCAATCGAGAGGCGCGAATGCTAATAAAGCTTTTCCCGGCGTCGATGAGTTATCGTGTCATAAGTCACAGGCAACGAGTGCATGAATAATTGATGAGGAGGACGTGCGTCCGACTTATTTTTTCCTCGCGCCCGGCAACCCACGAAGGCTATTAGATTTTTTACCGCCTTTCTCTTTTGCCTTTCCATTTTTTTCTCTCCGTTTTCTGGCAGTAATAAAGACGAACGAGCACCGATCGCTCCGAGTGATCGATGTCAAAATTTCTCCGTGGTTCGGCGCCTGGGCGTATAATTATATGGGTGTCCGTTTCTCGTTTGTACCCGGTTTTTGCAAATTTTACGCTGTACTCTGCGCTGGGCTTTTCAAAAGTTTTTGTTAAACTGAAATCGCGTGCAGGAATTCAAATGCGATGACCTAAAAAGAATACGTAAATTTTAGTTATATATGAATATTAAAATGGTAAGCCTTTTGGAGAATAATTACAACTGCCTTGAGTAATTCAAACTCGAGTATGCTGAAAACGTGTAGTTTCGTTATTTTGTAAAAATTTTAAATAATAAACCAGTTTAGTTTTCGAGTAAACGCACTAATGCTTGGCTGGTCGTTTAAAACGAAGGATAAAACTGAAGTGTCACAGAGAGCGATCAACTTTAAAAGTCACCTAATCGAATAAGCTCGTCTCTCAACTTTTATGTCATAAAGTCGCTCGGTGAATAGCAAACGCAGACTCGGCCGATGATGATCCGCGTCACGTAAGAGTTGCGCACAAGACGTAACCATATGGCAGTGAAAGCAGTCGACTGCGCTCAGCCAGAAGTAACCCTCGCGGAAAACGAAGCAAACGCAATTGCGTGCGGCGCGGTCAGCATTTTTCTTTCTCTTGTTTTTTTTTTTTTTTTTCACCGATTCCAAACGAGTTTTTCGCCGCGAACAAGCAGCGGCGTGTAAATATTCATAAATCGAACGCGGACGTACGAGGGAGAACAATGAATTTGTTTGCTTTCACTCGCGGCGCGCTTTTTCGGCGCGCGCGAAAACCCCCTTTGTTATATACGATCGAGCGGCAGGAATGACTGTTCCTTCGCACAGTCCCGCGTTCGCTTTCGCGAAGCGGACGAATTTTGAAAAATCCCTTTGCGCAAAGGGAACGCGTCCTCTCCCGAGAGATAAAAGAAGGGCAGGAGCTTCGCTTACCGGTGGCGAGTGCGGCGGCGGCCAGCACGAGCGCAGCAGCGGCGCAGTTCCCGATCGTTCGGCGCATGGTTTGTCGTGGCTCTCCGGTTCCGGTCGGCGCGGTCCGCGGTCAGTAACTACTGAATTTCGTGGCCGCGGCGCGCGCCCGTCGGCCTCGGGGAGCCCGCGTACACGCGCAAGTAGTCCCCTTCACCTGCGTGCGGACCCCACCTTCTGCTTCCTACCTGTTTCTCTCTTTTTTGCGCTCCGTCTCCGTCTTTCTTTCGAGCCCCCCTCCGAGCGAGAGACAATTGCATGTCACCCGAGGCTGAGCGACGGGGCATCGCAGTTGCTCTTTGATCCCTGGCTCATTTGGTGCAACGATTTCGAGGGCGAGGTTTTCGCAAGGTGCAGAGGAGGAGTGTTGAAATTTTGATGTTTTGATGTTTTTTTTTTTTTTTTTAATACTTTTAGTTTAGCGGGATTATGGTAATTGATTTGAACATTTTAATGTTACAAAATGGATTAGAAAAGTTACAAAATCCGTGCTGATAGAAACAGGTACACGTTCCAATAAAGATATTGGAATTCGATATTTGAGGTTTTTATCGTTTTAAGTTTTACCTATTTTACAGAAAAATTTCTAAACTAATATAATGTATTAAAATTTTAATTACATTACTATATACGTTATAGTATTTATAACGAATACATTAGTCCAAAGCAGTTCTGTCTGATTAAAAATGTAGCCAAGAATTAAAAAAATGTTCATTTTGTCTCTTAACATAGTTCACTTTATTATAATTCAATCGACGTCTTGAAATGATATAAGATCATACAAATGCAATACATTTTATAATATAATAATAATAATAATAATAATAATAATTACAACTTGGCGCTGAATATACCCTTCAAAAATCGAAACTCGGCATATAAAGTTTCAGCTACGCGAGTATTGAGATACCTGTGAAAGACCAATATGAGTCTTTACTCGTCAATCGGAAATATGAAGCCGCAAAGGAGCAACGTCCGCCCTGCGTGCAGGCTTCGCTGATTCTCGCGCTCTTTTTTAATTAGCCGAAAAAGATGTTTGCAAATAGCCACGGCGCTACTCGAACGAGCCGCAATAAAATATCGTACACTCGGCTTTCACCGCGTCTATATATCGATTTTGCATTCCGGGCTCGTTATCTCCGCGAGCAGCACAAAGATCGCTTGCGAAAGCGCACGAGTTTTACATTATGCGCGCATGATAAACGCATTGCACTACCTGCGCGGACGTTGCTCTCTTCTCACGCACGAGCGATAAATAAAATGGGGATGCTTTTAAAAACTATGTAGGAAAACTGTTACACGTAATGCGTTTATGTATATATAATAAGTATAAAATCCTATCGATATAAAAGTCACGTGGTTCCACGAGTACGAAAATCTCTTGTCCTTTGGACGTACGAGGACCGACGAACAGCTTCGTCCCGTACGGTGAAACCATCCTGAAGTTCTTTTATAATTTAATAAACATAAGAGTAGTAGCAATAGTAGTCGTAGTCGAGCTGTTCGCGGGCATCGGCTGGCACATATCACGTCCGTTTGAAATTCGACCTCTCTCCTTCGGTCCTTTGAGTCGAGTCCCCCTCTCCTCTCTCTCTCTCTCTCTCCTCTCAATTCTTGCCTTTGTAATAGTCCTCGCTGCAAAAAAAAGACGTCGTACGTGCGAGAGTGAAATGGCGTTTCATATTATATATATATATACGCATATATACGCGTGAAATCGAACGCGGCCAGTTTGGGTTATAGAAATCTGGAGCAGAGGCGGTTACGGAGTTTCTCTCGCACGTGGATGCGAGGAGAAAAGCCTTGGTTTAATGAGCGTTTGGGTGCAGGATTTATTGGGAGTTAGCGGTAAAGTAATTAGCTCATTTTGAGAGAAATGTTTGCAGTCGGGTGCGCGTGCTGTGGCTGATAGGCAAGTTTTGGTCGTCCGGGAAGAATTTAGAATGCAATTTCTTCTTTATTCCGTTAATAGTTCGATTAGTTTTATGAATGCAAAAATCTGAGAAAGTTGAGAGGAGTTGAAGCTTTCTAAATTGAATTTCAAATTGATTAAAAAATGGTTGGTATTGCGCTTGTTTATTCTTTACAATAGCAAAGTGAAAATTGAATAAAAAAACAATTTATGTTCCTTTCAATTTGTTCACAATAACTTCGAAGTGCCTTCTTACATAAAAAAGCAGAAAATAGTTTCGAGATAAATAAATTTCAGACTTATATAATAATAGCCTTTTGTATTTTAAATTTCAATTGAAAAAATCTAAAATTACAACTTGGAATTTTATAGCGACACTTTTATTATAGAAACTGTTTTAGCAATATTTCGAAATGAAAGTGTATATTTTAATTCGATGCGTTTCATTGAATTATGTGACATAAAATTTACAAGAAATTATTAATTTTTGAAACTCGAAAATTTAAATTACTTCATTCCATCAAAAGTGAAAGTATTGCATTCATTTATTCCGTATTATAAAATATATTTATTAAAATATATTTATCAAGTTATTAATTATGATTTATACCGTAGGTCAATTAGCTATAATACTTAAAGACGACAACCAATACAGAAGCAGAAATATTATAAATTTCATTAACGATTGCATTAGTCTTTACAAAGCTCCTACGTTTCAGATTCGTCCAATAACAACACGAGTAAAATCATTACCATCCAGGAACAAATTCAGCCTCGGTACACCTGAAGTTCTCCTCGTTGTAGACGAGACCCTCCTCGCACTGGCCCTTCTGCGGCACCATGCCGTTCCGACAGATGTAGAACTTGGCGCAGTCCTCCGGGTGCGGGTAGGTGGGGTGGGGCAGGATGCGGCCCTGGGGCCCGACGTTGTCGCCCACCGGGCAGCTGAAGCCGTCGTCGAGGATCTCGCGCTTGGCGTCGTTGCACTGCCGCGACGAGTCGGTCGCCCAGACGCAGCTCGACATCTTCTCCTCGTAGACCAAGCCCGGTGGGCAGGGCATTACCTGTACGCAGACGGTCGTTATGGGTTCGGAGTTTTTAATTGCCGATGGGTATACCGATTTTACCGGTGCTTCGCGGAGGCATTGTTAAAACAAAAAAGTTACCGAGGCAGTGGAGAGTGGAAAATGTTTTTAATTTAACAATCAAAAAATTGACCCTCGTTTCTAAATTCTTGAATTAAAAGTTGCGCGTTTTTATTTGTTACTTTTATTGCGGCATCGACTCGTTTAAAATTCCGTGGAATAATAATAATAAAATTTCAGCTTTATTGTAGCCTCTGTCAAACTCAATCCATTAAGCAGGATTCGTCAGATAAAAGGCTCCCAAACGAGTAAAAGCGAATGTCGGCATAATCACCTGAGCAACGCCGTCGATGCAGTTGACAAACTTGTCGCAGGACAGTGGATCCTCGTGCTTGAAATACCCATTGGCGCGTGGGCAGCCTTTGCTGGGCTGCGGCTCCTCTGCAAAAAGAAAAAAAAAAAAATAATCGAAAGTGAAACCGGACTGCCCAACAACAATGTCGCGTATATGCGCGCACATCTATTTCGGGACGGTCTGCCGAAAGGACCGATAATGTGGCCGTCGCCCCCCGGCCTTACCGATTTTTCAGGAGAACCTTGAAGACCGGTTTTTCGCTGCACGCGGACAGCTAAGTTTTCGCGCCGACTGAGAATCGGGGAAAGTTGCGCGTTCGATGCGTGAATATAGAATTAAGCCGAGTACGGGTATTAAGTCGCTTTTTTTTTCTTTTTTTTTTTTTTTGCAAACAACGGACTTTCCGTTTTTCGCAACTTTTTTGGCACGCGCATCGAAACTGAGACGCGGGAAAAATCTGTAATTTCGGTTTAACGCCGCTCTTTTAATGCGCAGTCGTATGCACTTTGACGTTTTTCTCTTTTCTGACTGGCGTGTGTCGGAGATTATTTACGGCTCTGATAATTCTCTCGGATATAGCTGGTGGATTTGTTTTCTTTTTGATTTTATTTAAATAGCTTCGATGCAAATGCAAAGAGAAACTGCTTTCACCTACAAATTAGAAATTGGACTACTAGTTGAGCTAGTTACACATGTTCAATAGATAAAGATTTTGAAATTAGGCTGCAAAAAGTATTGGTCTTAAAATTTTATTACATTATTTTTCAAGCTTGAGTTTTAAAAGCAAGTTTTAGTAAAACGGCGTCTTTAAATAAATGGGTATAATATTAGGAATTGCGAGGGAAACCATTTTGATTAGAAAGCGTATTATGTGGCGTGTAATTTCTTTGGTTGCATATATACATTTCGCAAAACCTATCCACAATATCCATTTTACTAAAAATTGCATAACCTCACACAATTTATTAAAAAACCGTGATGGTTTTCAAGTAATTTCAATGAAGCGCAGTGCATCGCGGCACTGTCGGCGGTAACGTCTGATGTAACTTACAAGGAAACGCGCGTGACTCGGCACATATAAAATTTGCGAGCCGCGAGTGAAATTCGAGTCGTCGCTCCGAATCGGCAGAAATCGATTTAGGTACAGGCCGCAAGCGGCTTAGAACCGAAGCAAAGTCAAATTCGAAGGAGGATCCGGAGCGGCTATACTTTCCATTTCTTCCCAGGTCAGGCTAAGGAAATATTCGAGAAAATTCAGGGCGCAGCCAGTCGCGGCTCGGTCTCGGCGCAACGAGTCAAACGAGTTTCGTCGAATCGGCCGCCCCCCTGTGCAGAAAGCAGTGCAATACTCACGCAGAGCCGTGCGCTCCCCGCACTGCACGTTAGCCGGTACGTCGCAGAACTCCTTCTTCGGATTGTCATCCCTGAAGACGAGACCGTCCTTGCAGAGCTTCTCCTCCGGCTGGCCGTCGACGCAGGCATAGTAAAGGTCGCACTGCTCGGGATCGGGGTAGAAGCCCTTGGGCTCGGGGCAGCGGAACTGCGTCTGCGCCCCGGCGAGACGGCCGGCGACGGCGAGCAACCCGAGGATCGGGAGGAGCGCGACGAATCTCGGCATCCTGGCGGCGATCGAATTATATATCCGGACACGGTGCGTGGCTGCTACTGCTGCTGCTGCTGCTGCTGCTGATTGCTGCTCTCTGCTGAGGTGGCGATCTCGTGGCTAAGCGGACGACTGGTTTCGCTCGACTGCGTTTTCACGTTGCCCGCCCGGATGGCAGTTGCATTTCACAAAGGCCCCCCCCGGCAGCCCCCTCTCCTACACCCCCTTTCTCCGAATTCACCTATCGCACCGAGAGCCGCGGCGCTCGCTCACTTATACCAGAGCTTCGACATTCGGTGAGGTTTGCCAACGCGCTCTAACACAATGTTGAGAGGCCCGGCCCGAGGCTCCCCTCTCTGGCCGCTCGATCGCGCCGCTGCCGATCGGGGCAGAGAAAAGTTCTGCCGGGTAGGACGAGGCGGCGAAGAACCGAGAGATTTGCATCTCTGGGAAGATTGTGCTTCGGGTGGGGACAAAAAGGAAGGAGCTTTTCGGAGAAATGACGAGAAAAATTTCGTGTAAGCTCGGAAAGCGAGCTTGTGCGTCTATGGATGTGTTTATTTTAAGGGAAGAAATTAAAGTATATTTTTGAAGGTCCTATTCGGTTTAAATATTTTTTCAACGTATAATATACGTTAGCTTGACGAAATCATTGCCGGTCGGTGACAGATCTAACATTATTTTTTTCTTATTTTTACCCTTATACTTTCAGTAAGAATGTACAATTTTTACAAGTATAATTAAACTATCTTAGATGCAAATTTTTCAAATTAAAGTAATAAAAGCACTGAAATCCTAAAATATGAAAGAAGCAAGTTTTTTTAATAAACTCATTTTTATTTAAAAACAATGCAAGCATTTTTCAGAATAATTTTAACTATATAGAAAGTGCTGGAATCATAAAATGGAAAAGCGACAAGTTATGTATTAAAACCATGTTAGATATAAACATCTACCTAATATTAATTTGTTGTTTCTCCGGTCTTCGAAATTGTGACTCAGCACTTTCAGTATTTGATTTTACTCTTCATTGTATCCATATAATCAAGTTCTATCATCTCGAGCGAGTGGGAGCGAGCGAGAATTTTGGCTAGTTTTAAATTAAAGTAACGAAAGTAGTGAAATCCTAAAATATGAAAGAGGCAAATTACTATCGCCAGTTTTTCTGTAGAATAGCAGTCCTATATATTTCAAGGTTTTGATAATCTGTGCCAGTTTTATTGTAATTATTCTATTTTGATTGTAATTATTCGATAGAGAGTTATCGGTATTATTATTTAAGTATCTTCAAAAAATCTGAAGAATTATCTGCAATCGTGCGTGCGAAAATCCTGCAGAAAAATCTGTAGATCCTCTTCCTAAGGGAATTATTTGTTACCAAAAAAAATGAGCGTGCTAACTTGAACAATTACTTTAATTTGAAAAATTTGCATCTAAGGTAGTTTAATTATAGTTGTAAAAATTGTACATTCGTACTGAGAATAAGGGTATAAGTATTCAATAATGTTAGATGGAAACTACTCAGACTTGACTCCTTTTTATACTTTCGTAAAAAGTAAATTTTAAAATATAATATATATTTGTAATATACGCAATAACTCAATACCCATAAACGCAAGAGTCAGAAAATAACCTAGAGTCAGAATAGTCCAACTACAAGAAAAAGACGTAGATAAGAATGAAATAACATAGAAAATAACCCATATATAAAGTCATTAAAAATAAAAGTCCTTTACTTTCACAAAACTTTAATTCACTTACTATGTAATCAATCTAATTATGTTTATTGCACCTATACAATCTGCACATGTAATATGACTGAATGTTTAATCATGAACATAAATAAAAAAATTAAAAATAGAAAAACATCTGAGAATAGTTTGATTTTCTTCCCTGAGAAAATATTCTTGAAACTTAAATTCTTAAAACGAGTAATACCTGATTTAATAATTTTTGCAAATAAATAATCGAGTGAAATAATATGTGTTACGAAACACAAATATACGTAACAAAACTAGATTAATTTTTGGAAATTCTTGTAACATCTAAACGATAAAACTGGTTTTCTAAATTTGTAGTTAATTTGCTATAAACTACTATATAAAAACATTTAATTTGAATAAGGAAGAAATACTAACAAACCACTTTTCTCATTCATTACGCAAGTTTACAAGTGCTACATCATTAATCAAATTTCAAATGTTTCTTATTATAAAAGACCCTTTTTTACCGATTGTTTTATCGCGATAATTAAATTTCTACGACATTTAAAACTGTACTCTTAAGCGTGTCTGTCGATAACTGACATAACTGTAAGGAGGTAACGTTATCAAATTCAGAAGAAAAATTACCGTATGGTAGAAAGTATTCTGATGCATGACAATCGATTTTCATACGAATGCCGAATACTTTTACAACCTAAAATTTTACTCTAGTCACATAATACGTAAATTCAAATTTTTTTTCCCTCTCAAAATAAGCATTAAAAATTAATTAAACCCAAATCAGGATATATTAAAAGTTATTCATAAAAAATTTCATGCAACCCGAATAAGGTAAGACATTCTTTTCCGCGTCCCTTCATCCCAGACGTATCCGAATTATGCAATAACCTTCCGTCAAATCCCAAAGACTAAAATACCCACGCCCACTTGCGGTACGAAACAATGACACCTAATCAAGTATAAGCCAACTTCCCTCGAGCGCATTGGAACAAAACGTTCTAAAGGAACCGACTCGGTGTGCCCCTCGTGTAATTCTTGCTTGCAGTCGTGTCCGCGCCGATTTTCGAGCGACTGGCCACGCCCGCGCGCGCGCGCGCGTGTCTTGTCAATGGCTTTGACACGCCGATTCTATGTTAATGCGCGCATTCTAAAATGCCGAGGCGCACCGTAGTTCGGGATTTTTTAGAGACTTATATGGGGTGAAAGACAGGTCAGGCCGCGTTGAAACGCCGAGCTAATAAGCCCAGGAGGGGGGAGTGGGGGGCCGCGGCCAGAAATGCATCTTCTTGAGGTGGGTCGAATTGATTTTGTCGGCGGGATAAGTCAACGTGTAATTTGTAGGTATGTTTGTTCTACGTTGGCGGTTAAATTAGCACTTTTATTTAGTGATGGTTTTAATTTTGATCCAAAACTAAATTAAAAAATTATTATTAATTTTATGATTTTGATATTTACCCTTTGAATCTGAAATTATCCTTATAAAAAACAATACTTTTTGTTTCTTATCTACATAAATAGTTTAGGAAATAATTTAAGACCTTAAAAACAGATTCTTAAAAATATTTGTATAGGTGAAAAATAAACATCTTTTTTTATTTAGAAATTTGGTTTTAAAATAATAAAATTTTATTACTATTATTGCTTGGACAATTTAAAGTTTCGCTAAATAATTTTGGAGCCAGGTGTAAATAGTTAGGTCATAATAAGTCTTTGCACGATACGATAATAAACGTTTTTGTCTTAAACGGCTCTTGACGAAAACATTATCGTACTCGAAACTATAAATATTAATTTCAAATTATTTTGTTGAAATGAAAGAAAGCACTATATTTAATAAATATAATCTTTTAAAAGTTTACATTGATGATAGTTATTGGCATGATTATAACTATCAGTAATCAATGGCAGATTATTGGTTTGTTGACACCTCAAACACTTATTGATTTTCATTCGATTTCATAATTCGAAAATTTACAGAATATTTTTATATTTTTATATAAGTTAAATTTCGTCGCGAACATAACACGTAAAAAAGCGGGCAAAACAAATAATTGAGACTGGCAGTGAATTACACGTCATGTTGAAATACAGCAAATTATTGTGCATTAAACTTGACTTACTTTTAATTGAAAATCAATGCCACGTGCATTATGTCGTAATTTTAACAAAATTCAGCGCACGAAAACAAAATCGTTATTCGCCAGTAAAAGTAAAAAAAAAAATATTTTCTCCAAGACATTGCACAATCTACCCCCAGGACTGTCGTAAAAAACGTTGCATCAAATACATTACTATTATTATTAAGTACTATTAAGTTTCGCCTCTGCAGAAGCATGGTTGTTTACGCACCATCTTAATAAAAAAAAGCAAAACAGAGCCTCCTCGTATCACCCGCAAATGGCTTAGCCGGCGTGCCTCCTCCAAGGTCCATTATTGACCGAGAGCCTGCTGGAGGATGAAAGCGGAACCGATTCGATAACGCGACTTTTACCGACTCCCGACGAACTATCGATCGTAACATCGAAAGTGTGCACCGACATACCCTCGGCCGTGATGATGAAAAAAAAAAAAAAAAAAGGCGGCGGCGGCGGCGTCCGGCATGATTTTATCACTCGAAGAGAGACAGAGAAAGTCGACGAATGCCAGCTGTCCGTTCGGCATGATCGCCCCTGCAGGCCTTCGGCCAGACGGTCCGGAGTTGCCGCCAAGGTCTTTTGTAAATGTGCGTTATCCTTGGCACCTAACGAAAGCAGGTCGGAAGTCGGCCGATGCGAGATGCTCGAGATATCTGGACTGGCTCTTGCGACAGTTGCGCGCTTTGCGCGTATACTTTCTTTTTCGCTTCTGTCCTGTAGTTCAAAATCGAGTTCGCGGGACGATTGATGGATTGTTTTATTAATGGTCCGAGAGAGAAGTGACCTAGTAAAAGTCGTCGATAAAGGGACTCGTTAGAGAAGAAAAATATTGATTTACAGGAAATTTTATTCTTTTCTATAAGAAAGTGTCGATTCGTTACATTACAAATGACATAATGAAACTCGGGTACAATACAGTGTTCTTCCACCGCCGAGTCACTCAAAATAATTCTTTTACATCGGACCACAAAGATAACTTTTACCGAAGCATTTCTCTCCGCACGATAATAAATTCCACGCCGAGTGCGCTCGAATAATAATGAAAAACTCGTTCTCCCATTCCCCCCCCCCCTCCCACACACACACACAATGCAACGGCGAACGAACCACCTTGCCGTAAATTTCCATGTCACTCGTAAACCGGCGCGCAAAGCGCGCGACGCCTGAATTTTCACGACTGCCCGAAAGATTTCGGCTAAATATAGATTCGCGGGAAAACGAGGGCCCAGACGGCACGCGGATAATGTCGTAATAGCAGAGTGCGGAGGTCCTTGCATTCGGGAATCGAGAAGTTCGGCTTTCTTGCGGCAGCGCGGAATAAAAGACACCAGAGACCTTGGACGAGTTAATATTTTTATTAATTACAAAACATTCATACATCTACAGGATATCGACGGTAAAACGAAGGTACAATGAGGCGGAGAGAGAGAGAGAAAGAGAGAGAGATATATTTATAACACATATTTATAATATACGGTGTCCCGATGCGGGACAAATCGGCGTCGTGGCGATGACTTATGGCTTCTTATCGTCGTCTTTATACCAGTCCTCGCTGAAAAAGAAAGCACAGACATTTGATTTTTTTAGTGCAGGAATAGGAACTTTCGAACTCGCGCGCGCGACTCCGTTTGCTTTTTTGGGAGAGCGCGGGCGCCTTCATATACATCCTGTTTGATTTTCTACTAGTTCGAGAAACGGGTTTTGTCCCGCGCCTGAATACATATACGTAGCGCATTTCATTGAAAGTGCGGGAGTTTTAAAAATGGCCGATACTAAAATTCCAGTGCGCGCCTGCGTTCGCTTTCTGTTTTTTTTCTTTTTTTCTTTTTTCGAAAAACGCTCTCGCTCTTACGTAACAATAAGTTGTTTTGAAAAAAAAAAAAAAAATGTTATCTCTTATCAATCGTTACGCCGCGAAAATCCCCCCAGTTACAAAATCGGTTTTTGCATGATTGCTACAATTTCTACTCCCCCCTTTTGCTTTTCCACAGTGAAATCAATTATAACGATTGGTTTTTTACGCGGCGCCGGCCGGACTTTTTCTTTCCGTGTCGTTAGAGCGAAAAACCACTCTCGGAGAAAGTGGGATTTAATTTGTATTTTTGAGAATGCTCACTTTAATACAAGTCTGAACGCTTGACTAAACGTTTCTTTAACGGGGCCATAACTCAATGTGCTATTACAGTTCAATGGAGTGATATTTTCACTTTTTCGAAAGGTTAAAAATCCCGACTAATCTGATTAAAGCGTAAACGTATCCAGTCGGACGTGTCATAAGATTTTAACGGCTATGAAAATTTCAGCTTTTCCCAACTCCCGACAAAAGGAACTTCGGGCAAAAAGTTTTACCAGGGCGAAAGCACCCGCGCTAATCTATACGTACGTTGAAGGCTTGAAAGTCAATCAAACAAGTCTAAGAATACGTATTCTGTGTGTCAGTCGTCGGCTTTATTTGTATTATGCAAGCTAACGTTTACAGAATCGGGGCGGTTCGGCGATTCGACCGTTGCGAGATCGAGTGCAGACAAAGCAGAGCTACGTACCATCCGGCGACGTTCTCGGGCGCGTCGCACCTCTGCTGGTCCTCGTTGTAGACGGTGCCGTCGCTGCAGCCCTGCTCGCGCGGCGTCACCCCGTTCAGGCAGACGTAGAACTTCTGGCAGTCCTCGGGGTGGGCGAACTTGGGGTGGTCCACCGCCAGGCCGCGACTGTCCACCCCCGCGTCCTTCGGGCACTCGAAGCCGTCCTTCAGCTTCTTGTCCACCGCTCCGCAGCCCTGAGGGGCAGTCGTTTCGTTTCAACGGGTTATTCGAGGCTCTCGCGCTTTTTCAAACGCCCGATGTATTACGATACCTTTCGTCCGGCGCTGTCCGGCCAGACGCAGGTGCCGCTGTACTCGTCAAAGTGCAGCCCGGTCGTGCAGGTGATCTCGATGGCCTCGCCGTCGATGCAGTTGTAGAAGATGTTGCAGACGGCCGGATCCGGATGCGCGAAGAATCCGTTCCTGCGCGGGCACTTCTTCGTCGGCTGGGGCGGCTCTGGAAATCGCAAGTTTACCTCTTACAGATAACCGACTGTACAAGCCTTTCTCGGCGATCGGAGTTTAAATTTGTTTTCGTCGCCTGTTTCTTTTCGTTTTTTTTTTCCTGCCCCGCGCGGTGTAACGCGTCTCGAGTAAACAAGGTGTCGTAATCGAGATCGCGGATTTCACCGGAAATTCCGGATGTCTGCGCGTCCGCCGCGTCTAATGCGACTATGTACGCGCGAGCGCGGGAAAAGCGGGCCGAGATACATAATCGGCGGTGAGTTGTGACTTACGGAGCTCGAGCCGGTCGCCGCAATCGACGTTAAAGACATGATCGCACTTGTTGACTTTCCGGTTCAGTGGGTCGAAGACCAGGCCGTCCGGGCAGTACTTCTCAATGGGCTGCCCGTCGACGCAGTCGTAGTACTTGTCGCATTGCTTCGAGTCCTCGTACTGGCCGTCGTCTTTAGGGCAGTTGAAGGCGCCGTCTGAAATTTGGGGAATTGCAAAGTTTTCATATACAAACCTTTCTACGGAGTAACGTAATCAAACGTTTCTGTGCTAAACTAATTCTAGTTTCTTTTTGCTACCTGTGCAAAATTCATGTTTACTTTACTTTCGTCATTAACTTACTCCAGAAAATGAAGTATTTACAAAAATACGCGGAAGCGCAGATTTTATAGACTGACGTCTGACCAGAACCAGATTTACTACTAATTAAAAAAAATTCGCTTTGTTCGCTAATCGTCATTCCCCGCCACGCGATAGTTCGCGTCGCAATTCCTCCGCCACAAATTCATTCCCCAAAGAAGCGTAGATAACGAAAAATATCGCGAGGAACATCTGCCCCCGGCGGCGCAGTGAATCCGGGCGCCGAATTTACGTAATTCCCGGGGTTCGACTCTCTCGGCGCGAATATAACATAACCGTTTCGCATGAATTTTTCATATCCCCCACGGCGGCGGCGGCGGCGGCGGCCGCTGGGCTCGAAATTATTTTACGTAACCACCCCGCGGAGCCGCGGAGAAAGAGCCGAGCGCCGCGTTCTGACATTTACGCTTTAGAAAGTGAGCGCGTACACTGAGCGGTGGCGCGCGCACGCGCGCTCACGCCTAGAAAACTTCGAATTTGTGAGCCTTTGTCGAATTCTCGGAGATTCGAGACGAGGAGCTTTTGCGAGGCTCGAAATCTTCGACTTTTTTGGGGGAATACTTGTTTATTGGCAATATTGGGTCGCTGCGAAAGGTTCATTTCGACGTGAGGAGTGAATGAACAAAAGTTTAATGAAAGCAATATTAGGATTAATATGTTGGATCATTATGTCTTTTTTTTTTTTTTTTTAAATAATGAATAGTTTTATTTTTAGACGATGATACTTTGGAACGCATAAAATTAAAGTATGTTTTTTGTAATAACTGCATTACGTAATTTATAAAGATGAAAGTTATAAAGACCTACGTCTCAGCTTACATAAACTGTCCATCGGCATTTCAATCAGTTTCCAGAAAGTAATTTCTAATTTACGACGTAAAATTCGCAGCCGCGAATTCAAAAAGTATCACGAAACAAGGAAAAACTCGAATTCCCACAGAGCCAACGCACCGAAGCTCCAACCGTACGGATTTCCACGGCGCGCCGATCGAATTCTCCCCGGGTTTCAATTAATTAAAAAGAGCTCGGGAAAAGGAGCTCCTATAACGGTCCGTCCCGTCGGCACGTCTACGCATTAGGCCAACGATGCCGCGCGGCATTACGCAAAGCCCCGGGCAGCCGTCGGGAGAAGAAAAAGGGTCGTTGACTCGGGGACTCGGGAGCCGCCGTGTACGCGTATGCAGACGTGATATACCGGCGAAATGTCCTTTCTCCCGTCGGAGCGGCACGCAACTTGCTATGCACACGCTCGGTAACCGCGTCGACTGGCCTAATCGATTCGATCGCTACTTTCCTGCGGGGTTTACACTTTTTTTACCGGGCTTTTAACGTCGAACGACGTTTAGAGTTTGAAATGAGATGATTCGGCGCCGTGCGCCTGTTTTTTTTTTTAAACTGCGTTTCTTTTTGCGGGAAGAAAACTCGAGATTTTATCGTGCAGGTATAACCCATACTTGGTATTGCGCTACTTATAAAAAAAAAAAAGGCAAATGGTAAAGATCTCGAAATGAGGTGCGTTAAAACGGTCAAAAAAATATATATATACTCACAGGTCGACGCGGCGATGGCGAGCAAGCAAACGAGGAAGATACACACCTTGGCCATCTTTTCTCTACCAAAAATCAGAATCGAAAAGTGAAAAGGAAGCTCTCCGCGAATCACGGAAGCGGATCTTCTACAGTGCCGAGGAACTCACGGAAGTGAAGAGTGTCTGAACGGCGTTTTTCGGTGCTTCCCGGTCCCGCGTCGAGAGAAAAGTTCGTCTCCTCGCGTGAAAGACTGCAAGCGAGGACAGTCGATCGGCGGGTATACTTTGTCATCCCCCACCTCGCATTTCCCCACTTTCACACTCGGCGGCCGGCGGGCGGCTCGAGATCCTGGGCACGGACCGCTGTGCCTGCTCGGCGCGTACGGGTGCCTATAGTTTTTTTTTTCCTTTTTTTCGACTATACGCGCGCCGGCGGCGTTCTTTCTTTTCGAGCGAGAGAGAGAGGTAGGGAGGGAGGGAGGGAGGGAGGGCCACTTCTTTTGCACGAAAATCGCCGAGCGCGAAGAGGCAAAGTCACGGCGAATCCGGGACCTTGAGGGAGCGCGTGGCTTAAAAATTAGCCTGCTGCAGGTTGGGATTATTGTTATTGAGGGGAACTTTGCTGCGGCTGCTCGCGGGCTCGAATTCTGCCGTGGAATGTCCGGGGGATAAGATTTGAGAAACGTTGTGCTTGGGAATAATTGTGGTTCGCTGCGCCGTGTTTTTTAAGAGCTTTTGAAAAGGTTTTAAGGCCTGCACAATTCCATTCAGTCCTTTGGGCGATGCAGTTTATTTTAGAATGTAATTGGGCAGGGGTATCTTCGCTAAAGTGATAAGTTATTCAAGAAATTTCACGTTTTGTTTCGACACTAAATTTCTATAGCAAATACGAAAGCCTAAGTGGTATTATTACGAAGCATTGTTTCTCGCATTATTTGCATTTCATGCATTTAAAGGGAATGTTTAATAGACACTTAATTTCACCTTTAAATAAATTTTATTTCTGTAATTAATAGGCTCATAAGCCCATGTATAATTGTAGAGAAAGGTGTATAATTAATGATTAAGCGAAAGTAAAGATTCTCAGTCAAAAATATCGTCTACAAAGAAAATCAGTGCCCATAAAATTAAAAAGTATAATAATCTGTGCATGTTTAAACAGTTCCAGTCTTATTCAAAGTGTGATTAATCAATTTATAAATCTTCAAAAGTCTCGACAAAACTTACAGCTTTACAAGCTTACAAAATCGGATTAATTTACAAATCTTCGAAAGTTTTGACAAAGCTCTTACAGCAGGAAATCAACTTTCAAAACAAAAATACTTTATCTGAAATTAAAAACCGCTGCCAATTCATTGGCACTTAGCTTTCTCCTAACTAATTTATCGTTCAAATATTATCTCCGAGATTCATTCAAAACAATCGATTTCAACAACATTATTTCAAACTATTCTATATTTAATTAATTATTTATTTTGCATTATTATTTTATTTTTCTATATCCATTTTAGAATTTAATGAACAGCAAACAAAATTTAAATAAAAATTTTGTTATTGAAATATTTAAAGTCCTAAAAAACAGAATTTTTGAAACTCCATGCGCAAAGCTCGATTTCGCGCAAGTTTAAATAAAAACGCATGCGCTAAATCAAGCTTTGTACAAGTCGTATCAAAAAATAATATTCAATACAAGAGCAAAAAAGTGATTTTAACCTAGTGTTACCTTTTCGCACTATCTTCGTTTTGAAGAAAATTAAATAAAAATTTCCAGTAAATTGAATTTTCTCTAGTAATTATCAGCCAAAGAAAAGTAATTTTTTTATGAAAATACTAAAAAAAGTGGTATTTTCATTAAATTCATTACTAATGAATCATCGAAAATTTAATTTTTTTGAAATGATATCCAAATATATAATATCTAGGCCTTTTAATTTTAAGCGTTTTGAATATTGTTTCGAAGCATCACAAACGGTGGTAAATCCATGTAAGATGTTTTTAAGGTGTATTGGTTATACATATTGTTCAACTTGTAAGGAAAACCAGCAATTGTACTTTTTACATAGCCAAAATTATATCGTTGCAGAAAAGGGATGTAATTGAAGTATAAAATTTCATATGCATTATCTATCTTCAATATATCGTGAAATTTAAAAACTTTTGATACCAAGCATAAAGCAAAATTTATTCTACATCGTAATGATAAAGCCGTGGACTTTTTTAAAACAGAAGTAATAAACATTTGGGTTCTGGAGAATTATGCGATATTTCAATTAAATTATTAATCATGCCAAATTGTCTAATATTTTATTCTTTTGATTTTGCATTCATTTTATTTGAAAATTGGAATTTAGCATTATTTTATCCACAAACAAATTGTTTTCTGTGAAAATTGTTATTTGGTACAGTAACGAACGCTGACCTATGCTGCGAAAGATATTACCAAGCATTAAATCAGCTTTAGGGCAAATTTTAAAAAATATTGAAATCTTTTGTATTAAGCTCATATTTCTATTAGACGAGGGACTGTAGAAACTTCTTACTTGTAAAATTTTCCACAAGACTACAAGTGTAGTTTCAAATTACTTTCTATAATTCAAGGTTTTCTTCCAAAAAAGATAACATCAAAAACAAAATTGGACGAAAATAAAAATAAAGAGTGCAACTCGTTACAAAAATGTTTAATAACGTTTTAAGTGCTTAAAACTGTTTTATTTTCTTAGGGAATTTGAAAAAATGGAAAGGAAATAAATAAAAAGTCTTAATTTTCTTATTGGTTATTTATATTATTTTGTATTTTTCATTTCCAATAAATATGCTTAAACAAGACGTGCTGTCGTGATAACGTTCAAAATGGCTATTTTGCATGAAAAGATTTGAAAAATCGCACGAACTTATTCAGCGAAATAACATATGCAACTCTTTACTGCAGTTATTAAGATACCAAATAGTTTGATCAATATAAACTGGATGTGCAGTAAAGAATCATCTAACTACGTTATGGAGTTTATTACCAAAAAGATTCCTTTGCTTTTTTTGATTGCTACAATTATTAAATTTTTTTAATTCAATCATCTTTATTGCATGAAAAGTAAATTAATATTAGTAAATAAGTTTATCATTTATTTTTTCCTTGTACATTTCCAAATTTATTTAGTTGAATAGATTTTGTGCAAAAACACAAAGCAAGTGCAAGATACTTTATCCTTATTTTATTGTACATTTTTCCCAAATAAATATTACGCTTGCTAAAAAGCATCCAATCAATACAACCATAGTACTTATTTTAAGGTCTATTTTTTGATCATTATTAAATCTATCCTTTAAAAGATCAACTTTAGTGTTTGCAATAATTGAACGTGAAGCTAGTGCTTGTGGAATACCCGATTCTAGTATATATTGCGTCTCTACCTCAAATTTTTCAATGAACGGTGATGCAGATTCATATGCGTATGATTTGAAATCGTGTCTAAATGATACATCAGCAGCTAATTTCACCAGCGGTTGTTCCTGATAATTTAAATTACATTTTATAAAGTATTTTGCCCTCGAATCCGAAACAATACAAGCCGTGTCCTTATTGTTTATCAATAGTTTTACACAATATTCGTCATTTTTAATCGGCCTAGCCCTTGAAAATAATTGCCGCACTTCATCATTATCGTTTTCATCTTTTTTAAAAAGTGTATAGATATTAAATTTAGCGCTTATGATGTCGTCTATTGTTCTTAAAGATTTTTCAGTTTCAACTATTTTGATATCAGCCAATTTACCAAATAAAGTAGAAGAATAGTTTACGGACAGTAACGCTATTGTAATAAAAATTATTCTTTCAATTGTTTTTCGGGGATGACTTGTAGGAATTCCGATAACAATTTTTATTATGTTCAGGGTTCCCCATTGATCTCGTTGAAACCTAAACAATTTTATTACGACAATAAAAAAAATTACGATTAATGGAAATAATAAAATATTGAAGGCGGTATCGAGGGATACGTCAATTCTTGAAATTGGGCAAACAGGTACTAATATTACTAATTTAGCATCATTCGTTACTCTTCCTAACAGAACTTTCTTGGATATCAGCCATGGAAACCGAACATTTATAGGAATTACATTTACCATATTATTTTTTAACTTTTCGAAACAATTATAGATAGCTTTATCCACGTTTTCGTCGAACTCAGGAATAAGATTTAAATTAAAATTTAATTTTTGAGAAATCAGTTCTGCATAAATAAAATCAATGCCATTGCAATACATCTTATTACTTATATTTTGACAGGAGAGTAATGGTGGCAAATGAGTAACGCACATATTCACTGGATACTGATTTAAATCTTTTAATTTATCAGGAAAACATTCCATTGGATCTTTTAAGTAGCCAGTATTAAAATTGTTTGTAAATGGATTGTAATTATAAAATTTAATTTTATCCACGTTGAATTTTAAGACTGAAAAGTCTAAAAATTTTAGAGCCCAAGCAAAAAGTAAAATTTTTTCAATTTTTTCATCCAAGTAATGTTTTTTATCATTAATTATGAACAAACATCTGGGTCTTACTGCACGAGGCGATATAAGAATAATATAATTTAAAATATTGCTTATCTCTTCATAAAATTCAGGATCTTCATGATAAAAAATGACATACATAGTCGAACTTCGTAGGCTTCGGTTTTCTGGTATTTGCAGTGATCGGTCGTCTTTTAAAGATGGCATTTTCTCCGGATTTAATATAATAGTGGGATGTTGACATTTTATTGCTTCTAAAAGAAAAGCTTGTGTTTCTAAGTCGTAATGATCACTTTTAAATATTAATATAGTGATATGATGCACTTTAAAAGTATTGCTTAAATTGAATAAAACGGTATTCATTTGCAAACCAGCTGCAGTATTACTTATTAAAGCGTTTCCAAAAATAATTAGTATTATATTACAGGGTATGGTACACATTATTTAATATTCTTGGATAAATAAATCTTTTTAATTATACAAACAAAATAAAAATGGATCTTCATGAACCAAGTATGTAAGAGTTGCAAACGAATGTTTCTCAAAGACTAAAAATAAAATATAAAATTAGTAACTTTATGGATTTTTACTAAATGGTGAAACTAAATTACTACTAATTTTTTAAAACAAAACTGTGTAGTTCTTGAAGGAAGAAAGGAAAGAAAATATATTAAAATATCGGAAATCTTTAGTAAACTACTTTACAGTATATTAAATAAATGATAATTTTAATAAGCTAGCAGAAACATTTTATTTTAAGAGAAAATGTAAATATTATACATTTTTTGAGAAAAGTGAATTAAATTTTTTCTAGTAATTAGTAGCCAAAGAAAAGTAATTTTTTTTATTTGATTTGAACTACATTGCTGAAACTAACGTAAACAATTATAACATATCTTTTAGAACAAGTCCAAAAATTACTATCACAAAGCTTCCTCTAAAAGGAAGCAAAAAAACGTCTATTTTTCACGGTGGTCATCCATCATCCTTACTTTTACTTCGCTTTTCTAATTTTACCTCCCGCCATAGGGCCGAGGAATTCAAGTCGGACTTTCACTCCCTGCAGTTCGGCTTCTTATTCCCTCTCCGTTTAGCTTGTCATTCCTCCTCCAGAACTTTCTCACTCGTCTCTTCGTCGATCTGTGAAAAACTTGCCGTCTTATACATTAGCATTTCTCCGAAAAAGAATCGACGTATTCCACGCGCCGAGTAGTATAGCGTGGGTCATTTACATTGTAAATTAATCAGGAGTCAAATTAATTTATTGCTCATTCAAAAGGCTTGTCTATTTTGGGTGTTTTTTTTTTTTTATTTTCGTTGCAAATTTTACATACGTCGGATTTCTACAGCCGCACACGTTTTTATACGTATACGCATATATAAATACATTATGCATTCGATTAACAAAAAAAAAGACTATACAAAGTGTAACGCCTCGGGTGTTTCATATATCTCTTTTCTTCCTTCTTGGGCGAAGGCAGTAGTTTATTTATCGTACAAAAATTTCCTTAAACTTTTCTAAGTATACATTATTATTAGATACTTCAGTCTTTGTGCCTCCTGTAGAACTGTAACATCCTGCCTGCAGCTCTAATCTTTTGATTCGAGGCACAATGAACGTCCGCGATGTTGCGCGATATTATTGCTGGAGGGGATCGAAAGTAAAAAAAAAAAAAAAAGGATGCAAAGCGCTTAATTCTCCGCAGCGTCTTGGCCTCCGCGCTTCTGTCCCTTTCTGCGACTTGAGCCGCTGGTTTTGGTTTTCGGTGGAGGGTTCTCCAGAGCGTCCAATTCGGCGTCGGTCAGAACTCCCTTGTACCAGTCCTTACTGCAATTTTAATGCAAGGGATTAGCGATGTATTTAAGCAGTTTATAATTTTTTTTATTAGTTTTAAATGCTTTTAATTTGCAAGCGCGGTAAATTTAAAATTTGTTTTTTTTTTAAAAGCAGTAGAGAAAACTCGTACACTGTGTTCATTATATAAAGGTATTAATGCTGCAATTTGCAATTAAATTTCATAATTTTACACAAAATTATATATACAGTTCCAAATTTTTACTTCGAATCTTGTTTTCTAGAACTTACATATTCGGTGCTTATATAACGCTCCTCTGTAGCTTTATAATTTTAAATGTTGATTAGGTGGATAATTTTTTCATCTCTATATTTCTTGTAAAATATGAAATATGAATATAAACTTTTATAATTATACAATTTTGTAGCACATTACTCATTCTGAATTGTTGATTATTATTCACACGATTATTGTCCGGCAGCGTGATGTGACCCAACCAATAAAAGAAAAACGTCGAACTCACGAAAGAAATTTCCGTGTGTTCGACGAAAAAATCAAGCAAAAAAAAAATAACAAATTACCACTCGGGAATCTTGCGGGCCCAGTCGCACTTGCCGGTGCTCTCGTCGAAGGCCTGCCCGAGCTTGCAGCCGCTGCGCCTCGGCGTCTCCCCGTTGATGCAGACGTAGAAGAACTGACAGTCCTCGGAATCGGGGTACCTCGGATGGGTCGCGGCGACGCTCTCGTCCACCTTCGGGCAGGTGAAGTTGAAGAGCTCCCGCGAGCCGCAGCCCTTCTTCTGAGCCTCGTCGGGCCAGTTGCAGATGCCGGTCTTCTCGGAGAAGACCAGGCCGTCCGGGCACTTGATCATGTTGAACTTGCCCTCCACGCAGTAGTAGAACGTGTTGCAGTTGGCCGGGTCCTCGTGTGCGAAGTAGCCGTGCTGACGGGGACAGTGCGCCGACGGCTTCGGTGTCTCTGTCGGTCGGTTTTATTGGATTTTAACATTTTTAACTTGTATTTTCGACAGAATTCTAATTCAATTTCAGAGTAATTATGCAGTATATAAATAGAGTCATTTTTAATAGAAACATTTTCTCCGCTTAAACGAAATTACCGATAATATTTTACAGTCTTTTTATAACGACGGTTGTACTATTCTTATTACGCTTATCACCGCCTCCTTAAAAGTTTTCGAAGACGTTCGAGCTCGAAAATCATAAGCGATCGGTGCAAAAAAAAAACTTACGAAGCTTGGGCCTCTTGAGGCAGTCAATGTTGAACGGCAGGTCGCACTTCTCGTGCATGGGGCTAAAGTCGTTGAATACGAGTCCGTCGGGGCAGAGCTTCTCCTCGAGCTGTCCGTCCCGGCAGTCGTAGTACTTGTCGCACTGCTCGGCGTCGGGGAAGTAGCCGTTCGGCTCCGGGCACTGATCCGTGAAGTCCTCGTCGCCCTCGGCTGCCTCGCCCAGATCGGGATTCACTTGAGTCGGCTGCTTTTTGTACAGAGCCGAGCCATGCTTGCGCCTGTTTATCTCGGCCGCTTCCTCCTTCCGTGTCAGGGACGATTCGGCACCTGTTCATATATATTTTCACCGTTAATCAATGCGAATTTTTCGGGCTTTTATTTTTATTGCAGATGCAATCCTCATTGTTTTCAGCGACTTTTTTTGCTAGAGCTAACGACTCGAAAGCGCGAAGGAAAGTTTCTTTTGTTTTAGTTTTCGTCATACAATAGGGTCGCTTTGAATATTGCAATACAAAGATGACGACTGATGCAACAATCCATTTTAGTGCAGCTAACGTGCAATACTGTCTGCGGTTTCTCAATGTCTGATGTATTACATTACAATGCTGGATGGAAACCAGTTTTCTGAACTAAATAAATATTAAACGCAGGAAAATTTCCTTCCCTCCCGAACGCATCAAGAATAATTAATAACAGCCATCGTTTCGTCAAAATGTGCATTGAATTCCCCGCGGTCGAAAAGTGCAATGCGTCCAAGGTGGCCCCGGGGATATGTCTCATTAACGTTCGCCATCCTTGAGTTTCGGCGATCGATAAACGATCCGGATCCGTCGCGAAGGAAAAAAAAAAAAAAAATCAGTCCGCGTCCAATGCTGTCCCACGAGCTTCCGACGCGCGTATCGGGCGAAAAAAAAAGAGAGAGGGGTGGGGCCTCTCCCGCAGACGACCTCGCGCGATCGTCCCTGAAAGAATGCGCGGTCGCGGTGTGCGGTCGACCTCGCCAGAGAAAGAGAGAAAGCGCGACGACGACGCGCGACCGGTCGTGTGTAGTTCTGCAGCTTTTCTTTGCGGGAGGATTTTACCTTTGGTAAAGCGCGACTTCTCTCCTCGCGAGGCATGGTGAATTATAGGAGCCGCCGCGGCTTTCCTCGACAGTTTTTCGGATCGGGAGAAACGGGGGAACGAGATTTAATGGCACTCATTTTTGCTGACCTCTAAGCAGAGGTTTTCATCGACTGCCGATATGCGATTTCTTTGGAGCTTTGAAGAATTTTCAAGTAAAAAATTTTTGAGTTTAAAAACTGTCATCGTCTAATGGATCGAGATGAAGCTCTAAATTTCATCGTTGACAAAAAAAAAAGGAATTTACAATCGACAGAGAGCCGCGCATCGGAAGCCGCGAGTGCAGCCGCCCAGCGACTTTCGCCGACTCTCCGAGCGGCGCGCGAATTTATCACATCCCATTATCGGAGCTTTCCCCAATTACCGGCGAGCGAGCGAGCGAGCGAGTCCTTTGTGTTAGGCGCGAGCGTTTTCCCCGCTCCTCTCGGCCTGGCGACGCGTCGCCGCAGTTTGTCGTCGCTCTTGGAATGCGGCGAGCGGCTCTCGCCGACTCTTAGAATGTAAAGTTCAAGGTGGATGCCTTCGGCTAGCCATTTCTTTTTTTTTTCTGGATTCGGCCCAATTGCTTTCTACTGCTTGACTTTTGCGCGGCTGACTTTCGATCCACTGATTTTGGTCATCAAAGCTCATCCCGTATGAATTTCTTGCGGATTTGGATGTTTCGCTGAAGTGCAGAAGTGAAATTGGCATCCTAATTGTTTAAAAACTAGTACTTTTGAGAGAAAAAAAAAACTAACCCTGCGCTAATCTAAAATGAAATTCCAAAAGGAAGGCGAAAGTAACGGCTTGCGAAAGGTTTGAGAGATTAGCTGGTAAAGCAGCGCTCTGCGTTCTTAGCCTCGATAAACCGCGCGAGATGCACGCGAGAAAGTCATCGCGTTCTCCCCGGAGAAAAGAGCATCGTTCTCGGCGGCGAATAGCCCAGGGACTCACCGAGCGCCAGCAGGCAGCAGCAAACGACGGCCAGGAACCTCATGGTGGCGTGAGCCTCTGCCGAGAGCCACTGGAAAGTCTCCCTCTTCGGTGGAGAGAGAGAACGAAGGAGACAATGGGCGATGGGAGCGCGCGATCGAGCTGTGTCGGATGTGTCGGATCACTAGAGGCTACAACTGACTGCCGAACGGGACCTCGTGGGCCTTATATGCGTCCCCACCTGAGGCCCCCGAGGAGCGAGCGCCCGGCCGACTGCCGAGGCGCGGGTGTTGTAACTCGGCGCGCAGCCATGACCGCGGCTGTGCGCGCCTCGCGTGCCGAGACGTTCAGCCGATGATCCTGCACGCCGATGCGCCGACACTGCGTCCGTTAGCCTGTCGAAGCAGTTTTTTCATTGCGGGGGGGCAACGCCCCCATCGGCTTGTCGACGAGCATTGCGATAGATTTAGTTGGGGGGATTTTAGGGTTAGCTTCTTTATTATTAGGTAAACAGGGAGATTATTAGTTGAAGTTTAGGGTAGAGGAATCGTTGCTTTGATTTTGCAGAGTTTATCGTTAAAGGGAAGTAATTCCATTGATTGATTACAAATTTAATCTGGTTGAGCTTAGATTTATTATGAATTTGCTATTATAAATTATTATCAGTATTAATTGGATAATAATGGAGAACAATTTAATGAAGTCGCTTTTTAATACTGAATAATGTTCAAAGCTTTTCAGGTCATTTCTCTATTAATTTATCAATCATTTATATGCAGAAAATAATTTATCATTGTCGTATTCAAATGAGAATGTGTAAATGAAACAAAAATTTTAATTATAAAAATGCAATGATTAGCATTCAACAAAAGTAGTTATTTGTCAGTTTAAATAAAATTCAATTTCTATATTTATAAGCATATTTTTAATCAATGTTATAAAGACTTGTAATTAATTAAAAATTCTACATACAAGGATGAGCGCTCTGCTATTACAATGAAAATTTATGGCGATGGCTTTTCTTTACAGTTATAAAAGAATACGTGCTTCTGTTTCCTAATTTATTCTTTTCCTAAAAATAGGAAAAGAGTCAACTATAAAATTGTCGTACAATTAAGAATTTAAACGTATTTTTTAATAATTAAACGTTCATTTGAATGTTATTAAATAGAAAAATTGTTTTTAATCTAGAATAAATAAAGACGAGAAATACAGTATAATGCTTGAGATTATTGTACTTATGCTAAGATGATTGAATCAAGAATCTGGTAGTCGTATTCAACACACAAATATGTGTATTTTTCACGCTAAAAGAATTTCCATCCCGCACTTTTCTGAGAGGGTCAGGTATTCGCGAAACGAAATATGCGATTCTTATTTATAGAATCTAACTTAAAGTGGCCAGGCGAGTTTCGCGAGTATTCAATTTACTCGAAAGTCAATGTGGATTATCGTTTTATTTTTTGTATAATTTTTAGCGAAGGATACGAGAATAATCTGCGTGGGAGTCAATGTCCTAAAATGGAGGAAACATTTCAAAGAAATCGTTTGCTTTCTCAGAAAGTTAAAGGAACAAGACACTTTTCAGAAGGAATTCTGCCTTTATGAGTTAATCCTTCAAATCCTTTGAGTATAGCTTTATTCATCTTCAGAAGTACGTAAATTTTTATTTTATTCAGAAAGAATTCTGACTTTATACATTACTTCAAATCTTTCAAATAGCTTTATTCATTTTGAAAAGTGCGTACAGCAGAATTACTTAACTTATGTAAAATGACTCTATAATAAAGCAGAAAAAAATAATTAAGACTGATATTCCAAAATATGTTTATAAAGTTGACTCATCATATTTTTAATAACTAACATTTAACTAACGTAAATATGTCAAATGTCTGTGATTAATCGAAACATTGGTTTGAAATTTTGACGCATAAGGTAAAAAAGCGGGGAAAGATGCCAGCTTGGGGAAGACGCCACAACGCAAGATTTTCTTTGTAAAAAAATCGCAACAAGTGCTTGATAGATTTGTTTATTATGATTTTCTTATTCAGTCGCCTAAATACTTCAGTATTTTAGCATCATTATCAGTTTCCTTTCGAGCAGCATTGAAGCTAGTAGCTCTTGATCGAAAATTTGCAACAAATTGAAACATCATTCTTCAAGCTTTGGTTTGTAACATCGTTAAAAAAAGACGTTAATTAGATAATTTAATAAACTTTAATAAAACACCACCATTAAAAGTAAAGAAAATAATCTTTATTAGATTAAATTCATTTTTTTTATTTTACAGTCAATTAGGGGAAGATGCCACCAACTATTATTATTTTTTTGTTAAAAAACATTAAAAGCATTTATTGAGAGAAAAAATCGCTGCCAATTCATTGGCACTTGGCTTCCTCCTAACTAATTTATCATTGTTTAATTAATTATTTATTTTTGTATTATTATTTTATTTTTCTATGTCCATTTTAGAATTTAATGAATAGCAAACAAAATTTAAATAAAACTTTTGTTATTGGAATATTTAAAATTCTAAAAAACAGAATTGTTGAAATTCCTTGCGCAAAGCTCGATTTCGCGCCAGCTTGAATAAAAATCATGCACTAAATCAAGCTTTGCACAAATCATATCAAAAAATAATGTTCAATACAAGAGCATAAAGGTGATTTCAACCTGCTGTTAACTTTTCACACTATCTTCGTTTTGAAAAAAAATTGATAAAAATTTCAAGTAAATTGAATTTTCTCTAACTACTATTAATCAAAGAAAAGTAATTTTTTGTATTTTATTTAAACTATATTGCTACAACCAATGTAAAAAGTCATAATAAAATAATAATAGTCATAAAAATATGACAGTACTATGTTATATATAATAATCGAGATACCGTACATAATTTAAAATCGTTATAAAACAGAAACTAGTAGATGAATTTCAAAAATTCCTTTTAATTTTGAAAGTTTCGATAAAAACGAAAAAAATAAATGGTCGATCATTGAAAGAGATCGATTATTCACTAAGATACAGCTATTCAAAAAATTGAAACAA
>JAWWML010000062.1:9759157-9823691 GCA_035047165.1 Ormyrus rosae
GGTCTTTGTTCGATTCAAATATCTCAATCCTATCATTAAAAAAAAGTAAAATTAAATTTTTCAAAAATCGAAAATTTTCGATAAAACAAAAACAAATAAGCTAAACAAAAAAAGATATTTTTTCCGCGATCACAAAAAAAAAGCAAAAAAAATGAGCCTTGAACAATGCAAATCCGTTCAATAGAAGCTAAGATCCAGGCTTATACATACAGACACACACACACGCACACATCCATACGGACATTTTTCAAAAACCATTTATTCTTGTTCCTGACACCTTCAACTACAATTATAACAGATTTTTCGTACAATTCCAAAAATTACTATCACAAAGCTTCCTCTAGGAGGAAGCAAAATAATTTATTGTAGTTATATTTTTAAGTTTAATACAAGTTAAATCTTGTTTGTAAGTAGGTGGCATCTTCCCGACCAGTGCGGGAATGATGCCACTTTCACGTCATAAACTTCAATTATTATTAATTATCAATTAATGAAATTTTTTTCAAAGAATTGTTATGTATTTATTAATTTATTGTGTTCTTTGTATATTTCAGTTATAAAAATGTTATTTCATTAATTTTTGAAATATTTATTTCACTTTTTTCCTTAAGTATGACATCTTCCCCCGCTTTACCTTATCCATAATAAAACCAGTAGAATGCAAAAAAAAAAAAATTTAATTTGATAAAATGTTATGTAAACATCGGAAACTTTGTACGGTAACTTGTAAATAAATATCATTCATATGCGTAAAAAAGCATTGAAATATTTATCATCTCTAGTGTGAACTTGATTCTTCATGCGTGGAATATTTTAAAAATATAAGAATCTCCTTATCAACGCTGTCTATATAGTAGCGTAACTTTCAATTCGAACGATTAAGCGAATCGTTTACCCAGTGACTTCAGCGGCGGCGAGCTTACAGTGTACTTTAACCTCACCTTCGTCAGTACTTAAATTTGCACAAAAATGACGGTAATTTGTCATTTTTCAATTTGATTATTTGCTTTATATTTTAACATAGATCAATTAATTAATTATGCATTCATTTCTGAATTCAGTCAACTCTGCGCTATGCTTATCGAGGTCTAGTCGTTCCAGTATTTACTCCCTTCAAAAGTAACAGGTAATTAATTAAGAAGCTTCGAATTTCTTTAATAAATTGAAAATTAATTTTATATCTAATGAATTTATTCTTTGTTTTTAAAAAAAGTGAAAAAGCAACGAACGCTTATCTGATTCCACGGTACTCGGATTATCTCAAATCCAAAAACATTCCCGGTGTTCTCGGTATGTTTATATATCATTTATTATTAAAACTTTCCATCAAATAAAATAAGCGAGGAGAAATGCGCATTTTACTAATCTAAATCGTTAAATACGACATTCGTATAAATTATTGCCAATATCATGTAAGCAAAATTAGCACGCTAATTTTTAGTGGAATTATTTTACTTGCTATACGAAGTGTCGAAAGCTCGTCGTCTGAAAATTGAACGAAACGTGACTTTTATTATTTGTGCATACGCAGTAAACGGCACGACCGGCGAGGGCATGACGATGTCCGTGAACGAGAGAAAAGAAATCGCCGAGGCCTGGTCAGAGGCTGCGCAGAGGAACAACCAGCACCTGGTGCTCCAAGTCGGCGGGGCCCCGCTGGCGGATGTCAAGGATCTCGTACATAATTTATATACAAAAAAAAAAAAAAAACAAAAAAAAAACAGACCACTCGGTCGGCTTGGCAAACGATCGTTAATTTTGAGATATTTTAGGCGAGCCACGCTCGAACCCTTGACGTAAGCGCCATTCTTTGCTTGCCCGAGCTGTACTACAAGCCGAGCAACGTGGAGGAGCTCGCCGACTACCTGACGGAGGTCAGCGAAGCCGCCCCGGAGACGCCGCTGCTCTACTATCATTATCCGGACATGTCCAGAGTCTCAAGTAGGTGCAGCTTTGATATTTGCAACGAGAATTCGTTTATCTTGATGTTGTGTGCAAGGGCCAAAGGTTATTACTTGGCACTTTAAGTTTGCACTTGTATATTACTTCTGGCTTTAGGAATGGAAAAAATTATTGATGAGATTGTGAATTTGACAGAATTATTATCAGCACGGTTTCAATGTCACGATTAAACGATAATATAGATATTTATTTGACGTAAATTTTATAATGATTAATTGTGCAGATTTTTATAAATTATAATTATAAAACTGAAATCATAAGCAAAATGTATATTTTGCACTTTAAATTCTAATACAACATAATTTTTTTAAGTCCACATGACCAAATTTTTGGAAACGGCAGCGTACAAAATTCCAACACTCGTTGGAATCAAATTTACCAGCCACAATTTGGCAGAAGCTACGCAAATTTTAAAAGTCGAAGACGGACGTTTTGTACTATTTCTTGGCAGCAACGAGGTAAGCAATCAAGGTTCACATTATAAAAAAATCATGCAAAAAATTCGTGAATCAGAGTCTGTATTTCATTAATGATATCGAAAAGCTTCTTATCAATATATGTAAAAAGTTAGCGTCTAGACGCAGTAATCACTTTTGCGAACAATATACTTTATTGAGAATAATAAACAAGAAAACTTAAAAAAAAAAAAAGCGCAACGGCCCAAGTACGGAAATATACAATTCTTTACGATACCGAGCTGATTCACGGATGTTGCATTTAAATTTCACGCGTTCGAAAGCACGGCAAGTCCGCCGAGCATTTCGGCGCAAAAGTCCGAGGCGATGCACAGAGAATTTTCGACGTTTCGCAGACCATACTACCCGGCAGCTCCGTGGGAATCGATTCCTTCATGCCGAGCATAACGAATTTATTTCCGGAGCTCGTTCAGGCCGTTATAAAGTTCAGCAAGGAAGGCGACTACTCATCGGCAAAAACAAAGCAGGAGAAACTGTTGCGGGCCTTCCACAGGCTTTCTCAATTAGGTAACTCTTTTGTTGATGTTTCGCGTTTTACGCGCTCTCCGCCGAGCCTCCTGCATCGATTTACCTTATATGCGTCCTCCGATCGCACTCCACGGCGTACTTTCGATTATTTCGGAAAATATAGGGGGGTAGTGACTTCTGTCGCGAAAACGATCATTTTATTGAAAATGTTGGCTTTTTTACATTCTTGCTCGTGCTTTAATTACATAATGATGCTTTATCATTTTATAATCATCTCGTGAATTAAGCAGTTTTACTGATTAGCAATCACCCCGTTCCTTTGTACTGACAAGTGTTTGTCAATAAAATTACTAATTATCCAATAAAGTTCAATTTTATTGAAATACACTTGAGATAATTAATCGATGACTGAACAGAATTTGAGAATGCAAACGCTCAAATACTGCTTAAATGCTTGAAAATATAATAATAAAGAATTACTGTGTAGATTAAATTTTTTTTTTATTTTAATCGAGCAATAAATTTAACGAGTCGTATAATATATAATTTGATCTTTGTAAAACGTATTCGCACAAAACTGTTTGTCAGCTGCATGGAAAAATAAATTGAAAAATAGGCGAAAATTGCAATACAATTTAACGCGAATACTTTGTGGCCTACATTTAGATTAAGCTACTCTTTCTGCTTTATTTTTAGGCCATCCAACAGCAGGTATGAAAGCGGCAATGTCTCACTTAACTCCACTTGAATTAGGTCCTTCGCGCAAACCCTTACCATCGCTCGAGAACGAACACGACCAGCGCAAACTCCGCAATCTACTAAACAGCCTAAATTAGTACCCTTGATATTTGTATATTTATTACTAGACCTAAATTATTTTGTAAATTATAGGCAATAAATTATTTTTCGAATATGCATTATATTTCGAATATACACGACGATTTTATCTATTAAAATTTCACGAGATGTACTATTTATAAGTTATCGACTGATCCTAACGAGATTCAAACAGATTCCCGTTTAAGAGTAGCACTTTCAACCGACAGACGTCGTGAGTGTATTCCCCTCGTGCGGCGTGCTGCTGCTTACAAAGCGTCAGAGGAAGCGTGCAGTGTTTTTTATAAGTTGTACAAAAGATATACTCATAAAAATGACGGTAAATTTGATTTTTCAATTAAAAATGCTTGTTCGAAATCGAATATTTGTAGCGGCGACGCGCAGACATTGTTCGAATTTAACAAGCCCTTCCATTCTTAATCAATTTCATTTAAAAAAAACTTGCAGGAAAAGAAAAAGGTTAAATTTACTTATCAAGGCATTATAGCTACTGCTTTTACACCTTTTAAATACGACAGGTACATAATGAAAAACGTTTCAGCTCATTCATTTAATTAATTCAAAAGCATTAACAAATCACTCTCTCTTCGTTACCAGTGACAAAAGTTTGAATTTATCAGTCATCCCAGAATATGGCCAATATTTATCGGAAAAAAAATTCGGAATGGTTTTAAGTAAGTACTGCATAATTATTATAAATTTTTTTTTATACGAGAATATCAATCTCAGCTTCTACAATATACGTTAACGGGCGCAATTGGAAAAGTTGCATTGATAAGCAAAGTGCTAGATATTTGCAATGTCAATGCAACGTACGTCATATTGTGCAAAGTAGACTTGATTAGTTTGACTTTATCTACGCTCTAGAGCGAAAGACTGTATTGGCAATATTGAATCCGGTGGTTTTGTCAAAATTCTTTTGAAGACGGAATTGTAATAGGATGAAATGCATTATTTTAATAAATCTTACAAAAAAAAATTATAACGTACAGTTCGTTTTTAATATTATTATCGAGATAATAATTTTTACACGATATGTAGAGTTTGCTTTGTCAGAATAAAATAAACTTAGAAAATTTATCGCAATATTCATTCGCAGTCAATGGGACATATGGCGAAGGAATGTCAATGACACTTGATGAAAGGATAAGAGTCGCCGAAGCCTGGTCCGAAACTGCCAAAAAAACCAAACAGAAACTGATGATTCAAGTCGGCGGAACTAATTTGCAGGATGTTAAAAAGCTCGTAAGTTTCTGAAAGCAATGCGTATAAAATTTTTTTTACAAAACATTAAACTTCGCAGGCACAACACGCAGAAAGCATCAAAGCCAATGCTATTCTTTGCTTGCCCGAATTGTACTATAAACCCAAAACGGTGGAAGAGTTGATAAGCTATTTAAAGGAAGTTGCTGAAGCAGCTTCAAAGACTCCACTATTTTATTATCATTCACCTGACGCAACGAACGTTACACGTAAGTTTCGGGAGTTACATTTAAGGGAGTGTATTTTTGTCACAGCATCTGTCTGATCTAATTATTCTTTTTAGTAAGTATGTCGGAATTTTTCAATAAAGTGGGCAACCAAATACCTTCGTTAGCCGGCATTAAATTTGCTAGCACGAAATTCGACGAACTTACTTTTGCCAAAAAAGCCGCTAAACAGTACAAAATTATCGTAGCCAATAATTTTGTATGTCTCTTATTTCTTAAAATGTATACTTCGGCAATTAACGCGAGATTTTTCAAATAACTTTCTTTTAAAGATTATTCCAGCCTGTGTCGCCCTTGGAATTCGCACCTTCATGCCGACTAGTATAAACGTTTTTCCCGAATTGGTTAAAAAAATTTATCAATACGCAATCGACGACGATTTCGATGCTTCCCGGGAGTGTCAACTCGAATTGACGTCTCTTCTAGAAACTTTGACGAACGCTTCTCGAGGTGATTTTACATCGATTGCTATTGTTTTCGAATTAAAAAAAAATGAGCTTAAAAAAATGTTATTGTAAATTTAGGTGCTGTCATACCAATGATGAAAGCTGTAACGTCGAGCACATTGCCGTTCAAAGTAGGACCGACGAGAAAACCAATGCGGTCGTATGAAACTCCAGAGGAAAAGGCACTGGTTTACGCTTTGCTCAAAGACATATTGTAAGAAGAAGCAACTGCATGAAAATCAATTTTTGACAAACTTATATACATTCTGACCAAGATTTTGATGTATTTATTATAAGTGTATAGGCAAATGTAAATATATACATAACTTTTTACTTTAATTATTCATTTTAAAGAGCATAATAAAAGTTTTAAAATTTTTTTATTACAAAACATTACGACTTTATTCAGGATTAAAAGTCTATTATGAACGAATACTAAAATTATTTATTTTTTTTATATTAATTAAAGTTCGGTCTTATTTTTAAAGTAAGTTAAAATAATTATAGAGTACACAATTACTTAACTACTTCTACAAAAATATTCAATAAAAATCTTTAGTTTTTTTATTATTTGCTTTTACTTTTTCAGTAGAAGCTTTGGGAAATTTCTTGTCTAAAACAAATAAATCTATGCATTGGGAAATAATTTTTCGTCGTTTAACAATGCTAAAGCGTCATGTTCGATGAATAATTATAAAATTTGAGTAAGTTAATTAAGTATATCTGTATCTGTCCAGCGGGTTCCAAAATTTGCCACTAGGTTGAAATTCAACGTATTCCTTGGCGCTGCTGCCTTACATTGTCTGATTGTAAATTAGAATAGGCTCGAGACCTGGCAACAGTAGCATCGGGTAGCATTTCGGGCTGGTTCTTGTTGAGAAGGGCCATCTGCCGTGAGCGTCCTCAAGCTTGTTGGCTTGGAATTAAGCACGCAGCGCCACGGTTGCTGACACGTACCATCGGAGTAGGTATATTCTATCGAAGGCGTGGGCAGCAGCAGCAGCGGTGGATGAGCCGAAGCAGCACAGTTAGTCACAGTTGTACCACTGCAGTCACTCCACAAACTGGTTCGGTGAATGTCGGCTGAGAGGTAGAAATAGTAGCAGCAGCAGCAGCAGCTCACACCGTCTTTCCTCGAGCGGTCACTCATCGCTTCGAAACCAGGAGTATCATCCCAAGCCCGCGGCGGCGCCAGCACAGGAAGCTCTGCGTGCAGAACAGTCGCGGCTCTGTCGGCGGCGCCATTTCGCTCTCTCTCTCTCTTCCTTCGCTGTTTATTATCGTTGACGAGTAGAAGCGGTCTACCGTCGTCGGCCGTCTTCCACGCGGCGTCCGACCGTCGAGAAAGAATAAATGAGCAAGATGGAGAATAGACCGGCGCCGCTTCGTTCGAGGCGGGTCTGCAGATTCTGCCTCACGGAAAATGAGCCTCTGAACTTCATCTACGATCGTGAGTTAAGCAAGCCGTTCCAGGTGCCGCTCACTCTACAGATCATGTCCTGCGTCGCTATCGAGGTAAACTAAAGCGACCGACTTGCCACTTGCTTTCCTTCCGTTATCCTGCAATTATACCCGTCGCTCCCCTCGAAGCCTTACGGTTTTCGAACTCGCCGAACTAAGGAGTTTTTTTCGTTTCACCGGTTGTTTCACAGAGATCCAATTTTTTGCCTTTCCGACTGACGCGTTGATAATGTTTTTTTTTAATTTCGAATTCGTTTACATTAAAGAATTTGCTAATTTATTTAATTGTGCACAAGTGGCAAAAAACTGCATCAAGTTTCGGATTAAAATTTTCTTTTAAAAATATTATGATTTTAAAACCCTTATAATTTATTATGACTTTAAAAATATTAATGTTCAACAATGTATTGCCACTGCACAGTATAATATTTTTTAATCTTTTTTTCTAAGGGAAAGTTAAAGAATATAAAGTTATACCAATTTTTGAAATTTGGATTTACTGTAACTTAATTTATTTTTTAAGCCCAAAATCTAAAAATGTTTCCATATGCTTTAGCTTTCTTTTTAGCTTCCAAGCAATTAATGCAGGAATTTTCATCTTGCTAAGCAATAATTTGAGTTAGCATTTGAGTTCATACCAATTTCCCAACTGTTATTCCAACCAGTGGTTTTTCATTATTCAACAATTGAAATTTAGTTTTTTATTTATTGTTATTTCTACATTACTTGCAACATTTTTCATTTGAAATGCATTTCAAAATATTCTGAACGTGTAAAGTAGATGAACTTTATTTTAGCAAAAAAAATTCAAGGATTGCCGTGATTATTAGAAGTTTTTTACTTTTTATGAAAAACTCGGGATGAGGGCGATGGAAAGTCAATAAGCGCGCATGATAAAGAAGAAAACTGTCGTATCAATTGAATGTAACATTGCAGGCTTTCTTTCCCCTCTATAAAGTAATTATTTTTTATCTAAAAATAAATTCATTATTTTTTAATTTACTATAATTTCTATGTATTTTATTAAATGTAATATTTTGAAACTTTATAAAAAAAATTGTTTATTTTTAAATACTTTTCTAAAAATCAAACCTAGTTTTATTAATACTTTTTTAAAATTCAATTGTATTCAATAATTTTTAGTAAATTTGATAAGATTCATAAAAAACTTTAATTTTTACTTCGATGTCAACAGGTATATTCTGCAGATGGCATGCCACAAATGATCTGCACAAATTGTCGTTGGAATTTGGACCGATGTTATAAATTTAAGCAACAATGTAAAAAAGCAGACGAAGCCCTACGTGCCTATCCAGTCTCAGGAGTGCTTCCAAGACCATTTCCTCCATTATCGGGTGATCCTCCCGAAATAAGCAGCAACAAAAGAAATCTAGAATCTAGAACTGCGAATGATCAAGCTAAGAAACCACGCTTAGATAATGGAGAAAGGGAACGTCGAGAATCAGGTCATGCTGGTATGAATAAGTTATAATTTTTTTTTAATTTATTAAATTTCACAAATTTCTGTTTCATTCATATTTACTTAAGTATCATGTCTTTCTTTCATTTTGTAGTCCAACGTCAAGGAGAGTCTCGCGCAGAAAAACATCAACGTGAGGAGGAACGCCGTGACGTGTACGACGAAGAGCAGGACATGGGTAGCGAAGGTGAAAACGATGCCAATGACTCCAAAGAAGAAGCTAAACTCGAACCTGGCGAAATCCGCGTACACGCTTGCAATCAGTGCGATCGCACTTTCCCTCTCCTTCAGTCGCTCCAATTGCACATGCAGCGAGCACATCGAGATCGTGACTATAAGTGCACCGAGTGTGATCGCATGTTCTTTTCCAAATATGATTTAAATAAACACATGTCTACGCACTCCGAAGATAAGCCTTATACTTGTCAGATATGCCAGAAGCAATTTTCGAGAGCGAACCTTCTACAAAGACATGAGAAAATTCATAGAGATGAATTAAGATATGGCTGTCCCCAGTGCGATAGAGAATTCTTTACCCCCGAAGAGCTTGAGAAGCATGAGGAGGCCGTACACAAAGCTGTCAAACCTTTCCAATGTAATATTTGCAACAAACGCTTCACTTACAAGCAAGGTACACAAATTTCTTACAATACAACCCTAATATATGGTCCAAAATAATTACATTTTTATTAATTTTAATTATTTGTTACACAGGTCTGGAACGACATGAGATGCTCCATAATGAGGACAAATCCTTCGTTTGCGAGTATTGCAAAGAAGCGTTCCGCACTAGCACAAAGCTTGCTCGTCATCTGACCACTCATGCAGGTCATCGACCTTATCTCTGCAAGCTTTGCCCACGATCTTTCTTACTTTCTCATCACTTGACCCGCCACATGCGCAGTCATTCAGTCGAGAAGCGGCACCAGTGCGAAGATTGTGGCAAAGCCTTCAAGCGTAAAGAGAGCTTGGAAGTACATCAACTAACGCATGTTAAACGCCCGGGCATGGGATTAGTCTGCGATGTCTGTCAAGAATCCTGCCGTAACCGAGCTGACTATGTCACGCACATCAAACAGCACATTGAGGCAGGCGAGAAGATGGGACCGGACGGTTTGCCTCCTGATAATAAAGATAAGCTTGGTGAAACTGAAAGTGAAGAAGACGATGATGAAGACCAGTATTCGGATGGTGATGACGATTATGAACCCCCATCGTCTTATGTTTATTCAGCCAAGAAGATGCAGAAGGCGGTACCAAGGTCATCGAAAGGTGAGAGTGAGGAGGACATTGCAGAAAAAGAGGACAAGAATGAACAAGTGGTTTACGTGCGAGGAAAAGATGGTAATGTTCTGAAGAAAACGATTAAAACACTTATGCCCATTCAACGAAGAGGTGAAAATGCTCCAGAAACAAAGAAACCCACTCAGACCAGTCCACAGATTATTAATGCAAAACAAATCAAATCGACTGAAGCGCAACAATCGCAACCTACGCAAAAGGTCAGAGTTGATGAGACAGAAGCACAAGTACAAAAGATTGTCGCATCTGTTTTCAAGGAGCATAAAATACCTCTTAAGAATCAAGGTTTGTTTTTTTTTACATTAATGTTTAAGTTGAATAACAAATTAATTTATAACTTTATTCGAATATTTAGAACCAGGTAAAGACTCGCCTCAAGTTGTTACGAGACAAGCTGCTCAAACGGTCGTAACACCAACTATCATCAAAGAAGAAAAAATTGATCCGCCAATATCTAATATTGGTCAAAAGAATGTTAACACGGTCAAAGTCATTAAAAGGATTGTTGTCAGAAAACCTGCAGGTAGTATTGATGCGACTCAAATGGGTCTTTCAGGTCCTGTAAGAGAACTTGTTCAAGAAGCTGCTGGAAGTTCCGTGCAACAGTCTCCTTCAACGTCAGGTCCTAAGGTAATTCTTTAGTGTCCTAAAGTACATCTTAGATTTTAAAAAAATAGTTATTGAATTGAAAAAAATATTTGTGGGTAAAACTATTTAACATTTTAATTGAAAAATATATTTAATTTCAGGTTACAAAGAGAGTTATTGTACGTAGAATCATTCGTCAAGGTGACACTACACGTGAAGTAATCATGAATCCTGATGGTACAATCATTGACCCGTCAGAACTTGCCAAACTACCAACAGGTAATGTAGTCAAACGCGTGGTAGTGAAGAAGCCTTTGGATAAGGGTCAAAATATCGAAGCAATGTTGCAAACTACTGATGCAAAACAAATTTTAAGAATGGCTGAAAATGAAGATATTGTTAAAGCAAGCACACTTTTGCCTTTACCAAAAGTTACTCAAGTTCAAAGAGTCGAACAACCGAAACAGGTATTAAGACGAATTATTCAAAATATTCAAATGTATTTGCATAACTAACAAACTAATTAAAAAAATTCAAATTAATAGGTCGTCCTGGATGAAACTAAAGAAAAACTAGAGCAGTTGGAAAAGCGAGTTGAACAGCAGCGGCTTAAAATTGAAGAGCTGCAAGCCCGAAAACAAGAGTATGATGCATGCGATGATATGATGCCTGAACGTCACGATGAATCCGAAGATGAACAGCAGTTACCTCTAAAACGCGTTTTTGTTAAACGCAATAAGAGTATTTACGACGAAGAGCGTGAGTACAACGACGAAAAAGAAACTGAAAAGGATGATAGTGCAGAACCAACTGAAAATGTTAACGAAGTTCCCAAAGAGTATTCTAAGTTAGAAGAATCAACGCAAGAATCTGTAATATTTGATGATAAAGAAGATAAAGCTCTAAACCCCTCAAAATCAATCGAGGATGCAAAGATCATTATAATGAAGCCTGAAGAAAACCAACCTGATGTCGATGAAATGAGTAGGGAATTATGCAATATTCTTGACTCCACGGAAACAGTAGTGAAAATGCAAGAAAATGTTCTTAATAATTTAACGCAAATAACAGGAACTGATGAAACTTCACAAAAAACTTTTGCGGAAGTAACTCAAGTAGCTGAAGAGACTGTAGAATCTCAAGACGAGAGAATTGAAGAAGTATGTGAAGCGCCAGGTTCTACAATAGAACAAGAACTTATGGAGCAAGAAGTTGTTGCTGAAGAAATGGAACAAAATCAGGAGCAAGAACAAGTGGAACAACAGTTGGAAGAACAGGTGAGTTGTTACATTTTTTATTTTTATTTTTTCTATCTTATGAAGATGCCGATAAATGTTTATAAAATGTTATTATTTCAAAAAATAATATTTTTGTATCTAGTTTAAGATGGAAGGAGATAATGAACAACAAGAGCCCACGCTGAAGATTGTAATTACTCAATCAGAAAATGATGAAGTAAAACTTGAATTTGAAAATAACGAAGTTGCAACAGAAGAAGCTGAAAATATTGAAAGGACTGAATCTGGGCTATCTGCTTTGAGTACGCAAGTCCTGTCCACGACAAATGATATATTTGAAACATCAGAAGCAACTATGGAAGTCGACGTTGATAAAAATGCAGAACAAGGAAACCTTGACGATTCCGTAATTGAATTATCGGTTACGAATGAGACAATTAATCTAAATGAGACCACGGACAGTAGAGACAGTTTAGAGGATAAGCTTTCGCAAATGGAAGGATAATTATACATAAAGAAGAAATGTTGTACAATAAGTGAATATAATTAAAATCCTCAGTGGCTATTGATGTCATTTGTGGAACTCTAGCGCACGTTTTTGTGTCTCGAAAAGAACGGGTTTTTACTTCATTGTTGACTCATTTTATTTATTACTTTACGATTTTTTATATTAAATAAATAGTTTTAAATACAAGAAGTAAGATGGTATACTTAGGAATCGTAAAGTAATAAGTAACAATGTTAAAGTAGATTCAACAATCAAGTAATATTCTTCTGGATCAAAGGTTAAAGCTCTCGTTAATGAGAATTTGCGACTGCATCAATGTTTTGTTAATGTATACGCGGCATTATATTTTTCTCTGTGAATTCTTTAAGTCTGCTTGCCAAAGGCTGTCGTATTATGAGCTGAGGTGTACTATACATACTTATATTTTAATGGTTATACATTCCAGTAACAATTGGTTGACTGGTTTGTAATTAATAACTATTCTACTATTTCTCCACACAATCATTATTTTTGAATCGAAAGTGAGGACAAAAATTTTGTTGTTCCTTGATATTTAATCCATAAACCACTGCTTCATTTGATTGAAGTCCGCATAACGCCGCAGTCGTTCAAAATGATAAAGGATTCATAATGAATTAGATGATCCAGTAAAGCCTTGTAAATACCTGACCATTCCCTTCAGAATTAATTTTATATAAACGTTTATCTTCTATTGTAATTGTAAACAAGTAAGCTTAATCTACGAAGAATGGTGAAAGAAGACTATACACGAGTATAGATTTTACGAATATTTATTTACGCTTGACAGAAGCAATGTAAAAAGCATGAATATTCGGGAACAAACATTAACATGTAGAATCGCTGGATTACTTTTCCCATCGATCTTTCAAAAACTGCATTTACGAAAATGCAATTGACATCATCGAAGTTAAGATATATATATTTATCTTAATTTTTGTTAATAAAAATATCCACACTCTTTTGATGATGAGATTTTTATTTGCTATTTTAATGGAATTTGTTAAAAAGGTGCAACAAAAATAAGTAATATTTTTTTTCTAAAATTTTCTCTAATTAGATGATCAAGTGCAGAAGTTTTTATAACCCAATTACTGCCTATTGTATATTTTTGCGTTTATGAAAAAATAATTTTTGTATTTGACATTTTATGTATTTTTTAAATGAACTGATACAGTCATTATAATTTCGAAAATTGAACCCGCAAGATGTTATTGCATCTTTTATCATATCTGTATGTATTACAAAGACATTTTTGTAATTGCTCATTATTATATAGATTTTTTGAATATATAATTTTTGTGAAACATGGTAATGTAAGGTAATAAAAACATTTTATTATAATAATAACAAAATCATTGTTACATTTAAAAGCTCTATATTAAATGCAAAGTACCGTTTATACTATAAAGAAGGATTCAATTAACCCTTTTACTTCTCGAAATCCTTTTAATTATTAAAGAATCAAACTTTTTTTATATGAAGCAAAGTTTCTGTGATCTTTTACATCAAATGCTATTTTAAGAATTATTAGACTTTATTAAGCAAAAATTTTAGATGTATAAGGAAAAAAACTTTAACACATAAGTAACTTATTCAAAATATATAAAATTTATTAGGTAAGATAATTGTTATATATTAATATCATCTAGTAAACGCTATTGCGTAAAACTTATTATTAAAACATAACTTTCCAAAAGCGCAGATTTTCATTATTGAAAGTAATAAATAAGTATACAAAGTATATTTCGCAGATTAGTATTGTTCTTCTCTTATGACTAAGCTTAATACAAAATATAAAATAAGTCTACTATGACATTTAACATTTATTTTCGTGCATAGCAGTGTTGAATGCAGACATTTAAGTCCGAAAATCTATTTTTGCAGTATAATTTTTTCAATAACAAATACGATATTACTCATTGCACGTAAAAATAGAATCGTCAAAAAAAGTTACTTCTATAGGAAATACAATAGAAGGTATTTATGAAGTATTCTTTAAAAATATGAACATTGGCAAGCTATATAAATATTTTTTAGGAATTGCAACTTAAATAAAAATGTATATTAATAAAACATATGTTAATACACATTTATTATATGAAAAAGTGAATTCGATTATAATTCAATTGTAGTAAAAAGAAAGAAAAGTTTTTAATGGTTTGTGTAAATTTATACACTTATAAAAAGTTGTAAATTGCTATAAAGATTTAAATTGGAAGACATCAGCTGGATTACAAGCTTATGCCATTACACTATAAATGATACAATCGTAAACTTTGCAATGTTATCTTGTTTATAAAAACTTAATAAAATCCTTAGACTTTCCCACGTATAATAACACGTGATTCATTGATTTAAAATTTACTTCTCTTTTTAAATTGCATATAAACTCTATCAAGGATACCATTCTCATATCAAAACAATCATTGCGATTCCGCAAAGCAATAAATTTGTATTAAACGACCTAAAATACAAAAATATCGCCGAAATAGTCTTGCGATTTACGAAGAATGCGAATTCATTTTCCGCGGGCGTTTATGTATATATATATATATGCATGCAGCTGGCCGCTGAGTCTCGCAGCGCAATAAGAAGAGAAAGACGGAGAGAAGCGCCGTTCGAGCCGGGCGCTTAATTGGAGGAAGATGGTCAAGCCGGCTGCGATCCTTTCCTGGTGGTGAGTCGGTGGAGCTGGAAAATAACGGACATCGTGCTCGATCAGTGCGGTACACACAGAGTTTAATGCGCCGAGCGCTTCCTTTCTCTTTTTCTCCCGCTTCTCCGCCTTTTAACAGCGCATTATCTTTCGGTTCTGTTTTTTTTATTTTATTTTTTTTTTATTATTATTATTTTGACCCCGTCTCGCCGATCTTTACAGGCCACCCCGTCCACTGTCTATGTACTCGAACCGCTGTGGGACAGACAATTATACTTCTTCAGTTTGCGTCGGAAGCTGGCTTTTAGTCGAATACTTGTATTATATTTTACGTTTTAATAAGAATTAAATCAAGTGAATGAAACTGCGTGGAAATGTACAAACATCATATATCTTACTTCGACATTCATCACGTTTGAAGAAAAGCGAAATGTCTGTTAATGGTTAGTTTCCTGAAAGACACTTAACAATCTTCTTTAATGTCTCTGAAATATCATTAATTGCATTTTAGTACAACAGCGTTACCATTCAACAGCTAGGCAAAGGAACTAAGAAAAATAATTGGCGTTCACGCCCACAGCGATGTATTATGTGCGCGCGGATACAGAACAAAAAAAAAAGTGTATGCATGAAAAATCGTTTTCGCGGCTTAAAGAGAGCACAGTGAAAAATATCGGCGAACTCACCTCTTTCTCGTCGGCGTTGTAAGCCCTGGGCAGCTCGGGTTCCGGGGCGTGTCCGACCGCGTGGGAATAGACCAGAGCACCGGCGACTCCGCCGAGGATGGGTCCGATCCAGTACAGCCAGTGGTTCGGGTAATCGCCCTGAATTACGGCGGCGCCCAGCGCTCGCGCTGGATTCATCCCGGTGCTCGTTCGCGGGATCTGAATGTCACATATTTCAGGTTGCTTCAGTCATTTGGACTGACATAATTGCTTGCTAATCGATTTCGCGCGCGGAGGGGAGAAATTTTAAATTAACGCGCGAATCGAGGATTTAACGTTTAATAGTTTTTGCCGTTGACTCTCGTATTACGAGATTTTGTAGGAGGCAGCTGTAATAGAAGCAACGGGCAGCTTTATAAGTGTACCCTCGGCAGCTTGTTCAGTTTAAATGTCAATTGCTGGACGGAGTCCAAGCCGTCAACGAAATTTCGAAACCCATTTATCACTTATGCTGCAACAAATTTTACACTTAATTATTCGTGAAATAAACGCGTTGATAAATTACGATAGATTTTTTATTTTAATCAGCCAATGATATTGCACTCAAAAATCCTATTGTTTCAAATTCGCTGTTGAATCACGCTCTGAAATCTTGAAACTAGCTCAATCGCGCTTCAATCTAAAAATAGATCGATCGTCGTCGCGACATACAAGTGCCACAAAAGTCGAATTCCTTAAAAAGAAGAAAAAAAAATCGCGATTCCAACGATCTAAATGCTCGAGCAATAAATAAACTGGAAACGATCTTTTATACGTCTCGGACGCGAGTCTCACGGCCTCTCAGCCCTACAAACGCCGCGCGCTCGGATATAGCATCGAAGAAAGGAAATAAAAAAAAAAAAAATGGGCAAAAAGTAAACTTACACCAACGATGTGTCCAATGGTGACGGCCAAGCCGATGATCAGCGGCGCCAGGGGTTTGCTCTCAATCTTGTTGGAATCGCAGGCGCCGCAGACCACCAGGACGAGGAGGAACGCGAGGAAGAACTCGACGCCGAAGCCCTGAACCGGCGTGAGGCCGTTCTTGAGCTCGACGGCGCCCAGGCTCAGCTCCATCTTCTCCGAGGACAGGGCGCGCAGGATCGCCGAGCCGGTTATCGCACCTACGCTTTGCGCAAGAACGTACAGGAGCGCTCGGATCAGCGGGATCTGGGGACGATTATGACAAAGATTTATTTTATGCTTTTCGCAAAATTTACATTATACATCTCCCCGGCGCGTCCGAGGAGAAGCGACGCGCGGCTCTCTCGCTCACCTTGCCGATGGCGAGGAGGCCGAACGTCACGGCCGGGTTAACGTGGCCGCCGGAAACGTGTCCGATGACTTGAATGACGGCGGCGACCGTCAGACCGAAGGAGAAGCTGATGGCGAGGATGCTGCCGGTCATGACGGCGCCGCAGCCGAAGAAGTTGAGCAGCAGCGTGCCCAGGAACTCGCACACCATCGAGCGCCAGAGTCCGCCCTTCTTGTCGGTCACCTCGTGGGCGCCTAAGGCGTGCCTTAAACCCGACATCTGGAATACAAGGGAGAATGTTATCTTTTTATTTTGCTTCCTTCTTTTGGTCTTAATTTTAATATAGCTTTTGTGATGAATATGAGGCGATTGGTGAATCGAATTTCTCTTGAAAGAGTCTGTTTTCTAATTGTTCTGTTTAACGCAATGAGGACGATTTTTGTGTAATCTTACGAACAACTTTGCTCTGATTAAAAAGAAAATATACCGTTTAACCTAGTTCACTATATATTATTATGCTTCTATCACTTTTGTTGCTCTGTACAGTTTGTACTTGTTGAAGGAAGCCGCGTCTGTTCGGCCTAACGCTCGATTTTTTAAAAATCTGCTCTTTTAGCGAAAATTAAGAAAAATCCATTTTTGTTTAATCACGTCACTTTTCAACTATAAATCGTACAGTATTTTAACTATTAGTGTTCGGAAGGTGAGATCAAATCCTATCGATTAAAAAAAATTACATCAAAAAACCTTTATTTGTTCAAAAGTTATAGCTAAATAAAAATGTGCAATAAAATTAGGCTAAATATAAGTAGATTTTTTTATGTTATTTTAATAGTCATTCTTTGTTTGACTATAACTTTTGAACAAATAAAGGTTTTTGACTATAACTTTTGAACAAATAAAGGTTTTTTGATGTAATTTTTTTAATCGATAGGATTTGATCTCACCTTTCGAATGCCAGCATTTAAAATACTGCACCGTTAATAGTTGAGAAGTTATATGTTATTAAATATAAATTGATTTTTCTTAGATTTTCGCTAAAAGAGCACATAATTTTTGAAAAATCGAGCGTTAGACCGAACGGACGCGGCTTCCTTCATATTTTAACATTAGAAAATATATCCCAAAATTACAGGAAAACCCAAATGTGGTACACTCTCCTTGTCAGATTAAATAAACAAAATATTGTCTTTTTAAACGATTAAAAATAAAGCAAAAATTTAATAGAATTGTTAAAAATTAATAATTACTGAAGAAATTTAAAACTCGTAAATGGGTGAATGGGAACTCTTATTATTACGATAATAATTTTAATCGGCGATTGTCAATGTCAAATAAAGTCTGCAGTTTTAAACGAAAACTACCTTGAAAACCATTTGGCAGTGTTGAAAATGTATTTTAATAATTGTAAAACTGTAGCATTTATCTCATTTGCCGTGCAATTCGGAGCTTTACATAAAGATTATCCTTAAATGCTACCAGCAATCAAATTTTACCAAAAAGGTCATCGCTGTAAATCGAAACAATTGAAGGTATAACAGAATTAATGTCAAATCACTCTGGTTACTAATATAATCATGAACAGATCTCCCCAAAAGGTAGTACAACTGTTGACTTAACTTATGGGTAGCTTATCCATTTTTTGAAGATGTGCAAGAGATGTGCTTTGTCATTCATAACAGTTTATTCTAGAGAAATTTTCTTAACCTGACTGTACCCCTATGTTTTGTATGACATAATTAATTGCAGAAGATATACGAAAAAAAAGAACGGAACCTTTACATAAACACTTACATTTAAGTCAAAACATCTGCACGTTAACTGTTTAAAATTTTCGCTCCTTCGTTACACCCACGACGGCGATAATGAATCTTGCCGACTGGCGCGGTATTTAGATTCGCAGCTCTGCGCGACACAGTTCCTTCTGCAAGGCGAAAAACACCCGGTTATCACGTTCGCCTTTCAACTCGAATCCGTCGGCGCGCGCGGTGATTCTCTTAAACATTATCAGACCGCCGCCCGGTACGTGCTCCGCATAAACAGCGCTCACCGCTCGGCATCTGCCGACGCGTAGCGCCGTTATGCGCGCTTTGCTCTTTTGAGGGAGACGAGGCTCCGCAGCTCGATCGAGCTTATACGATTTGGAAATCGAGCCTGACGCGAGTGCGGTTCGGGGAAAAAAAAAATGTTTACTCTCTTGCCGTCGGATGAACTTTAACGAGATTTATGCGGAAAAGAGCCGCGTGTTTTTCGTTTTGACTGTTTCATATAGAAGAATGACCCTGTACCGCGGGCAGATATTTATAAGTTTTATATTTGGGCCGTCATATTGTGATGTCATGCCATCCGTTTTAAAACTATGATATAATTTTTAGCTACAGAAACAGTAGCTTTTATTATTGTACTCTAAAAATTTTATGAGACGTGAGTTTTTTTTTATTATGCTTTCTTTAAAATTAGACTGTTGAACAGGGAACTTGAATTGTGAGCGTGAATATTTATTATCCAGAAAAAAAATGTTTCTTCGAGTCAACAACTTCTTAAATTCCAAACGTAAAAATTCCTCATCCTCCATCCGTCAATTAAATCGACAAGATTCAAGAAACTCCGTCGGAAAGATCACCAAAAAAAGCGCGCCTCGCTCATTACGTCACCGCGGTTCGCCTACCTTTTTCCATGTTTGCGTGCGAGCACATAATACCAGCGAATGCTGCTCCGATGCTCGTTTAAAAAAGTAAAACGTCGCGTGTACGGCGGAGCCGTAAATTAAGGCGACGCGTCACGAAATCATGATTAGGATGCGATAAATTTCGCCGACGGAATCCAGAAACGAAAATAGACCGGACTCTCCCTAACAATGTACCAACGGCGCGCAATTAAGTAATTCAGCTCAATTCGACAGAAAGAGGATCAGAGATCACGCCAAGGTTTTATCAGTTAGTGTAGAAGAACGCGTCACTGCTTTCTTCTCTGATGATTAGAATTTCGGTGTCGCATGTTTGTCTGGTGTCACGGGATGACACGGGGTCTGCTTACGAGGCGTCATCCCGCAGACGATAAGAGGAGGACTTGAGAAGAAAACACTAGTGTATTCGATTATTTTAAGATTGTAGGAATTTGAGAGGTAGAAATTTATTTTTCACCGATTGCGAGACGTGCTTCTCGAAACGCGCCGTCACTTTATATGACGTCAGGTCTGAATCAATTTTGTGACTTATTGTCGTATACGATCCGGCATTATAACAACTTTGTGTGGGTAATGAATGAGGTGCAATATTTAGCCTTGCCTCTTGAGTATACTTCTATTTTAAATCTCTTTTGATCATCGCCGATTGATCACTTATTATTTATTATCGAGCTAATGCGCATTTTTCGCAATTTCGATTACAATCCCAGTGCCTCCAGCTGCGCAAATACAAACGTATAAACAACAATATATAAAAAGATTTAAAAAAAAAAAAACAGGAACGTGCAAAATTAACCGTTAACGAAGCTGCCGACTTTTCGGAGAAACGCGAAAAAAAAACGCGACCGCCTCTAAACGGATTATTATCTCTCGCGCATTTTCGTACATACAAATAGCGCTCCACTTTTTTTAATTTCAACAGTCGCGCGAGCGCGAATAAATCCCGGGGAAGCTCGCGTCTCGTAAACCCGAGAGAAAGCCAAAGACAAGAGAGCCGTAACCGTAAGAAGCCGCGACAATCGGCCGCGACGTTAACTGCGACGTCCAACACCCCCGTAACGGCTTTCGAAAATTTATCGGCCATTACTGTATCGCGTTTCGCGTATCCATTCCCCGGCGGCAGCGACTGTATACCGGGTCGACTCTTCTCGGTTTCTCTCTCTTTCCCTCTGTCTGTCGCGCGCTCGGCCTCGATCTAAATTCGCGGATCCGAGGCGCACACCGCGGGCCGCCGGCCCGAGAGTCGCGTAGGTGGCTAATTTTCATCCCGGCCGTGCCGACGAATCAGAGCCGGAGGTTCCGCAAATCGGCGGCTTTTTACCGACCTGTTGCGCGGGAGCTGCTTTTGGCAAAGGTCGAGGTGGCACCTGGATGACAATGCAGAAGCAGCGAGTCTCCGCTGCAATTTTCTGTTTTAAATATTTTACGTAAGCTCCGTTGTTTTACTTGTAATTAAATCTATTAATACGCAACGCAAGCAGGTACTGAACTGCAATTTGAAGCGCCGTTAATGACAGAAACGGACGCCAGAAAAAAACAGCAACGATGTAACGTGAAATTATGAAACATTTTACGGTAAGAAAAAATGAAATAGATTCAACGACAAAAAGCTAAATGCGCGCTTTACAATGTAAAAGAAAAGCTTCGATGATTCATCCGTTCCAAGACTGCAGACTGAGATAACTGGTAATAATTAAACAATAATTACTTAATTCGCAGGCAATTCCTAAGCCACTGATGCAGGTGTTTAAAATTGTTATAATCGTCGTCGCAGATGTGTGGAGCAAATATTTGCATAACGATAGGAAGAAAACCAGGACAATTTGCAAGGTACCGAATTCTCGCACCTCGAAAGTTCTCGGCTAAGTAATCGTCGTCCGTATATACAGTCGAGAAAAATAAAAATATTTACCGCCATTCGTAATTGCGAAAAAAGGCCTGGAAAATCGATTGTTCATCGATTGCTACCCAATTAGGTTGATGGCACCTCGGACTATTCTCGATGATCCTTGATAGTATTGATTTACAATGAGGCTGAAACTTACGAAAGAAGCGAGTGGATGACGAATCCCTTCCCATCTGATTATTAAACGCGAATGCGGCCTTTATGGATTAACCATTATTTTCGAGTTGCGTATTAGACGCTTAGAAAAAAAGATGCAAACGTCCCTGCACATAAATTATATCCAAAATCGATAGAATCGATGAATGACGTTTTAATTAGAGCTGCTCAACTATTGGAACAACGCCTCGTTCCAGGAAATCATACCTCCAGTCGTAAAAGCTTCGTTTTATTACTTAATTGCACGAACCGCAGCGCTACTATTACACTTAATTAAGTTAACGCGCCTGGCATTATCAAAGTGCCCGAGTCGCACCCGAAACCGAAAACCCAAGAATAAACTTGAGTTAAACTCGCCCAGCAAAAGCCCATCTCCCGTTATATCGAGGCTTAAAACCCTACCAATTCCGTCGATTTTCTCCGCCGACAAGAGAGAGAGAGAGAGCCCATCAAGCAGTCCCCGCACATAAAACCGCTCAGCGCGGCGTTTACGCGCATTCGAAAAATCGGCGACCCGCATAAACTTCAGCCGCCGCGCGGCGCAACTCTCTCTAATCTCACCGGGGCAGAGAGCGACTCGCTTGCGATATCCTCCCCTAAAGCGGCCGGACCGCCGGCGGCTCGTTCCACTTTTCTACGGCGAGTCGCGGCGCGGCCGCGCGATGATGTTTTTGTCCGATTAGGGAGTCCTTTCGCAGGCAGAGCCTGGAAAACCGGTATGTATACGCAGGCTCGCGCTCCACTTTTTCGGCGGACGCCGAGAGAGAGAGAGAGTCGATCATCGCGGCGAGCGGCGCGCGCGACTTTACCGTTCCCTCGTCATTTTTCGCCGGCTTTTCCTGGAAGCTTTCCTTGCTGTTGCCCGTTCCGCTCGGGAGATCGATGCCGTTGGGTAGGATTAAGGTTGAGCTATTAAATTCGCGGGGAGATCGGCTTGCGAGTGCATTAATTGCGCGGCGATCCTGGCATAGCCGCTGATTAAACGTTTATTACGCATTGATTCTCGATAATTTATTCTTACTGTATAGAAAAGTGTTTCTTATTATCCTGGAGAATCTAATTGTATCTTATTCCGACTTTATCGTTTAAAATAATTGTGCTCGTGACGGACGGAATCTCAAATAAAATTAAAAAAGCCCACACGGAATAAAAAGATTTACAGCTGCAATAATAAATTTCAGCTTATCTCTGCGTACACTCGAATTTAAAGAATCCAGGTCGTACTTAGCATCGGGTCAAGTATATCTACCGGCAATAAAGCAGCGTACTCGAAACGATACCTAGGCGCTCGCAAATAACCGAAATAAAAAATTAACGAATCCCAGCAAGAAACGTTTATTAAAATCATCCTCGATCGCCACACCCAAACCTCCCCGTCGAAGTCCTACATACCGCCGTGAGGCATCGCTGGAAAATTCGCCTCTCTCTCTCTTTCTCTCTCCGGCTTCGATGCCAAGGCATCCTGCTTAACTACCGTGAAACTACCTGCTCCGTTAAAAAAAAAAAAAAGAAGAAGAAGCGAGGAGCTCGTAAACAACGGGACGAAAGAATACCCGGCCTTTCAATTAGCTATCAACAGCAGCAGCGGCAGCAGCTTTTCTCGATTTAGTTTTCCGCGGGAGAAGCTACGCTTTACGTAATCGGCGCAGGTGCACGCGTGTATATCGGCGCATCTCGAATACCTGGGGTATGATGCGCGGATACCGCGGGGAAAAACTGTGCGGCGGTGACGCGGCGGCCGGAGGCTCGCGTTGCCGTTTTCCCTCGTTATCGCGCACCTGTACGAGTGCGATCGGCTTCGCGCTGGACTAGTAAGTTATTGTTTATTTGTTTCGGTGATAATAACGCTTTACCGCATGGAGAGAGAAAGAGGCTTGAGAACGACATCGGGAGGCGTTCTGGGAATTTTCTAGGCTTTTAGGCCTTTTTAATGCACGTTTTCTACATCCTCTGAGAAAAACTTGTTTTTATTATTTTTTTTATTTTTTTTGCTGTTTCCTTAAAACTACAGATCAACTGCACGCACGAGCGAATCACTGTGAATTACATAAATCAAGGCTGCAAACCGAACCTAAACGGATAATCATTTTTTTCTGTATATATTACACGAAAGCGCTGAATGTATATTAAATGTACATTAAATCGGCGCGCGAATTCATTTCCGTTTTCTATATAAATTTGTAAGATTTGCGAGATTAAATTCAGTAAAATGTGCTTGGAATAGCGCACATTTTATTATCGATTTCTGTATGCAACTGTCTGCAATTAGCTGGAAATTGTAGACCCATTGGGGTCACAATAAAGTCATAACAATCTTCTTCGTTCTAAAATCGTAAAGAAGGAAAAAGCTACAATTGAACCTTCATAACTATCGTCTTTCAAGTGCCGCTAATTAAACGTGAGAAAATGTCAATTATTAATCGACATGACTATCCAATTTTCTAACGACTGCATCTACATTTTACAAAAAAAAAAAAAAAAAAAAAAATCGTTTATATATTTAAAAGAAAAAAAATATCCCTTCGTCAAATTATTCACTTAAATTACATAGTATTAAATTAATTTTCGACCTATATCTTCTCGATCGTCTACGAAACAAACCCAGGCCACTCGAGCCAAATCTTACGGAAAATCTCGAAACTCATTTCGAGCACCAGCAAAGCCTCGCTTTTTCCTCTGCCGCTCCGTGCACATTATCTCGCGACGAATATAATTGCGGGCGTCCCCCCCCTCCTCCCGCATTTTACGAGCACCGAGCGGCAGAGCGAACTCCGCGCGAAAATTATCTCCGATAAACACCTGGCGGACGGCCGCGTTATTCACCTCGGGACTCCGAGGATCAATTAACGATACGCTCGAGTTAAATCCTCTCGGCGCTCGGCCTGGGCCGTGCCACCGCTTTTTTTTTTTAATTAAACGCGCTCCTTTTTCATCGGCGCGCGGTTAATTTTCGTTTCGAGAACTTTATTGCTCGTCGTAAAGAGCCGTAGGAATAATGGGCCGAGCTTTGTTTTGGCTAGCCGATTTTGATGATGTTGTACCGGAGAGATTTTATTTAGTAGGCTACTCAAAGTGTAATGTTAGATTAACGAGTGTATCGGACGAAAGTGCCGGTAAAATGTATGACCCGATCGCAGAGTTGTAACCGTAATTTCGTTCTCGACGGAGCATCAGAGTCCTAACTCCATACGTAAACTTCACGGAGAGGCGAAAAATTTTTTTAAAAATCTTAAATCCTCAACGACCCTCCACCAGTAATTTCCGAAGCTCAGCTTCTCCCCTCTTCCCGCGACGCTACAATCCGCAATCTTCGCAAATTTTGCGCAGCCCCCCCCCGAAATAAAAATTGAAACTCACGGTGTGTGCGTGTGCGTGGGTGGGTGGATGCGCCGGCAGAGCAGTCAGGTACGCAGGGCAAGAAGACGACACCGATCGCGCGCTCGCAAAGGGTAGAGAAGGAGAGGCGCGAGAAGCACTGAGTCTGAGGCCCGAGCTTGAGCCTCTCTACTGTCGGACTGAGCCCCGCTATAGCTGCCGCGAATCTCATATAGGTGTGCGTGCCGGAGGAGAGCAGCAGCGGCGCTCCGCGAGAGAAAGATGCGGCGCCGTCGCGCAACGCTGACTTCCTTGGCGAGTCGCTGCTGCTGCTCCGCTGCAGGAGGCGGCGGCGGGGCTTTTCCGAGAAGACCCCGGCGGCGGACACCTGTCCATTATTCGGGCTGGGGCTCGTTTGCACCGATTTCGCTCGATTTATTACTGATTTTCGGCGCGGGGAGTTTTACTTTGTTTTGGATAGCGTAGAAGGTCGAAGTGTCGTGAATCGAGTATTGAAAGGCTTTTGAAAGGAAAATAGAGAATAATGTCATATTTAGTTATTGGAAGTTTAAATATTATTCGGTGATATATAATCTTACGACACTGTTTATCTTTGGTAGATTTACTGTGTCTTAGAAGTAGTCGGCGGTCGAGGAGACAAAAGGCTTGGAAGAAGACACGAATTTAATTTCGTTATCGGAAGAATTCATTCTTGTAATAGACGAAGAAAGAGAAATCGATAGCCCTTAGTTGATTTGATAGTGAGACTGATAAATAAAGCGGGTGTAGTGATGATCATTGGGAAACTTATTCTTATATTTAGGAATAACCATCAAATCAGACTTAAGTATATATTAAACTTAATTTTTCTAAATGTTAATAAGTACAGTTGCAATGAAAATTGAGTATATAAAAATCCTCATTATATTGAAAATAGAAACATCTAATCCTTTTTACTATTCTTAGAAACTATACGGAATCGAGCCACATCGCCACTTATTAATAATACTTTTATCAGGTCTGTGCTATTTTGCATTGCCTGTTAATTACAATATTTTGAATATCTAGCCTATAAATTAGAATTTCAAAATTGAAAATTTTTAAATAGCCGATTACATAAACGATTCAATATACTTTAACGCAAAAAAAAATGCACGAGAGCGTAAAAAAATCGTTAATGAAGCAATGCCTATTTCACATCGTCATTTTGACAAGCAGCCATTAAACTCGAGCTCGATGCTAAAACCAACATTTCAATGTTAATTCATTCATCGCATCGTTCCAGCAAACCGCTAAACTTGATCACTTAAAATGCTTTCGTTTCCGCAACCCCGAGGAGCAAAACAGACCTCGCTCCGCGCCAAAACGCACCGCGCAGCGACCGAAAAGCCTACCGCAAATATAGACTCGGAAATCGCGCTCAACGCTTTCGCCGCGGAACAAAGCAGGAAAGTTTTTCGGCGACGTAAACACGCGGCCGCCCTTTGCGGAGAGTATATCGTGTAATGCTCGCGCATTAAAAATAGACGGCGCGCCCGCAATTACCGACCCCCGCCCACTTTTGTAATTAATACGCGTCGCGCGCCGTAACGTTTTGCGGTGCGCGCGTCCGCGTGTAAGCCGTCGGTTTTTAGCGGTTCTGCGGAGTCGCCGCTGTAACAGCTCGAGGCGCGCCCCGCGATTTAGCGATTTTCGTACCGCCTCGTCACCTGCCGTGAGAATTCGCGTAATCCGAGCAGTCGCCTTTAATTTTTTTTTTTTTTTTGCCGTATTTGGAATCGGTTCGTTTTATTAGCCAGTGATTAGATTTAAAATGGTTTTTTTTGGAATTTACGCGGAAGGTGTACGTGATTCGCAATAACATAAGGGTGATCTTGAATTTAAGATTAAATTTTCTGCGAATCCACAGCTTTGCGTGATGGACGGATTCGTCTCAGATACTAAACATATGCACACCTACACTTTGTTCGAGCCATCGTGAAAATTTTGAACTCGATGTAGATATTGAATATACGGCGGTTCTTGGAAATAAGTTTAATCCGGTTGCAATACTTGCTGCAATGCTAAATCAATTGCGCTTACTTTTAGTACAAAAGGTTTTGGCAACGGCATACGGTTTATTTCGACTTTTTGTAGAATTGCAAAAATAGAAGATTTTCAAACGGTTTTAAGCAAGTTATTTCGTATTCAACCAGGAAATTGCATATTATTAATAAAAATAACGCATACTTTTCGTATTTCTTAAGTAGCGCCAGCAATGAGGATAAGTCGCGCTCTAACTTTAAGATTTAAGATTGAGGCGGAGGAATAATAAAGTGGCGCAATTTACTGTAAGTGAACTAGAAAATTTCATTTTACGCGAGATAAATATAAGTGCACGATAAGTAGTACGACCTCTTGTAGATAATAATAACTTCTTAATTAAATTTTATTTAGTTAATTGATGAAGCAAGGTGAATTTTAAAATTTTAATAAGTTTGACTCTCCGCAAACAAAGCAGTTGCAAGTTTCTAACAAAAACATTGTCCAGTCGACGTTACGAATACTATTAATCATTGTCTTGTCTTGTCCTGAAGCTTCGCGTAATTATTAGTGGGCACGTCCGTGAAATAGCAGACAAAGCAACCGTAACGCGCCTTTCTTAATTACCAATATTTGACTTCTCACTGAACTGCAAATAACTGTGGGGATTCGAAACCCAACGGATAGTCCATTCTGAAAGCTGTAAGTTTATTTGTTTGTGTTCGTCGTATTTTTTTGTATACTAATTATTTGCAAAAGGAAAAGTAATTGTAAACGTGTTGTTAAGTTTTTCCAAGAGTTTCGCAAACTACCAAAAGCAAAAAAACGACCAGGCTTTTTAGGAAAACTTACTCAGAACTTATGGAAATCTAATGTAACTTTAATAAATTCGCCTACATTTTCAATAAAACTTGATATAAAATATTTTTGGTTTAAACACCTGCGCTTCCTTCATTAGACAACCTAATAATTTGTCTAAAATATTTTTTTCATTTCAACAGGGCATCAGCCATTACTTAAAAACTACAACGCCACATAAGAATTTTCCACAACAGCGCGACTGCGCCAAAGCTAAGAACAGCGCATAAACAGCCGAGAAAAGCTGGCAAGAAGAAAAAGAGAGGCGCGCTGCAGCCTGTTCCAGGAAGCCGGCGCATTCCCGGGAGCGTTTTCCCGTCGAGCGCGCGCGCAAAACCTCGGCAGCGGCGTGTCTCCTGTTGCGCAATGCAAAAAAGAACCGGTCGCGGGGGGGACCGTTAAAGTACCCGGCGGTGGTGAGTCACGCACCGAGCACCGATCCCTTTTCCTCGGTGCGTTACCGCCGCACCGAGACCTGCTCGCATCGCGAGGCCCTTTACGGGCGAGACTCTCTGCTTTCGCACGCTGCCGATGAAGATGCTTTATACTCTGCACGAGAGCTTCGACGAAGTTTCGTCTTCGGTTTAAATGTTTCAGGGCTTGGAACGCGAAACCTCGAGGGTTAAAAAAAAATTTCGTTTGATACCTAATTTATTAGTGAGATTACATTGCGAGATAAAGAATTTAATTTTGAAGAGGAGCTCTTTCGCAAAATTTTACTCCGAATGACATTGTAAGAAGATGTATGATTTTCCCACAATAGTAGTTTTTAACGATCTTTATTTTTTAGTAAAGATTACTTGTTCAAGAGCTCGTGCGAAGTTAATTTACAAATTGAATGGGAATTATTGTATTATACTGCACGTTTCTTCTTGATGGGGAATCGTTATCACCTTATTTTAATATTAAAAGCCGTAAAAATAGTAACTCTGTTACTTGTTGCACAAGAATGTTTTACGTAATTATTAACTGTAGTGGACGAACAACACAAAGGACAATAAATAGCATTGTGTATGTAATTCACTTATTTTATAACAATAATTCACAAACGGGTAAATTTTATATAAAAACTGATGATCTGTAGAAGATATGAAAAGTATATTATATTGTTAGACGAAAATAAAAAATAAGAAGCGAAATCATCAAAGCAATAGCAAAATATAATATGTTCTATATTTCAAACCGCGTATATATCAAATTGAAAAATGTACATATAAAATTAATTAGTTTATGTAATGTACTTTATCGAATTTTCTTAAAAAATGTTTTTCTTATATTATTAAACAAAACTAATTTTTTTGCCAGATTTACTATAAGAAGTTTAAATTCTTTAAACGGCTAAACATTGCCATTATAAAACACAATATATATTAAAGTCCAGTTCTCATCTCATTTACTCTAAATCTTATACATTAATTCAAAGTTAAAAATTAAAAAATCAGAATCTTACATGATAACGAACAAAAGACAATCTATGAACCATTTCAAAATATCAAAAAACAAATACGTACGCATAGATGTATACACATTTTTCTTGACTAGGGCGAACTCCACTTCTGTAGATTCCGTCGCGATCACAGTGGTTAAAAGTCGAAAATTAACAAATCTGTATATACAAGATGAGGCTTGTGACTAAGTTCTTCTACGCTCCCAAGAAGAATATCTTCAGCGCTCAGATCAATTTCTGTAACCGATCTGATCTATCCCCTCTTCCCGCAACACCAATCGGCGTTATGAACATTAAACATTTTTTTAATCAAGTATCATATTGAGAAGATTGGAAAAAAATCGAATCTAATGAATAAATAATCTATTCTTTATAGAATTCTTTTCCTGCTTTCAAATCTTATCTGCAAAAAATAGATTGCAGCTTATAGAAACTGTAACGATGCAACTAATGCTTCAAACGGACTTACAAAATTGATGCAACAAAAATGGCTATTACATATACATAACTGTCGTCCCTTTGTTGTTTTTTTGCTGCATTTTCTCGACATTTAAGATAATTTGTATTCAAGGGTTTACTCTTAATTTACGATCACCTTGTAAAACCTGTCGATAGGAGCTTGACTTCGATGAATTTTTCTTGCGATACTTTCGCAGAACCTTTATAACTGCGGATACTTATTTAATATATTATCATATTTTTTTATATGCCTTTTGCGTCGTTGTTTACTGCGAACTAGAAGTAAGACAGAACCTTTCATTTATTACTAGAATTATAGAAGCACATAAAAGTCTACTTGCCCATTAATCCATTTTCTATATATATTGTAAAGAAACATTACTTAATATTTAGTTATCCGTGGAAATTTAATCAAAAATAAACTTCTTTCAGATAGCAAAATAACAATTAATTAGTCAATCACTTCATATAATTTGTTCATTCAATTCAATACCACATAAAATTTCCACATGCAAATCGACACTTCGAGTGAGAAAAAAAAAACATCGCCAACAAGAAACCCACTCCATAAACTTAAATTAAAAATCAATCGAACGTAGCAAAAATTCTAAAAGTCGCTTGCAAATTTCCTTCCGCAAACATTCAATAAGAAAAGGGGAGTTATCGCCTCCAGCAAATACGACGAACGATCGATTTGCCATCAGTCTAATTAGCAGCACGTATAAAGTGCCGGGCATTAAAAAAGCATACCTGATCGCAAGCTTGCCGCATATATGACAGTGGAGACGGCTTGCACTCGGCAGACCCACGCCCCTTTAACGCTGACTGAGCAGCGAGCACGCCTGTTGACCGGGTTGCATTTCGTCGAGTTTATCGTCCTGGAAAAATACGATTTATCAATTTGTTTTTTTCGAAGGGAGCTATTATTTTTGCGTTAGGTAATAGGCTACTGTTTGTAGATTTACGTATGAGGATTATCGAAAATTCTTCGTAGACTTGAAATCCGAGAATATTAGGACGAAATTAAACAACGACAAGACAGTAGAGTAGTAGATTTACTCCGTAAAAGTCGTTTATAATAATAGGCGAGGATTAAGATAAAATACTTAAACTTAATCATATTATTCTAATGAAACGTAGATAGAAAATCTTCTACAACTCCTTAAGTACAGAAAAATTAAATAAATCATACAGTCAAGTACAATGCTCAATGTAATAAACCTGTCTAAACCGAAAAATACACTCCACTCAAACGTTCCGACGAATGCAACCTTCCTCGGCATTCATCAAAATTTGTCGAGGCCTTCAAAGGTCTCCTAAAAGCCAACGAAAGATAATCGAAAGTGCATCTCGATGGTCGTTTCTTGGAATTATCGCGAAAATAAGGACCGGCGGGTCACCCTTAAAGTCCATTTTGATTTATCGCCGCGAGACGATTAGCAGAGTACACAAGAGAGAGAGAGAGAGAGAAAGAGAGAGAGAGAGAGGAGAACAGGCCTCGCTGACCTCGGCACAAATATCCCCGTCCGTTTGCGGCTCCCCGGCATCCTTATCGTCTCGCGGCCTCTGCTTTCCATCATAGCGATTGGCGTCTTTCGTATTTTTCAGGGGATCTGCCGGTCGTTACCGGGCCTTTAGCGATCTGTCAATTGCCGGGACTGACGCCCCGGAAGCTTCGGGATCATTTCGCGTTTTGACGGCTGGTCTGGTAGGACTCGAGAACTCGGACACTTTGCCTAATTGCACTTGGGACTGGTTGGCCCGACTGAGATTAGGTGGATCGTCGTGTTTTGAAAGAAATAGTATTTATTTATATAGGTAATTAGGAATCTTAAGTTACAATTAAAGTTTCAATTACGGAGAGCAGATAACTTTTTAGAACAGGTTTTTACACTTTTTATGGTAAAAATGGTAAAGCCTATAAAAGGATGAGTCGAATAAAGTATTTTATACATATTCCTCATTCGAATCTGAAGTTCAAAAATGGTCAAGACAATCTTTTTGTAATAACAATGTTAAATTGCACATTTACTTGCAAAAGGTAATTTTGATAAGAACAATATTGACTGAACTAATGAAATTTTTATGCAGTAAATCGAAGCTTATCGAAAATTACCGCATAAAAAAAAAATTACAACTAAATTATTATAGCCACTGGAAAAGTCGTTTGAAAAAATAAAAGACTATAAAAGTTATAGCCAATCATCGATCGACGGTATTTTACGAAGAAACATGAATTAATCGCTTTGCAATCGCCACAATATCGAGCTACTTACATCGAACACTCGAAATTCGGGGGCCAAAAATTCAGGGCTAAAAGACAAGGAGCTCCTGCACCGGGGTCTAGTTATTTTTCGCCCGACGGGACGGCACTCGATTGATAAAGCAGAAGGCTGCGCGAAGCGACACGATAGCTTTCGCGAACGCGAAAGGGACATTAATCTAGAATCAGTCGGCGCTGGACGTCCGTAGGAAGGCAAAATGAAGCGGCAGGAAGTGTGTCCGACGTATTGCGAAGTGTAACACGAAAGGACGATAGGAGCGGACGATCCGTTTGCGCAATATGCGAACATTATTTATGCCGCGTAACAGGGGCTTTTAGCTTTACGCTTGACGGCCGTGTAATTCGAACGGATTTAGAATGAATCGCAGTGTCGGCGGCTCTTTATTTTACGATGGGTATCAACGAAACGTAAAAAAGTCGAATGCACAAAAGTACTTCATAATAAGGAGGAGGTCTACGTTTAACTCAGAAACCGTAAGAAAGGATGAAAAAATGCCCGAAATGGTTTGATTGTTCGATTGTGTGAATGATATATTTAATCAATCTGAGATTACAAAAAGGTTTCTTGCAACCAAGTTAGACTACGGTATATCCGCCTTTGTTAGCATTACGTCTCCTTACAAAAGTATAACACGCAAACTCGACCAGCAATATTGTAATTTAATCAGCCGCCCCAGAGGAAGTAAGAGAAAGCACTCGAAATTGCATTATCTAATTAAAGTCGATCCGTTTGCTCGGGAATCGTCGGCCACCGCAAAATATCCACAGCGATCTCTGGCGCGACAAAGAGACTTCGATCCGCCGTAAAAATCAGGATCGCCGCGCGGAACGCGAGCTGGCGTGTGCGCGACGATGTATAGCCGCGCGAGCTGATCGATGAAAGTGGAGGATAAGAACGAGAGCGAAATATGGCTGTGCATTTAATCGCGGCTCAGTGTTCGTCTGTCGCGTTGAGGAGGACGACTCGATGGCCTCCTCAAACTCGTGGAATTTGGCGCGGGTTTGGGTCTCGGGATGAGCAGTGCTTCATCGGTTTTGTATAAGAGTGAGATGAGGTTGTTGTCAAGACGAGCGACACGGCTTGAGATATTATATATCCCTGTGGTCCTGAAAAATTTCTTCCTTTTACAATTGCGTTTGAGACCGCGGATTATTATTCGATCTGTCAGATCTTGTTTTGATTTATCTGTTCTGATTATTAAAAATATGATTGCGAAATTAGTCAATCTTAAAGCTTTGAAATAATGGTATTTTTTCATCATCGGTTTGATTCGAAAACAATTATAGAGGCAATTTTCAGTTGCTGATATAGTCGGACAAACTCTCATTTCAGAACTTATAATCGGTATAATTTTCTTCTGAATCATAAAAGTTTCTTCTGTTTTCGTAGATTCTCTGGGAATACATAGATTATCTGCAAATTTTGATTAAAAAATCTCAATCTAATTAAGAAACTCTATTTTAGACGAAACAACAGACAATTGAAACGGAAATATTGATCATTTTTCTAACTCAAATGTAAAGTAATGCTAACACAGCTTTCAATTAAAAATTGGCCTTAAAAATTATAAAATAAATTAAATTTCGTTAAAAAAGAACTTTCTGTTTTATTACCCTAACGAATGCAGTATTGGGTGTATAATATTCCGTACGCTCATTCCGATCTCAATAAAATTAATGACCCGACAATCTGTAATATTTGCTGTTTCATTCGATACTTCATTAACAAATGCAGCACGCTCTAAACACCCTCCATCAGTAACTACTTACAGTAATATCGGCACTTGCATCGAACATTCTAAAAATACCCATCCAAGCACATTATTTCAAAGCGTAACTGCACCTCGCCAATTAATCTCCGCGCTCACCTTCAGCCAGAAACTCCTATAGCCTCCGAACCGCGAGAAGTCCTGGCCGAAAATCGATCTCCGAGCGCCCGGGGATGCCTGACAGCGACGTACCAGTTTAACGGGCCGCGTGGCGGCGTATGCTAATCGTCGCGGGCTTATCGCCGGCACGCGAACTTATTAGAAGACCTCAGCCGTGATCCCATCGGACGCTGAGTCGATAGATTGCCGGTTCTTCAACGAACCGCCCTTATAAGCCTCGGCCTTCGAAGCCAATTCGTGGGCTCGGAGGAGGCTCAGGGATCTGGAAACGTTCGAGTGTTTAGTCGGAGGCGGCAAAGTTTACTTACAAAAGCTGAGCGGCTGTAGGAATTACGTGCTTTCCCATTAATCTAAAAAGATCTGGTGTGCGTTTAATAATTGTTAATGTGCTGATTTAAAACAGTGGAACATAGGAGAGCCAAGGGAAGTACAAAAAGCACACGGCCTTGCCAAAAGCCAGAAATCAAGTCGAACTTCGCCCTCGTAAATCAGCGGCGGCATAAAACAATGCACAGCGGCGAGTGAAAAATCCATGCCATTGCTCGAGGAGGAGGAGCAGCAGCAGCAGCAGCAGCAGCAGCAGCAGCAGTAGGCATTAGCATCCGCGATCTTAGATCGACCGGGGCGGATGTCAAGGTCGCTCTCCTCCGCGTCGGGTCACGCGAGAAAGAAGGGATGTCCGCGTGCCGCAGGTGGGCGGCGAGCTTCCGTTCCGGATTCGGCTGATCCCTCCGATGGCCCTCGGCGGCCACTCGGAGCCGCGGCACCTCTGGGTCGACTTCTGCAGAGCCTACCTCGGCGTCAGACCCGGGAGGAGCCAGGCCGTCTTCGAGCGCAAGGTCAGTCGCCGCGGAGAGTTGGCATCCTGGTTGTTGTTACGTTCGTGCTGTGAGTGAAAGATGACGTGATACACGGATGGGAGACGATTCGAGGGAAGAGCTTGTTTGAACGACTCGGAGCCTGATTGTCAGGGATCGCGGTCTCCGGGTCAAGGATCTTGTTCAGCTTTTTCGAGGCGTTTTCTTTCTGTATCTAATCTGCTGGTAGGTCGTAAATCGATCACATGAATATTTGCATTACGATTTTAGTAATAAAGTAGCGGCTTTTTATGGTGTAGCGCCACTGGCGCGGTATTTATCTTGAGTAAATTTTGAGAACTGTTGAAACTCGTCTTCCGTTGTTTATGGCGCAAGGAAAAAAGTATTTTTTGTCATCGTGCTTTATGTCGTAGAATCACGCATATCTCCTCATCTGATCGATATCTTTATTATTTTTTTTTTTTCGCGAATACAATATTTCTGTAACAGGCGGTAATCTTTAAATTTCAAAATTGACTAAATTCATAATAAATAAATTAGTAGAGTCATTAAAAATATTAAAATAACATTCAATAACAAATTTCAGTCTTCAGTTTTATAGAATACAAACGTGTAAACAATGTGGATCAATTAATACGTTTCTATAATTTAGAGAAACCGATTAGAACGGAATTAAAAGCATTTTGCTACATAATCGTAATTTGTGTAATTACAAATCTATCGGCTGATACCATTATTCTGCTAAAAATTCCAAGCGTAAATCTAAAAAATGAAGAAGAGCTTCGCGAAATATCAGTTTTATGTAACTATGTATTATTTAAGTCGTAACGTTGCGTAACAAAAATGCTTGACATTTTTACTTACTCGTATTATCATTATTTAACGTAATTAACGTCAAAATCTGCTGAAAATTAAGGTAAATGTTTCCATTAAAATTGTGACTCAACTTTTATAAAATTAAAACTTTCATGCCATAGAATAGTTTTTCGATACTCTTTCTTAAAGTTTGATGTTGACTTTTTCAATTTTTAAAAATTAATATAAAAAAAATATAGCTTCACTTGTATATAAAAACTTTACTGTCTGAAAGTTTCCCTTTGCAGCTACAACATAAAACTCTTATTTTTACTTTACATTTCTCAAAACTTTTATTAATAACCAGTCATATTTTATGTGTATTGTGCATATATGTAACGAGAGAAGTTATAAATACGCTTGTATAATATTAACTTTTAGATGAAAAATCGATTTAAAAGTAAAGTAAATTGTAAGTAATAAATTTTAACTGAACATAATACTTTTTAAGTATACGAACCTTAAATATTATTACAATTTTTAGTTTTATCACTAAATTTCTCTAAGATTTATTAGTGGTGCGTTCCTTGTGAATTATAATAGCTGCAATATCTGATTAAAACCCGCATATAAATGTACTAGATTATACATGTGCATATGTCGATCGTTGAAAAATATACATTGTGCTTGTCGAGCTGCTTTAAATGACTTAGTCTGATACTTCCACTTGCATGTTTAATGAAAGAAGTTCGAAAGCGAAACACATTTTTTAAAACGACAGTTTGATATTTTTTGTGAATCAAGTTTTAAGTCTAGATACTATAATATACTAAGCAGCAAAGTAAGAAATTTACTGTTTTTGGCATCAAGTACTTTGTGAAATAATGATGTACAAACAAACATGTGAATAAGCGTGCAAAAATTGAAAATAGTTAATTATATAATAGCGTTATTTAATACATCGCTGTTTTGGAAAACGTGAGTGTTTTACAGACACGTAATGAACGTAAAAAAATTAAAACTCATTCCACAAACTAACCGATCTTTAAATTCGTAAAATTCGCTAAAATTTTCGCTGCCCGCATTTCGATCAGTTTGCGGCCTCTTTCTCCGCACTCGCGGCCAGCTTTATAATCAAAATCCTACTGATCCCTTTCGCTTCCAGACGTCCAATCTTGCGAATAGCATGAACGTCTCCACCGTCTTTCCCGAAGAATACCCGGCAGCGCAGGACCATGAGAACAACGACCAGCACGCGGAGAACAACGACCGCGCCAGCAACCTCCAGCAGCAACAGTCTTCGCAGGCTTCCCAGCAGAATCAGCGCCGTGAGTGTTTGTTTTGCCTTTTTTTTTCACCGGCTTTCTTCGATGAATGATATCGCGCAGTTTTTCCGAGCTGCGTCAGAAATATTTGCATGCAATTACATCCCGCGGAAATTGCCGGACGATTACGCTATTCTTCTTCCTCCTCTCCGCCTTCACGCCGTTTAATCGCTCTCTGCACGTGTTGTTATTGCTCTGTCTGTCGAATACCTGGTACGCTGTCGGATTTATGCATCAGCCCCACTTACCGGAATTGATTGACAATCTCGCCTTTACGCGAACGACCTAATTTGCTGATGCGAAGAGAGGTTAGTCTGGATTATTATTTTCTGTGCTCTACAAAAATTTTTTCAGCAGAGTTGATTGGGAAAAGAATTCCGTGGTGATTTTTATTAAACGAATTCTTTTGCTATACTTATCTGTAACATATATTTTCACAAAAAAATCAACAAATTTGAATGTCTTGAATTTTTCAATTAAAGCACATCATCATTCACACATTCTTGTTAAGTTATTCATTACAAAAGATTTCGTATTTTTATGAAAGGAATGATTAATACGACTTCATCATCGTTCATTAATTATTCCCAAGTAAGATTAGTTCACCCAACTTTTCTGGAATGCATCATAAAAAAACCTATACCCTTAATTTATCAAATCAGAGTGAAATCTTAATTTTAACGCAACAGTTAAATAAAGTTATCAGCTCAGCGACATTTTCCTTCAGGCGTTAATTACGGAATCCATCCAAGATCGGAAAATCGCCGACTTCGCGGAAGCTGCGTTTCGCAGCACTCCTTAACGTGGCGCCGACATAATAAATTCCCCGGAGAACCTTAATTTTCTCCCCCCCCTCCCCCTCTCCTCGGGGTGTTTGAGATCGGAGCGATCGGTAATTGCAGTCCGCCGACGCGAGAACCCACGGAAAAATTCAGCGGCGCGCGTTCGCGCGCGCGAAATGAAAAAACGCTGGAACAATGGAAAATTTTAACAATACGGAAGCAGTAGCCTTCCCCTATACTCTTCTTCTTTTTTTTTTTTTTTTTTTTACGATTCCTCACATTGTTTCGAGAGCGTTCTTAATCGCGACCGCGCCGCTTCTTCGCACCGTTAACAGGTTTATTCGCCGAAACGAAATGCCCATTTCGGTATATCCTCCGATAAAGATGTGGCTTGGGAAGCCTTTATGGTTGCGGAATGACTCGGTGGCAAAATGCATCTGGAACACACAATGTTATTGATGGAGTTTTCTTTTTTTTTGCTTAACGAGTTTCGGATTAGTGTTTACGAGTTTTATAATGACATTTAAGGAAGCGAAATTTTCAATTATGTATTAAGGAAAAGACGTTTCTGTTGGTTGATTTCGAAAACCATATCATTAATTAATTGAATATTTTAGAAAACTTTCACATTTTGCCTATTGCCGCGTAAAATTATTGTTTTTAAAGATATTCTACGTGATTACTGTTGTTAATTGTATAATTAACAAAAAAATAAAAGTATCATTTGTGACGTGCAGCGTAGTTTTTACAACAGTTAGTAAACAGAAACTTTACCTGAAAAAGGATTGTTTAAAAATAAAGACTAACCGATGGATAACTGATGGATTATTGATAACTTTGCAGGTAATCTTTAATTGTACCTGGTTGGCTTTTCTGATTATGCAATCAATTTTCTTGCAGACAATGTAGTGTGAACGAGCTCATGTCTCATCAATAATTGGCGCATTTAAAATTCTGTGCAGATATAACAGTGTGCCGTAATAATAATCAGATAATTGCAGATTACTAAGCTTATTCCTGAAGTGCAATTCCGCCGATGACAAACAGCAGCTTAAATAATTTCGTAGAAAAACGTCGAGTCTAAACCTGATGTGACTGAATTATTCATTTTCCTTTGGATTTGGTTTCTGAAAAATCAAATTTTCTCAAGTCAATTAATTATTAGTAAGAAATGTGAAACCATGATTTGGCACTAAAAGAATAAACTATGAATAATGCAAAATATACTAAACTCTCGTCACTGAACATTTTTTAGAAAGCAATTTTTGTAACTTCCAGCGATTTCGATTCCATTATTCATTATCTGTACGAACCATTTACAAAAAAATAATAATTCTCTCCTCCGCGTACGCCAAGTAGCCTTCAACGGATAGCAATGCGCAAATGAAAAAAAAAAAAAAAAATAGTAGAACCTATACCCAAGAAATATTCGAGCTATTTGCATAGTTAATCAAACAACAATGTATATCCGGAGCGGCTATTATCCGGCGCGTACATTGTACTCACATTTTTCCTCCGCGTCCTCCCTTCCGCGAAGCATCGCGTGCCCAGCTGCAAGCAGAAAGTCGCACGCTCGAAATTGCATGCTTATTTCAGGAGCTTTCTATTTCTAAGCGAGCGAAAACAAAGTGCACTTATCTTAGCCCCGACGCACTAGCTCTGTTTCTTTTTTTTTTTATCCATTTCAGTAATAATACTCGCGATTGTATGAAGAGAAAAAAACTGTATCTCCTATGGAGAGTTTATGTGGAATTGATTTCGATGAAAGATGCGGGGGAGTGTTTATTTTGGTTTTACTGACGTGGCCTCTAGTTTATGCAGGTGTATCGTGAAGCTTGGTTTTGCAAATTACGGTTGTCGTGGATCGTGGAAGTATAATACGTAGCTAAGCGTTTATATGCGTACTGAAATATGAAGCATGTAAATTTATTTTTATATTTTTCATTGAGGATAGTAACATTAATCAAATTATTCATTGGCACGGTACATATAATATAAAATAGCTTGTATAGGCTGTTTGCTATTAAATTTTAATGAACAGAAACATTATACTGCATACTTTACCAACTCGCCGTCATTGAATTAATAACTTTTAAAATAAGTGACAAACTATATTAATGTACGGCATGAATCGTAAGAAATATAAAATGGCAATTTCAATTAATTTAAAAAATAAAATATTTCCGCGTTTGACATTACGTGACGGAAGATAAAACTGTAAAATAAGACATTGATACTTTTATCACCTGAAAGAGAATTAAGCAATAATTTAAAAAATTGTTTCATATAAACTAAGAAATTGAATTATTAATTTATCCATTACTGCTGCAAAATTTTCTAAACCCAGTATGTAGACTTTCCCAGCAGTTAAGAAACTTGGTTTCTGACTTCTAATCATTACGAGCTTCATTAATTTCTTACTTTTAATAGAAAAGTCTGCTTTATACCACTGACTAGTGTAACTAAAAATAATAAAAATGACTTAATTTAATATTTCTACCTGAAACTATGAATTTTAAAATTGTTTAAATTAGAAATTTCATTTATGACAGATATTTTGGCGTACCAAGATTGATAAATCAACAGGCTGTGCTCCCTTATTTTTTGACCAGGCCAATTGTAATAAAATAAGTGAACAATTTCTGCAAATGCATACAGAAAGTAACGCACCATTTCTCCAAAATTACCTTTGTTTAATACTACCTACAAAAAAGTGTATTATGATTATGAAACACACTGAGTACATAATGCACTGTGAATTTACAAATATCTTACTTCAAATCCTGTAATAGTCAAAGGAACCATGGCACATCCAATTGATAAAAGATTCAAAGTTGCAAAAGCTGTCTCAATTGTATTTACAAAACTATAAGAAAAGGCATAAAAAAAAGGCAATGAAAATTTATAATTTTTAATGTGCGTTAAAAGGAATTTAAAAAAAATTTAGCATTACTCTAAGACGTATTTATGAATTTTAATAGTTTTTACAAATTTTTCATACAAAATTATTTCATTTCTTTCTCGAGTCCCTTCACCTTCGACTAAATCTACATCAATCGTTTCTTTGACTTTGTTTCTTAAAAGAAATATAAAAATACAATTAACTTCAATTCTAAATTGAATTCTTTTTAAACGTAAAGTGAGCACTTACGAAACAATCGTGAAAAGCGCACAGGCGTGATATGCAAAACTTAGATACAAAGTATCAAAGCCTATGACAAAAACAATCGCTATCATATCTGACATGGAGCCATGAAAGATTATAAAAAATATATTATTATCAAAAGTATCAATGTAATATTTGATCAGTCTTGGTTTCTGTTGCAAACGTGTTTGATTTGCTAACGGCAAGAAAGTGTCCATGACGTGCAAGCTTAAAGGTAAGATGCTGTAGGCACTAACAACCATGAACATATAGACTGAAAAATCAAAATGATCAAAATCAAATTATATAATTTTATAAAAATCGATTCATCGCAGATTATTTGCAAACCTGTATAAAAATAGTTAAATTGATTGGCTTTTCTCGAGTAATTATGAAGTATTTCAAGATCATCACCTTTATAAAATTGGAAATCATGTTTGATTTTTTCCAAAATATCTTTTATCTGCAACGAAATAAAAATAAAATCGCAAAATAAGAAAAGGAACTGCAAGAAGTAGTTTTATCTTTAAGATCTGTTAAAACTTGAAGTTAATTAAAGGTATATTTAAAATAAAAATACATATTTCTTTTGAATAGGTCTTTAGTAAGCAACCTTTTGTCTTGCAACAATGGCAACTAAATTTTTCCCTATAAACTGAGTATAATATAGCATTGAAGGTATACTAAGTATGAAAAGGTGAAAATGATGTCGTATTTCAATCATTTTGGCAGCCTAAAAATATACTTCTGTTTAACTCTTTGCACAATAAAACAATATAAATAAATGAAACATTACTTGCGGCACAAATACAGTAAAAATTGCTGCCATTGTCAGTATTTGATTACGGACTCTAATTTTTGCATTCTGATATGGCCAGTGTCCAAAGAAACTTAAATACTTATTGCCACGAATATAGTAAGAACTTTTGAAAATCTCCATAAAGAATATTATTGTTTGTTTATAAAACAGTACTATTGTTTGCGTATCTTTGATAACTTACACTAATCTTGAAAAAAACTTAATATTTTTTGCGCATCCGAGCGCTCACATCAATAATTCCATTTACGTAAAATGGGAATGCAAGACACGTCACTCATACGTGAAGCAATTTTCAGTCATTTGCATACTTGATCGAAGCTTACTTCCATCAATGATAGACTAAGCATTTTTCATCCCCTCTAGATTTTTTAACTTCCCTCAATTCAGTTTTACAGTGTAGTATCAACTATGGAACTAGAAGGTTCTCTATCGACTTGAATAGCTTTAATTTACTTCAAAAAAAAAAAAAAACATTAATCTTCGAACTATTTGAAGGCAATAGACAAATTGAAGTAACAAATCTACGTAAATTAAATAAAATTATTTTTTAGTAACTTTAATAACCCGCTTTTAAATTCTAGTATAATTTGAAAATATAGTTAAATTAAAATCAAACTTTAAAATACTGGGTTTAAATTTAAAAAAAGTTTTATTAAAATGTAAATATAAGAGTATTATTGAAAGTTAATTATTGAAAGTAGCCGTTTGCAATTATTAGCAATCGTGAAGTTTTAGAAACACATGGAATTACATAAGCGATGACAAAACAGTGAAGTAAGACATAGATAATTTTACAACCTGAAAAGTAAGATAAAATCATAAACTTATTTTTAATTATTTATAGGTAATAAATGTAAAAAATTTTATAGGATTGTAATACCGCTGCAAAATTTTCCAGCCCAAGGATGTAGAGTTTTCCTGCAGTTAAAGAACAGGGTTTCTGGCTTCTTACCATCATAAGATACAGTAAATTCTTGCATTTGTAGGAAATTACTTCATCGTACCATTCGCAATTGTAACTAAAAACATAAGTAAACGTGGAAGTAAATCAAAGTTATTTAATTAAAACATTTAACATTCTATTGGCGTGATATAATATCTCATCGTTTAAAGGTAATTATGTTTTCAGGCACTGAAAGGGAAACCTGATTCTACATTATATTTTTTCTTATAAGGAGTCTACACGACATTTGAATCCTGGATTTTGTTGTATTTTTTTTTTAAGTTAGGCGTTATTTTGACTAAAATTTAATTTTCATTAATCATCACTTTACAGCTTTATAACGAACAATTGTACAATATCCTAATTCTTTTAACTTTTGAAATGTGAGATTAAATCCTATCGGTTGAAAAAAATCCATGTTTCGCTTTACCTTTTAAACTTTTGATCATTTTTTTTCAATCGATGGGATTTGATCTCATGTTTTAAATGATGTCAAGTACACTACAATTATTCCTTGTTTAAAGCTATATTGGTGATTGAAGAAACCTTGATTTATTAAACTTTTAGCTAACTGCGTGCATAACTTTTGAAAAATTAAGCATTAGAACGAACAGAGGCAGCTTCCTTTATATTTTGTGATTAGAAAACATTTCCAAGCTACAAAAAAATCTAAGGCTCAAATAACGTGTACTCTCCTTGTTAGTAATCATTAATGGATCAAAATAATTAAAAGAAAAAATGTTTATAATTTATTTTATATAGTTACATATATTTTTATATAGTTCATCTTCTATCCATGGAAAGATGGAAAAGCAAATAAACATGTTATTTAACCAATTTGTTAACAAAAATCTTAATTACCATGCTTTATAAATTAGCAAACTATGGTCTCTTATTTTTTGACCTGGCCAGTTGTAATAAAAAAGATGAACTAATTCTCCAACAGCAAACAGTACAAATCGAACCATTTCACCAAAATTTCCATTATTCATAACGACCTGGTAAAACATTGGTGATTAAACAAAATATTTCGAGGATTCAATTAATCTGCATTTAAGAGATAATTACTTGAAATCCTGTGATGGTCAATGGTATCATAGCACAGCCAATCGAAAGCAGATTGAGAGCTGAAAATGCCGATTCTAGAGTATCTACAAATCTATATAAAATATAAAATATTAATTTTCTATATCCATTAATAACGTACAAAGCTATGCTTTAAATTTATACACTGAACTCTAGTACATATTTATGCATCGCCACACATTCAGCAAAACTTTGATAAAAAATATCTTGGTCCTGTTTGAAATTACCTCTTTCAACAATACGTGTTTGGTCGATTAAATCGCGTATCCTATTTCTGCGTATTTACAATAAATTTTTTTTAAATTGTTAATTCTGCAAACAGAGTCTAAAACCGTCTTTACTTACGTCAGAACGACAAACAGAGCACATACATGATTGCAAACAGCGAAGGAAAGTGTATCAAACCCTATTATAAAGACAATGGCGGTTAAGTCAACTATTAGCCCGTGTATTATTATAAAATACACGTTTTCATTGAGGGTTTCAAAAAAGAAGTTTGCCAATCTAGGTTTATCCTGCAATCGGGCTACGTCTCGCGGAAGCAGAGTATCCAGTACGTGCAATGTTAAGGGTAGCATGCTGTATCCGACAACGGCCATGTACATGTAAACTGTAAAATAAGGTTAATGCAGCATTAAATACGTAAGATTTGATAAAAAAATTCCACGTGCCTGTATAAAAAGTATTAATTTTATAAGCCTCGCGGGAATACTCGTGAAGAACTTGTAAATCTTGGTTTTTGTAGACGTCGAAGTCGTGCTTGATCTTTTCTAAAGCTTCTTTTATCTGTGAAAAGCTCATTTATTAGATAGTTATTAAGAAAGATAATTAACGATATGCAAAGCATTTTAAGAACCTGCATTGTTCGTAAAGCGGCAAACAATTGTTTAAATACAAATTGCAAATAGAAGAACAAAGACGGCACTGCTACAATAAACATCTGAAAGTCGTGTCTTAATTCGAACAATTTTACAGACTGAAAAAAGATTTCATCTTAAAAGGGCCCAGTTAACGCGAAAATGTGATGTATTTAATACAAAGTAATTAAACATACTTCTGGCACGATTACCGTGGCACTTAAAACCATTAATAAACTTAAATTTATAATTCTATTTTTAAGATCTTGATATGGCCAATGACCGTAAAACCTTAAATATCGTTGGCATCGAATGTAATAAGTACTGCTCATAATATCCATGATTTTCACTTGATCCTCCAGTTTTTGCGATTCCCACTGCACCAAAGAGCTCGAGCATTGCCTTTAACTTCTTTCTTCTTTCTCTCGTACTTCTCCTCCTCGACTTTCTTTCTGATATTGTCCGCATCAATAATTTCGCGTGTATGAAAAAGAAATGCGACATATGTCACTCACACGATTGCTTCACTGCAAGTAAGTTTGGGTCATTTGCATACTTGATCGTATCCAGACTTACTACGCATTTCGTTCATCCCTTCCACCTTCACTTATGACTTAGATTTCACGTATGCCTTCTTTTCATATTGTTCTTAAGATCTTCTGGGGTACACTTGGATATCTTGTTATACGTTTTGCTGCAGGCTTCATGTCAAATTATGAGAACAGTAGAAAAATTTCAATTTTTAATAGCTTTAACATGCAAATAAAAAGGTATTTTCGGAATGTTTTGCCTTCAAGCGAGTAAATTTAGAATTTTGTAAACTAGAAATTATAAAAAGATTCAAATCACAATTTTGCACTACGTGAAACCATCATTCAACTTTTAGTAATAGTAATATCAACAAGGAAAATTTGAGACATGCTTTGTTTAGGTAAGATACTAAGTTTTGAAATCTTAAATGTTATTTTTTTTTCTTAAATCTCTAAAAGCTTTATTCAGTATGACGAACACATTTGTCACGAACTTAAAAAAATGAGTTAACACTAAAAAAGACCAAAGCGACACAACAATATTCGGTTGCGACTAATTATAAGCTATTATTCTTTAAAGTGAACTAAAATGATTCATATTAGCTTTGCGTAACGCTGTTAGTGGCTCAATATTGTTTTACATTGAAGGATTATTTTTTTATTTTTATGTAATATTAACTTTGCAGTAAATTCTCAGAACTGCAAATAAATGTTTGAATATGTACTCAAAATTTTTTCCCACTTTAGCAGATCTTTTTATCTATTCAAAACAAAGCACGTTCTTCAAAGACGCTTACAAGGTTGTACAGATATTTTAACGGTCTATTTTTTGCGTGCAGCTTTAAAAACATTTCACTATTTCAAAAATTTTAAGTGAAATGAAGTTGCGATTATTCTGTCTTGTTGTATGTACGAAATTGAAATACCCAGGCGTACTTAAAAGCCGATAAACGAATGCACTACGTGAAAGCAGACTAATTCGTAATGCATCACATACTTTTAAAGAAGGCTCACACGCTTCTTTCATTTCAGTTGATTGTGCAAACTATGTGGGACCGTATCTCCGTTCTGGAATCAGTCGCGAAGATTTATTTTGTGTCTGCGGCAATTCGAAAACGCTCGAAATACGCAGGCAAATTGCATTTGCTATTACCGCAGACGTGATGATATTCCAGCAGTATTTTCTTTGAAAGTTAAATACTGAAAAATTTTCCAAATTGTAATACGTCAAAAATGTCATTCTCAAAAGAAAAAAAAAAAATCGATGCTTCACTTTCGATAAAAATGAATTGGATAAAAACACTTAAGCATCATAAACGCCCACATATTAATCGTCTTTATTCTGCTACGAGTCGGGAGGTCGCGAAAAATATGCCAGTAGTCCACATAACGTAATGACACGGTATTACCGAAAACGTTCGAGACCGTCGACCCTGAAAAGAAAAAAACGGCAGCAGTTTCAAAACCCGTCGCCGCGAGATGACAATACTCGTTGAATCAAAAGCCTCCGTGGGAATCTAACGAATTCATCTGAATACAAAGTAGCTCTTTCGGCTCTCTTTTTGTCCCCGCTATTGTATCTACGTATATATATATATATACGTCACGGTTGCGTGGTGCGCGCAACGTCCCGAAAGCAAAAATTCTATCCCGCGGCTCTCGGGCGGCTGTTTCCCATCGCAATTTCTTTTCTAACGCCGCTTCGTCGCCGCAAACTGCAGTATAGATATGTACCGGCCATTGTTCCGCTTATCAAAACCGCGCGGCAGGAAGGCTGGTTTTAAAGAACGGACTAATAAGCGGCGCGCAGAAGAAAACGGCAATTTACGTGAGGTGTGCGTCGCTGGCAACCGCGGGGCTGATAAGAACTCCAACAAAGACATCTGCTCTCTTTCTCTCTCTCTCTCTCTCTCTCTCTCTCTCTCTCTCGAATATCGCTCGGACGCGCGCGTGAAGGCACGCTGCTCGCGCGGAGAGCAATGTTTGGCCAATTAAAATATATCTCTCGCGCTCGCTCTCGCGTCGCAGAAAGGAGAGACGACGATTGAGGACACGCGCTCACGTAGGTGCACCGCGCAGCAACGGGAGGAGAGAGAATTCGAGGCAAAGCCAGCTGTTTTGTTATAGACGCTGCAACTTTTCGAATAAACGTAAGGCCGAGGAGCTGGGGGGAGGCGTGACTCATCGTTTGAGGACTTTTGTTTCTTGCTCGCTCCCCGTGTCTAACAATGTTTGGGATTTTTATTCAGCATAGCGCGTAACGCGACGTTGTACCGGCTGAAATATAACTGGACTGCCTTCGACACGTGGATGAATGGATAGAAGTATATATAGACAAGTTGCTTTCTCGCCGATGCGACGCGGTGTTTCCAAAAGATGCGGCGGCGTGTGAAGGGCGTAAAAAAGTTTCAATTTCAGAGTGATTTAAATTTTTTGCAGACAAGTAAACTGAAACTGACCAGATTAACTTTCACGTAAACTTCTAGGAAATGTAGGATTTTCCTCTTTAAGGAGCGCAATAAGTTCCGAAAAACGTCGAAAAACGTCGTCCCAAAAGCATCGAACAGCGAGAAGAAGCAATAATTCTGAGTAAGCACACTAGTATACACGATCCAATAAATTCCCCCGAATCCCTACCAATTTATCAAGTGGGAAAATGATTTATTTATCGGGAAACTCGTGTAACGCCCAATTATAGATCTCCCGAGTGCGCGTTGCAAAACACGAAGGGAACCGCGCTCGGCCGCAAATAAAGCTCGCTGCATATACATTCGTCGGCTCCGCGAGCTCCGACGAAGGAAAGAAAAAAAGAAAAAAAAAGAAAAAAGAGCAGAAACGGCGCGTCGGTCCTTTCCAGAAGCTGCGCGATCGAGAGCTGCGTCCCAATTAAGAGGCATTTAATTACCGGCGCGCGGCTTGCTCACCCGAGCTCACTCGCCGCGAATTGAGAAGAATCGCCGATTATTCTAGGAGTGCCGGCAATGATTGAAAGTCGGTCAATACGCGCGAGCGGCCGCTCTTGCTTCTTTTCAGGGCCGTTACACCACCGGTTTCGACGACCTGGCGACGACGAGCGACGAACGAGATACGGGGATATAACGAGGGGAAAAAAAAAAAAAAAAAAACTAGCCGCGGCGCGACGCGCGAGATGATGAATGAAATATCTTTGATATAATTCCTGGAGGCTGGCATTAGGATGCCGGGGACGACGTTTCTGTGCCGCCTCTGCTCCCGATGAGTTGGCGATAACCGAGAATTCGGGTACCGTTAAGTGTTTTATGTCTAACCGCGTTTAGTGAAAATACAATTAATCGTCATTTTTCTTCGCGTCAATTTATTCGATCGATCTCGCAATGGATTGTAAAGGTTTTTCTTTTGTATTTCGTAGATTTTCGGCTTGAAAATCGTTTACTTAAATAAACCAATTAAACGTTTAAAACAAAGAAAAATAAAAAAGCGCTCTTCAAGGGCGTTCTTTATGAAGGAATAAACATTATTATTAGAGTTAAATTTCTGTGTAAATGTTTGTTATTAGAAATTATTATAGTTAATTACCGTGACAAAATAATAATCTATATTGTGCAATTATGCACTTAAATAAAATATATTTTAATTCTCTTTACAGGCATCTTCCATTGCTTGGTTACTGAATTACGAATCGAAAATTTGTAAATGATACGTCAATGAAAAATGTAAAAAAAAAAGATATTAATTACTGGATCTACATGCAACCTACATCTTGAAAAAAAAATCGAGCACAAAAGCATTGTTGAATCCTACAAATTATCACCGGAGACAGATAAAATTCACGTGTAAACAAACCAAGCAGCTTGACAGCTATCCAAAGAATGCAAAAAAACTCCAATATCTTATTCTAAGCAAGTATGAAAAAAAAAAAAAAAACAAAGCACAAACTTATAAATATTAAAAAAAAGTCCACCGATGACAATATATACACGTGCGTCCCGAGGAAGCCCATCTGCACCGACTTAAACCCGGCAAGGCCGCGTTTCATTCCGATTCGACGGACCGCGCAGAATTTATCGACGCGCTTTTGACATTCTAATCAGCCGGCAAAGGCGCCGCGATCGAGCTTTCGCGCAAAGCACAAGCAGGAAGCCGCCGCCGCCGCCGCCGCGGTTACGTAAGCTCCGCGCGCGCATCTTCTTGCGCGCGCGAACGCGCAAAAATAAGTGGCGTCACTCGCCGAGTAGTATACATATATATGTGAGATGGAGATAGAAAAAAAAGACCGCAGTCATCGTGATTACTCGCGAGCGGAGATGCGCCACTTCGAGTAGCGCAATTCGACAATGCCGAATGAGCCGCGCTCGAAAATAGGCGAGCGCCGATCGTTAAAACTCGATTAAAGCACTCGGCGAGGCGCAGTGGCACTTTGCGGAATCGGAGAAAAGAATTACCGCTGGACTTTAATCTGCTGAATTTCACTTTCTTCTCGCGTTGCGTTCCATTTGATTGCCGTGGATTCTTGTGCAATACGTAAGAAATTCATTAAAATTTGAAAAATTAAACAATGATAAAAGTTAAGAAATTGCTTTTTAAGCAAACAATGTCAGGAGCAGACGCCAGGCTCAAACAACGAGGAATTTATTAGATTTTTAAACTTGCAAGCGTCCAATAAATTCTTTGCCAAACAGCGACAAAAGCGCGCGCCTCCGTCTTTTCCAAGATCTACGTCTAATAATCGTTAACTCAGAGCTCATACAAAATGCTCTAAACGGACCGAGGTTTTTTTCCAGTCGTCCTCGGCGCGGAAACGGCGCGCCTGTCGATCTCGCAAATCGCTCGAGCCGCGGAGATGCGCCACCGACAGATCTAATTGCGAGCGAAAAGCGGCGGCCGCCGGCGGGTGATTACGGCAACGAGGATTTCGGGTTCCTTATCTTCCCGAGCTTAGGCATCTCGAGGACTTTTCCTCGCGGCCTTATTTCGCAGAACCGCGTCCTTTTCGCGCGTTTCGCCTTTTTGTTTTCGAGATCGCAGCGCCGGTTTAGATCTCCGGCTTCTCGTGACCTTACGGAGGTTTTTTTTTCTCCGAATTTGCATAAACGCCGGGATTTTCTGAATTTCGCTCGGTCGTGTCCGGAGGCTGCGAGCTCTTTCAAAAGTAGAAGGCAACGCCGCGAACGACGCGCTCTGAGTTACTGTTCATAAACGCTTCGTTTAGCGTTGCAGCTGGCAAGGAAAAATATTTTTTTTTTCTCTCTGCTAGCTTTCCGACCTACGACAAAGTTTTTGTGAAAGAATTTGGTATCTGGTATGTACGCGCGTGGAATACAAATTTTGGCTTTAAATTATCTTAAATATATATTTTTTTTTTTTTATTTTTTCTTAGGTTCCGCTAAAAGAAATATTAGCATAATGCGATGCAAAATTCTTTTTAAATATACTATTTTGTTTTCCTTAAATTTTCTTTGCGATGAAATATGTAATACATATTTCATTTTGTATTTGTTTTCAATCGAATCAATTGTTTTGATATTTAAACAATGAAGTTTAATCAGAAACGTTGAGTTGATCATTTAAATTGACAGTATACGCAGGAAGTGATTCAACTAATTAAAACGCTTTGTACTATTTGTACCTACAAGTATTGATAATTTTTTTATCATTTTTATCATTTGAGTTTATTTTAAACTGTTAGAACTGATTAGATATCTGTTATTATCCCCTTGAAAAAGAAAATAATACATTTCGAATCATCATCTCATACAGCTGCAAGTTCAACGATAACTTTTTACGTTACATCGTAAATTTCGGAAATAAATCATCCAATAACTCTCCGAACTTTCTCACCTAATTGACCGGTCATCTGAATTTTCGGCCAAAAAAAAAAAGAAAAAAATATCTCTCTATCTTGCATCCGCCCACGCCGCGATCTCAGCAACAATAGCAAAACTCGTTCCGCGAGTCGCTCGGCGTTTCGAAAAATGGGATCGCTCCGCGCAGGTAGAAAATAATGCTTATTACATAATTTATGGAGATTTCAGGCTTCTCTCTCGGCGCCGAGTTCATCCCGCTCGAGAAAAAGGATCGAGCCGAGGTTGAGTCAGCTCTCTTTTCGGCGCGGGACCGCCGATGGCGAGCGCAATTTCTCGACATGACACTTCAAGTTCGCAATTCTCTCCCCTCTCTCTCCCTTCCACCCTCCCTCCGCGCTGTCGGTCTGTCTTTCTCGTATAATACAGCGGCGCTCGAGCGCTTGCCGATCCTGCGGCCGACCCGAAAGTCAAAAGGCGAGCGGGGGAAACCTAGATTCGGGTTATTTTATTGTTCTTCGCGGCAAAGATTTCCTTAGGGTTCCCCCCGAGGTTTTTACGCTTCGCTTTTCGGGCGCGCTGCTTTGGTGTTTCTTGTTGTTAATGAGCTGTATTACCTCAGACTGCGAAGACAGGACCTTGGGTGAAAATGTTTTTCCTTTTTCGAAGGAGCTTTTAGATCGGTAGACATCGGTTAAGTGATAAATATACGTGTTTTATTCTTTCTATTGTTTTCAAATTGTTTACAGCAGGTAATTTAAAACTTTACGCGTACTTTGCACGATAGATCAATATCGATTAGCCGTAAAATAATCTTATTACTTGGAAAACCTATAATGAATCTTGATTATTTTATAAAACTCAAACGTAAATGAATGTTCGTATTGACTTAATTCAATAAATTCAATAAAGATAATACATTTTTAATGTATGATTACCTAATAATAATTAAATAATATCACATATTTCTGGGTGGATTAATTAGCAATAAACGATTTTGATTAAAATCATCAAAGCATACACACACACACATATATATACTGCAGTTTTACCACATTGTTGATTACCTAATTTTAATAGCGACGTAGAATGACTTTACCGGGATTTCCGGGAAACAAACAAAGTTTTTAATTTAATTTTGAGTTTCAATGCTATAAATAATATATATATTACTTCCGTCGGAATTTCCGAATGAGCAATTTGGATTTCGATAATACGGTATTTCTATATAAAAAATGAATTAAATTCTTAATCAAACATTACTCCCAACTGAAGCATTTAACAAATGAACTGCTATCACTGAACCGCGAAAAATCGTAGAAGCAATTTACGTTAACAAACCACACATTACGTCCATCAAAGACGTGCATTAATAAGCAGTATGACTACATTAATTCGCATGCACGTAAATCAGCCACGAAGCATCAATTGAGGAAACTAAATACGAATCACTTTTTCCTAGCCTCTTCGGCTAAACCATCGTCACGGCTCTGCTCGCCATTTCCCCCCATCGAGCAGCGACTTCCAGCGATCCCCTTTCTGTCCAGATTCGCTCTCGCCATGAATGAAATGCGCGACGCCCCTCTCTCCTATACACTCGCGCACATGGCGTAGAGACTATTCGCGGCCCGAATAGTCCTTGGCGCGCGCGCGCAGATCCAACAGGTGAAGCGGCACTCCGGAGGTGGGGAGGCCCCGCGTGTATATCGCCGGCGACAGGAGAGAAGAACCCGAGCAAGAGCGAGAGAGAGAAACGGAAAGGGGCCGATATAACGCGAAACCTGACTCTCGGCGCACTCAATAGTTCGCCGCCTGCCCTCGTGATTGTCCAATATTATTATTACCCTTTCGGCTCGGAAGAGAGAGTAAGAAAGAGAGAGAGAGAGGAGGAGGAGACCCGACGCCGTCCGCCCAAAGTCGACTATTTCTACTGTGCTGGATACAGTGTTACGTTTTCGGATCGTTCTTCGTTCGTTTCTAGTGCAGAGAGTGTCATTACGAGGCTCCGAGGAGCTGCTGCGAAGAGTTTTGCTTTAGTTGAGCGCTGAAACATCGAGGAATCATGAGCAAATCGTGGCAGGGTTTGTTTTTTTTTTCTCTTCATTTCATTATTTAGGATTAGTTAGTGAAGGTGGTGAAAATTTAGTGGCTGGTTCGAAAAGATGACCTAGTTCGAGGGGGGTACGAGAAGTGAGACGAAGTTTTTTTTCAGTTTTTCTAGACACATTTTAACGAAAAATAGAACCAGAAAATACGGATCAAGAAGTGAATCAGAAATAGCGATTGCGCCAGATTAAAAGTTTAGATAAAATGAAGCGATTTTAGAGAATTCTATAAAGTACGATTATTAGAAGCATCAAAGAATTTAGCTACTCTAGCTAGGATGTATAATTATTCTGTAAAGTAATATAAAAATTTTAATTCGGCCAAAAACTAGATAATTTTTGACATTTTTTCTTGCTTATGCCAGAATTCGCAACACATTGGATAAGAATGTTCCACAGTAGCAGAAAATTGTTTTTTCATTAGCTCAACAGTTACTTATCTCAAGCTCAAAACGTGAAAATGCGCACGCAAGTTGTTCGCGGTGATAAAAAGCATTTATAATTGTTAAAAAATAAAAAAATTAAACAAGATGAATGTTATGCGGTTGAAAAATTGTTGAACAAAAAAAAACGTCTCGACCGTTAAAACGTCAACGAAGCGAAAAATTGATTCGCGAACAATACGTTGGACAGATGAAAGATTATTATTTAAAAGAAATTATAATTTCAAATGTGCGCGTGCACTTGAAAAACATGTGGTTCCTGATAAAGAAGTATAATAGGCAGAAAACAAACACCAACGCGACAAGAAGAAGAATTGTTTCAGCAAAGAAACGACGGAAAAGACGTAACACCTCGATAATTTATCCCGCGAAGGTGGAAAATTCAATTCGACACGAAACGCGAAAATTCGAGACGCGTTTAAAAACAGATGTAAAAAATTTTATAAATTCAGCGGCTTTGGGAAAACTATTGAAATAATTGATTTTCCAGTGAATTCTTAGATAATCGTTTATAGCAAACAATAATTTTATGCTGCGACAGACGCGAATAGCGTGTATACAAGCTTAAAACAATGAGTTTTACGTTCTCGTTTGGCTACTTTATATTTCTGCTCTTATTCACCAAAATTATGAAAGTACTGCCGCGCATAATGAAGCAACGTCCAATAATGCTATCTTATCGAGATTATTAGTATGTTTATCTACGTGCTGCGTTGAGAATATATGAGCATTCTTTACTCAAAACTATGTATAAATTAAGAAGTCAGATAAGATTAACCGTTTATAAGATATATAAAAAAAAAAAAAAATAAATAAAATTTGAAAATCCGAATTTTCATAAAACATCAAATGTTAGACATAAAGAATAATATTACATAATTTGAGGGGGAATATTTTCCATGCATTTCCAGTTAAAAAACCCCTTTTTATTGACGATTCAAAATTTAAAGTTCCTATCTGGGTCACGTACGATAGGGGATATTAAAATAGCACGAAAAAGTAGCGTCAATTATCAGTCATTAGCTAAGCATCGCGTAGCAATTTCGGTCGAGGACCCGAGGATCGACCTTAACCCGATCGGTACATCCACCCAGGCCTTTTTTTTTTGTTTTCCATGTCGTCAGTGTGATGAAGCGTGCGGATCGCTTTACTTTTCTTCTTTTCCAGGGAAACACCAGCTGTATTATTTTTTCGAGTAAAGAACGACTTTCTTGCGGACTTTCTTGGACATTATAAAAGTTATTAGAGTGTAAAGACTGCAGACTTTTCAACGATCATCGAGTCTGTGTAACTGTTTCGAGCTATTAATATAAGTTTTATTGCTATTCCCGTAAATCGGCTGTTTACAATGAAATTCCATTTCAAAACAATACGGAAGCCTGATTGAGTCGTCGGTGTAGGAATTCGTTATTGCGCACAATAAATAAAAGTATCGCTAATAAAAACGTTTGACGTCGATATAAAATTAGCTGTTGATGTACTGATTACAATTATTCAATACCGTTCTACATAAAAAGCTATATACGTTCATTCCCGATGACATTTCAATTCTGCAGCTTTCATTTGAATCTTGGGAGAAACGTTACTAAAATCAGAAGCACCGCGGAAGCAAAACGCTTTATTCCGCAGCAAATTATTTCGAGATCTCCCAAGTATTCCGCATTCGAATAATTCACGCAGCTCCAGCTGCTTCGGACAATAATGTGACGTGCCGATTTATAATCCATCACTCGATAGGACAAAATATTTGCCCGCAATAACAATGGAGTGACCCGAATCGAATTGCAAACCGATTGATCATTCCTTGGCGACCGGAGCGCTCCGTAATCGAGTTCAGCTTGGCGAATTAGATTATAGCGTTCGCGTTCGAATAAACTTGGCGACTGAAATTTAGTCCATTATCGAGAGCGCGGACTTTCTGTCCGCGGTTTAGTGCGGCAAAAGGCTAGAAAAATGCTCTTTTATCCAGGTACTTGAGTTTTATTGCGAAATTTTTGTTGAATTCTTCCAGTTGTTTTAATTAATACTGACGAGTAAATGGCTGGATTAATTTTAGCATTATGAAACGATCTGCCAAGTAATTGAGAGTTTTTCTGGGTTATTTCTATTCGTTTACTGCAATCGCCGATTTCAGCATCTGTAACTTAATTTTTGTGATTCTACATTGTAACACTACCTTAAGACTTAAAATTTTGTTTGCTACGCTTAAATTTATCACTTTATCTGTATTTTATTAGCTTTTATGAGCCTTCGCCGCTGTAGATTTTATCACTTTTCTTCCTGTAACTTTATTTTAGTACAGTTCAATTGCCAAATATGTTTAACACATTTCTTATCGATCGTTTTCTGAATCTTGAATGCGACAAATTCTTTTAATTCGATACGAATCGGAAATGTGTTATTTCATATTGATAATGTCGAATGTATGTTAAGTACTCTACTATTCCTTCTACTGTAGGTGTTGCTCCAATTGATCTCGAACGGAAAAGTGGCTAAGTGATTATTTTAGCCCCGTTTCATATCAGTTTGAAAACTGCAAAACTTACCGTTACGTACATAGCTTTAAAAAACACCCCCCCCCCCCAAAAAAAAAGCGAACGACTAATCTCAGTCCAGAAAAGCGAAAAGCCCATCCCGCCTAACCGTCTTGTCTCCATCCAACAGGGGCGAAGGACTACGTCGGCGTCGAGGAGGTGACCCGCGTGAGCATCCTGCCGCCGCTGTTCGCCGAGACTCTGGGCACCTGCCTCCTGGTGATAATCGGCTGCGCTTCCTGCATCAGCTACGGCGGCGTCCCGCCCAGCGTCCTGCACATAGCCCTCACCTTCGGCCTCGCCGTCGCCAGTCTCGCCCACGTGAGTAATTATGATCGTCGCTCTTTTTTCATTTTTTTTTTTTTTTTTTTTTGCGATTCTAAACTATAGCACTGCGGAGATTCGAGCGGGAAACAATGTAACGCGCGCGTTATCTAACGCGATATTCCGCGGAGACGATGACGAGAGCGCGAGGTTTTACTTTCCTGCTCTTGACGAAGATTTTTCGAGTCGAGGTAACGATGGATTTTTGTTTGCTTTCGAGTGCTCGTAAATATATATTTTAACAGTTTACTCTTTCTTAAGGAGAAAAGAAAAAAAAGAACAATTATCCGCGCGTCCCGGCATCCCGTTGCAAAATTACGAGATAAAGCTAAGATTTTAAACTGGACTTTAGCCAAATAAGTTATAAAAGTCAACGGGAAGATTGATCGCCGCGTGATTCATTGCCGCTTTATTATGTAAACTAATACGCTTAAAATCCATCGCACATAACAATTGATTCTTCCTCGTTCGAGAAATCCTCGAGAACGTCTCGAAAAATCCCTAAGCATCCTCTTGGAGTCGACCCAGCCGCGATATTAATCAAACCTAATTGATTAATATCGACGCTCGTCAATCACTCGGGAATTTAATTCGCCGCAGTTTCGAGAACCGCGAGAGAGATCAATTAGCGGCGATTCCCGCCGCCGCGGCGCGCGAAAGAATATATATAAGCGTCGTTTTTCGCACGGAGAGCCTGGAAGATCGACAGCGAATGTAAATACAGATTCGAATGGAAGCTAATGTACGTTCTAATGATACCCGCCGGTGCGAGTATTAACGTAACCTTTGGTATAAGCAGCGAGATTATATTGCTTCAATCAATAGGTGAGCGAATCCGATACGAATAGCAATTTCAGTATTAACGTTTGATCATTATTTTTTGTGAAATAATTAAACTGATCACGGAGATTCTTTTAATGTCCAATAAAGTTTCTCACGACGAATGAACGATATATATATTTATCGCGAATTTCGGATCAGTGCAAAAGATGTCGTATTACACAATCCAGTATTCAAAATTCTCAATGAAATAATAGTGCAGAGCTCGTACAGGCATCTAATTGATTCCCTGAACATAATCCAGCCGTCGGAATCGGGAATGCAAATAAAAGAAATTTCTCCATTTATATATATATATATACGAACCGGCCGAAACATACGCTCGGCACAATGCTCTCAGGATTACGTCAATTACAGATCTGTAACGGCCGAAAAGAAAAAAAAAAAAACGAAACTCCGGTGTACCTCTCGAGGCGCTGTTTTTTTTTTCTTTTCTTTTCCTTCTCGACTGTAATACAAGCCCGGCGGCTAAAACGCGTGCCGCCCGACAACACGTGCGGACCGAATCTGGTACAAATTCAAATCTCTTTCAATCGGAGAACTTGGAGACTTATGTGTCGTCTTTGCGCGAGCTGTAACGTTTCATTTAGTTTTTCTAAAGGAAAGTTTTAAATCGATTGAAAATCAGACGGGCGCGGAACGAAGGAGGATGAAAATACCGCGAATCCGCCAGCGGAGGCGGCGAACGAGAGGGAAAGGGGATCTCCATTCACCGAAAGTTCGCCTTGCCAGACTCGCCGGCTGCGGCCGTGTATTTACATTCGCTCTTTCCAGGGCCTCGACGCGCCGACTTGCTTGTTTTTTTTTTTTTCTCTTTTTTTTTGCCTTTCTTTTCGTCGCGCGACTTCTCTTTTGGTGGATCATTTCGGTTAATTGGTCTCGACTAATTTGCCGTGGGAAATATTTTCCAAACGATCGCGATAAAAAAGTACTTGAGCGTTTATTTAATTTTAACCATAATGTAGTGGTGGAAATTGTAAAATAGTTAGGTAGAGAAACGAGTGTCTTTTTCTATATTTTTGTAACGTATGTTTTTGGTCTTTGAAAGAGAATATTAATATTTGAAGTTTCTCACGAAGGCAAACATTCATTGCTTAAGGGGCATTCAAACTTTATACTTACTTATTCAAGAACTACTTGAATTGACTGAAACATTTTCGGCCACTTTTTTAATCTTTCGGCGAGCAATTTTTAATTCATATTTTTCCAAAAGGAAAAATGTTCGGTCGAGCAGTTCATTAATTGAATGGACTTAAAATCTATAATTACAATTCTCAGTTTTTTAAGATTGAGTTTCATAATTTCCGGAGTTAAACAAATCCGCGCCTGAAATCGCTCGTTTTTCTTATACTATCGCAAATTACACAAATGATTGTGAAACACAGCCTTCTAAACTATTCAGCGGTTTAAGCGTTTTAAACTATTACAAAAGTTACACTATATTTCTTGATTAGATATTGTTATTTTTCCAAGCGAGTAAAAAGAATATTAGGAAAACAATTATTCTTAAAATTATACGATTTTGTTGCGCCGCGGCGTTTCTTAATCTACGTTTTTGAAAAACAAATTACTCATTATTTCGAAGAACTATTGCTCAGTTCTCACACGCAATCCGTAAAAAATAATCATTTGGTACGATTTTCATTGCAAGTGAAAAAAGATTTTATGAATATGTTATATAAAAATTTTAGTGGTAATAATTATCCGGTCTACTGAAGGAAGTTTAGAACGATTTTGAGATTCATTCGCGGCAGAAAAGCAACATTTAAAATCTCCGTAACACATTAAATGCACATTAACTGCGAAATTCAAAATAGACTTTTTTAGGTCAATCCAGCATTAAAATGGCTCGGGGCACTTTTGAGAACGTTTCAATCAGTCCGAACGGTGAATCATTCTAAAATTACTTTTTTGTAGTTCGCCATTCAGACACTCGAAATTTCATAATCCTAATTAGATTTTCTCACGCTACATTTTTTGCCCAAGTACCCGCGCGCGAATAAAGTGAATCAAAATTTCTTTGGATTTACAGAGAAAAAAAAAATAAGCACCACGCAATAAAACGAGCAATTTATCATCAGCATCACAAAAGAGTCATCTCCCGAATGCAGTCTCTCGAAGCAAAAGAAGAAGAAGAAGAAAAAAAAAAAGAAATAATAAATTCAGCCCACATCCTCAAGACAAAAGCTTGCCTCGCGCAGATCCCGCGGAGGAGAAAAGAAACAACGTCTCGCGCGCGACATTGTAACATAACCGCGGGGCCGATCCCTTGCCCGAGGGCAAAGGCCGAGAGTCGAAAGAGCAGAAAATTAGTACATAAGTACAGGGTCGCGGCTGAATTGCGATGCGACGCTTATTAGCGAAAACAAGAGGAATGAGATCACAAGGAGAGCCCGAACCGTCACCTATATACGCGCGCAAACGCGCATAATAACGCATTTCCTTTCATCGGCTTCGACGCGCGTCCCTCTCCGGTTTATACTTTTTTTTTTTTCTTTTTTTCTCCTCTGCCCTCCGGCGCGGAGTCTTTCCCCCCGTCGTCCCTTTTTCCTCGGCGCTTTGCAGCCGAGCCGAACGGCCGTACGTACGTACACATATGCGAGTGTTATAATGTTATTTTTTGCTTCGCGGCTGCTGCGAAAAAAAATTCCCGCGCTGATTTATAACGCGCTGCTTTCGAGATGTAGTCGTCCAGTTAAATGTCGGCTAGCAGTGTTTTTAAGGAGAGACATTGAAATCTGATTTAAATGTCGCAATGAGCTCCGGGAGAAGCAGGGATTATTATAATCAAATAGAAGTACTCGGTTGTACAAAGTTAACGGTTTCTTGTATACAAGTGGCGAATTGCGATATAAATCGATATAGGAGTTTACGTGTTATTTAAATGATTACAATGAAGTATAAAATAATTACTAATACTAGCTGGAACCGTAGTACGCAGTCTGAAAATTTATAGCCCGCTATAAAATTGCCATGAAACGCGAGGCGATAAAAAAAAAAAAAAAAATTGTGCGTGGAAATTGTTTACAACGTACAGCGGCCTCGTAACTCATTTATGCTAAAATTCGATAACAAACGCACTAGCAGTCAGGACGTTCGAAGCAGAGAGTAAAAAGATCTTTCGCTACTCTCAACTTATGCCCATTAGAAAAGCATCTACCGAAATGTATAAGCGGTTTCTCCGAGCACTAATCAGACCGCCGTTCGCATGCTTCCAGCGTGCGAGTTATTTCGATCACGTCGAGAATTATTATTTTCGAGCGTTTGCTGACCTCAACCTGGCTATATAAGGTTTTGCGCTCGAACCGAAATGAGGGATAAGGTAATAATAAGGAGGCTGAGGCATATTACACATCTTTTGGTCGAAACCCTTATTCAAGCCGCGATTACTTTGTCAAAATGTATTTTACGATCCTTTATATGAATATCAGTTTAATCAGTTTATTTGTACCCCTGACAGAATTGTATTATCCCAGAATGACACCTGCCTTATTTCCAAGCTAAACAAAGTCAAGTTATAATTATATACGCCTCGTAATGCTACTTGAAAGGGATACATTAAGTTGGACGCGCGAAAAAATCCAGTATATTTTTAGATCGGAGCTGCAACCGTTGGGTACTAATTTTTTTACATCTTTACTACCGTCTTGCAATCCTCGAACAGATTAAAAAGTCAATATTCCAGGCAGATCTTGGCGTTTTCCGCTCCAGCAAATATGTACTCGGTTATTTCAAAGACAGCTCCCGAGAGTCATTGACTCGTTGCCTTAACGTCCGTCGAGAAACAAGTCGCACGATCGAGCGCTCCGGACAATTTTCCTTCCTAAGCAGACAAATGCGAGCCTCCTCCAAAGAAAGCTCTTCGTCTAATGACTGAAACCCGAGCTCGGGCCGCAAAAGATAATGATTCGAAAGCCGCCGCCGACGGCCGATCCGTTAATGAAATTCGCGCGATTGCGGCAATCGTCGTCGGGCAATGATATCATTCCACCGCGAGAGAGCCCACGAAGTAGATTCGCTTTCGATCATCCTCGGATCCCAGCGTCATTATACTCGAAGCAGCAGCCTCAGTGTGGGTGTACTCTCCGCGCGCGCGTTCGCATATTATTTCTCAGCGGTTCGGCAAAGAATCGACGAATTATACGGTCAAGGTAACGACCGCAGAGAGAAATATCAACGCACTCTCGCGCGTGCGCCGATCGAGAGCAGCTGCAAAAAAAAAAAGGAAGCCGTCGCCGCCGCCGCCGCCGCCGCCGCCGCGAGAGAGGAAGAAAGAGCTGCTCCGAGCTAGAGAGCGAGAGAAGAAGAAGAAGACGACGACGACGACGACGAAGGAGAAGAGAGAGAGAGAGAGAGAGAGAGAGAGTAGGTTGCCGGAGCCTTCGGGCGTAATGTTGCACCATCTCCCCGACAGTTAGACCCCCTTGGGCAAATCCGCGGCCTTATTTACCCTTCCACCTTGGGCCTCTGCACACACGCACGCCCGGCTTGTTAACTTAGCCGCTCGCTCCATCGCGAAGCCGACTGACTAATCGAGCGCTCTCTCGCGAGCCTCGCGATCTCTTTTCGAATCCTTATGCTCACCGCGCGGCCGAGAGCCGCGGGAGGATGTCAAATTTAATTAAGAGGTGCTTCTGCCCGCCAAGGCCGCGCCGAACCGACTCGTCCGATATTCCTCTTCGGCTGCTAAGAATGCGGTGGAGGGCATTTCGTTTCGCCTGCCGCAAATCGAAGGCGTAACGAGCGATTGAATCGACGCAAATTTTGAATTTACGCCTGTATGTATATATAACCTATCGGGGCATCGAAGTGCGCGAGTCTTTCAAAAAAAACTGCAAATGATTCACTTTGCTCTCTCTCTCTCTCTCTCTCCCTCTCTCCCGAATGCGCGCTTTACTATCTGGCTGGAGGAACGAACGATCTATAGTCTTAGGGAAAGAGATTAAATGGAGAGCTCATTTTTTAATAATCATTTGCGAACAAAATGCGACGGCGATTGCTAAAGAAATCGCTAATTGCATCATACGCCGCTTGGGTAGCTCAAAGAGCGTAACTTTTTGAGCGTTAACCGAGCCTCTATTCGGTTGCAAATGGGCTTTCAAGATCCATTAAACATCCCAAATATACGACTTTCTTTAAATTTTCGTTTCATTTTTTTTTTTTTTTTTTTTTTTATCGCGCGAAAGCACATAAATATTGAAATGTAGGTCGACTCTCGGAGAAGGGTTCTTAATTTAATTTCGCTTGTCAAAATAACCGAAGAAAACGATTATCATTCTTTCAGGTGTTAGGCCCTGTTTCTGGATGCCACGTGAATCCAGCGGTCACCGTCGGCCTCCTAATTAGCGGCAACTGCACGATACTGAAGGCAATTTGCTACATCGTCTGCCAATGTTGCGGTGCCATCGCCGGTTCCGCAATTCTGAAAGTAAGGATTTATACGTTCTCCGTCCGATCGTAAATTGTAGCCATTTTCATTTTTTTTTTTTCTTTTTTCATTACGGTGCCGTAAAAACAAAATTAAAATTACTTACTTTTAGATTATTGCACTTAAAATTTGCATAATAAAATTTCTTTCAACCTACTATTTCCGCGCCGTCTGAAGTGATATCAAATAGCTTATGCATAAGTTTCGAAGCATTTGATTGAAGTAGCAAGCCATTTAAAGCACCGATCGGTAAATTCTATTTTTACGCTCGAGAGAGAAAAAAAAAGAGATAATAAATTGTTGACCCGATTCCCAGGCGGCCCTCCCATCGAAGTTGGCGCAGCAGGGCCTGGGCATGACGCTGCTCGGCAACGAGGTGACGAGCGGCCAGGGCGTCCTGATCGAGGCCATCGTCACGTTCCTGCTCCTGCTGGTGGTCCACGGAGTGACGGACCCGAAGCGCGAGGACTGCAAGGGCTGGGCGCCTCTGGCCATCGGCCTCAGCATCAGCGTCGCCCATCTCGCCGCGGTGCCGCTCACCGGCAGCAGCATGAACCCGGCGAGGTCCCTCGGGCCCGCCGTCATCATCGGCCTCTGGACCGACCAGTGGATCTACTGGGTGGGACCGCTGCTCGGAGCCCTGGTCGCCGGGGCGCTCTACAAGCTCAGCCTGAGGGCCAGGAGCAAGGAGGAGGAGCAGGCGTCCTACGATTTTTAAGAGCTTCGCTCGTCGATTCGACCCTGGTGTTTGCGTAGGAAGCTCCGATGATTCTGTGCCTCGCGGTTCGGGGGAGAATTCGACTTCGGAGCGGAGAGATCTGGGCTTGGTTCGTCGAGTGACGGTCAAGCGAATGTTCTTTCGAGTATTTGAAGTTATTGAGAGTTTACTTGAATTGAATGTTTTTTTTTTAAATCAATATAAATTGAACTCCTCCTCTTTGCGTTTTAATGCTCCATAGTCGGATCTTACTCCAAGTGTAAATAAGCTCTAATATTCGTTAAACCATTGACACGTCTGAAATTTTTATGGAATTCATAAGAATTAATCAAGCTGTACAGTCAAATCAGATGCCCGATGAAACACCATAATTAAAAAGGTTTAACGATATTACGATGTATTTACAAGTTCTGCGAGTGCTAACTGTTACCCACATCGAATTCGGTAAAGTGCATCGATACTCTGAACTGTTTCCCGCACTCGAGTAGCGCCGTTAATCTATTCCTTGCACTTAATTGAGGACGCGATCGATCGTCGCCACATTTACATTCGGCAATGTACATTCGGAGGGATAAATTATTTTTTTAAATCAACTTCGTCATCATATGTATGCGTTATATTGGCATAAATCTGCAAGTGAAGTACATTTTAAATTACGACACAATCGGTAGAAGATTCAAGTGCACTCGTAACTTTGACTTCAACTTTCTTCCGATCGAAGGAGGTCAATTCGCTCCAATACCGATATGTTCTCCATCGCAGCTCCAAACGAAAAGTTTCCAAGATTAAATTTCACGTTCGACTTTTTATTAGAATTCTCCGATGTTCCGAGCTTTCGAGATTTTTAATTAGAAGCTTTGCGCTGCTCATTATTTCTCGCGTGTAACGAGAGTGAATGATGAATAATCGAAATTTTAATCGAATGCCACTAATGTATATTTATAGCGAAGCCCGGCACTGCCAAATTACACTTGAATGAAACTTTAAGATCGGTGTTACTCAAGTTTTACGTTGCGCAAATGCAATGTATAGGCTTGAGGCACGAAATTCGGACTGATAAAATCAAGTGCAACGGCTTATTGATGGGATCTTCCTTCGTCGATTTATATTCTATTGAATAATTGATGACGAGTACGGCATTTACATTACGGACCAAAATCTAGCAAAAATTACGATTTTATTCTAGGATCCTGCATCCTAATAAAAAAAATTAATAATAAATCTTCGAGAAACTGCTCTTTGGAGTTGAGTATAGATTTTGCATGTCTAATAATTTCAACGTGTTGTAAAAAGTTTTAACATTACTTTATCTTTAAATTAATACACGTAGTGACTAAAATGTTTCCC
>JAWWML010000062.1:9823791-9883454 GCA_035047165.1 Ormyrus rosae
TATTTAGAAATTTTAAGTATTCTCGACGAGACTTTAGCACTCCCAATCAAAGACTACCATGTTTGTCAACAAGGTGTACGGGAATGCATGCTTGCATTAGGAAATTCATCATTTGTATAAAGGAACGATTATTTTTCTTAATAACTGTTTAGAAAAGAAATTGCCAATGTTTATATAAAATACTATAAAAAATATATTTTGGAGTAACCACCTAATAAATCACATCAAAAGCAAATATTTTTTGTATTTCTGGTATTTATTTCAAATTACAATTTATATTCTTAAAGATTGTTTTTAATTATATATAAGCACATTAACAAAACGAAGACGTGATGTAATACACGTAATTTGTAACGAAAAATCCTACAATTTATACAAGTCTACAAAATACTCATTTTTTTTCCAAATACATTATTAATTTTTTTGTTCCTCACGCTATACAACATGTGAAACTTGTTTGGTATTTATCACATAATTAAAAGAAAACTGATCCATAAAAAAGTACACTTGTGTTAGTTTTTATGAGGTTCAAAATAAAAAAATAATTACTTGATTAGGCGAGACTTTGTAAAAGATCGCTTAAAAACGTTGAAGGGTTAGAAATTTCTTCAAGGAGTCCTAAAAAAAAATTGAATTAATATTTTGTTGTATTATTAAAATATTAAATATATTAAATAAAATCATTTTTACTAACCTGCAACATCACAAAATTCCTCAAAACTTGCACAAGGCAACAGCTCATCTCTGTAAGCTGCAAGAATTTTTTCAGAAGCTTTTAGCAGGCTTTCATCATTATGCCTAATGTATCCTGCTAAAACTGATGACCACTGATCGTCAGTCACAACATTGACCTTCTACAAAAAAAGAGCGAAAGTTAGTTAAACATGTGCAAGGTAAAAATAAGCAAAAATTATAATGCCGTATTTAAAGATATTATACCTTAAAGAAATGTGCGTAAATACAGTCGATAAGAGCGAAGAAGATCAGTACATTTTTATAAACAGAATAATCTTTGACAGTGGTATCGGCCAATGTCTTAGTCGTTGCCGAAGGTGAGACGTATCGCTGATGAGCAAGAACTATCAGTCTTCGAAGATGCGTCAATTTTGTTTGATTCCAGCGAGCTGGTGTCAAAATCAAAATGGACATGGTGCACTGATAAAGAGGGCCTTCAGCTTCGTAACAGCTGTCTAGCCAGGCAGAGCTAGGTGTGGATTCTAAATATGTAACAAGAGCTTTATCTTCTCTCGATGCTGACCTTGTACTGAAAAATTACGTATAAATAATGATTTTAACAACTACTATTGCATAAAACATGTATCATCAATAAGTCAATTCAAAAAAACTTGACATACTGAAATTTAAACCCATTAAGAAACTTACGTGTTAATAACATAAAGTGCCATATGAATGAGATAAGGTATAATGTGCATATTCGATTGCGGTCCACCACCACCTGTGTCGTCGTGAAAACTCTTTTCCTGAGCGAAACGTAACAATAAAAGTTTGAGATCGTGAACTGTAGACGAATAAGAAATATCTCGGTGTCCAGTACACTCTTGCAGATACGTATTATGCCTCGCGAGGCAACTGGCAAAGGCAGATTCAGGTACTTGTGGACCCCATAAAGGCAACAGACCATTACACTTTGTATTAGCGTTTTGAAGAGCAGCGCTTTCCCATTCGTCACGCGCTCTCGCTAAACGCACTGCAGACATGTGACATTCTACATGAACAACATTGAAATGCGTAACTGTCGTATAACCGACAGTTTTTCGCTGCTTCGTCTCGAATTCTTCCACGTTGCAGCGTTTTGTGAATGTGTATATACCGAGAACCTGTTAAATACATTTTTATTTATTCATAAAGGTTATTGAAAATTTCTTAACTACTATTATTTATTGAGTATCTTAAATTTATAAACTTACCATGTTAGGTTTGAATTTGTAGCCTTCTCGACAAATAACGCACACCAAACCAGTTTCGTCTCCAAGGTCCTCCATTTGTTGCAATATCGTTCCGCTCGCTGTGACTTGGCCCTTGTCGTTCGTTCGCATACCCAAGGCACCAAGCTGTCGCTCACGCATCGCCATAGCTAAGCGTTTCTTTTCACTGCGTGTATGTTGTCGAGCCTCCTCGATCAATTCAGCAACTTTTTTATTTGTACACAAAGCTTCCAACAAATTCTCTGCCAAAGAACCAACGTGCTCATTCGACGAAACTTGCTCCAGTCTGTGGATTATGCTTATCGTAAACTGAGAAGCGGCCAACTAAAAAATAAAATATGATAAAGAATTTTCAACGTCTCATTTACTTTTAGAGATACACATTTTTTCGTTCTATCATTACTTGTGTGGCTTCGTGATCCGTAGCTAAACCAGTGAGGAACCGCAAAATATACTTCAGTGCGGGTTTAGATATAAATTCTTTCAGTTCATCACTGTCGGTTCGAAGCAGGGTTGGCTTTACACACGGTGCATGCACCTAAAAACACAAGATTGTTTGATAACGCATTCAACTAACTAAAAGCAAAATAATTTTTGTAAATCTTACAATTATATATTCGAAAGCCTCTTTAACAATGCCCATGTTGATCATATGATCCTTAAGTGTATTGCCTATGGCATTTCTTTCAATCCCTTGAGTCAGAACGCAGAAGAGTTCCATTTTTTGTTCATCTTCGGGGGTGTGTTCAAAATCAAATTTATAGAAATTTAATACAGACTTAAAGTAATCGCAAAGTAATTCCATTTTTTCTTGATTGCCATAGGTTAAAGCAGCTAAAACCCTTGCAAGATGCTGCAACACATTTGAGCTCTGCCTCACAGCTGTCGACTGCGTACATGAAAGCAAGGCTTTGACGTGCTCAGGACTGCCTAAAGTGCGAGAGAACTTTTCGAATTGTTCTAAAGGTTGAGAAGCTGCATTTGCTAAAATAGTCTCCATAATCTAGAAAATTTTCAAATTTATAAGATGATCATCTTTGAATAATAAATTTCTTTAAAATAAAGTATTATTAAAAAAAGACTTACGTCGAGTAGCTGTTCAGTAACTTTCGATTGCGAATTATCTGCTTCCGTAGCTAAACATCGCTGTAAAACATCTAGCAATACAGTTACTGCTCCCAATTCGGGTTGACTTAATACGTCTTGATTTTTCTTAACTTTAACGGACAGTCTAAACAGCTTTAACAACACTTGTAATAAAGGTTTGGCTCTATTTACGTCTTTTATTGCAGCCAATCGCTCAAGCATGACCTGAAGTCCTCCACAATCAGCAAGAACATTTGCCATTTTGTACACTTCTTCGTTGTTTACTACTTGCTCGCTGTTCGCATTTAGAGTTTCCACAAACTCTTCAGTGGCATCACCGAGAAGACCGCGCATCCTATAGACTACGCGCATTGCATCACATTCACCGCCCTCAAGCACCCATATTTTTTTATAAACCTTAAAGAATTGCAAAAAAAATTTTAATTCGATTTTTAAATAACGAACAAAGAATCATTTTATGCAATCTTACCTCTTTTACAGGAAGATCTAAGCTAATAATTTTATTGTTTACAAGGAGCTCCATTCCGTTATCGTCTTCTAACAGTGCAACTAATTCACAATCTTGACAGATTTTATTTTTAACATCACGCATTAACGGTCCCAGTCCAGGTTCTAAACTACTGTAAGGATTTCCTAACATACGACCTTGTAAAAAGTCTTCCTGTTGAGGATCTTTTTCTAATGTTAAAAAGAATTCTCCTATGTCATTTTCTTCGGGATAAATAATAGAACATAGCCTTTCAAATATGAATACAGGAGTTCGTATATCTTGAGGACTGTATTTTTGAACTGTTTCAACGCACACTGCCATAAAGGCTTTAGTTTCTTCTTCAGTGCCTGCACAAAAAAAAAACGAAAACAATCAAAATACATTTTATTAAAAAATTTTTAACCTATTCAAGAAAAATTTCAAACTTACCAGTGGTCATCTCTTCAAGCAACTCAAGTAATTTTTCCTGCGTATCATCAATTAATCTTGTCCTTTGCACAACAAGTCTTCTCAACGATAAATACCCATTAAGAACTGCTCCAACCAATCTTCCTTTGTATTGCTGTTTAATAGTCTCTTGTTCCAAGAATGTTGCCAATAACTCTGTCAGCATTTTTAAGGAGTAACCTTGCGCCAAGTCGCTGGTTAATGTTGTTTCTTCTAACCTGTGCAATTCTGCGATTTCCTTTGTCAATAAATCTGCTAAAATGTTCAAAACTCCTCTCACAGCTAAGAACTGTTTCCAAGGAGCTTGTCTTATCAAACTTTGATAGAGAGACAGATATTCAGCACTACTTTCTCCAGCTACACACAATTCATCGAGATAGCCAGTAAGAAGCAAAAGAACTTCTTTTTTCCTCTCAGTACCTTGACACAGATTTTCTACCATATTACAAACAACTTGACGGGCCAAACGAGAACTTGGATTAAAGATAACTTCTTTAAGCCATGAACCATTTGCCAATTTGAGTGGTTGAATGCCTCGTAATTGCATGCATCGGTAATACCACCGTTGTCCATATTTTTCGGTTAAATAAAGTATTCGAGCTTCATCCTTAAATATAAAGAAAAAGTATTTATTAATTTTAATTATATTATTAAAAGTTTTTAATTAAACTAATGCGTTTAAAAATATAAATTTTGGACATATATTTTACTTTTTTCAAGGGTTTATTTTGTTGAGAATCAGGTTTCTTTCCAGGCATTCGCTGTAACCATTCAGCATATGAATATTTAGAATCACCATTCAGCCACTTCTCTAAATCTATACTGACTCCTTCAGGTGGTTGAACAGTTGCCAATGAATCAATCGTTTTATCCTATTCAATAAATAAAAAATACATTATTCACTGACTACTTTTAAGCGTAGTATAACAAAATATTAATCTTAAAAAAAGATTTTTTGCTTTACCTTATTTTTTTTAGAAACAGGTTGATCGGGCTTCAATAAACTTTGAAGTATTTTCAGACATGGTAATATAATACTTTCCATTACCACTGGACTTTTTGAATCTTTGCATGCCATCAAGAATAGTTGCATGACGCATCTCAATTTTTGTTCCCAGCAAGTGTCCTCTTTTTGTATCAAGGCTCCGAGTAAAGCCATTTCGTGTCTTACAGCAGTTGACAGATCAGATGTTACTACTCTACCTCTCAGAGTCATTGTTACTCTGTTCGTAAGCAATGAGCAAAGCTCTTTCGTTGATTGCGCATTGTCTCGAGTAACGAGGCACAAAAGCTGTCTCACTTCCTCTTGGACCTAGATAAAAGGTATAATTTAATTACATTTTTAATTTATTATCTGATTATCCGATAAAGTAAGAGCGAAATCATGTGAAAAATCTCTACCTGAATTGTTCCTCTTCTGAGATTATGTTCTACAAGTTCTTGAATGAGTCCCTGTTTACACACCACTTCCTTAGCGGTGTTGTTTGTGGCTAGAGCTCTTAATAATGTCAAACAGTGTTCAGTCGCTGCGGAAGCACAGCCATAACATCTGCCAATCATTGCGGTCAAGTTAGAATCTTTGTCAGAAAGATCTCCAATAATTGCCGATCGCTGGAAGTGGAATGAGCCTTGGCCACGTTGGTTTCTATCATACGCAACAAGCTCTCGTCTACAAGCTAGCACGCGTTGTATGATCTTGCTTAGTTCCTCGAAAGACGTTTTACATTCACAATATTTCTGAGCAAGCAGTTGAATTGCTCGATTTATTTGCGTGTTGCCTACACTAGCTGTTTGAGTTGATATGCTATCATCTAAAGATCTGTCTAGTCGGTGTTCTGATATTTTTACCTTCATATAAAAAAAATTAGATTAAATTTTATGAAACCAATAATATTAGTTTTAATATCGATCAAATAATAAATATTTTATTCACCAGTAGCATTTCTAAAGTAGGTTTGTTGGCTATTAAAGACTTATAAACTCTATCCGCTTTTTCTAATAATGTATTGATCGTTACAACAGTCTTTTTTCGATCCTCATCACTTTCAATTGGATCCACAGCACAACAAGGTCTTCCAGTTAGAGTGTAATCAAATTTGGCATATTTACAGAATCCACAAGCATGACACAAGAAAGGATCCTTTTCATCATAATTGATTGCTCGACACTTGTGGCATTGGAAAACATTTTCACCACAATTGGCACAGACACCCGGATTAGCCGGTACACTAGCTGAACAACGAGGACATTGCAATGTTTCCGAAGAAGCTTGAATATTCTCGTAGAAGTCAGCATATTCAATCATTAAGTTGCAAGCTACTATAGGAAGTGGGAATTCCATTTTAACTTCAGTTTGACCCTGTACAAGAGTAATCTTTTTCGCTTTGTGCCACATGGCAGGTTTGTTCTTCAATTCAACGACGGCTTGAACCTAAACAAGAAAAGAATTTTTAAAATATGAATTAAAATAACGTATAGTAATCAATAAAAATTACTACAAACCGTTCTGTTATTGTAAAATACGTTGATGGTGCGGACCATTTTTGTTCGTTTTAAATCTCCTATACGTAGCGTTATTCGGCTGATGGTATGACTACCAACGAGTTTAATAATTTGTGTTGTAGTAGTAAACTTGGAATCAACTTTAATCGAGGACAATTTGATGGTACTCATTGGTACTTCGGGATTATTGCAAACAAGGCAAGGCTGAAATTAGTTTTTAAGTAAAAATTTAAATGAAGTTTAGAGAAATGCCACATTAATAATTAAGGTTAATAATTAGTTAGCATACCTCGCTTTCTAAATAGTATCCATCAAGTTCAACGAATTGAGCTAAATTTGCGTACAAATTAGCATTGGGATGACGAGAAAGTAATTGATTTTGAGTGTGTAAGACAGTCACTGCTTGCTCCATGTACGAATACATTTTCTTGCCAGTATGAGGTGTACGAAGTGAAAAATAGCCAATTAAATCCACAAATTGCGCAGCTTTACGCCCATAAATGGGTAATAAAGGCCAAAGGCGCCACAAAACATCAAGCAAACTTTCTTGATCAGTAGGATTTGAATTCCTGAAATATAAAACAGATATTTTAATAATAATTATGAAGTTATAAATTTTAAATTTAAAATATTATATTGTTAAAATATTACAAAAGGACTTATGTTTGCGTTGGGGGTTTTCCCCCTGCATATTTATATTTATACTGGATATTTGTTTAATTATAATTGGGCTATACACCCGTTTAATAAATAAATAAATAAATAAATAAATAAATAAATTGTATACTCACTTGTAAATAGCCAGAACTAGAGAATGAGCTTGCCAACGAATATGTGTATTGTTTGTTTCCAAAAGGAAAGTTTGAATGAACTTTATCAATAATATAGGAGACACTTGTTTCTGAATTTGTTCCACCAGAGTAATACATTGCGTTTCTTCAAATTTAGCTTCAGTATCAGAATCTTCCGATTTTTCACGATCTCGTCTTTCTTTAGTATTTAAGGCTGCTTTCAAATCCTTACCCTTCATATCCTTGGATTTTGATGATGAACAAATGGCACACTGAAGTAATTGCAAAACTGTCGGGCTAACACCTTCGTCCAGTAATGTAGAAATTGTAAATAAGTACGACAATACAGTGTTATGTTTCAAACAGAACCGTTGCCAATTGCCTGTTCGAGAAGTTGCTATTTCGACGCAACATTTTAAGTGTTCAATAAGTTCAACTAACGAATCATATGGCAAATTTATTGAATGAGGTACAGGTTCGAGGGCATCATATCCTCCAGTATTACAGCACTGCTGTACAGACTAAAAAAATTGTATACAATCAGCATAGTAGTTTATTTAGCCAAAGAATGGTTTATTTAATTTTATTTAATTGAACTCTTACTTTAACATGAGATACCAGTGCATGAAGATCCCGTAATTGTCTATATTTTTCTTTGTTACCACAAATAAATAATAATAGTTTTCGAACTTGACGGCGAACGAAGGGTGTTTGGTATGACATCATGTACTCGCAAAGAATAAAGTACCAAGATTGCTATAACGTTTATATAGAACGATTTTATATATTTAATATCGAAATTACGATTCTAATATTTATTAATAAATGCATAGAAAAACATTTATACTTACATTATCAAATGCCGGTTGAACGGAATTCGTTTCTGCGTACTTGTGAACTTGATAAGGCAATCTTAAAGCCATTTCCGTCAATAATTGAGGGTATGGCTCAAATACATCATTTGCATGTCCTTTTACGTATAAACGTAAAAAGAAAGGCGACATATCTGGTGGTGAGGTTGTGAGATGTTCTTTAAGTAATTGCCCACCAATGACATTTCCAGATTCTTCCGTAGATACACTAAAGTAAAATATCACGATTAAAGCAACAATCAACTAAATGGCAAAACTTTTTAAGCTTTTATCTTACGTTTTCCAATACTCTAATAATGCTTTTAATAAACTCAAGCAATAGTCTATAACTCCAGATTTACTCAAAATAGCCGCAGTAGTTTGCGATGTGAAATTAGAAGTTTCGGATTGACCCTTTGAATTGTACTTAGATCGAGACATTAAGACACCTATAACAATTTATGCATTAGACATGTTATTCATTACAGTCACTTGAAATTTTCAATACTTACTTAATAAACGCATAATAACAAGATGAACTTCTCTTTTGTTTGTTCTAGCACATATGTCTGTTACATGAGATTTCTCCATATCGAGCTCTTTTACAAATAAATTCAATAAATTGGTAAAGCAAGTTTTATCTCTTTCATCAGACCCATCAAGGTCGGAAGTCAACATTAAAATAACCTGTAGAAAAAGAAGAAAAAATATAACAAAAATACTAATTTATTATAAATTACACTTTGTATAGTTCTAACCTGCATGAATGGAATGGCGCGTACACCCGGAACATTTGACAAATTGGGAATAAACTGCATCAGTTTATCTAACAATAAAAGTCGTACATCATGAAGATTGGTTGTAACTTCCCCAGCTAAATCATTTTCTTGTTCATTTCCTTGTTCCTGTTCAGTACTTCCATCTTGTGGATTTCCCTGTCAAGTTATTTAGTGTAAATAAGCGATTTCATACTTCTTCAAATAACATTTGTCATCTGACGGTTTCTTTTTTTAAACATTTATCTTTCATTTTTTGCATCTTACGAATTTAACAAAATACTTACAGTAAACGTAGTGGGAGCACTGAGAGAACTGCCTTCAGAACGAGGATGTTGATTAGATCGACTTCCACTAGCTGATACACCATCGGTTTGACCATCACCATAAGCGGAACTGCGTCCAGAAACGCTATGCTCGCCCATTATACTATCAACAGCACTGCCTCCACTCTCGCTACCACCGCTTTCACTTCCTTTGCTGCCACCGCTACCACCCTTAATTTTGCAAACAGAATTTTATTATGACTTTATGTTATCTGAATTAATTATATTAAAAATTTTCAATTCAAAAAATTCAATTTTTTTATTTTCAACTTACTTGTTCAGCAGGAGATGTTCTTAATGTACTTCCGTCGGTAGCTGCAGTTGAACCTTCGTCATCGGAACCTCCTGCTGATGCAGTTGTATCAGAATAGTGTCCTCCTTCCTGTCCCTAGAAATACAAATGATTCCAAATTTTGATAAAGTTCTTAAGATACATGTGGTATGTACAATTTTTTTTAAATGGAGATTAAAAGCAAATAATTAAACTAATTGTTATACATACTTGAACTCCAGCTTGAACTTGTACTAATCCTTGAGCAGCAAGAGCTTGGAGACTTTGCAGAGCTTGTCCGCTGAGATTCTGTAATCCTTCTAGACTTTGTAGATTCGGGAACCCTTGAGGTAAGGGTGGCATTTGTGCACTCCCTTCGTGATCTTGCAAACTGAGAGCCATAGCGAGTTCCATCATAGCCTCGTCATCGTCACCTTGGGGCATGTCGAGCAGTTGTGGGAAACCTCCTGGACCAAGAAGAGCTTCAATCGGATTCACGGCACGTGCAGCCGCGGCACCGGCTTGGTTAGCCCCTTCCGCGCCTAACAAAACCATGGAAACAACGTTGTCTACGTCGAATTGGTCATCAGCTTCTGCAGGCTCTACTGCCTGTTGCCGTGGAACTATTGATGTGGATTTCTCATCAACTTCGACAGTCGTACCTGTTACGTTTAATTTTCTGTTTCTTTTTTCTTTATAGGAAAAATAGATCCATTCAACGTTTTAATGAATTTTAGTAATAATTTTAGGCAAATTGTTAATATAAAATAATAGAAAAAAAATTATATTTCTAATTAAAAAATAAAAGCCTTTTTTCATTAGTGTTCGAGAAACTTTTATTTGTATTGCAATTAAAAATAAATGTTTTGGTAAATACTTACTTGATGTGCTGTAATGTGGTGGACTTGGAATGTAAACTCTGCGCCTCTTGTATCGAGGTCGCAATACTTTTATTATGGCTTGTTTTGCATTAAAACTAACAGTTGTGTCAGAACTGAGTAGTAGTTGCAAATAGAGTTTTGCTGCGAGTGGAGTAAAGCCCTCTACATCACATATTGTAAAAGCATGAATAATTTCAATAATGGCATGAATGACAGCTTCTGTATGGGTCAATCCCGGTACAACAACCGGCGCTAAAGCTAAGTTCTTCGGATATGTAGCATGTAGAAGCCATAAAACATCCATTAGTTGAAGCATCAAATGTGGATTAGTATTTTCGGTCACTGGAGCTTGTGCTGCTGCAGTGTCTTGCTCGAAAATCGTAACTATAAAAATGTATTAATAATTAAATATTACAGTGAAACAGTATAAAATTCTAATAAAAATTGCTTGAAATTCCTTACTCGAATTCTCATCAATTGCTTTTGATGAGTGTTGTTCCGCAAATTTAAACAGATTTTGAGGTCGCGTAACTCCTACACTCCTTACGATTAAAACTAATCGATAAAAGTTTTCAGCATCAATGTCAGAAGGATCTTCAATTTCTCTCATTGCTTTCAATGAACCAAGAACATGAGAAAGCAATACTTGATCCTACACATCAAAGGTATAATTGAAATAAAATTAAAAATAAATTTATACTCATTTTTATATCAATAATAAATAATTTTACCTTATGAGAATGATATGCTGATTTAGTACTATGTAAAGCAGCTAAGAGTGCTGTTGTATGTACTTGTACTGGTGGTGGAGTAGGCAATGTTAATAGATTTGAAGCAACTTCAACAGTTGTCTGTTTCAACGGTGCCTTTGATTCATCGTTTGATAGTGTGAACGATGATTCCAATACTTCAAGAATACTAGAGACCATCCTAAAAGTATTACAGTAACAAATTATTACTTTTCTTTATTATTAAAATATTTGTAATAAATTAACAGAAATAATAAGCTAAAAAGGTTTGAAAAAACAATTTTTAATATCACAAGTTCTATTCTACAACACTCATTTCGAGTCTTACCTTTCAATATTAACCGATTCATCCTTTGTTGGTCTGATTGCATTATAATCATTAAGAAATATATTAGAATTTTATTTTAGAAAAAATGATACTCATAAAAAGCCAAATTGTCTCTTAACTGATTTAAATATCTAGATATAAAAGTGTTTATCTTACTTGTCTACGGAAGTTAATGGAATTGGCGATGAAGAAGGATTTTCAGTGTCATTACTCGCAGTTGTTCCTGCAGTAGCTTGGGCAGGTGTTGACTGTCCAGCAGGAATATCTTCTGGTTCTTCTGGCCAACCAAAGGCATCTTTCGTTTTTCCATAGCTAAAAAATAAATTAAAAAATGATTAAGTTCAATTGTTAATGTTTTCTCTATATTTATAATACTTACATTTTGATAGAATCAACCATAATAACACCTTCTGGGTCTTGTGAAGGGCCAAAGGTAACAGTAATCTTTTTGTCAGCTTGAAGACTCTCTTCTCTTGTTAGTGGTATATCAAACCATCGACTTCGTGTCAATGTCGTTCGGATGCTTCTACCGAACACCTAAGTATTAAAAATTAAATAATTGTTTTTACTATACAAAGAAGTTTATATTAAATTTAAACTGAAAAGTTAAAAATATCAAATTACATACTTCTATGTATAGCGGAGATCTTTGCACATCTTGAGTACCTAACTGAACTCTTATTCCAGTAATCACAAGAGTTGCATCATTATTTGTAACTTCAACGTTGAAACCCATTGCTTTTGTAGATACTACATACATCCCAGTGGTATTTAATCTGTGCTTAATTTGAATAATATTATAAACTTGAAGCAAATCATTCCCGCCAAACTCAACATCATTCATAGCTTGACACTGTTCAAAGAAGTCGATCGGGAAGTTAACTGAACTTGATGGTTTCCCCGTTTTTAAGGCCTTTTTCTTCTTTGTCTGTTTTATTGTTGCCGTTAATCCAACTGGTTGTACACTTGACGACATCCAGAAACCCGTTTGTTCCATCGCTGCCATAAAAATTCTTAAACTACCGTCTTCGCATAACAAAATTAAAGTAGTTCTATGTTCTGCGTTGGAACTTGGATGTCGTATTGCTACCATATCCATAATTTTAGCTTTAGCCGGCACAACTTTTATTTCTTGAATCATAATTGTATCGGGTTTAATCATTAAAATAACAGGATTGTTGCTTGCTTGAAGAACGGAACAAACAAGACCTGGATGATTGGCTACTTCACTCCATTGGCAAAGTGGTTGAGGTGCATTATTATTTGATTTATTGCCACCACTGCTACCACTGCTGCCATTGGCCTTATTTGAAATGTTTATCATATTTACAAGATCGATATCATCAACGTATTTCATAGGAGCAACGAAGCTCTTTCCACTTGCATAACTGAAAAATAGTAACTGGAGTGCATGTGAATAATAGATAGAAACCCCTCCACCACAAACTTGTCCATTATCTTTAATATCAGAGTGATACACTTCAAGAGTATGAGTGACATAAAATGGTCCATGTTTTGCTAAACTTTCTTCATCCATAGCCTGACTGTATATGTAACCAGCTGAAGACATTAACAGGATATGGAACTCGTTGTTTTCAGTATGAATAAATGTACAATCCCTTATTTTGCCTGTAGGGACTAAAAAATAATACTGTGGACTCAAGGCGTCCAAACTTAGATCGTATATTTTGACAAAGTCTGCAGTAACAAGAGCAAGTTGAGTTTGCGAGCCTGGTAACCAAATAGCTTTGATGATGAAGTTACCAGTCTCGAGTTGGGGATGAAGAACAAGATGATCAGAAACTGTACCCGTACTATTAAAAGTTAGAACATGACAGTCTTTTAAACCACAAACTGCTAAGAAATCTTCATTCCATTGATTTCCTGTCATTGAGAGAACAGTGAAAGGTATGGGAGCAGAAGCTAATCGGGTTAGAGTTAATTTGCGTTTCGACGAATCGGCTTGTTTTAAAAGGGCACTAAGTTGAAGAACGGTAATTTTCCCCTTTTCATGAGATACAGCTGAAATATAAAATTTAAATTAATGACTATTTTCTTTATTAAAGATTCAAAAAACTTACCAAGGTGTTGTCTTTTTCCATGTGGAGAAGATAGGCAACACATTGCAACTCTTCTAATCATATGAGCAGATAAAAGTTGTCGGATAGTTTGCCCTTGATCTCCAGAATAATTCATACGGATATTTTCAAAAGCTCCTTCTTGAGATCCTAAAGTTGGCAACTGGAAAATATAAAATTTTTTTTATTAAAAAAATACAAATACTTCAATTTTAATGTTTAAATTTATTTATATTTACCATAAGTTGATCAGAATGTTCAAATTTCTTTTGTACATAATGGAGTTGTGATAAAGCCGCTTGCGCACGGGCATGGCAACCGACAGGTGAAAACTTTTCACAAGAAGCTTCTACTGCTGGTATTAAGGCACGAGTTAGGGCTACCAGTGACGCAACTAGTCCGCTTCCCCACAACTTCGATAAAACCCAATCCTTTGAACCCTCTGCATATAAAATAAATTAATTCCAGTTATTTATATATAATATACTTATAGGTTGGAAAATAGATGTTACTTTGACAAAATTTTATACCTAATTGTTTAGCCAAAGCCTGTTGTTTTTGTTTATCCTTACTACTTCTTTCATGTTTTTCACTCGAATGCACTGGACTCGAAGCTCTGCGTCTTAGACTACTCGTTAAAAGCATGTTATTATCAGCACCCCCTGCAGTATTATTGTACGATGTACCATTATTTGTCGGATGTTCAGAGCTTTGTGGACTTCTTCTAGTCAACGCCTGACAGGAAGCATCTTCTTTCGCTCCACAATCGCAAAAGAAATTACCATATTTGGCATAAGTCACATCATGAGCTCTATGACAAACTTTGGCACATACTGAACACACACCGACACCATCAACCATATTACACGTATGGCAGTGATACCAATGCTGATTCATGAATTCTTTTTGAGTAATAGTAAAAGTGCAGAGTTTGTTGCAAAGACTATCTTCATCTGAGTCTTCCGCGCCACTTTCATCTTCATCGTGTGCAATCTCGTCAATCCAATCGCTATCATTCACATCATTAGTTGGTTGTGCACCTTCCCAAGGTGGACTCGTTGCACGATCCACATTATATTGGAGTTTTTGAGGACAGACTGCATTGACAATATCAGCTATATAATTTAATATGCAACAGCCGGCTTCAATGTAAGATGAAGATTTTTCAAGATTTTGTGGGTCTTTGTTCAGAAGTTGTTGCTTGCTGTAAACATTATAAAAAAAGTTAAAATAACCATAATTGGATTTTTTATTAAAATTTGTAATTCTACGCACCAAAGTTCTATCCATTCAGTAGCTGCTTGGAATAGCAAAACATGCCCTTTGTCTGATCCAGCATCGGCTAAAGTTGACATTACTTGCATCAGTTCAGAAAAACTAACCCCCTCGGCTGCTGACGACAAAATGCGGTAAGCAATTGGGATTAAAGCTTGAAGAATTGTAACTGATAATCCATCGCTCATGTTGCTGCAAAAATGACAAATATCAACATTTTTTCTTATTTAAACAAATTTTGTAAATTCATAAATTTTATATATATATAAATATATTTATATACCTATTTTCCTTGACAATATAATTAGTAAGAGCTCGAAGTAGTTGGTTGTTTTCCTGTAACGATTGTAGATCTTCAGTAGATGTAGCGACTTGATTATTAGTTGACGAACTATCGGCCATTAAATTCTGCCACTGATTTTGAGATTGGTCGTTATTTTGAGTTTGAGCATTATTAGGTGCATCGGTTTTCGGTGATTCTTCAGGAATAGCAGTAGGTGCCGCCCTAAAATATTAAATTTTTATAAATAAACCGTAAAAAAATGTTTGTATTTCAATTTAAAAGTGCAATAATATGTATCATGTAATAGTATGTGCAATATATATCACTCACGCAGGTGTCGAAGTAGATATTGCCACTGGAGTCACTTTAGAAGCAGTTGCAAGAAGATTTGACGAGCCAAGTATAACATGTCCTAACCAAGATTGAAGTTTTTCATTTTCTACTTTCGCGAGATTAGACACTGATCGACAAAGTCGATCAAGGGATCCGTCATTATCTTTTTCAGTTACTTTTGAAAGAAATTATAGAAAATTATTTCAAATAATTACACAAATTTTTATTTTTAAACTAAAATTTTAATGCAACATTTATGAAATTTGATACTCACCAGCTTTGAAAAGTTTATTGAAGAAGTGTAATACGTGATTACTAAATTGTTGAGATGATTGTGGAGATGCAATCGAAAGTAAAACTGAAACTAGAGTTCTGTTCGTGCTTGGCGCAAAAAATTGATCCAAAGCTTTGCAGCCAACTGGTTTTTCTAATAACTGTTCCCAGTACTTAATACAATGTTTCAGAATTTTTCCATCAATTGAAATACTAAAATAGTAATAAATAAAAAAATCATAAAATATGAAAATAAAAAGAAATAAATAAATTCTAAAAAAAAAGAGACTTACTTGATGGTATCTTCAGAATTACACGTGTAATCAACAATCAAATTGTAAGTATGATTAAGTACAAATAAATATTCTCGAATTTGCCGAGCTTCACTTTCAGGTTCGCCAATTAATGTATTCAAAGTTTTTGAAGCCATTTCATGGAAATATTCAGTTCTCATATCCATAGTTAACGAAATAAGAATATCTACAGCATGACTTCGAATTTCAGAATTTTCGGGAGCTGTTGTAGAGCTTTAATTAAAAAAAAATGAAGTTACATTTTAACAATCTTAAAGGTTCTTTCTATTATTAAATATTACTTACTTTACAGATTCCATAATAAATGAAACCAATGAATGCAAAAGATTTTTCAGTGACGGATTAATCGAAAAAGTTCCATATTCTGATAAAGAATTAATGTGATGATTTATTGTAGCTAAAATATAACTTTCTGCTGGAATGATATCATTAGCATAGGTATTCTAAAAGAAAAAACGAAAAATTGTATTTATCAACATAATTCGGATAAAAGTATTACAAAAATTATAAATACAAACCCAAGGAACCTGAGCAACATTAATAGCTTTCCACTTGTCAAGTACAGACCGCACATTATTTGGTAATAAACTAATTAATGAAGCTTCAGTTGCCCAACTTGCTCCACTCATGCAAATAACTTCATCCAAAACGTGGAAATCTCTTACAGTATACTTTTTACTGCTCTCAGAAGTATCTTGTATTTGATATAAAATGCTAGATCGACATGAAGCCAACATTGCGTCTGTTAATGATAAAATATGAGGTAGTATGTCTACAATTAATTTATTCATATTTGAAGCAGTAGATTCGGTTGATTGTTGACTTCTAAAAATAAAAAAATTTAATTTATAAGTAAAAACTTTATTTTCGTTAAACAATATTAAAAAATTGTTCAATATCAATAATTAATTAATTACTTAGAAGCTTCAATATTGTCATTGCCAGATTTCCAAATACTTTCATCCATTAAAACTTGTAATTTTCCTACTACTGCAGATAATATACAAAGAGAATTTAATTTTGGTAAAGAAGCTTTGGGGATGATATTTTCAGTTTGATTAACTTCAGGTTTCAAAGACTTAATACAATTTTTAGCTAATGAGACATCGTATTTTAGCGAATTCACTGTCGACGATACTGTTTTAAGAAGATTTTCTGCATATTGAGTATACATTCCTTGTTTTACCAAACAATCCTTAAAAAAAAATTATATTAATTATTTAAAATTAAGTTTTCCAAAATGTTAGTTTATTTAATAATTTACTTTCATCCAGCCAGTAAACGTTTTGTAAGCTGCGCGAGGTCCCCAAATCAAAGAGTGAAGTAATAAAGGTCCTGCTGCTATTTCTTCTCCTAAAGCAAGCTTATCCATGTAAGGAGTTGATGGTGGCAACATAAGTAATAATCTAAATAAAAAATTGAAATTATTTTATAATTAAATTAAAAAATTTTTTATTCAATCCTGACATATATTACCTCCAACAAATGGAGAAACAATACTGAATTGCACATAGACCAGTAAATGTCATTTTATCTTTGCCATCTGTTCCAATTTTTCTTGGTAAACTAGTTTGATTTAAAATATTTAAAATATCAATAAGAGCGTCGACTAATAATGGATATTTCATTTTATCCGGTGTGCCCAAAATAAAATTGCAGGCCTATTCAAAAATTCAATAAATAATTAATATTAATATATCATATATTTTGCTAGAAAGGAGAGTAAAATAAGTAATACCAATCCATCCAATTTGGGCGTATCCTGATTATTGAAATCATAAACCGTAAGATTATAAAATCTTGGTTTCATAGAAAATTCGTCTTGTGGTCCAAATTTTCGATAATTATCTTCAATTTCTTTCCATGGAGTATATACTCTTGAAGGTTGTTTATTTCCTTCTTTAGTATCAGAGACTAGACTGGTAGCAGAAAATAAATTCCATTGAACCTGCATTGAAAGTTATGTAAGTGACTGAAAACTTTGCAGTAACAATTAAAAATTAGTTTTAAAGACTGTGCAAGATTTTTACTACCGTTCAGTCGGCACTATCGAACAGACGGCCCTGGTATCTCACATTAGTTCGTAATAAAACTAATTCTAATTAATTTAGCATTTGCAGTGTAAATGAAGATGAATGATGATCAATGAAATGATGAATGAATAATTGAATGAAATGAAAAAGTGAAAAAATGTAAATAGCATTGATGGCTACCACTAATCACTGCATAATGCATTATGTGAATATTTTAGTTACATAAAATGTAATAATATAAACAATTTATCTTACTTGTTCAAGTAAAGATGATGGCGCATCATACAGATGCTTCATCATGTATTCAAGTAGTAGAAGTAACCGTGATAGATGCAATATTTGCGAGTCTTTCATTGAACTTTTAATAGCTTCACTACATCGGACAGCTCCACTACCAGTCACAAGAAGAACGGATTTTTTTTGCATTAGATTCAGAGAATGAAAAAGGAAAAGCACAAGTTGAGCATGCTCTACATTCAAATCTAAAAGAAATTTATTATTTTTAATAATTTGAATTAAATTTAATGAAATTATGATGAAATTAATTGAAAAATTAGCGAGTCTATTTACCTTCATTTTCTGCTTCAAAAGTTGTTGGTGGATTGCAAACATTTTCAACCATTGTGGTTACTAAACGTTGCCAAATGCTAATACAAGCTGCTTCTTTTTCTGATTGTGGTTTTAGTAAAAGAATCTAAATATCAAAGGAAAAGCTTTGAAATTTCTAAAAGTTTTATTTGTTAGATATATAGAATAATATACAATTAATATATTTTACCTGAGCAAGTACACCGAGTGTCCGTGGGTACACTTGTAAAGGCCAGGAAGAAGGACTAGCATTTTCAGTAGACCAAGGACTTACTCCTAAATGGTAAAGTAAAGTATTTTGAAGGGTTTCACTTAATGTATTCCTCGCCAATAGATTGTGCGTATATCGACTCAAAGCTTGTGAAAATTCCGAATACATTGCACCCAACGCAGCACCATAAAAAACGGAAATAGTGCCTAAAAAAGAATTTTACATATTTTCGTGATACAACTAAAATATTCGTCGTCTAAAAAAAAAAAAAAAAAATCAAGTACCTGTTTCAGTACGAGCTGCTTCATGATCCAAATCTCTAATTATTGCAGCTAATATTACCATTTGTTGTTCAACTAAACCATTTACAACATAATCTCGAACATACGAACTTCGACTTCCAATTAAATGTTGGTTCATAAATTGGAAAATTTGAGTTGCTAATGAAATATACTGTAAAAAATAAAGAAATATTAATTAGATACTTTTCAATTTATGAAAGAAAATAATTTATCCATATTAAAAAATACATACTCCATGGGGTTCCTTGTTATCAGGAACGACAGTTGCATTACGTTCTGCATTAGATTCTTCATTTGTTTCTTTTGATGAAGTAGCTGGTGGTCCATCTGAAGAATCTAAAGTTTCTTCAAACCATAATCCTAAAATAGGTTCACTGTCTTCTTCTACGAAATAAAGCATTAAAATAGAATTTATTTTAAAATTACGCATGACGGCTTTTCGAATTTAAAAAAACTGATAAATAATGCTAATAATTACCTTGATCGGTAGAGCTTTCAGAACAACTATAAAGATCTTCATAATAAGTTGTAGAATCAGATTGGCTTAAGGTATCTCCTTCAAGAGGATGTTTCTGTACTCTTTTTAATGTACAAGCCTAATAAATCAAATTTAACATTAATTAAATAATAATTTAATTTTATAAAAGATTATATTTCAAGACTAATAAAAACATACTTTTCGATAACTTATTGTCGCCAAATAAAATAGTAAATGATTTAATGGTGCAGCTTGGAAAAATGTCGATACCCTTTCTAAAGCTGTGGAAGTAGCTAAAATATCTAAAGGAGCTGGTTCTGGTGGAGCTACTTGTTCACCTCCAGCTTCAACAGAAACATCTTCTAAAAGAGCGCCCATTAACGTAAGAGCATGAGATGCTAAAGCTACAGAGAGAACTCCAAATCCTTGTTGCCTAAAAAATAAAATAAATTCAAGAAAATAAAATGAGTTTCTTCAAAAAATTACTTTATGGATGAATAATAATAACAAAAAAAATGAATAATTAATAAGCTCTTACACTTTCATTAGATTTATTCGACCATCACGGACTTTGCTCGGAGATTTTCCTTTTTCTTCTTTTCCTTTGTCACCAAAACTACTCACTGATAGTTGAGCTTGCAATCCAGTTACCAAAAGCCACACTCCAATCAATAAATGATTTTGAAGTATCTGTGTATAAAACAATGTACGAATATTTTAAATAAAAATTGAAGTCATTGAGACTTTTGCGCAAATAATTAAAATACTTACATGACCACCAGCTCTTGTACTATGCTTAATTATGTTGGAAACTAAAGTGAAAATTTCCAAACTTCTTTCTACTACAGTAATAGCTAATCCATCATATTCTTCCTCAGTACTTTTCGTACCTTGAACAGTCTGTGGATTTGCAGTTGAATTTGAACTGCATTTTGGTGAGATTGCATTGGTAATTCCAACAATGCTCGATGCAGTAGCATTGGCAATTGAACAATAAAGACAAGACATAGTCAACAAAGATAATTTTTCTAATTTTGCAGGTGTCAATGGTTCTAGAATTGGTAAAGAAACAACACTATGTACTATGTTGATGTCATTCACAACAGAATGAAGACTGTGACGAATAGAATGAGCTTCAGATTGATTTGCTGGCAAGCAAAAACTTTTTCTACTCAAATAAGCTTGATATTTCCTTGCATAGCGAGATAAATGAGGTAAATTAGAACACATGTTCAAAAGCATTTCTCCTGCTCCCATAATTTGAAGTGTATTTATGTTATTAGCAACAAACATCATCTGAAAATTTTAATGATGGAAGTTAAACAAAAATATATGTATACTTATTTATTTATTTTAAAAATATTAAAATTTTAAACTAAATAATTTAAATAAAGAAATAAAGTAAAAATGAAACAGCATCATTAGTTATTCTAACCTTTGTATCTGTACTTTGTTCATTGTTTGTTGTGTCTGAACTGGATTTATTTGAAATATCAAGAGCAGCATCATTGCTAATGTTAAAATCTTGCAATGGCATAGTCAATTGCTCCAAAATACTTGTTGACAAATCACTGCGAGCTCTTTTTGTCTCTTTTATTGGTTGAGGAATACTTTCTTTTTCTCCTCCAGTAGGCGAATTTTTGACAGTTTGAGGAAGTTTTGCATTTTTCATGATTGCAATCAAAGCAACTTCTTCTGACTTTGCAAGTAAAGATTGGCCAATACATAATGCTCGAATTGGCAGCAATAACTGTCTGGTTGTTAAAATTGATGGACTGTTGATTTCTCCTGGTTGTGAAGATTGTTGGGGTAATTTGCTTACCAAATAATTTAATAATATCCGACATGCTTGCCAAACAATAGGTATTTGACTCTTAGGAACTAAAACAAACTTTTTTGTTATCATACACATACATTTTATTATTACACTTATCTAAGATAATTACTTACAAGTATTTGCACAGGAACCAATATAATCAGCTGCTAATGCAGCAAATGATGTGTAAAAAGCTTCGTACTCTTCATCATGTGAATGTAATTCTGATTCGCTGTAAAATAATTTTGTTTTAAATTTGTATGTGTGGATGCATTAAAAAGATGTAATTTTTAAATAAGGTTAGGTTAAAAATTAAATTTTATTGTTTCCACCTTACAGCCTTCCCAAAGTTTAAAAATTATAAAAAAAAATATTTATTATTATTATTTAACTGTTATCTTTGTAAAGACTTAAAACAATGTATATTACTCATGTTTCCTATAAATTTACAACTAAAAATAACAAGAGTATACAAATTCAAAGGCACATTTAAAAATATAGAAAAATAAAGTACAAACATTAAAAATCTATTATAACAGTTATTAAGGGAATTAATTCTATTTGCTATCAAATATTTGTATTTTATTTTTTCAAAACAACATAATTTATGTTTCGCGGAATAGTCAAAATAGCTTCAACAGAAATTATCCATTGCTGTATATTGCGAAAATCAATGAAAATTTCCTTTATTGTAACGAATTTTCTACGTCTTGAGACTTCCATTTCTGTACTGTCACCTTGAAGGCTCCTCGAACAATTGCATTTTTCTCGCTTGTTACACAATGTTTCAGTATGAAACTTTTTCTTACCTTTGAACGGCAGCTTTGACTAGCTCGATAATATCAGTTTTGTTGAAAGATCCATAAGATGCAGCTAAAATTGGTTTTATAGTAGAACTCCAATCGACGACACCACCGCTCTTGGCCGCCATCTTGAAATAGTGTGGCCGCTCGCGGTCGCGAGATCGCGAGAAATTTGTGCTGCGATTCAGCGACTAGCAGCGACTTGTCTAGGTACTTACGTCTTCATACTTTTTAATACCCTTCGAGATTCGAGAAATCGAAAAGATCCCGGATGTATATTACATTTTTAAAAATTATTAATTATTAAAAAATTAAAAAATTTAGTGAAAAGATGGTATTTTTTGATAGGTATAAATAAATTCTTAACTACTATAATGTGATTATCATTTTAAATAAATATCATGATTCAATTGAGCGCGCGAATTAAAATATACAAAATATGCATATATTTATCATAAAATACTTTTGCGCTATTTATAAAAATTTGTATTTTAATATTTATTTATAAATTTTAAAATATAGTAATTTTATTTTAATAAAAAATTTATTTACAGAATGTTTTTTTAATAAAAAAAAATTTAAAAACTTATTTCATGAGTTATTTTTCACTACATTGTACACATCAAGTCTTTGTAATTCTAAAAGTAATTTGGCAACAGTATGCCTCAATTGATGAAATCTTGATAGTGATAATTCAAATGTGTAACTTTGTCCATTGCTTAAGATCCATTCCATTAATACATATGGTTCTATAATTTTTGACATTGTGCTAAAACAGAAATGTTGGAAATTTTATTTATTGTGTTACCAATCAATATAATATTAAACTTATAATTTTATTTACCTAGATGAAATTATTATATCCACTCTCCATTTACATGTTAATAAATGTGGAAGACACTGAACTCTATTTGTTAAACTATGTATTAAATCAGGCCTTTTTGATCCGGTGAGGACCGAAAAAATATCTTGTATACATTCTGGAGAAAATCTAAAATTTTTAAAATGTATTTCACATTTGTCTTTTATATCATTTTTTTTACATTTTTTACTTTAACAATTAAAACCTTATAGACACATCATGTAATTAATATCTTACTTTAATTCTTTTAAACACTGCTTAAATTCAGGAGGTTTGATATTCAAACTTGGAGAGCGCAAATGTAATTTTAATATGATAAGAATAGCAGCATACCATTCATCAATAAGTGACTGTGAAACATTTAAACTTTTACTTATAACTTCTAATGATCCTTCTTCAAGATATTCTTGATCAATAGCTTTGACTGCAACTATAAAAAATAACATTAGTTTAATAGGTATTGAAAATTATGCTTAAAAAAAATGTTAAGATAAGATAAAGATAAGTAAAATACCTATCTACATTTTACATAAAACAATAATTAAATTGATAAAATAAATAAATACTAAAAGGAAAAATTTTATTCAAATAAAAATTACAAATTTAAAAATAAACATAATTCCAGTAACTTACGCTGCAACAATGGTCTAATAACAGTTTGTTTTAATTCTGATAAATGCTTGGCATGATTGCCTAATAAAGAAGTCAACTGCGTTTGGAAAGCCATATCAATAATCCTATAAACTATGTATACTACAAGAATTAAGAGAAAATTGACAGTTTTGTTAAACACACTAAATCAAAACAATTTTCGGACATGTTTAATCTCAAAGGTTAAAATTATCTGCTGAGTGCTGACTGCTGCCCCCGCATCAGCTGACAACGCTTGCGCAGTGCGCACTATCGTGAGAGACAGACGACACAGGAAGTCGGGTCGATCGAGTATTCACAGCTTTATTAACCGTTTTGTTTTACTCTTGTCGAGGTTCTGCGGTATCTAAAATTTTTGTGCAAAAAGTAACAATGGCCCTTTGGCGGGGCGTACCTGTCAAACTTATCGAATCTTCAAAAAATGTTTTTTCGAGCACGCCTAGTCTCTACTACCATCCAAAAGTAAGTAAAAGCGATTACGCTTGTCTAACCTTCGCACTTTGTTTAGAAATTCTCCGGTTGCGGTGTTTTTAAGCATGTAAAGTATTAAATTAAGATTATTTTAATTGTTCTGACTAAAAAACGATTTTTTTTACAATTTTTGTTAATTTTTACAACGGAATCGTATAGTATACGTATAGAATCATATTTTCAGTAGAATTTATATATATATATATATATATAAAAACATTGCTGCGCATTTTGCAATCCCCTTTAAAATACGTTCTTTTCATTGCGAAATAATTATACAAAATGTAATATTTGTACTTCAATTATTATTTTTATAGTAGAAATTTAAACTTATTGATCTATGATTATTTATTTTATTATTTACCAGATTTATATGTATAGTAACATTTAAATGGTATTTGAAAAATTAGTATTCTAAAGAGGTATTTGCAGATTATAATTTTTTAAAACACTTTGCAGGTTATAGATCATTATGATAATCCAAGAAATGTTGGAAGTCTAGACAAAAATGATAAAAATGTAGGAACTGGTTTAGTTGGAGCACCAGCATGTGGTGATGTTATGAAACTTCAAATTAAAGTTGATGATAATGGTAAAATCATAGATGCTAAGTTCAAAACTTTTGGATGTGGTTCAGCTATTGCATCTAGTTCTCTGGCAACAGAATGGGTCAAAGGAAAAACGGTAAATATATGATATTGAATTAATTATAAATGAAAATTTTTTAAAAAGATAAATAACTGCAAGGAATTCTTAAGTTGCCAATTGCATTTTAAATCATTACTATTATATTAGTTTTATAGATTGCAATAAAAATGATTCCATGTGTATGTAAAAGTTGTTGAAAATTTAATGCAAATAAATGTAAAAAAGTATATATTATATTATCATATAAACTTAAATGAGAATTTCATTGTCTTATATTTGAAGGTTGATGAAGCATTGAAATTAAAGAATACTGATATTGCAAAAGAGTTGTGTCTTCCACCTGTCAAGCTGCACTGTTCGAGTAAGAAAACATTTTAATTTAGCATTAAACATTTACTTTATATCATGAAAACCATTAATAATAAAAAGCAATAAAAATACTTGTTACAGTGCTTGCAGAGGATGCAATTAAAGCTGCATTATCAGATTATAGAATTAAACAACAACCTAAAGAAGATAAGCCCGATTCAAAGGCATAAAAATGTATAAAATATTAATTATAAAAAATAATCAAGCTATGAAAAATTATTCATTATTTTCTATAGTTGTATAAAACATATTTATATTTTCAAATAAATATCCATTAAAATTAAATAAATTATTTAAATGTATATTTTGAACTAAATAAAACTATAGTTTTTATTTGTTAAGGTAATAAACTTCTTTTAATTGAAAATTTTATCACTCAGTAGCACGTTTATTATGTAATACTTTTGGTACAAAATATTTTTAGAGACTGAATCTAATATATATTTTAATATTTTTTGTGATCATATTACATATAAGAAAGATTTGTTATTACTAGTCTAAAATTATATTTCGATAATAAATTACCGCGTTTTTTAAAATATTTGACTTATCATTCTTAAATTTTAAATTGATAATTTATATGCGCGATTTTTCGATGATAGTATTTGTATCGTTATTTAAGTACATTAACTAGGACAAAATAAAAGTAAGGTATATATATACATATACATACACAAAAACCATTGCAAAGGTGTACAAATTTATTTAAAGGAACAGATGTTTTTTATCATGAAAGTTGATTGCCACACAATTTATAAAATATAATCATCAATTCAACCGCTAAAGTAACTATCAAACATTGACTTAATTATGCAGGGGTCTGAAAAAAATTGTTGGTGTGATCATAAACAGTGGCAAAGAATTAACATATTTCGCTGATATTTTATTGTACCTTCGGAGTATAATTGCTTGATATAATTCGTTTTTCAAGCAAATATAAGAAAAATCATTATTCTATAATTACGCGCGCTTATGAATGATTATGGAATGTAATCGTCTAATTCACGCGCAATACGTCACATTATTCAAGAAAGGCATACTATCGAGAGCTGATATATGAATAAAATACGTGCGAACGGTTCTGATCCGTGTGGAGTGCAATAAAATGACATACATTTAAAATAGTGTCACGGTAAAGAAGCGTTCGCTCAATTCACATAAATCGCATCTCGGGTTTTATATAATATAATTAAAAACATATGGTCCAATGACAGAAATCTAGCATTTGACCTTATACCTCGCCATAACAAATAGTTTACAGTAAAATCGAGTAATATCCTTTAATCACAAGAAGCACTTACACGAGTACAAAGATTTACAAACCCTTAGTAATAAAAAATTGGGTCGAAAAAACGGTACATCAATTGGAGTATTCAGTATTCAATGGATGCTTCTGTGACGCACCAACTTGATTGGAGGACTTGATTTGATTATAATTATTTTTACATCGAGGCAAGATCGGAGCGGATAACAATTACTTCTTCCCCGCGATTGCGTGGTATTTTCAGTGCATGGTGGATCATGCCCTATAGGATTTTTTGTTTGTGTATAGTAAATTCAATCTATTTTAGATATTGGTCAATCAGCGGAAGATTTTGTACGTCTTCGGTGGTGATTGCGGGCGAGCGCATGAATAATTGTCACTAAAAAGTAGCAGACCATAAGTATAACAAACTTGTCAAATAACCAAGAAATCGTTGTTACTCCCTCCTATAATTACAAATTTAAAAATAATTTACATAGATTAGGTTTTATATTTTTTAAAAGAATTAATGAATTAAGTTACTTACAGTTGATGATTTATCATGCAATTTTCTTTTCTGCTCAACCAAATATTTTTTTAATGGTTCTTGGAACTTATTGCCTACCACAGGCAAGTATGCCAAGAAGCTAATTACTTTATCTAACAATTCTTCATTGAATGCTATAATAACAGCTAGTTGCTGTATATGCATTTTTATAATGGCTTTACCAATAAGTGTGGCTCCAAAGAATGTCCAAAATGGAATAAGGTAATGGCCACAAGTTAATCCAGCAAGATCAAATAGTGGATTAGGGATCTAAAAAGTAAAATTTATAGTATTTAATTGTCATATTCCTTAAAAAATGATATTAACGTGATTAATTTCTTTTTACAAAATTCTGATTTAAATACATACCGATGCACAAGCCAGAATACCTAAAAATCCAGCCTTTTGGACAAAGTGCTTCATTGCCAATTTGGCACGCATCACAAATGGAACATTTTCTCCACTTTCCAGAGCTTCCAGAGCTTCTAATTCTTTAAGTTCTTCTTGATCAAAATTTTGATCTTTACTGCTTTGTCGGCTGGTACGAGCAGCTCTAGCCATAAAGTAAGGAGGCAATTCTCCAAGAGCAGTACCAGCTCCCCACATCATAGCTTCAACTCTCACTTTACTCATTATATTTAGAATGCTTACTGTCCAATTTTTATCCACAATAGTTGGACACATTATTTGATCAGGATATGGTGGTTCTGGGAAATTCAGTGCTCCACATTCATATGCTGCCATAGTTACAGCTGCTATATGAGGTCCCAGATATAACACAAAAGTATGTAGTCCTGTTCCAAGTCCAACACTTGAAAGCACTCCTAGTCCTACCCAATATAACCACCATCTTACTTGAGTTTCCCAAGTCTTAAAAATCTGAAAAATGAATTAACTGTTTTGAAAATCTAGTTCTAATTTTATAGATTTATTAAATACATCATTTTTACCAATTTTAAAATATAAGTAAGTTATATTTACCTCTTGTTGTGGTCCAGAAAGTCTACCCAACACAAAAAATAAAGTAACAAACGATACTGTACAAAATACAGTTTTCCTATATCGTAAAGTTTTTTTTGCAAAACTAAGGCAGTCAATGAGCAACTCTCGTACAAAATAATTGAGGGTTGTAAATGGATGTTGCCACAATGTTAAATGATCTGGATCTACTTCATCGTGTATCATTTTTGTTTCTTCATTTTGATCACTAATTGATTTTGGTTTAGCACCATTTGTTGATGTTGATGGCACATCTTTTGTTCGACGTGTGGCATTTGTACTTCCCAACATTGTTGCTCCTGGTTGATTGATCTAAAGTAAAAAAATACAATAATTAATAATAAAAACTATTAAAGTAATAGTTAATAAAATTGATATGCAAAATAATAATAAACGGGCAAATAAATTCAAATACATATGAAAAATTAAGTCCTTATAAAAAAAATTGTTTTAGCTTTGATGCAATTTTTAGTTTACACATGTCCTGAGGGTTAAAATTAAGAATTTGATAACTTTACTTCACTGTTGAGGAAACTCATGTCTATAATAAGATAATTTCTTTCATTTGAAGACACTTCATTTGCATCCACCATTTTTCTTTTTTCAAAGTCTGAATTTTATTCTGATAATGTGAAACTATCATTAGTGCTTTGAATATATTAAAACTTCTATCAAGCATATACTCAGTCTTTGCACAGATGTTAATATAGACCCAACTCACTTTATCAGTGAAGAGCAAGAGTATAAACACCCGGGTCATTTGGGATCAAGGGTCTTTCCTCATTGTATTTCATTATCATATTATGTGACTACAGTTTACATACTAATACTAATAAATGACAAGTGTGTGTAAAATAGACAAAACTTTATTTTGTAAGTTTTCCTAGTTGCATAAGGAAAAATTAGTGAGAATTGACTGCAAGAATTTTAATAACTCTTTTTAAACTGATTTTTAAAATGTTAATTAATTTAAATTAAAACAGAATGTTCATATAAACTTTTTAAATAGAAAAAGAATAATTTTTCAATTATTTTTAAAGACTCAATGAAGTACTTTAATTTATTAATGAAGCACAAATTAAAAAAAATTATTAACAAATTAATTATTAAAAATAAATAATTAAATAAATTATTAAAAAAGATTACTTAAAAAAATTATTAAAATGGTTAGTTAATAATTATTAAAATTTTAAAAAACAATTCTTTTTTATTAAAAAGGCAATTTTAAAATGAAAAATTTTAAAACATATTGAACAGATTGTTTCTAAATGCAAAAACAAACTGAAACTTTTAAAATCATTTTACTTTACATTCTTTATCTTTAATGACCATATAGCATTGATATGGCAGCTATAACTTTAACTTTGAACAATTTTTTAGCAGCACATAAAATCTTGTATAATGTATATATGATAATTAAATTTCTTTAACTTTATATTCTTTGTTCATTCTAAAGTAAAAAAACTTTAACACAATCTTTTATGGTTAAAAAATAGTTCGTACAAATATATGTCAAAATTTAATTTTACATGAATATTTTATTAAATACTACTGTGAAATTTGATGAAAGATCCATCAAAATAACATAATTAAAAAACAAATAAAGCAGACAAATAATGTTACAAAATAAAAGAATAAAATTGTTGCAAAATTAAATAATCAAAAGAAGCTTTAAAATAAATTAATTAAAAGAAGCTACATTTTAAGTGCACTACAAAAATACCATAGTGAATTTTTCACTTGCACGATTATCTAAGGTTGGTTGAGTATGTCCTTTTAAAAATATTTCAAGATCATTATGAGATATTTCTTGATCAGGTGTTAATTTTTGTGAGGTACTCTTTAAGTCTTCATTATACACCTGATTGGTTTTTTCTATACTGTCCGCAAGTCCAGCAGCACTGGCATTGCTTGTTGCAGCTGCCTTTCGTTTTAAACGTTTTCTCACCATTGTTTGATTACTATAATAACATTCATCTTAAATTTAAAACTATTTTAAAAAATGAGAAAAAATGTTCAAAGAAATTAAAATTTATTAAAGTTTAACTTTAATTATAGAAAATTCCTTTGTTGCTATTTAAGGAAATGAAATTAAAATACCAAGAAAAATTGAAATGAATCACACCTGCTGAATTATAGCTTGGCACACATATTTTCATCTAACAAAAGAGAGACATATTTAGTACATACACAGACTTAAGGAGCTAAAAGTCAAATTGTGTTGCCAACATTAAAAGCATACTTCTACTAAAAGAATGAGTCTTTCAATGAGATACATAAAGGAACACATGTATTTAAATATATAACAAATATTAAACAACTAAAGAAAATTTGAACAGTTGTTATTTAATACAAAAAAAATTTTGAATTCAAAAAAATTTAATTTCACAGGTCTAACATGTTTAATTCTAACACTTAACTAAAGAATTAAAGCTAAAAATATTTTTTAATAAAAACTTCTCGTGAATCAATAAGTACACATTAACTTGCTATTTTCATACATGAAACAAAGCGTAAAAATCGATAAATCCAGGGGCCTTTGAAAATGTATTTTTAAAAATACAGCGATGTTACTAAGCGAACAGATTTCGTCAGTAATTAGAACCAATTAATAGACGATAATTAAATTTAACGATATATGTTCAGATAACGTGCCAATGAAAAAAATGACGCAAGATTATTAAAATTACTTTGTACTAAACGAAGGACAATGGGAAAGTTGTTACAAATGATTAACATTCCTATCGGATTAAGTGTTGCATGTCATTCAACTTTCTCAACAAAAAAAATTGAAATGAGCAATAAATCTTTTCCTTTAATTGAACACCGATATGACCGTCTATAATTAAAATTTTAGGTTACGTAAACGGCATAGGCCCAGAAAAAAAGAGAAATTGTCGGAAGAGAGCGCGTATAATCACGTGAATGCTTATATCAATAAAAGCGGAACAATGTCTTTACTGCGATAGCCCTAGAAACCGTACACATAGTGTAAGTATACTTTCCCCGGCATTACACTTTCTCTAGGTTACGGGCCACGTAAACCTTTGCTCCTTTCTCTTTTATCAACAATTTTCCCGAAAAAAAAAATAAAACAGGAGAGAGGACAAGAAAAGGAAAATCGCGCGTTGCTCACAAGGCAGTAGGCGACAAACGACAAGCAAATTTCTTACGTGTGATTTCTCTGGTTCGCACTCAAACTAACTGGCTCGACGACACATCGTGCGCGCGGTAATTAATTAAATATCGAACTGTCAAGTATACGAACTCTAGAGACAACGTGTCCAGTCGGGGAAAGAGATCACGAACCACCACCACCACCGCCGGAGCCCGCGACTCTTCCGCGCGACACCCAAACGCGCACACACATCGCGTGAGCGCAGAAGCTTGTAGGAGATTTTCTGTCGGCTAATTCTTACGCTGGTGCTGCCAACAAAGCGAAGTTCGAGACTTCGTTACATGGTTACATTTATAGTTAGTTTTCTGTTTCCCCAGATGTCGAGCGCTTTATTTTAAACGTAAAAATCTGCAATAATTATTGATTAATTATAGAGTGCAAAAATAAATTCTTTATTTTATTAACTTAGTTAGATAATTGTTAGATAACTGTTAAATATTTTTACACAAATTTGTGAATAATTAAAGCTTTATTAATTTAATAAGTATACGAATATAATTTTACAAAAATTTGACGATTTTCGAATTATTATTATATCTATAACAGAATCCGGTGCCATGGTGCAAATCTAATATTAAATTAATCATCAGATTATTAAATAATAGCGTCAGCCACTTAAGTTAGGCACCCGCATCGAACTAAATTTAGACAGCTAATTATTTACTGATATTTATTTATCAGGAATGGAATATTAGCGTAGGTGTAATAAAACTATAGTCAGTAGTTGTATAGTAACACGTTTAATATAAACTTGAGTTGACAGAGAGGCGAGTAATTAAAACTACTTGTCGCGTGTAAGGCTGAATCACAAGTAAGGGACTTCATGGTCTCTACTTGTTTATATACAGCCAGCTTCATACAATATAGACCCTAACTGTCCGCGATAATTTAAATTAAATACAAATTCGTTAATTGATCAAAACAAAATACAACATTTACTTATCTACATTAATAGGAGTATCCGCCTCGGTAGCCGCACAAGACTTTTCTTTAAATTTTTCCATTAGTTTTTCTAAATTTTTTTGTTTTTCTCTTTGAAGCATTTTATTCTGAATTCTTAATCGTTTAACTTCAGCTTCAAGGTTCATTGACTTCTCTTGTAATTGTTCTGTTCCCCTGTATATATCTTTTACAGTTTTTTTACATAAATTGACGTCCTGCTTTAACTTTGTAAAATTGGATTTAATTTCTTCAGTTGACGTACTCAGTTTGTTGACTCTTGCATTTATTTCTGGATAATTGTTCATTTGTTCATCCGACTCTACTTCGGTCATTGAAAATTGAACGTTCGAATTATTTCTAGTTTTGTCCATTTTGTTGAGTTGTTTGATATAACAAGAACTAAAAATAAAATTCAGATAAAAATATATAAGAATTTTTTTAAATTGCTATTTTTACGCACTTTTACTTTTTCTGTAATATTATATCATATTATAATAGCTACAATATTAACTACGATCAGGACTTGATTTTACCAATAACTAACTAAAATGAAACGTGTTATCGAAATTAGGTTCTTAATCCGATGGTTTATTTACGTTATTGAACGACTTTGAACAGAAATGTAAATATTGTCAACCTGAGCTATATATATTTGATTAGTTCACTTACAAATTAAATTTAATATACACTCCTCCCTCTTAATAGTGCCGCGTTGCATCTTTTTTTACTTCGGTCAACAATAAATGAAAATAAAAAAGAAAAAGCGCGGCACTATTGAGAGGGAGGAGTGTACAACAAAATAAATTAATTAATATTTTATTAATAAATTACTTCATTTTTACAAATAATAGGTTTTATTTTTTATTAAAGAAATGTGATAAGCAAGCAGTTGATTAACTACTTTCTCAAGTTTTTCATTCCCGTACGACAAAACTAATAGAATTGACTTAAAAAGAATTCATTCGTAACAGTTTTACCGTTTGGGAAATTTAACCATTTTTTGAATACAGACCGCTTTGTACTGTCCATCTAATAATAAAAACAGACCTTTCGAAAAATTTTAAAATAATTGCACGGTAACTTATACATGTAATACATGTATATATCTGCTTTACCTACTGCGATAAAAATGACATATATACGTATACGCATGGTTGCTCAATCTTACACCTATTTGTGAATAAAAACAATATGAATATTATGTGTATTAAATTTATAGTTAATGTATAATCGCACGACTAAATTCACGCAAATAAATGCATTCGATTAGAGTAATTTGCGTTGATAGCTATCAAGCTGCACCCATTCCAGATGTCGATCCAACTTTTTCTCATTTTCGCGGGAGCGATATTAAACAAGTGCCGGTTATTCGAATCTTTGGAACTAAATCTAATGGTAAATTTCTATCTACTTTTACATTTTATCTTTTTGTAAGTAAAATTAAAAAATTCTACTTTATATTTATAGATGGATTGTGAATTAATGTTAAAGTTCCTAAATAGTTGCCTAAAATAAATTCAATAAAAGTGATAAAGATTAAATTTAATTTTTTGCATTTTTAGGTGAAAAAGTATGTTTACATGTTCATGGAGTCTTTCCCTATATGTATGTGCCCTATTCGGGTCAAATTAAAACAAATATTTTAGTATACCGTTTGGCTGCAGCTTTAGATGCAGCTATGAATGTGTCTTTAGGATCTGCTAGATCTAACACTCAACATGTTTTCAAAATTCAAGAAGTTTCTGGGATGTAAGTTTATAATTTAAAAAAATTTTTGAATTTATTAAATATTTGGAGAATAAATTTATAATTAAAATTTTTAGACCTTTTTATGGATATCACAAAAAGAAACATCATTTTTTAAAAATTTATTTTTATAACCCAATGCTTATGAAGAGAGCTATAGATCTATTACAGGTATTTTAAAATACTAATTAATAATAAGATTAAACTATAAAATTAAATGAATTCTAAATTTTCATATTTTAGAGTGGCCGCATTCTAGAGCAAACTTTTCAACCCCATGAAGCTCATATACCATTTGTATTACAATTTATGATTGACTATAATATATATGGCATGAGTTTAATAAATTTAAAAAGTGTAAAATATAGACACTGCTCCTCCATTGAACAAAATAAAAGAAAATTATCAAATAGTTCAGATGATGTACTTGAATCTAATGTGGAAGAAAAAGAATTTTTACCATTTTCAGTAACAAAACAAAGCATTTGTGAATTAGAAATGGATGCCTGGGCTGCTGATATAATTAATAGAACAGTTATAGACAAGGGAATAGATTTAAATCCAGGTATTGCAGCAATTTGGGAAGAAGAGAAACTTAGGAGAGCTCAAGCAGGTTTGGGCGGAGATTCTCAATTAACATATAAAAGCAGTCCAGAAAGATCTCAAGTAGCATGTATTGAGACAGAAAATGATGTATATCAAAAAAGGCGATTAGCTCAAAGATTATGCATACTTGAGTCACAGGTAATTATATTTATGTTTAATTGCAAGAATGTTATATTAATTTTTTACTATAACTTATTTTTATTACAGGGTGATGATAATTCATTAACTCCTAATTCTACTTATCCTGTTCCTGTAGCAGATGACAGTAATTTATTAAATGCATCACAATTAGAAATACACATTGATTCACACGATTTTTTAATTAATCAAAGATCAATAAACCAATCTAATGAAGATGTACACAATGAATCAATCATGCCTCCAGAATCTCAGAATTCTTACAATGATATATCGTTGAACAGCAGTGATCGTATGTTTAGAAATTTATTTTTACTGTATGATTGCATTATATTTTAATAAAATAATTATGTTTCAGTTAATCTTGTGGATATGTTAGTAAATTTAGCAAGAGATGAAGATGATATTCCAAGTTCAATTGATTCTAATAGCATTCTTGGATCACAAAAATCACAACTTTATTTAAATTTTGAGGAGGAAGATCAAAATTTAAATATTGAAGAAGAAGAGAAGGATGAAGAAGTTTCTGATTTGAATCTTACTAATATGCAAATAGATTCTTTGAATTTTAGTTCCTGGGAAAATAATAAAGAAAGATTTCAGCCAACAAATGAAAACAATGAATCTCAAATTAGTAAGATAAAATTATCTTAAATATGCATGCTTTTAAATTTTATCTAATTTCTGAGTTTTAAATCTAAGGAGTTTTTCAATTAACTGCAGATCTCGTTTTGGAATCTTTAAATGATGTAGTAACATCAAATTCGCCTAATGATATTCCACAATTCGATGGGCCTATTAATGATGAAAATAGTAATTCAAGTAATTCAAATGAAGATCCAGATATGACAATAGAAAGGAAAGAATTTCTGATTTGTAATTACAAATCGTCGAAAGGACAAAGACGTTCTCGATCAGTTGCACCAGTGACACCTCAGAAAAGAAAACGGTCATATTCTGATGATGAAGATTTACGTGAAAATCTAAAGAAAAAAAATCCAAATGATTTCTTGCCCAAAACGCCTCGACAATCTCCTTCAAAACGAATAAACAAACTTGCAAGCCCAAGCTGTCCATCGCGAACATATTCTCCACTAAGTCTGGAAATTACATGTGGCCCAAGAACTCCTAAGACTCCAAAAACACCGAAAGCCCCTAAACAATCCCCTACTACCCCAACTACATCTCCTGCATCAAGACATGCTGACCGAAAAAAATTGATAGAAAGTTTTCGAAGAAAAAGAATATTTTCTCCTGTAAAAGAATGTCATCTCGGTAAATTATAATAATTTTTTCATATATATACATATATAAGTCAGCATAATTTTATTAAATCTACTTTTTAGAAGAAGAACATGCGTCGTCAATTGATTCAGAACCTGTTGCACCGCTTTCTAAAACGTCTTCCAAAATTTCAGAAGAATTGTTTACTACTGATCAAGATACTTCCGATAAAACAATATCTGGTAGAGAAACTCCCGAAAGTGATAAAACTCTAGTTGAAGATTCAGATAATTCACTGGAAACGATTAAACATTCTCCACCTCAAAATCTTAGAATTATCAACGAAACCGATTCTAACGATTCAAACCTTTCAAAAGAAAGACAAAGCAACTTAAGTAATTATAATTTTCCTCGCGATACGTTGCAAACTTTGTTAGAGGAAGAACCTTTAGAAGGAAACGAAGTATCTTTCAGCCAGTTTATTGAATCGAGACAGAAAACGTTACTAAATCAAAGTTGTTCTTTGTCGTCAGAAGAAGAATCAGATAAAGTCGTAAGAATAAGATCGAAGTTTAATCCACCATCCAGAGAACATATAATTAACACTATGGAATCTTATGGAATATCAAAATGTGATAACATCCAACCATTTTTTAGTAATCAAGATGATGCCAATGTTTTACCTCAGAATCAAGCTACAGATCCCTTGCGCCGAGTCAAGGGTAGAGGCTTAGCAACCTTGGCACCTTTTCGCTCGTGTCTACAAAGCGTCACTGGTCTTGATAATTGGCGCAGAATGAAAGCCAGAGAGTTTCTTTTTTCTGGCAGAATACTCAGTTCTATAAATTTGAGACAAGAACTAGCTGGTCGAGAAACGGTTTCTATTCAGCCTTTGAAATTGCCACCTGATAAAAAAAGAGTCATCGCTTGGTTGAAAGCGTGGAAAAATAAACAAAAGGAAGATGATAAAGAGCAACAGAAAGCAACAGGATCTCAAAAGTCAGAAGAATCTAATAGTAGTACTGACCCATCAAATAATTTATCAAAGATATTTAAGGGTATTGATGATGGAAGCGATGGATCAAAACATTTAGGAATATCTTGTGGTCAAATCGAATTTAATTCACTATTATCTGCCGGAGATGTTGCCAAAGAAAATCTTGGTAATGTTAAGGCATTAACTACGGTAATCAAGATTTTTATCCTAAATGACGAAAATGAAGAAAACGTAATTAATAATCAAATATGTATGTTTTAGTATCAGTTTATATCAATATTTTGCTTGGAAGTACACGTTATTACAAGGCCAAATTTACTTCCTGATCCTCGATATGACTCGATTGTAGCTGTATTTTATGCAATTCATAATGATGTTCCTCCAGATTGGAAAAAAGCGAAACCATTAGATTGCGGTAATTTGTTGCGTCACGAATTGAAATTTCACAGTTTCATTTAATTCCTGAATCTTCACATTTAGGTGCCGTCATTGTTGATCCTAATAAAGATTCTAACAAGTTTATAAATTCAAAAGATGCTAATAATCAACCACAAACTTTAACTTACGTAGAGAGTGAAGAATCTATATTTGAGAGCTTATTATCTATAATTGAACGATGCGACCCCGAAATTTTAATTGGGTGGGATATAGAATTTTTGTCTTGGGGTTATTTATTTCAACGAGCTTCGTTTCTTGGAAAAAATTTAAGTAGCAAAATTTCACGAATTACAAATTATAAATGTAATTGGGAAGCAGCACGTGATCAGTCGACTCCAGAAGTACATTTAGAAACATTAGGAGAAGTGAAAATACCTGGTCGGATTGTTTTGGATATATGGAGATTGATGAGGCATGAAATAGGTAAACATTCTTTGTTAAAAAGATAAGTTAACTTTCTCAGTAGGATAAAAAATTTTCTTTGTTCTGTCAGCTTTGACTAGTTATACGTACGAAAATATTATCTTTAACGTGATGAACGAAAGGATTCCGCAACCCAGTTTTGATACTTTAACAAAGTGGTGGGATTCATTACATTTCCAGTGGAGAGTTATTGATCATTACTCAAACAAAGTCATCGGCATTCACAGAATTCTTCATCATTTAGATATTATAAGTTAGAATTTTTACAATATTATTATTCCCTACAATATTTTATAAAATTAGTATAAAATTAAAATCTATATGTTCCAGATCGAACCAGTGAACATGCGCGATTATATGGTATTCAATTTTTTGAAGTCTTTTCTCGCGGGTCGCAGTTTCGCGTCGAATCAATGATGCTTAGGCTAGCCAAGCCTTTAAATTACATACCCGTTTCACCTTCTCCGCAACAAAGAGGTTGCATGAGAGCTCCAGAATCGCTGCCGCTTATTATGGAGCCAGAATCTACGATGTACAGCGATCCCGTCATAGTGTTGGATTTTCAGAGCTTGTATCCGAGTATCATCATTGCCTACAACTATTGTTTTTCAACTTGTTTAGGACGTATCGAACACATTGGCTCGTAAGTTCATTGACCATACGGAATGTTCTTTGTCTCAGAAATATTTTCTGTTTTTACTTGCAATTTAAAAATAAATTTTTCGTTGCATTAAGTGCCAAATATAACTATTAATACAGTCAAGAAATATGCGTTTGAAAACCGTCCAATTTTTAAATATTTCAGTAAAGTGTGAGACTTGTGAGAGAACTTTACGAGATCGATGTTTCAGATCTTATCACAATTTACGCTTCTAAGTAATGATAATAATGTACTTTTTTCTTTTAAATGACGCAGCCCTGACCCATTTGAATTTGGCACAACATCTCTAAAAGTACCGAAGAATTTTGCAATGAAATTGCAGAATAAAATTAATTTTGCTCCTTGTGGAGTTGCGTTCGTAAAGAAAGAAGTGCGCAACGGAATTCTACCTCGTATGCTTACCGAAATTCTTGAAACGAGATTAATGGTAAAAAAAGCCATAAAAGACCATCCGAAAGAAGATCGAGCGTTGCAGAGAGCATTAGATTCGAGGCAGCTTGGGCTCAAATTAATAGCCAACGTTACTTACGGATATACTGCTGCTAATTTTAGCGGTAGAATGCCTTGCATTGAGGTAATGATTTAACAAATCTTTTTTTGATTGAAAAAATCCAAATGAAAAAACTATCAAAATTATTAATTGCGATTAAATGTTTCTTATAATTAATCATTTATTTAATGAAATTTATGCAGATTGGCGATAGTGTAGTTAGTAAAGGTAAAGAAACATTAGAACGAGCCATTCGAATCGTAGAATCAACTTCGAAATGGGGAGCGCGCGTCATTTATGGAGATACGGACTCTTTATTCGTATTGTTAAAAGGAAAATCCAGAGAAGAGGCATTCAATATTGGTGCAGAAATCGCTGATACGGTTACCAAAGCAAATCCAAAGCCCGTAAAATTGAAATTTGAGAAAGTTATGCAACCTTGTATACTTCAGGTATGTACTTTATGAAATAGGACATATAATAAAATTTGAATTAAATAAATTCATTCATAAATTTTTTATTTTATAGACAAAAAAAAGATATTGCGGTTACATGTATGAAAATTTAAATGATAAACCAGTCTATTTAGCTAAAGGAATTGAGACTGTTCGCCGAGATGGATGTCCAGCTGTAGCCAAGGTAAAAACAATCAGTTATTACTTTTACTGTGCTTTAAATGTTTTCACCAATTATTATGTTAATTCTGAAAAATTATAGATTCTAGAAAAAAGTCTCAGAATACTTTTTGAAACAAAGGATGTATCTTTAGTAAAACAGTATGTCACAAGACAGTTAGATAAAATTCTTACTGGAAGAGTTTCAATTCAAGATTTAACGTTTGCTAAAGAATTCCGCGGCATGAAAGGATACAAAGCAGCAGCCTGCGTTCCTGCTTTAGAACTTACAAAAAGATTAATACAGAATGATCCACGAGCTATACCCAGAAGGGGAGAAAGAGTTCCTTACATAATTGTGGCAGGAGGACCAAACGAACCTCTTATACGTTGTGTTAGAGCTCCTGTAGAATTAATTCAAGATCCGTTTTTAAGACCCAATGCTACATATTACATTACAAAAGTTATTATTCCACCTCTGAACAGGTGTCTCAATTTAATTGGAGTTGATGCATTTACATGGTAAGAATAATTATCAATTCTCTAAGCTACCTGGTTGTTGCATTATATCATTTGAAAATTACTTTAAATTTTTAATTTTTTCATTATAAATTTTAAATCTTAGAATTATTTAATAGGTTTATGGAAATGCCGCATCGTCAAGCACTTGGTAGAGTACAAGGAACAATTTTAACTAGCAATCGTAAGCAAAAAACAACAATTTCTCAATATTTGTGTAATACAACTTGCCCATCATGTGGACAGTCTTGTGATAAAGGTATTTGTGGGAAATGTATTAAAAATAAAAGTCAAACACTTATTATACTTCATGAAAAATGTAGACAGTATGAAAGAATTTATTGCAACATTAAGAAGGTACGAACTATAATATAAATTTATACAAAAATTTAATAACACTTTGTAAATTCATTATAAAAGTTATTTATTGTGTTTTAGATTTGTGAATCTTGTATTGGCGTAATGGATGCTGATAGTTGTGTGTCTCTAGATTGTCCAATATTTTATCGAAGAATTCAAGCTCAGAGAGACAACATGCAAGTACCTCGTTTATATGATTTAATTGAATGTATGGAACATTTAACCTGACATATTAATCAACGAGTAAAAGAGATTTCAGTAAAAAATTTATATAATCATGTATAACAGTGCATCTGAATTTTTAAATAATTTATACAAATGTATATTGCTGTAAATAGATATTACTTTATACAAAATTATCTTTTATAGACGATCTTTTATACAACAATATTTTTATTGATTGTATTAATTTATCAAAAATATATTTTCTGAAGATATTCAATTCCTTAGCAGTTTTCTACTGTTTCGTTGAGTCATTTGTACATTTAATGTATTATCCATGAACATTATCCATAAACATTTAAAAATTTAAATATGATGCAGAATGATTGACCTGAAAAAATAAAAATAATGTTTATTTGATCTTTAAAAAACTAATGTTATGTGAACATTAATAATTTAATGACTAAGCTATCAGTGCATTTGAATCATAACAAATTTAAAAAAAATTATTTTCCTATTTAAATAATGAATGTAAATCTAATATTTATTATTAAAAATTAAAAAATTAATTTAATTTGAATTGAAAGTCTTTTAAACTAGTATGATTATTAATAATAAACATAGCAGCAACATGTTGCACACAATTGAATTAAGAGCACTTAAACAAGTTATAATTGAAATGCAGCTAACCAGAATCATTGTAACTAAGAACGTCCACATTGAAGAGCTGGAGAAGCGTAATTCCTTACATGATAGTTAACAAATTGGATGAATAGCTAAGTAAACTAGGGTTAAAGAATAGCGCAAGAGCTCTTCTCGCGGAAGGGGTTAGACTTCTGCGAGGAAAAACCGACGAGCAGACAGTCTTCCTGCTCGTGCTCGGTAATGTACTTCATAAGGTCCTCGATAGCCTTGCTGACATTGATGCGCTTGATCGCGGCCTCTCGACGGAGCTGTTCCGTGACCTGGCGCTGCTGCTGCAAATTTGAGATCACCATGTCCATAACCAGGAAATAACCCGCTTCTTTCTGGGCGTGGTCTCGCACTCGTTGCACCAAAGCGGTGGATCTACGCGACCTACGCGTTACTGAAGTTGTATCGCGATCGTCCTCGCTGTAGCTGATGCTAAAGCTGCCGCTGCTACTTCTGTTGCTTGTCTCGCCCTCGCGTATTATACGCTCGAGCTCTCGGTCTATCAAGCTCCTTTGGTTCCAATGGGAAGACGGCGGCTCTCGGCTGCGGCTACGGCTGCGGCTGTTATTTTTAAGCCGCCTTTGGAGCATGCAAATCTCTCGGCAACTTCTTCGGGACACTTCGACTCACGCGCACGGCCTATTTATACACGCACAAACTCCGCCCCGGATGGCACCGCTTCCTGGCTGGACAGTCTGAGTCTGTATCATGGCGAGCGACTGTTTTTGCGTCATCTATAGATTAGCGTTTTATCGGCTGAAGAGCGTTTAAATGTTTAGACTTATTTTAAGGCTTAAGCGATAAAGTAAAATAATTTTAGAAGGAAAACTTTATACTATTAAATACAAACCAACATAATTTTCTGTTATTCTTTAATTCACTTTTATTAAACCAAACAATAAAGTAGTTAAATAAATAGTGGGTAAAGTAGATTTTTATTTTCAACTTGTTGCATGTGTCCAGATAAAGATGAGATGATCTTTTTATCTAAATATCGAAAAATATCTCGAATTCTCGAACGATGTGAAATACCTATAGCTTTGTTACCTTACCAATGCAGCAATGGAACTATTGAGACTGAGAGTATATTGTGATTCGTGAATAGATCATTGTAAAGTTATAAAAATGGATGTACAAACAATAAGTTCACGCAGGAAAATATTAACTCATGCTGTATGCAGTATTTTAACCGAGGTTGGGTTTGAATCATGTGAAAAAGCAGCTTTAGAAACTTTAACAGAAATGTTACAGTCCTGTAAGTAACGATAACCTAACCTAACAATAACCTATGTTTACATTTTTTTTAAATCATTTGTTTATTTACTGAATATATTAATCATATTCCTTTTAGTATTATGTGAAATCGGTGCATCAGCAAGAAATTATTGTGAACTTTCTGGTAGAACTGAAATACTTGTAGCAGATATTGTATTAGCTTTGGTTAATGCTGGTATTCGAATAGATAATATTCACTCTTATGGGTTACGTCCAAACAGAACTGTACTGCCGCCGCTCCAGCAACAAACGCAAACAAAACAATTGAATATTTTACAAGCTGGAGTAAAGCAAAATCATCCACCACATATACCAAACCATTTGCCACCGTTACCTGATCCTCATGCATATATTCGGACACCTGTAAATTTTATATTGCATAATTATTTGAATATTGTAATTTATAAGATAAAATTTACTTGAAAATTTTTAATTCTAGACACATAAGCAACCTGTCACTGAATATGAAGCTATTAGAGAAAAAGCAGCTCAACAAAAAAGAGATATTGAAAGAGCTTTAACCAGGTTTACAGCAAAAACTGGAAAAACACATAGTTTGTTTCTAAAAGATGATAACAGTATGTTCCCTTGTAAGTATTGCAATTAGTTTCAAAAGTCCAAATTCAAGTAATCTAGAATTTTTTTTAATATTAAGGAAATGTTTTAGTAATTGGATGTACTCCGCAATTTCCAAGTTACCTTTCTGCTCTTCTTCCACAAGATCAAATTTTTGATTCAGACAGTGATTTAGAAGCAAGTCCAGTTAAAAAGAAAAAAGAAAAGCAGGCAGAAACAAAGGATGGAGAAAAAGAAGGTAAAATTCAATATTTTTATAATATTTCTTAATATTTTATTTAAATAATTTTTTTTTTAAGTAGATTCTAAAGCAGATAATCAAGAACAAAATGAAGAATCTAATCAACAAGCAGATGTGATAGATAATCCTTATTTAAGGCCTGGAAAAATTCCAAAAAATAAATTACCTCAAGCATCAAAAGCAAATGACAGCTGTGGAGTAGATTTCTGATATCAGGACGATATACATTTTTTAGAAATTGAAGGAAATGTTATTGAAATAGAATTTCAAGTCGAATTAAATTAAAAAATAATTTTATATGAACAATAATTACAAATTTTATTGTTTTATTAATGCAAATGAAGATATTTTATTATATTCAATGAAATCACTAACAGTAAATTGGTAACTTTTTAATGTTTTTTAAAACAATAAACAAATTTTTTTATTATTATAACAACTATTTTTAATTTAATGAATTGTGTAGTATAAAAGTAAGGTTTAAATATTTAACGAGAACTTCTAGGTGAATTTAGAAGATCGATTTATTTTCATCAACATTTCCTTTTTTCTATGTACATATTTTTTGTTGTGTAAAAATTACTCTTTGTAAGTACTGTACAGTTTTTATATATAAATGGGAAATACGAAAAATAAATAAATGTAATTTATTAAAACGCTTTATTACAATATAAGTATTTATCAAGGGTTATAATAAATGTGTTTTTTCATAAACAATAAATATAAAATCACGTTTTAAAAACATTCCAGTCCGATCTATAAGAGGACGGATATTCGATTGGTCAATATTGTAAGTAGATAAAGGCTCATTTTGTCTGGCAAGCTCGATACAAGTACACGTTTCTGCGATTATGCTTATTCGATCGATTTCTACTACGTTTTAGCACCATCTGTTAGGGAAGGCTTATGGCAGAGAAGGGTTTGATCAACTTTCAATTATATTGCACATTTGTTGAGATACAAAAATAAATAGTCGATTGCATTAAGTTTTCGCTCACATCTTTATAAAAAATAGCGGCCTTATATATTTAAAAAAGGATTAAATCTTCTCTTTGCACCTTATTGCTATAAAATACACGCGCTTATCTTAAATCCACGTAAGTATGTAAGCATCGCGTAGCTCGTGTACCCTTTTTCGCATTAGTATACGCGTTTATACAATTAGTTTTATATTTTCGAAACGAAGTTAAGCTAGTATTATACTTTAAGCTGGCACATTTGGTCATTAGGAAACTGTTTATTTGACGTATTTAACTAAAAACATTAATTTTTTAAAATGAACAGGATTATACCTAGTATTGAAGAAATTAATTGATGCAAATAATGTTTAAAACATAGAAATATATAATAAATTAGGTAAAAAGTAGCTTAACTCCGTATCAAATATAAGAGAAACAACAAAAAGAAGTAGAGAAAGTCTCATCGTTATCTATATAATTATCTAAAATAATGCTATCTTTAATATGGCATGAAAATCGTGGTGATATATAAGACAAGACGCGAGAATATCGACGACGAAAAGACGATGTAGATTTAATACTGGTACCAGGGCTGTCGGCGTACCCAACGCAGTTTCATGCCCGAGGCCGTTCGGATCTTGATGCTCGCACATTCGGCTGCTCGAACTGTCTCTTTGACGCTCTGCATTAGATTCTGAGCATTGCCCACAAGCATATCTGTTGCCTCTTGATCTTCCTCGGTACCTAAATCATTTTTTAATTATAATATCAGTTTTAATGGATTAGATGAATATTTCATGCAGCTCCAAAACACTTTCTGAAAGATGATGACATGTGAAAGAGATAATCTGTTTATGCATGCATAATAATGCTTGAAAATAAACAAAAAATAGACAGAATATCTGTATTATTTAATTCTGTAAAATACCTACCAAGAAATTCTAAAAACTTAGTATACATTACACTATTTATAGATTCTTGCTATTAAGTTTATGGTTAAAATGCATGCGTTTAAGTTAATAGCTTATAAAAACACTCGCTTATTATTCAATTGATTATTTTAAAATTACGAATATTATTATTGAAGAAACATGGGAACAGAAAGAATTAATGTAATACTTCTAGAATCTAGTAACCACTACTATTGCAAAAATGTGTTGCTACTTTCTACTATAATGTTAATACTTTCAAAACATTAGAACGATTTAAAAATTTTAAATCTATAAATCAAAAAGATTAAAGAAATAAAGTGTTGAGTGTTTGAAAGTCACTAATAATGATCGTGTATCATATAGCTGGCCTTTACCGTATAGCATTAACTCTTCCCAGGTGGGGAGCGTTTCTAAATGCAAATAAATGAAGTGATTTGTTAGTAAATTAGTTGTTAGTCAATGATTGTTGATGATTGTAAATTAATGAATTAGCTCACCGAAAGCTTGCATACATTATTAGCTAAAATAAACTAACAAATTCATTATTGATGTACCTTGAGCGCCGAGCATTGTTGCTTTAACTGTTGATAAAATTTTAAGTTGTGTTCCAATAGTCGGGATACGTTCACATACTTGAAGTAGATTCTGCAATAAATTTTAAATAATTAACTGATGTTTAAAGGTACAGTTATAAGTAGATGAAGCTATACACAGTATTTTGTACTGTAGGCAATATGTAAAAAAGGTAAAAGGTTCGAGTAAATAAAGATGCATATGATATGCATTAAGCCTAAAACTACTAATTTGAAAGCAAATTTTATTTCTTCTTAAATTTGAATAATTGAAAACTGCAAAAGAAAGAAGGTACTCACGGTACGAATGCGTTTGTCGGTACATTCCCTAGCGAGTTCTTTGGCAAGTCGTGTAACTTCTTGAGAAGCTTCCGCAATAGCTTTGGCGCAGGCGATGAGATCTCGCTTGTTGCCGCCTTCGCCTCTTACCAGGCCTGACAAACGACCCATAAGGATGGCCATTTTCTTGGCGGCAGCAATGATCTCGTTATCCTTGCTCGACCATTGTCGAACTTCTTGATGAAGACCGTGGGCTGCCATCTACAGAATAAGCATAAGGGTCAGGTAAGTTCAAATTAATCTATCCCTCAATGCTTACTCACCATAATAGGCTGATTTGGTTGAGGAGCGTGCATAAACATCTCATCTTCATCGTCGGTTTCTGGCGGTGGCGGTCTTGGTGGTGGCACTTCACCACTAGGTAGTGGTGGACGCGGCGGAGCCATGTCTGTTAAGCATATTTATGGATTAGAATATTTTAAGTGATTCATCCATCACTTTTTTAAGAGAGAATTAGTGAAAAATCACACTTGACATTTTTTTTTTTTTTACAAATTTATTATATATATTATAACTTTATAGACGGCTTTTGGCCTGTAGGGTTTAATCAAGTTACTTGTTTCTTAATATTATTGTACGCTGTTTTTTTATTTAACTGATGTTTGTTTAGTAACAAAATATACTTTAAATTACTACCAAAACTCATTGTTATTAGTTTAGTCTACGAGCTAGATGATTTTTTATGAGTCTAATTGTAAAGTTTAGATTTAAACATGAAAATATAAATAAATAATATCATAAAATAAATAAAACGAAGACGCACAAGGGTTATTATATAATAAAACATAAAAATTAAACGTTAGTCGACAGAAAGTAAAAATATTAAATACAAATTGGGACGAAAAATTTTTTTCTATAGTTGCCGTTCATGCCAAGAACAAAACCAAGTAGACATTGCACAATAAGGTCGTGCGTATTAAATTACCTCTACTTTTATCAGCTCTATAACTTTCATCTTTGGGTATAATTCTCTTTTGCATGTGATCAGGACTTTCTCCTGATAAAATAATAATTTAAATAACTTGTATTATACTAATATTAAAATTCATTTAGAAAATCCATGCAAATTAATTGTTGAATTATCACTTATTGACAGTAATTTGAAAAAAAGAATATTTAAATTCTCACATTTTAAAAAAATAAATAAATAAAAGATGAATCAACAAAATTTATATTAAAGATAAAATTTTCGGTGACTTCAAATTTAATTTTGTTACTTTAAAAAGAGTAATAAATACAAGTATAGAAAAAACAAAAGAATCAAATCGATTCACGTTTTCCAATATTAAAACAAGAATAGCTTCTTGCGTAAGTGGATGTATTGATAAAAAAGTATATACGACGAGTAAAAAAAAGATAATTAAAGGAGAAAGAAAACGAACGCAAAAGAAAAGACAACAATACCTCCGTCGTGGATGCGCAGGTTCGATAGGCTGGGCGGTGGCGGGGGCGCCGGTGAAACACTTTCGGGCTCCACGGTGATGGCCTTTCGCACTTGTTCGACAGCGTTCAGCAGCTGTTACAAGAACAAGAGAGAAAGAGAGAAAGAGCAGCCAAGTAAATCAAACGATCTGCCGCTACAGCAGCTGATACGAACCACAATGGACTTACCGCTCGATTGCTGTTTCGCCAACGTGACACCGCCGCACCGTCGTTCATGTTTATCGCCACGGCCTTGGCGTCCTGGACCATTGGAACCACACCTGCGAAAAACGACACGGAGGATCGGTCATGTGCGAACTTGAGATGGAAGCGTCAAGTCTGTCCGAGTTTTTCGCGTTTTTACGACGTCTCGCTCGTTTGAGCCGTCCGACCTCGGCCAAGGATATTGGCGACACAATAATGTTTGGCCGTGATTATTTGTCGGACAATACATATTTCCTAAGCATTTTTACGTAAGCTTTTCAAAAGATAATCGCGCAAAAGATAATGTTTTTAGGAGAAAACATCAAAATGTACAATTTTTTATTCTTGCTTTGTATTTAATTCTTTAACGTTTTGATGATCGCAAGTTCACAGCTTTTTTCATAGGACTATGGTTGACTACGTTAATAACTCTCCTTAAAATTAAGTTCCCTATCGCCCGTTTAAAGTGTTGTCAAATTTAAAAAAAAACTCTCAAATTAAAAAAAAATTAATTAAATCTTATGCTGCAAATCCTAAAAAGAAACATTATCTCCACCAAATTCCAAATCCATTTCTAACTCAAAGTTAAAATCTCTTCTCCTCATAATTTTATTAAAAACATTAATTTAATAAAATTAGGAATAAATTTTTCAGTAAACATCAACGAAGTACAATTAAAAATAAATACGACTATTTATCGCAAAAGTACGATCAAAAATAGCGAAAAATGCTTACTATTTTGAAGAAGATCAGCAGCACGATTAACTCTTTGAATAAAAGCTGGGTCCTCGCTGTTGTCGCTTTCCTGTTTAGCCACCAAAATGACCCTATTGGCTAGCCTGGCAATTGCCGACGTGTTGTCCACCATCTTCTGGGGATTATTCTTGGCAATCGCATCCTCGCATAGTACCGTGTGTTTCTTCATCTGTTCCTCGGAGGCCTTGACGAAGTCCGCGCTGTTGGTTGCCTCGTCGCAGAGGCTTCGCGCGCGTTGTATCGTGTCCGCATATTGCTGGCGAAGGTTTTCGAAGTGCTCGTCTGCGGCCTTGTTCTCGGGGTAGGTCATGCGTATGCGACCGGCGTTAATCAGCTGAGGTGTCAATGATTCAAGCTGCGAAGCTGTGGCGTTTAGAGCCTCGGCGAGTTTTTTGTTACCTCCGCTACCTAATCATACATATCGTGTACATTGGATTAAGAAATGCTTGAAAATACAAACAAAAATTTATTTTTTCTAAAGAAACGTTCAGAATAAAAGGTGTGTGATAGATTTATGGATCGTATAGTATTTACAGAGTTTACGATTATAAGCTGCAAGTGCTTTAATAATTCCAAAGAAATTAAACCCTAAATTTCCAGAAAACATTAATCTATTCTTAGAGGACCGACCCATCAGTAGATTCACATAGCAGAACGCGCTTAAATCATTTTCGTCCAAACAGAGCAACTCACCACCAGCAGCGACCATCCGGGCAGTCTTGGCAGCCCTGTTGGAAAAGTTCTGAAGCTGCTGGGTCTTGTCGTTAAAGTTCTGCTCGCGGTTCGGCGTGCCTTCCGGCGCCAGTACGGCCTCGGTGAACTGCTTGAGAGGCGTGGTGATGTCAATAAAGTCTTCGACGACTCGTGACACCACGGCCTGCTGGATCTTGTTCTTGAGTTCGTGCAGTTTATGAGACAGTTGCCGAGCGATCTCCTGGGCTCGTGGGCTGTTACCTTCCCCTCGAGCGCATAACTCGCCCAGTTGGTGCGACAGGTTGTCCACTTCGTCGCACAACTGCAGGATCTCGGCCTTGTGGATGCCGGGTAAGCCTTCCGCGACCTACATTCGTATTGGATTCATTTTAGCGAGTTCGGTTAGTAGGATTTTCTGTCAAGGAACAGATTTTTCAAAATCTGATGACTGGTTATTGTCCTTTTAGTCTACAAAATGTTTCTGCTTTTCGAACAGGTTATTTTTAAATATGTAAGAAATATTTTTTGCTTTTAACAAATATGTTCGATGACTAAATGTTTTATCAAGAATGAGTAATATTATGTCTCAATATCTTTATTTACGTTGTTATCTGCAATAAAACTGATTTAATCGTGCAGAAAAATAAGTTCAAGATATAATGAAACATTCTGCAGACGATTCAAAAACCAAGGTACAACAACAGATTCGCAAAAATCTTTTTCCCCGACAAGCTCAATCACTCCTCCTAGGACTTACTTCGATAAAAGTCCCGTGATTCTATCTCCAACGAGCGTAAGCAACGAAAGAAGCAGAGCAAAATTGTACTTGACAAGCGTTATAAATACATGTTAGTGCGGCTACGTAGCTTGACTGTAAATATGTAATTCGAGAACGCGGATTATGGCTACGTAAGTTACCTTTTTGCCCTCGTGTATAATAAGGGCTATAGCCTTCTGGCCGAGACCTTTGTCGTCGTGCTGAGGATTCAGTAGCCACTTATTGGCTTGCTCCAATCGACCTGCCACTGTATGAGCTGTTTGCACAGTGCCGGACTTGTCTGCAGCCACTATGGCCGATTGAATGTTTGAACGAAGCTCGTTGACCTTCTCCTTGATTCCGCGAGCCAGCGCTTCTCCCTGCGGTGAAGTTCCTGGAAGCGAAGATAGCGAGCGATTAATATAGTTATTTATGATTAATCAAAAGCCGATAAGAAACCAAGGATTGTTACAATCGGATGTCAAAAATAACAGTAGTTGAAAGCTCGGATTCAGCCAAAATTCGGTAAAAAAAAGGGGACTATTTCTAAAATAGTAGATTGAATAACATATGCGGGACACCGATTCCGAGATTATTCCGAGATTGTCTTGCTTACGACACGAGACGGAGCGCGAGTGCTAGCGCAGTCGAGTGTTGTGAACAAAACACGCTACTTTTTTGCCAAATGCCTAAAAATGGCCCTTTCGAGTGTCCTTGTTATCTGTACGCAAAATGCTGAATCTCGCACTAGTGCGGGAAAGTGGACTATTCCTGCACGTGTGAGGAATTTCGCATTTCCCGCATGCAAAAAACAGACGCGAAAAATGGCCATTTCTAAGCATGTGTCAAGAAAAACTTATCTCGCAAAAGATTATTTCAAAAAACCTTTATCACTCTGACGCAGCTCGCAGAGGGCATCAGTCATAGTGTTCAATTCGGAGGCCAGTTTAGAAATCGGATTGGCCTGGGCCGGAGGCAGATATCGGTCAGCGAGGCGTCCAGCTTGTTCAATAATCTGCCTGAGGCTCTTCTCGCCCACTCCTCCCCTTAGCGCGTTACCATTGTCCAGCCAGTCGAAGGCCGGTTTCACGCGCGACTCGATCGCGCTCTGCGCCTTTTTCAACACCTACACAGACAACACGTGCAGAGACGCGGCTGTTTATTTATTTTTTTTTTCACCTTTTTCTCCTACTGAACTGCAACGTAAAGCTAACGTACGGTCAATTGATCGGCATCCCATTCATCCTCGTCGTAGGTCGTCAGCTGCAGTACGCGGATAATCTCGTTTATCTCCTCCGACATGCGACCCGACAAGTAGTTGCGGTTCTCCGCCGCCTCCTCGGCACCTTTGCCGCCGCTCGAAATTATGTGAATGAAGATTTTCATGGAACATATCAGAATTGGCGCCAGCGTTTTCACCTGGAACGAATGATTTGCTCGCGTAAAAAAATTAATAATCACTTGATAGTTAGACGTTGCGCATAAAATTTAGAAAGATCTGTAAAGTTTGTATGTGGTTTCCTTTTCATTAAATTTTGTTTTACAAATGAAGTTTTATAATTGAGATTTGAAATTATGTAACAGAAGGCAAATCTATTTATAAACGAACTGGGTGATTCAACATACTTAAATAAACGCAACATAATGAAAATTTATAACACTGTTGCGCCGCAATTATTCTTATAAAACGTGAAAAATGAAATTATACCATCGACTTGAAAGAACAGTTGTCCGGTGCCAAACAATATTTCGTTAGCGGAATCAGGTTTCACTCCCAAGAGCGAGATCTCCCGTGAATTAATATATATAAGCCTTTCGCAACGTCAATGAAATACGGTTTGGCAGAGCATAATTATATCTTAAGTGTTTGTTTACCCAAAGCTGCTCTCGGTATCAAAAATACATATTCACCTGGTCCAAGCACCTGACCAAGATCTCCCTGTGCACCTGGTGAGTCAGCTCCTTCTCCCTGGCGCTTACTTCCTTCGACACTTTGCTAAGGCACGGACTGAGGTTCTTCAAGAAGTGCACCAGATCCTCCATGGTCTCGATGACCTCGGCCACCGCCAGGTAATCGAGGACTCGCTTGCATTCGCGGATGATTTTACGTACTTCGCTCTCGTCGAAGCAGAGCAGCAGGGAGCTCGTGCCTTGCAGAATGCCGCGAGAGCCTTCGATCAACTTCTTCCTAAAAATAAAAGCTCGCGTTATGGGATTCGTGTCTGGGATCGAAGCTGCCGAGTCACAAGTTTCAACGGTCTTTTTTTTTTCTTTCTTTTAACCAGATTGTTGCTTCGACAGCGCAGTCCTAGAATTTTATAACAGCGTGAGATGAAATAAGGGTTAATGATTCAATGTTTTCTTGTTTAGATTGCGTATGATGTATTAGGGAGAATGATCATTTGATCGTGATACCTATGTTGATTTCTTGAATGTATATATATATTTAGTATGCGTTGATACTTATCGAAGTTTGCGGTTTAATTGAAATGGTATTAAGCAGATAAATTAATTATTAAAGGCTATAAAAAGTTTTATATGAAATTGTGTATTATATATTTTTCAAATTTCCGATAAGGTTTTAATAATTATTAATTGTACAAAATTTTTTATATAAAAAACAAAATAAAAATAGTTCTTTATTCGAATATAGGATAAAAAAATCATTTATGATATATATTTACGATGAATTTCATGCAAATGATATTCGATTAGAAAAACTTTAAAAATTTTAGTTAAAAATGAGAAAACGTTTTTTTTGAATCGTTATTTACAATTCAAAACTCACACTAAGGCATCGTTTATTGCGTCAAAACGTTAATAACGGGTTTCAACTTAGCTTTGTCTTAGACGTACCTGAACACCGCATGATACTCGTAAGTAGTAGTGGTCTTACTACACCCGAAGTAGTGATATAAACGTAAAATAATAAATTAATTTTAAAGGAGGATTAAACATAAATAAACGTAGTTAAGTACCATAACCCAGGAAACTAATTAAATGTTAAACGAAGTAACTTTTTACTGGAAGTTTTAATGAAAGCAGGATAACTATTATCTTTTATACCGCAACAGTTTTAAAATTACGTTCCGTTTTCCTCAGATAAAGGAATAGTTTTAAAAAATTTATACCAATGTTTTATATCTAATAACTATAAAACAGTACATAAATGAATAATCTTTTGTTACCTGGCAGGATATTACATAAATTGTACGACTAATTTACAAAATACGTTTTAGTGTGCGATATTTGGATACATCTCATCTGTTCGCACGAAATAGTTTAAATATTTGGCAAGAGAATCCATTAGTGGTTATACTTATATACAAAAATTGCAATAATTAATGAATGTTCGCGTACTTAAAAATGGCGTGATGACATTGTTGGATTAAAATGTCACTCAATTCTTATTTAAATATGTTCCAATTGTCATTTTACAAATTGAGCATGGACTTTTATATGATTTTATGATGAATTTATCGAGGATGTCAAAATTAGAAATAAGTTTTTGATTCTAACTTACCGTCGCATGCATAAATTTGAAATTTTAAGTACGAAATGTATAAATACTTTTAAATAATCAATCGAGCAACTTCTTTTTTTAAATTTCTGTCTGTTTTACCGTCTTATCTTCCAGTACAAAATTACGAATTCGCGTATTTCGCACGTTTCTAAACGTTGACATTGAAAAAAAAAAAAAAAAGGAAAGAAACAATGTCTCCTTCACATCCGAACAAAAGATTACAAGAACTCCAATCACCTGGCAATGCTGGAGTACGGATCGTTTTTCAACATCACAGAAGCTTCCTCCAAAAGATGCGAAGCACCCTCGACACGTTTCAGCGAGGAAGGCATATCTTGCCTGAGCAGGGCATCGTCGGAGGAGTTGATTGTCTCTTTGCCGACCTTCGCACGAAAAGCAATAGGTGAAGGCGCCGCTGGACTGGCGGATTTAGCATGTCGATGACAATTGAATTAAGAAAATTTACCTTGACGAGATTGGCGACAGCCATGCTCACGGCATTGACCGGCCTCTCCAGGTCTGGCATAGCGTTTCCATCTTCGGCCTCTTCGTGTAAAATGACCAGCCTCGAAACCTAAGCGAAACGGTATATTATTATTAAGCGTCGAAAGGAAGGTTTACCGGTTGCACGAAAGCTTCTTTAAAAGCTTTTGTCGGCGGGTCGGACTGATAATGAAGGGAATGTAGGTGAAAATGGGATTGGCTAAATGGAGTAAAAGATCTATTTTTAAAAGCGATTGGGGTAGACCATTAGTCTTTCAGAGAGTGGCTTAATTTGCTTTAAAGCTTGCATGCGGACGCCTGACGAGAACGTGGCCGTTATTACTTGGCTATTTATTAGATTCCGATAATGCCAGCTTTCACAGATTTTCAAGTAATAAGTTAAGATTTTGAACTTCTTTTAAATATATTTTCATATTTTATATTGTGAAAGCGCTACTATTTTAGATAGCTTATTCAGGCCGGACATTTCATACCACAGGCATCCTTTTCTACTTTATTAATATGGTGTGCCGCTTTGTAATGCAATACATATTTAAATTGCAGTTAGTATAATTTCGTTCAACTGTTTAATACGCACAGTTTGTTTTTTTAATCCGTTAATGCTAAACGTTAAGTAAATAGTAGTAAAGAAGAGCGCAATAAAAAAACGTTATAATTATTAAGGTTCGACTTACAGGATTAAAATCAGTAAATCCTCATCTATATTTAATTATGTTATTCTTTCGTTATCAACGTTATTACCATGTATTAAATTTTGTTTATTTAAACCGTTAGGGAAAACTGGTATTTCCGGAAACATAGAATAAATTTGCTAAAGAGACTCATTAGTCAGATTTGCGTGATATACCAATTACGGGAATAATGCTAAAATAAATTTACGTTTTAAACTACCTAAAATTAATAAAAATAAGTTAAAAATAAATTTAATAATCAAGGAAAATAAGAAATCGCGAAAGCGAAAAGAAATGCAGTCATATAAAAAACGGAGTCTGCTTAGTTTCCTTGTAATAGAAGATAACTTGTTGAATTTTTTCTTTGTTTAAACTGAAATCGTTCTTAATCGAATGTTCAGGCGCTTGCGCTCTCTCACTTGACTTTTTTTTCCCCATTCACCAATACGCAATCGTGCTCGCACTCCTGCAGTTTATAAAGGTGACGATATAATTATACTTTCAAAAATTATTAATATTTAAACTATAATGTACGTAAAATGGGACTGATCATATTCTACACAACACAACACAATAAATATTTACTTTCGATACTACGATCGTGTACAATAAATTTGTGTAGAATATGACTAGTCCCTGTAAAATGTCTTTTTTTATTATTATTAAACGAAGTTATATAAGTATACTTTATTTTAAAATTTATAATCATGGTAACTGTTTAAAAAATAAAAGAGTGCTTAAACTAAACTGCCAGTAGTAGCGTGAACGGTCTAGATAGAGACTTGGGGTATGACGAGAGGCCTAACCGTTTATATCATGTCTCACGTCTTGAGAGAAAGCTGATAGCGACCTATACAATTTAAAAAAAGATGCTGGAGAGCTACTCCAAAATAAACCTACATAAAAGGGGGCAGGTTTAACTAGGAAAATCTCTTCGTACGCTAATAATTCTGTAACTTTTAAACATATTTATAGTTCGGGGGATTGGACCGTATTTAAATAAAACAGATGTCGAAATATTACGACATAATCAAATTTCAATTGGCGATAATAACTTAATTCTTTCGTTTGATAAAATTAATTATAATTAATGAGCTCTTTTCCGCATTTCAAACAGTTGAAACAAATCACTTATTTATCACTCCTCTCTTAAGTAATGTTTCATTTACTTGAATAAAATTTTTTTCCTGCAGATTCACAATAATGTTTGTTTAATAATATGACTTACATTCATTTTTCAATCTATTTGCAGAGCGATTTAAAATTTTGAATCTAATATATAGATCTATATCTACATCACTTAAAAAAAAACATTTCTCGTTATTTAAACATTTTCAGACTTGGAAATACTAAGTGAGGTCAGTGCTAAGACTAAGGAAATGTAATTTTAAACACGCGCACGTTCACCCTTTTAACGTAAAGAATATTTTCGTCTGTAACAACTGTTTCTAAATAAAAATCATGTAGTTTAAATTCTTCGATTTAAAAGCTTATTTCGACCAGTAGAAGATAAATATTTTGAAAAAATAAAAAAAAAACAGATGACAGTTCTGGGCTCTCACGAGACGCGTCTAAGATTTTGCTTCACGTGCTAATCCTCATCAAGCCTGGCAATTTTCCCATTTTTTTAGTAACGTTCACTTAATATTTTCAACTCGATGCACAAGCACTATTCAAACGTTAAAGAGGTTGAAATAAGCCACCGCCTTTGTCATTATAACAGTTTGGCTATAAGCAAAGTCCAACTTTAAAGTTTAATATATCCTCGGTTATATTTATTAAAATGCAACGTGCAGTGATTCAAATTAACCCACTTTTGAAAAACTTTAATTCTATCTTCAAAAAATCTCAAGTTTATTGAATTTGCTTTCGAAAACCTGCAAATATTTTCAAAAAATTTAAAAGACTGTATGATACTACGTCATATAGTTTAGGTCTTAAAATGTATGTAAAAATAACTTTTTCAGCTGGAGTATGTTTATATTTTCATTTTGTATAATGTTTCAAAGCAATTGCATTTAAAAGTTACTGTCAAAAAGAATCACCCCAATTAGAATCTAAAAAGTTTAGGTCGGCTACCCCACATTAAGTAGAACGTATTAATATTGAAACGACGCCTTCAAATTTACAAACAAGTTATTATGATACTTTATTTCTTGTGTGGGTTCCGTATTTATTTTTGACATATTTGCGCAACATTTGACCTTTCGTCTACGTTTCTTGAAATACACAATAGTCTTGACATAGATTGACCCAACTTTAGTTTCAAAACATAATTTCAAAAATAATCATGTGTTTACAGTATTGTAATTTTTAAAATTATATTATTGAAATTATTTGAAATATCATAATTTATTTCAAGAATTGTGCACAGTTTATTATTTACAGGAAATAATAAGTAGATAGTGAAAATATCTGTATAAAATTATACGAGTGGAAACTATATGCAAACACACATATTGCTTTTTCATTGGAAGATTAAAGAATTCAACAAGGTTGTTATTCATTTGGTCTACAAGCTAATTTGAGTTATAATATGCGAATTTATAAATATTTTGAAAAGAATTAACTTTTAAAATGAACATTTCAGTGAAGCCTTCTTATTACATATTCTTAATAACGTACCTTACAACCCGTAATAAAAGAATTAATTTTTTTAATTAACATTCTATCGATTAAAATATCCGTCATTATACGTTACTGCACTCCATTCTAACAAAAACTTGGACATTTAAAATAAAAGATTGATCTAAACAGCCTCAATCTAAAACGCATCATCTCAAGTCACGCTATAAAAATTCAAATACAGCTATACTCTCAATTTAAAAGATATCGTCCCATCGAAGATTCACGGAAAGCAATCGCTGACATTTACATCTTTCCTAATGAGACATTCAATTGCGCCTAATCAACAAGACTTTGCAGATGTCTACGTATTCTCCTTTTATGGGGACACAAGCGGAATAAGAATTTCATAGGCAAAGTTAGTCGCTTAAATTATACATCAGGTGGGCGCGAAGTCGAAGGCCTGTTTACACCTCTTTCTCCTCTCGCGGATCGCTCTCTCTCTCTTTCTCCCCCTCCCTCTCTGCACACATACGCGGACGCACGCTCTAAATCAATTGATACACGTGACATAACATTCCCGTTTATTGCCGGAAAAAATAAATCCTTCGGTTCCTTTAGCCTCACACCTCCTCCGGAGAGCAAAAACCGCCAACTCTCACAGTGCATTGTGTAATCGGGTCTTCGGCTTCTCTCTTTCCTCTCGCGCTCGCCTCCAACGAAGGTGTCTTATTTTAACCCTATGTATTTTTAGAGCCCGGCGCTCACTCATAATCACCGAATTTCCTATCTCTCTCTCGGCGAGCTCACGGGTGTGGCCCTTACCTAGGGTGTTAAAAAAAAAAAAAAAAAACGAGTCCAATTTCATTACAGCGATCGAATGCGGACTTACAATTGCTAAAAGCTTTCCGCGCGCAATATGCGTTTTACGGAATTGCGAAAGCATGTCTTGTACGCGCGCCGAATAACCATTTTTAGTAGTGCACGGTTTTCCCTCGGCGCGAATGTATTTTTCTTCGATCGGGAAAACGTAGCGAAAAATTACCCGGCGATCGCCGGGAGATCATCAACAGCGGCACAGTAGTAGCGCCTATGATGTCACGGTTATATATGTATATGTATAATAAGCGCGCGCGGCTGCGGTAGAGGTTAATTCAGTGCGCTGTGCTGCGGTTTTTTTAGCGATGCCATGCAAATTTTTCGAACAACGCCTTGCTGTAGTTTTCTGGGCCGAGAGAGACTGTCGACGAATGGCAATGACGTCGGGTCGAGCATCGCGGCCGTCTTGTTTAATTTTAAGCGGATTTTTTAGCCAGCAATGAGGGTGAGAAAACGAGTCATTGCAAGTAATTAAATTACCTGTTGTGCAACAGGATCGAGGATGCTCTCGATGGTTTTCGTGTGAAAGACCGGCATTTTTCCGTGCGAGGCAGCGAATTAGAGGTGCGGATTCCACTGACTGGGCTTTTACACTGTCTCCCCGCTCGAGTAACACAATCGAACGCTAAATAAACAAACGAGGCCCAAAGTATAAGCAGTGCGAAGTGCCGTTGTTTTCTTTTTGCGGGCCAAAAAAAAACCGATAAAGGGAGAAAGGAAGAAAAGAGTCAGAGGCGCGCGGTAGACACGACTCTTTCTTGCTCTCTCACGAACGTCCACAGCGTTCGGCGAACGAAAAGCAACTGCTGCTAGCTTTTATTCCCTCCCTTTACTTTCTGTATTACTATATGGCTGCCGCGGTGGCGGCACCGACAAGTAAAAATTACATGTGTGGGTGTACTCGTGAGTAGACACGATAGCGGCGACGAGAGTCGGACGACCGTCGAATCAAAGACTCGCTTGCATGTGGAAAAAAGGGGATCCCTATTGCTGTTCTTTCGGAAGTGTAGCTGTGTGCGTTGAGTACACAGAACCAATGTTCGAAATGATGTATGCTTGAATGAATGGACGCACGTGTGTATTTAGGGACGTGACTTTAGAATTAAAAGGAGTGACAACTGACAGCTATATGTACAGTATGGATTCCTGCATTTTTAGAAAGTTAAGGATAAATACGGGATGAAATGGCGGATATCTTGATATTTCAAGACTATCTGTTTTATGGCATCTAATATTGCAGGAAAATTTTTGTTAATTGTCTGCTTTTATTGCACAAATTAATTTGTTTAACTGATATCTGAAAAGCACATAATGCATTAACTTAACTTTTTGAAACTCAATATATTTTTAAATAAACTGCCTGAAAATTTCGAAATGTTTTGCATCTTTTTGTTTACATAAAGCAGTCTACTGCCTATAGGGGAGGGTCGGGCAGAGTGGGCACTGCGGCTAAATTGGGCATTCAAATATTATAAGAATTAATGAATGTAAAAATGAAATTGTTATGGAAATCTATTAAAAAATGGTTCTAGTATTTTTCTCAAAATTTAGGACCTGAAAAA
>JAWWML010000062.1:9883554-9936240 GCA_035047165.1 Ormyrus rosae
CTTTTCTGGCCCTAGATAACCTCTTCAGGAACCTGGACAGGGCCTAACTTCTCCCTTAAATACATTTCTAATCGGGTAGATTCGGGAGATCGCCTCCCTTCAATTATTACTCGGGAACTCTCATTGGTTCCCGAGTAACCGCGTGTTTTAACTGTTGAGTTTCTCTAGAACAAAATCTTGGGCTTGCGCACGAAAGGCGCAAGCTCAGCGGGCTGAAATCCTTTATTTGTGGGAAAGGAAGTGACGACCGTATCCACAAAATGGCGTTTTGCGTTCGCAAAACCAGGACGCAAAAGCGAATTTTGCGGCTATGTATACTGAAAAATAATTTTCTGAAAACTTATTTACGCTTTGCCTTTACGAAAATTTTGACCGCTTTCGCTATAATTAGAGCAAAATCAATTTTGTAACAAATGCCCTCCCGATCTGAACAATTTTCCAAATTAAATAACCCATTCGATCAGCACGCGCTCGACACGCAAATTCAAATGTATAATCTCGACTTTACCCTTCATTATCAGATGACATGTACTAGTAGAATAAAGGGGAGCAATTTTTCTTTAAACGAAGCGTTCCTCGAACAATGAAAGGAGCATCGCCTACGCTTAATCAATATGGAAATAAGTGAAAGCTTTTAATAGAGATTGCTTTTGAAATTACAAATAGAGAAGAGCGATGCGGCAAATTAAACTTGAATTGAGTTTCGCCCAAAACCTTATAGAAATATTAAAATAAAAATATAATTTAATAATTATTAATTTTTTTAATCATTAATTTTATTATTTAATTATTCCATAATCAAACAATATGCTCACATTCAAATGTTTGCTGCATCGGGTTTCACAAATTGCAGATAATATTTTTTACACAATTATATAAAAAGTAAACGAACATTATATCTAATAATTTTTTTTAAAATAAATAATTATTCTTTTAAATGTGACGGTTTAATACAGTGCAGGAGTAATAAAAGGATTTTACATGATATAAACGTATGTAATACAATTTTAACGTCAAATTGATCGATTGTAACGAAGCAAGTTGTATTGTTTAAAATAACAAAAGCAACGCCTCTATTATTGCTCGAACAAGAGCTAGGCATTTCGGTGATTTTTACACGGGTTTCAACGGGGGTCAAATAGGTATCAAAAAGCGGTCAAATTTATTTTCGAGAATCTCACAGAGTTTGCAGTTTCTGCACGAGCGAGCGAAAGCGCGTGCAGAAACGCACGTCCAGGCGGGTTCAGCAAAAAAGCTGGGAAACTGCACTTTTCTTCCGAAAAAAGTTGCTTCCTCAATAATAACGGAGCACTGTCGAGAATTTTCGATTATTCACGAGGCAGACCGATCCGCTCTCTAGGATCTCCAGGAAGTGTGAACGCAGGCAATTGCGCCCCCTTTATCGATGTGCTTCCTTCCTCTCTTCTCTAATTTGTTTCCCCACGCATCCAAGATAAGGCCTTGATCCTTCCATATTTTGAATTCTCTCGCGAGCGAGCATATTTAGAAGGCCGTCGACTGCATGTGCTCTGGAAACGAGAGCGAAAGAGAGGGAGAGGGAGAGAGAGAGAGAGAGAGGAGCAAGGGCGTGTTGATATTTGAGTGCCGGAACGTTCAGCGGAAGCATCCTTTCTGCTCCCTTTTTCTGTTTATTCGAGCAACAGCTTGAGTCTGGGCTCGCGTGTTTTTCTAGGGAAAGTCTACGTTCCCAAAATTTCCATACGCTGCTGGCTTTACTTCAACTGACATTTGTGTATATTATGTAAACTAGACTGTGTATTTATGCTCTTATTTTTTACTTATCCGCACTTTAGCCTCCCTCGCTTTATGGCTTATGACGTTGAAAAGGTGGCGAGCCAAAGGTCGCACGGACTCGGAGCTTATGATTTTTTAGAGATCAAACACCGCGGTTCAACAGTTGGCCAACAAAGGATCAAGCGATTTTTAATATTAAAATGCTTTGGGACAAGAGTATTAGCTTGCGTCTGTGGGATTTTAAACCGTTGTACATCAGACTGCAATATTGCAGTTTCTAGCTCGTACAATCTATATTCAATCTCCTACACTTATACTAAAGGTTTCTTAAAATAGTGAGCAGGCATTAATATTCTCTTTCAGTGGTTTGTTTTCAAATTAATCACTGTTGCGATTGCTCTTACTTCTAAAACGAAAGTTCACGGGAGTTGATAAATCGTTTGTTACTCTGTTTACCCTTAGTAACGAGTAATTTTCATTTCCAAAGTTAACGCTTTTATATAAAGTACGCTAAAATAATTTTCAACTTTTAGATTTGAAGCACCGCGAGTTTTAAGTTTATTTAAAGTTACTCTTTAATCCTGCCGAGTGCGAAACTTATTTTCTTCGTTTTGTTCATACAAGACAAAAATATTACCGTTTCAAATGTTGCTTATAAATTTTTTCGCTAAAGGCCTCCTTCAAGAAATTTGCGAAAAAAGTTACCCTGATGAAAAATAGTCATTCATAAGGCTGCGACGTTTTCGTCACGCAGAGATTTTTCCTGCGTAATATTGGCATTTTTTGCTTTTGCAAAAAGTGACAAACCCATTGATTGATAGTCGGTTAAATATATACCATTATTCACGGGGTTCCATTTGGTTTTATTTTTTTCGATATCGAATGTTTCCGTTACTCTTCTGTATACCTATGTAGTCATCGTGATAAAATGAACCCGAGCCGTACTTAAAGTAATGTTTCTCAAAGATACTAAATAGTTTTATTATGGTATTTAAGAAAGATGTAAAACTTGATAAAGTAACTTTTTTTAAATTGTTACGACCCCTATTACCAGTCTGGAAAGTCTGGAAGCGGAAACCGTTTAGAATTATTAAGGAGAAAAAAAACTCATTTAGCTTTCTGTTCATTAATCTGTACGAGAATCGAGATTTGTTCCAAGGCGCAGATCTCTCGTGTATTAATCTTTTATGTTAGTAATTTATATAATCAGAAAAATTTTGTATGGTATAATAGATTGATGAACAAGTTAAAAATATATTTAGAACAGTTTTAAATACTTGCTAAACATTTTTCATTACAGCAGTCCAATTCCGATTTCGATATTTAACTTCTATAAAAGGAATTGCTTATTATTTAGAATGCATCCTATTGTATAATAAATCATAAAGTGCAAATAATATTGACTAGAAAAATAGTACAGCCTTATTGCACAAAATTGAGATTGAAAAGCTGAGTAATAAAGGTTCTCCCTCGTACCTTCTAAGAAAAGGCATGAATAAAAATTCTTAGTATAAAACTTTATTATATATATATGGAATATAACAATAGAATAACAGAAGCAAGAATTCAATATATAAGATTGCACTGAATTTTATCTCGAATCTAATAAAGTTTTAATCCAAGCTTTAGAGTTCTTTGAACAATTCAAATGTTTATCTTATTTTATCGAGTTTTATCGATTTTCGTATAAATGTTTGTAAAGATTAACCTAAGAAAACAGTATTAGAAAATCGCATCGCCAGGATAAAAGTCAATTTCTTTCCCGTGTAAAAAAATTAGGCTTAATTTGTACATAATCTATGCATACTAACGTAAAACTATATAGTCATCTCATTCCCAAGTAAAAATAATTTATCTAATCTTTATAATGATATTATAAAAGTATTGTAAAGATTTGATTCTATAAAATATGTATAAAATTTTTATATAAAAGTACAAAAAATATCAGCTTCTCTAATAGTCATCGGTTGCTAATTTTGTCATGAGATGTGAAAAGGTTAGGGTGCGTCATCAAGCGGAATTAATTTTGTTTTTCGCGACTGGCGCTTGGTAGCAAAACTCGATTTTGCGCACGCTTGAATAAAAACGCACGCGCTAAATCAAGCCTTGCACACGTCGTAACAAAAAATATTGTTCGGTACACCAGCGAGAAAGTGATTTTAACCTCGTGTGACCGTATCGAAAAGTACTAATTCTCGGCGGCGCTAAAAGCAGCAAAGCCATGTTTAACTAGAAATGCCGTTTAAATTAATCATAAGACTGATGTGTATAGATTATGTATAAATTATACTTAGACTATGAATATCCAATCCTGGGCCTACATTGTCCATGGTTGATTATGACTAGCTCAAGCCTAATTTTTTTTACACGGGTTTCATCCATCCCTTTTACACTTTGCTCGCGTACTTCTTTCGCGGCATCAGCAAAAATCCTCGCCTCTCTCGAGAGCGCCGGTATTCCCATATAGCCGCTCTAGCTGCCGTGCGGGAATGCCCGAGATTCCAGCCCCAGAGAGGAGCGAGCCAAGACAGTCGATCCGTTCGCTCGAAATGACGGCGACCTGACCCGCCTGCACCCCTGTGTACTTCTGGCGCATCACCCCCGAGCGGCACTGTGAGCACCTCTCTGTACACTGCACCTGCAGCGAGGCAGCTCTTATTCAAAGCCGCAAACGCTGATCCTGCTAGAGGCACATATTCTCCAGTTAATCGCGAGTTCTCAGCCAGAATTAAACAAACTGCTATATTTATGGTAGATCTTCTGCCTACGAACCCTAATTACCAGAAGCCGCAGAAACTCGGAAAGCACTCGTTTACTAACTGCACTCTCGAGAGGAGAAATAGTAATAAGTAGAGCGGGCCCACGGTTAGCTGATTCTGATGTAGATTGACATGACTTCGACGAAGAAGAAGCGAAACTTTGATTATTTTTAGGCACGTAATTTAGCTTTTTTCTGCAATTATATTTCCTAATTTTTGTTTTTTTTTTTTACTTTATTAAGATATTTTTTATACTTATTCGCCACATATCAAATATTTAAGAAAAGAAATAAACATAATAAAGGTTACTTTTATAATTGAAAAACAAAGGTTGTTTCGAATCTGTAGCTCATCTCCATACTTTCTTTTACGAGTTTCTTTTTATGCGTTTGACAACTGGAAATGACTAAAAGCCCAGTCTAATAAGTCAAAGGCTAAAAAGTCCATCAATTAATTATAAGACCAGTTAACCTACTCAATTTTCTACGAGGGAAACAACCGCGAAATTCGCGCCGCCACAGTGAGTTTAAGCTCTAAGGAGTTCCTTTCATTATTCTCGAAGATTTTAATTAACAATGAGGTGCTTCCGCCTGGGATATCGAATTATAACCATTCTTTTTTTATTAAAATCTTAATTCTAATATTAAATAGATATGTTTGACGAATATTGTTTAGGGAAATACGATTTTTGGAACATTAACTCATTAACTAAACTCAAAAAATTTAATTAATTAAACATTTTTTTTTTATTTTGTAAGAGGTAAAAACACGTCACAAATTAAAAAATTTAAGACGGAAATTGAGAAGATTGTAGACCAAAACCCATTAAGTGGAGAAATCCTACATGGTAGTCTGCATATCCATTACAGTTATTGAGAACGTGAAACATTTGGGAGGCAAGAAGTATGGCTGACACTTTGGAAATTTGCATATTTGGAAATTCAAATGACAGCCTCGCAACATTCACAAAATGTAATGTTAAGCCATCATTTCACTAGATACATTATCTCGCTGCGCTGCAAACCTGATATATCGACGGTTCCACTATTTCGAATGCGAACTTCAGTATTTCCTCTCCGTCGTCGTTTCGTTCCTTCCATTCGTGGCTTCGTCGACTAGCATTTATTTTTTCTTCTTGCAACTACGCACTCTCTCGTCCATTTTTTTACTGTTACTCATGACCATTTTTTATAATCGAAAACTACTCTTTTAAAAATTCAAAATCGTATAGAAAGTTTTTTTTTTATTTTAACGATTTTTATCTTCAAGCATCATTTCAAATAAAGGTATATTCAAGTTTTCTACATCACTCGAGTACAATTAAAAAATGATAACAATGGCTTGTAAAATAATAACTGATTTTGCCAAATTCAATGTACAACAAACCGAGTAATTTTGTTATTATCAATTAAAAGCAAAGGATAATACCCGTAGGAATATAGGAAATTTGACGTGAAAAAAACGTTCAATATTGTTTTCGTTATAAAAAGCACAAAAAATGATAAATTAAAAAAGAAATTAATCACTGTTTTTCGTGCTCTTTATAATGAAAAAGTTTTCAAACGTTTCTCTTTCAAATTAAATTTTTTTTCAAACTTTTGAATAAATGTGTAATTTTGCAAAATTTTATTAGAATAATATTGTGTAACATTCTATTTTTTTTAATTAACTTGTCTAAAGTTCAAAACTGAAAATCAAATAAATAGAATTTATATGCATCAGAAAAATATTGGAACGTGAAACGTAAAATAAAATCAATTTTCGCAAAATACGTATTCTATTGCTAAATTCTGATAATTCTATTAATAAACAATCGAATAAAATTTCAAATATAAAAAATTAAATTCTAAAACTAATACAAAAGCAAAAAAAGACTGACTTTTTCAGTGTTTTACATGTCGGTATCGATTTCGCCAACCTTTTAGCAATGGGAGACTCAGGACGGTCAGGTTCCGTTATCACGCTATACAAGCATCAATTCAAGCTGAGAAATATCAAGGCTCACGTCACGAGTTTAGATAATTTTCGAAGTCGACGACCACTTGGAATTTCTCATGAGATTACGTATATGGCAGTATTGTGCACCTGCATTCCGAATTATGTGCATTTCAATGATTTTGCTTCGTTGAATCTGCATGAGTTCAGTAACGCACTCCTCTACCTTCGAAAAATCCGTCTGTGTTGTTGCAGTGTAGCTTGCGCCCCGACAAATGATGTATTCTCAAAACTTTTGTTTTTGCCGTCGAGACCTTTTTTTTTATTATTTTCTTGCAGATCTCACGCTTCTCGGAGTTGATCGATAGAGCACTTTGCTTGCTTCCTGTAAGCAGAAGCCGAGGCAGAAGGCGTTTACTTTTCTTCTCGCGGTTCGAGATTCGAAGGAGAATCCGAGCTGCTGCTTTCTTTGCGATAAGAATCGCATTCTCTGAAAAGAATTGACGAATGGATAGTAATAAATTTTCTTTCTTTGAATAATACAACCCGGACTTTTCGATTCGCATTGAAAGGTTCCTTTTTTAAAAAAGAAATAAAAAAGATTTAAAAATAAATGTTCTTTCCCGAGGTAAAAGTACTGAATTTCTTCAAAACAAAACAAATAATCATCGGGATTTTCTTTCTTGAAATAAAATTTAATTAAAAAGTGACAAAATAGTATAAATTTCCTTCTAATATAATCCAATAATACGTATACCCACTGTTTTAAATCACTGAACTTTCAACGCTAACTTCATCAAACATAGCAATAATGAAAGATTTTCTTGTATAGTTACTTCAAAACATTCCTCACTGGTCTGCTGAACTTGGACTTTTTTCTTACTCTTTCACAGAAGTTAACACTTCCATTGCAGGCGACAAAAAGTCAAGGATTTATTGCCAAGTGGAGCCGAAACTTTCGTTCCTCCGCCAACTATCTCTCTCGAGAACAGAAATTAACAGTCTTTTCTCTATTATACTTAGACACACAAACACACGCTTTTTTTTTTTTGTTTAAAAACTTTTCCTTTATTAAAGTCTCTTTTATTAAAAAAAAGGATAGACATTAGATCGTATAACGACAGATGGAGCAGGACTCAGTCTCTTGAGGTCGCGTAATTGGAGTTTTGATTGTTGGAATTAGTGCTGGAAACGCGCGGGGGCGTATAGTACATCGCGTCCAAAAAGTACTTGGCAATATCGCCAACGATGCTGCGATCGGCGATGCCTTGACTCATTCCGTAAACGGCGAACTGCAAGAAAAAAGAAAATTAGGCACGTTTAAAAGCTCGTTTTGAAACTTTTCGTTTTTGGAAAAATATAATAACGAAATTATTTTACGTTCTTTCTTATAAATAAAAGACATAAGATTTAATGCAAGAATTTAATATATTTATAAAAGATTCTGCACTATAATTCTTTTAAAAATGTTAATCCAAGCGCGAATTCAGCAAATGAATCGAGTTTTCTACAAAATGGAAGGCTTGAATGTAAAAGTAATCGATAGCGGGGCTCTCAGGTGTATAACGTTGGCATCTTTCTTGCCGAGGAAACCGCACCTCCGTAGTAACTTGATTATCTGACAAACGAAAGGGCGTGAAAGGACTTGCGAGCTACGGAAATAAAGAACGCGCACTTCGATCTGCGGTTAAAGTAGTCTGGCAGAAGCAATTAAACTCTCCTGCTAGAGTAACGCTACCCTGGAGTTTTAACTTTAACCCATCGCAGAGCTTTCTATCTTCGCATGTGGAATATGTCAGAAATTCGAATCTTATATTAAAATCTCATGTCTGTAATCCTCTATTAAACAATGTATATCATTTTAAATGAAAACTGATACAATCATATTTCAAATATTTTACAGTTTCGCTGGTCACGGCTGTGTATGATGTAACTTCTCATATACAGCGGTCAGGGACGCAGTGTTCTACGGTTTTAGGCTATTATCCCTTGAAACCATCCCTCTGCCATCGCAGCACCCTCCTAAAATAATGATTCTACATAAAGGTACATTCGTTCTATACACAATGGCCCAGGTTAATCCTTTCATGCGACGTACGTACTTTGGTCGTTCTGGAGCTTTAAATTGATAAATTATTCCAAAAACTCAAAGCTTAAAGTTTTAGCCCAAAGAAAACATAAATAATTGCTTGAACGAATTTGTCTCGAAAAAATTCTCAAATGACGAGCTATATTTTCTCTTACATAATCTTATGACCGTTATTAAAGTATCTTCAGAGAGGTGGTGTATATCCCCCACATTTATATTTTAGTATGATATAACCGTCCAAAATAGGGAGAGAGAAAAGTAAAATGAATAGGTACTTATAAGGAAAAAGGATATTGCAGTTTTCAATTTTAAAATATTGTTTGAAAAATAAAGCTCTAAACATTATTTATTATCACTTTCTAATTTAAATATGTTAGTTTAAAAGTAGTTCAACTTAGAATTTAATGATTTATTAGTATCTGCAAGGAATTACTTTAGAACTTTTAATTTTTACACTAAACGAGTTTTTTTTTTAATTAAAACTCAAGTGTGACTATTAAAAATAATCGTCTCGAAAAGACACTTGGAAAATTGTTTTCTCAGATTCTAGTAGAAAATCCTTTCGTGCGCAATGAATAAGCAGGGTTATTAAATTTATTTGCATTTTTTTATTAAAATATTGAATATTATTAATAATATTTTGCGGCATTAAAGTGATAATTCTCATCTGTATAAGGAATCATCGGTATTGGGCTTAAAATTTGCAAGTATAAACGATGTCTGACTAAACCCGATTTATAACTACTTATACTCTTTTTTCCAGAGGCCTACTATGCGCGTCGCTTCATATATTCTGATGTTTAAAAATACGTTCTCGCTTAAAAAATGGCTCTCTCAGGCGCGTGAGCCCTTTGACAGAAAGTCGCAACTCACCATGCCCTTGGCGGACTCTTTCGGGTTGCTCAAAATCTTCTCGAGCTCGAGCCTGACGTCGTCGACGAACTGCTGGGCGATGCCCGGCTCCGTGTGCACGTGGGTGATGCAGATGTGCAGGGCGCTGGGGAACTGCAGGGTGTTGAGGTTCCAGCCGCGGGCGTTCATGGCCTCGGACAGTCTGTAGATCTCGAAGTCGTGGGAGCCGAGGGCTATCACGGACGTCGCCGGCGTCCCGAATAGGTAGATGCCATCCATTTGCCTCAATCTAAGAGAATAATCCGCTGAGAAATGTACGTTTGCCCAGACGGGGGAGCAAGAAAAATATTAGTCTCCGGCCCGATTTGTGCATGTGTACAGAAGCGGGCATGCACCGCCGAGATAAACACCGGCTAGAGGGAGCGGAACGTGATGGTCGAGGGCGGAAAAAGAGTCTATTACGAGGAATCGGCTAGCTTGTTTGTTTTGCGGACGAGGAGGGATATATGCACGAGGTGCTAAAGGAATAAATTTTAACGTCCGTTTATACACGTATCGGTGGATATAGCGGTCAGTTTCTTGCTCGTTGATTAATGCCACTATGCTAATTTTGGTCATTTCAAAGATAATGGACCCTCCACAAATATTTTTTTCCACGTTATTTAACCTTTTTTGAACCGTACAGTTGAAAAGTTTTAGATTCAAAATGTTGCTTTCGGCATGGAGGCTAATAATTTCTAAATGCAAATAAAAATAAATTGAAAAGGTGAATTCAACAATTCAGTTCTTGAATAAAATTAATCTTGAATACTTTAATTACCTCTTTAATAAGTCGTACAAAATAAAAGGAGATTAAAATCACGGAATTGCCTTTATGAAACCGAAAATTCATTTTTATTTAAACGAAAAATTAATACTTTTATTTCATTGGAATTCATGATTCGTTATGACATTAAAATAAACTATATTAATTATAGCCGTCAACAAGTAGTAAAGAATAAACATATAGCGTAGGAGGAAAAATATCTTAAAATTACAATGAAGTTAATGGAGCTTATATTAAACCCGAATTAAAAAATATTAAAGGTCTAAGTTTTTCATCATCATTAAGGCCCACGAATTTGGCGCTGATTATTTAAATGCATTGCAGCTTTAAATTCGCTATTTCCTTGGAAGTAATTAGAACGTAATAACTGAAGCGAAGCAATGAACAAATTAAATCTAAAGACAGGAAATTATTTTCACAAAACTCAATGCAAGTACAAGATTAAAAAGATTCTTTTTTAAATTTTAACTCTTAAATTGCTGTTTGCCTATTATTCTAGTACAGAGCTTTCAATTCAGTCTAAACTATTCTAGCAATTTGGATCAATAGTGCAAGGATGTGGCGAGCGTTAGAAGAACCGAGAAAGTTTTCAGAAAATTTTCTTACCAATCTATACCTTTGGCAACTTGTAGAATTTCATTATTTACTTTGAAATTCCTCGAATATTTTATTAATTTATCTGTACATAGTTTTCATCAAGCTTTTTACACTAGAAAAATATAAAACTTTTTCTACACAATGAACCTTTCGATTACGAGTAAGGAAAGTTCGTGAAATGAAGCTTATTATAAAAACGTGGAAAGAAGACGAAACTGATCGCGTGAAAAAAAAGAGAAAGGGCAAAAGCTGCCTACTACTCACTCTCGTTCAATAAACTTGGTCGTTTCGATAATTTTCCTCGTCGCCTGGACATAACCCTCCTCGCCGAAGTACATGAGCGTAGCCCAGCAAGCGGCGATGATGCCCCCGGCCCTCGAGCCGTTGACGGTCGGCGAGCCGTAAATGCCGCCGGGCCAATCGGTGGTGATGGTGAACTGGTGGTGCCGGTACTTCTTGTGCCTGTAGAGAATGACGGAGGAGCCTTTGGGCGCGAAGCCGTACTTGTGCGTATCGGCGCTGATACTGCAGACGCCCGGCAACAGGAAATCAAAGTCGAGCAGCGTGTAGCCCGCCTGCCGCATGAAACAGATGAGGAAACCGCCCAGGCAGGCGTCCACGTGCACCGGAATCTTGTACTTGAGGCCCAGCTGCGAGACGCTCTCCACCTTGTCCATCGTGCCGTAAGGGAAGTTGGGCGCCGAGCACACCAGCTGCAAGAAAGTGGGACAATTTTATGCGCCAAGGAATTAGCTTATCGGAACGAAAACATCTCAATGGCTAAATCTTTGTAAAGCTATTTTTAAGCTACTCTTTGCGCGATAGAGAAAACTGAAAGATTTTATTGAAAAATAAACACTGAAATTATTCATCATTTTTCAATATTCAAAATATTTCTTTTTTATTAGACTATCATTCGCTTATACGAACATAATAAATCAGCTTTTTACTTTTGCCTTTGAGCATGTAACGTCGAGATAAGAAACTGATAGATTAATCCTGAAAAACTCTTGGTTCTATTTGCTTTTATTCGTGTTAAAAGCAAACTTATTATATTTTTGGGTTTGAATTTTCCAAACAAAGAATCACGCAAGAACCGCCTTGTAACTTGCCCCCTTTCTCCACAGCATTATTGCCTTCGGACTCTTATAATGACGTCAGAGATTTTCACCGAGTAAAGTCTATTGTAGAGTAAATATAACAAAAAACAACAAACAAAATTTTCTTTTATTTATTCCTTTGCAGTTGATACAAGTATAAAAGCGCATTTTCGTGAATTAAAGCTCGAGAGCAAGAGCACAGGAGCCAGGTGGGACGAATTTAGAAGCGGCTTTGAATTATCATATAAAATGAATTCCGGAATTTCGATGGCCAGATGAGCTTCCTAGTGAAAGCAGTAATCTTGCTCTGCTTTGTATTTTTTAAATTAAATCTTGACCTTTTAAAATAAGCAATATCTTTTAATGAAAAGCAAAATTTTGCTTTAACAATGTAATAATAAAAAAAGTACATCGAAGAAGTTTGAATATTTTAAAATGAAATTGCTGCTCGGAAAGTTGGAGCTATATTTTTGATACATCTTAGATAAAACAAACAGCTCTTGGGAGTTTTGGATAAAAGACGCAGAAAAGTCTCTGCGTCACGTGCGACTAATATATCTTCGTTTGGTTTTGGCAGGGCTCACGTGATTTAAAAATAGAACAAAGATTTGAAAATAAAATTAAGCTACCTTTAAATTACGTTTATTCCTAAATATACAGTTTATTCAATTTCTAAAACTGACGATTAGAGAAAGACGGTGAAGTACTAGTTGGTATTTTTTCTTCTAATCTAAGCAGGTGCAACATTCGATTACAATAGCTGTAAGAAACCGCAATGAACGTTTTTTCTCGTCTTACTTAAAGTCGTCCGTTGAATTTTTTGCCAATTTAAAAATGAAATGCCAAGCAGCTCCATTATTTAGCTGTTAATCCAAGCTGATTCCGAATTCGTAACGGTGACGGGCACTACCAAGTCGGCGTATATCCGAGCAGAAAAAGATTGCAGGATGCATAGCCACTCGTTAAAATGGCTCCGCGGCGCGAAAGGCAGCCGATAAAAACCGTATTAGAGAAGATAGAAAAAGACAGACTTACCATAATGGTGTTGCTCGTTATCGCCTTCTCCATGGCCCTGATATCAACGTAGTAGCCGTTCGGGTTGAGTGGGACGCTGCGCACTCGGATCTTCAGGTACTGGCCGGCCTTGTCGAAGGCCGAGTGGGCCGTGACCGGGATCACCATTTCTGGCTTGGTTATTCCCTTGACTTCGCGCGCGTAATCCCGGAATGCCTTGCACGCCAGCAGGATCGACTCCGTGCCGCCGGTCGTCATCTAAGCGGACATTATACGAACGTCACTTTCTCTATATATTTAAATATTTAAATAAATAAATATTTAAAACAATCATTTCTGAGACAAATGAATGCGTTCAACATATGGAATGTCAACACATTGGCTATTTCCAACGTCTTACCCGGTATCATTAATTTAAGATTAAAAAATTCATATCTATTTTTAATTATGCTTTAATTAGTGTTTGGAAATAAAATCATTTTTAGTAATAATTAACACAATGGATTTTTAGTCTTCTCGGTCAACGATTCCATGTCAAAATTATCTTAGTTTTTACTGCCTGAACCAACCTGTAAGTTGATTAACCTGAGAATTGAAAAAATTCTTATTTCCATTGAAAACCAATTCCCAAACTTGATATCTATTTCAAAATTTACGAGCGGCCAGATATTACTGATTGAAAATTTCCAATCTTTTTGACGCGCCTGAGTAATCTTATCCACTTTTGATTTCCCTGGCCAGGTAAAACTCGTCAGACACTCTACCAAAGCAGTCCAGTTTTTAATGCCGGCGCAGTGCTTTTTTGCCTTATTCTTTTTTTATTTTCGGCGGCCGATATCGTATCCCCACAGCGCAGAGGCGTATTGAACACGCGAGGCTCGCCGCGTTTTTTTGATGGTGCTGCGGTGATTTTTTTATCGTTCCCTCGAATTTCGAGTTTCGTGTACTTTTTTTTATCAAGTCTGTTTTGGGGGAGATAAAGTTTTTTACTAGCTCGTGTGACGTGCCGGTCAGAAAATGTTCATACTTCTTATTTAAATTTGGCGAAATGATTTATAATTGAAATTGAATTTTCATTGTGGTAACAGCTTTTTCAGATCTTCTCTTCATCAATTTATAATTATACAATATAAATATTGTAAATGCATTTTATACCCGAAATCGAACTTGATTTATCTGATTATGAAGCGATCAGTGCTCTTTTAACCATTGGTATATCATATCCTGAAAGTTTTGTTAATTATGATAAAGTTCCCGTGTAAAAATATTAGTCATGCGGAAGTCTGGGGTATAATTATTACGAACATGTGAATGGCCAAATCTATATCACTTTGCATGGAAGTACAAATTTCAATAACAAATAATACATTCGATAATTATTATTTTACACAATTTTGAGTAGTTTATATTTTTTATAAACAGTAAATTTAGGATATTATCTACTATTGATTACATGCTTGATTATAATGCAATAAATTTTTCAAACGTTTATATTTCAATTTTATGCATTTTTTCTAAAATAAAACTAATTATCTCAAAAAAAAAGCTTAAAAAAATAGATCTAAAAAAAGTAGCTCAAACAAAATAAACCAACCGGTTTTTTTTTCAAAGCGAGTTTTCATTTACTCACCCTTTAACGAGTATTTCCTTTAAAACTTTAACATCAAAGTGGCAGTCAATCGATAGTCCTCCCATTCTCAAAAAGAATATGAAGCATTAACTGCAAAGTGGGGGGGGGGGGGGAGGCATCTCTCGAAAATAAGCTAATCCTCTCGAAGGGAAAAGGAAGAGATAAAGGGAAAGCGTAAGCGTCTCCGGGCAAACGGGAAAACTCGGCACTCGCTTCGGAAAGGGTCCGAAGAGGCTCTCGTTGCCGGGACAATAGGGCGTAAGCTACTTATTATACATACCGTGCCGCAAGAGCCCTCGTCGCCGTTGAACAAGCCGCACGCGATCCTGACCACCTCGGCCTCCATCTTGCAAACCCCCGGGAAGACGTCCGGGTGGAGGGGATTCGTGAGCGCGGCCAAGCCGTAAACCTCCTTCACGAGCTTCTTCAACTCGGCGTCCGCGTTCCGGTATACGCAGCCCGAGACTCGGCCGTTCTGCCAATCGTAATTGCCTGGCTCGTAAAAAAGGGAAAGAGCAGTCAAATCATTTATATACCTTGCGGGGAGACGGCTCGCGGAGGGCGCCTGACATTTTTTACAGTCGACAAGAAACACGCTTGCGGCCCTGGCCTTGACATTTATCACCGGTTCGGAAGCTTCGGTTTTGCGGTATTAAGCGATCGCCGGCTCCGAGCTTCCCCGCGTCGAATAAAAACCGGATTCGCTGATACGCTCTCTGCTCTTTATACAACTTTCCGACATTTTGCCTATTTTACAGCTATAGTGCCTTTGACTTCGTGTTCATCGAGCAAGCCACTTATTCACTTTCCAAACTCTCTTTTCTCCGTCTATTGCACTAATTAAAATTTCAACTAGATCCCACTTCCTTTTTAATAAAATTTTCACTTACATTTTCATAAAGTATCCATAAAATGACGAAAAAATGAACTAATTTTTCAATTGTTTTCTACGAAAGTCGTTAAATAAATCAAAAGTAGAAAATCTATAAATCTATAAAATAGTGGTAATATATATCAGTCGGAAAGTTAATTTACAAAACCCAGCAAGTGCGGAACTTAAGCTCCGGAAAGCGCGTGAGAGGATGCAGACGAAGTATATAGAAGCAATCGCCCAACATCATTAGTTTTCGGACACGAAGCAGCGCGAACTTAATCGTTGCTCATCGAGGCCGAAAATTTCCTTTCTGCCCAAGTAGCACTTAGCAGGGGTGGTTGTCGTACGCGCCACAAGTACATACAACCAACGGGAGAGCCCTCAAACGGGTTTGGGTCTCAAGCTCTGACGGCCTTACCTAAATAAACGGAGCGCTCGACGAGCTTCAGGATCTCCTCTTGATCGATACCGTTGACCGGCAGACTCGTTACGTAAGGCACTCCCTTCGTTCGGCTAATCGTCTCATTCTCGAAGGCAGTGGTCAACTCACTTAATTCTTTGTCGATCTTTGCTTTAACGGACGGGAAGAGCCGCACTATTTTTATGACTGTTTTCTTGCACCGCTCCTGGATACCTACAAGTAAATTCGTTTCTCGATTGAGTTCTCATGGAAATTGAAATTTATTATATGCTTGGATTTATGCAATTTAAGAAAGTTCTAACAATTTTTTAAAAGATACTGCTTACACCTGTGACTTAAACTAAATGCATCGTTTGAACTTTAAGAAATAATAATTTGTTTTCACGGCAACGAAATTTGTAAAAATTCATTTATTATTTATAATGTTCAAAAATATTTTAAATGCGTTCTGTGCAGAAAGAATTGGCGATAAAAAGAGTAAAAAATTGTTAGTGTCTTTTTCAGCTGCACTTCAGTAGAACCATTTTTCAAGAGCGGCCACATTTGGGTCAATCCTTTATATGCTTTACATATGCATAGAACCGATTGCATGTCCACAAACGTATCTCCCTACATATATCTAACTAAAGTTAGATGGAGGCGAGTGACGCGTCATTAAATTTGTTTTTCTCAAAGAGTTCGCACTTTGCGATTCCCTTTTTTGCTCTCCCTCTGGGTGTTCTCATCATTAATCTTCATGTATAATTAGGATGCAAAAAAGAGCAACACGTTTTCAGGTAGCATTTCTTTTGCTTCATGTAAAAGGTCAGTCCTCATTCTCCGGAAACCCTTGTTTTTTCAAGAAGTACCGTATTCAACGAAATTATTTTTAAAAAATAGAAAATCTTTAACGAAAGTTTTATAATATTATAGTTAAATGACCTTTTTCTGATTTAACGCTAACTTGCAAGCGAGACTAATAAAAACTATATCTATTTCAAATTTTTCGTTTTATTCTTTCTGTCAGATGTATTTTTAAAATTTGTATTAATTATTTTAAATAAAATCGATACACTTTCAGAAAGAAGCTAAAATTAAAAATTTTAAAATTCTTTTAAAATAGTAAGTACAAAAATGAATAAAATTTAAAATTAAAGTAAGAAAATCGCAGTGAAAGTAGCAGGATTGACTTGAAAAGGGGCACTCTTGTAAATAGGATAAATGCAAAAAAAAGTGATGGAAAAATTCCTACTCTCTTCTTGAAAGATGAAATTGTAGAACCAAACGGCAGCGAGGACAGCAGTCGACGTCATCCCCACGATTTCCCATGGCTCTCTCCCTTTGAGTGTCTCGTTGATAGTGTTTTTGGCGGGGACGCCAATAAAAGTTACCACATTCATGGCGTCCGGGATCTTCCACTTCGTCCCCTGGACGTTACTCTTTTAATCCGAAAAAAGCAGAAATTTATCTTTGAAATTTGAAATTGAAATCTTAACTTTCTTTTTAATTTAGTTATATTACACTTTAGTTTTAATAAGTTTTGCCTTTTCAGCGTCAATAAGAATTTTAGATTCTCATCACTTGTATTAACTAAACTTAACTTTCGCGATCGGAAAATCTGTAATTAACTTGGTTAATTCGTACAAAAAACTTAAGTTAAAAAAAGTATTCAAAGAGCAAATTTGAAATCATTCAGCAAGACTTACGGCAGTGAACTGACTGTATCGAGCTCAAAGCAAGTTTTTCTTATCAATTAATTATCCGAAAATCAATAAATTATCTTAAAGCATTTCGCCCAATTACAAACACCGATAACGAATGTACACTCGAACGAGTGTATAAGCAAGCGAAAACAAGATTTAAGCCGTACTCAAAGCCGCAGTTTTAATTGCCCGACGAGTGCAGCCAAGCTGCAATCGTTCGAAAGAGATATATCCGCAATATAAACATCGATCAAGCTCTACGAAATATTCAGCTGTCGGAACGATATATTAACGAGGCAATAAAAGATCCTCGCCGGCTTTTCATCGAACGATCGAGCTGAGCAGCTCAGCTGCTGAATTTCGACTGATTCCGAGAGGCCTGAGTAGAACGAGTGTTTATTAGCTCGAGAGAGAGAATGGGAGAGCACGAAAATAAACGCGAATTCGACTTGAAACTCTCGCGTGCAGTCTCGACGCGCTTTCCGTCTTTATCTCTGCCGCAGCTCTTTCATCGTTGAATATAACCACGACGAGTTCGCACGCAGTAGCCAGAGCCCATTGTCGAGAACACTCTCCTGAAAAAGTCAAACTTTGCGTGCTTTAAACTGCCGACATTCCGTTAGATTCAGGCGAGATTTTCAGGATAACGTCGGAAGAACACGTCTGTTTTAATTAAAAAAAACGATACATATACTCATCACAAAGTGCTTCAGTCACGAACTTAAAAATGTAAAACAAATAGTGTCTATTTAGTCTGACGCTTCGTCTTTCAAAAGCTTTCGGTTCTTTTAATTCGATTTTTGTTCAATCACTTTGAAACAATTAGAAAGGTGAGCTGATCAAATCGTATCGATTGTAAAAGATGAGCAAAAATCTTTGTTCCAAAGTTATATTTGGCCAAAGATTTACAGCAAATACAAGCTAAAATTACGACGATGAATTTTTGTTGATTTTTTATGCCATTTTAATTTATAGCAAATCTTTTTTTGGTGGTAACTTTTGAATTAATAACAAATATTTAACAACTTCGTCAATTGTCAAGTTATACGATGGTTGAAGAACATTGATTTTTCTTAAATTTTAGCTAAAAGAGCGCGTAACTTTTGAAAAATTCAGTGTTACGCTGAATGGATATTCGTAATTTTTTTATTAAAAAACATATCTGCATAAAAGTTACAAATATTAAGTACTTCGTAAAAGACCATTCTTACATAAGAATGTTTTCGATGTAGCAATGTAAAAAAATTTATTAATATCTATAAAAAGTGATGAGGTGTGGCTGATCCTCTGCAACGTAAGCCAATTTTCCTTCTGGAAACGTTGCTATCGCTGTAATGATTTGATGAAACACGCGGTTGTTATGTGTAGCTTATCGTAAATTACTATATTGCACTGTCCTGAGCGAGACTAACATTTAGCAAATGCCAATTTATATAATCCTAATACCACTGTCTTTCATGCGGAAACTACAGTCCCTTTTAATTTTAATTAGATGTGAATTTTGCAAATTTCAAAATAAACTTAATATTAGAAATTCTTTATCGCTAATGAATATTAGATTAGCTATTCAATCACATAAAATATGATTGCTGAAAAATGTTTATTTATATAAGATATTTTCGTGTATCGTAAAAACAAGTTCTACCGCAAGATTATGATGAATAATGGAGATTTGAGATAGAAATTATACGATTTCCCTCATAGTGAAAGTGAATATAATAATAATTAAAGATAACCGCGCAGAAAAATAGTATAAAAAAATAGTACAGCCCCTTAAATAAAAAAATTGACTTTACTAAATAAGTCAGAAAAATTTAAGTAAAAATGATTTTAAATTACCTGTATGCAAAAAAAATGAAAGAATAAGTAAGGTTAAGCGTATAACCTCAATACATAAAAAATTGTTCCATTTTTTAGTGTGTATACATATAGGATGCTTAGGAATGTGTGTGATGAAACATTAAAAAGTGCTTATAAATATATAGAGGCTAATTATTATTTTAGATAATGATTATTATATGAAAAAGGGAAATATATTCTTGAAAATGAAATGACAAAGATTTTTAAAATAAAGTATTGCCTTAGAACTTTTATTTTAAGGCATTAAAAGTATTTTTTACGATATTTATAATTATAATGTATTCGAAAATTAGACCAATACAAAATTTTATATTGTTAATTAGAAACCAATTAGTATTATTCGTTAGAAAAATCTAAATGATACCGGCGCGATCCTTACGGACAAAATTTAAAGCTTCTGGAGAAACATAATAAGTATATCTATATATAATGAAACATAACTTAAATAGATTCAAAATATTGCCACCTCATTCAAATTTAAATGGAATTTTTGATGCTGCCGCATCATTCATATACCAATATTTGTCGACTAATAAAGTAGTAAGTTTTCAAACTCTCGGTTATGTGTTCGAAATTTAGGATAGAACTTTTAATGCCATGCAGACGATGCAACGCTCGCTGATTTTTTCGAATATTTAAAAAAAAATTTTAAACAATTCGTATTTGTTATCTTCTAAAAATGTACAATTTTCACGCGGAACAGTTTGATATATAAGGTAAATATCATTAAATGTGCTTATTATTTATTATACTTTGGAAGAGCCTTCGAACCTGTTGTAAAAACGAGGATTTGTGCGCAGCATTAGCGGAATTCAAGCGCCTTGTGCCAACACTGCTGCAGCGAATTTCTTCCGAGTCTTTCGCACAAATTCTGGCACATTTATGCACGCATGCGCTAAAGCTTTGGCTTTTATTGTCGTATTATACACTATTTTATTTAGAGCATATAGTGCCGTTGACTTTCGGTGGATTAGAATTTAGTTCACCGAGATGACTACTCAAATTCATATATATTTATAACTTTTTATTAGTTTTGTTTCTAATCTTACAGGTCTAATAAGCGCTTAAACGTTTTCATTAAAAACGAGAATTTAATCCAGATACATACATGTATACTTACTTGATTACTGGAAAGCTTTATTATTCATTAACTGTGAGCAATTCTTTTCCTCATCGAGCAGCTTAATTGTTACGACACGAACATCAACGATTGCTCGCGCACGTTATACTGTCACTTTAAAGCCCATTAGGCTTTTAAAACTTTGTCACACACTTGCGATACGACGCATTCCGCTTGAGGAATAGAAAGATAAAAGAAAAGTCATCGCATTCTCATTTTCATGAATTGCCGCATTGAACAGCTCGATTAAATTAAAAAACTAATCTTTTAAAAAGCCTCCACCTCTGGTGCTTTACAACTTTCTTCGCAGCACTTTTACCGCGAAAGAATCGAGCGCGATAGCACTGAGTCGAAACTCAAATAAACGGATCGATCGTTCGCGCGCGCCACTTGCCATTCATAAAGGCCCCCGGAATTCTCGAGCGAAAAAACACAAAGATGAAGATGCGCACGACACGCGACCGTATCAACAAGTGGAACGTAAGAGCGCACGTACCGCAAAATGCGCCTCTCGGGCAAAAAAGGAGCGTACCTCTCTCTCTCTCTCTTTCTTCCTCCTCCCAGAGATGAAAATCCACTCCGCCGCGGCTGTCAGTGATCGCACGTGTGCGTGTACCTCGCGAGTCGCGACGCGACCGGCGCCGCACACCTTGGCATCCGCGTGTATATTCTTCCCCGCTCTCGCACGAGGCGCGCGAGTCTTGGAATTTTGGGATGCCGGGCCGCGCGACCTTCGACGACGGAGAGGAGGGCGCCAGCTGCCGGACGGAGCAATTTAATACCCGCGCGACGCGAGCTTATCTGTCGATAACATTATCGGCGAGATTGCGTTTTGCTGCGAAACACGTTACACGGCATTTAACTTTAAAGAGCGGCCGTTCATCGGCGAATAGGGATTTCATTATAGGAAAGCACTTCTCTTGGTGTAAGGCGAGATTTTCCTCCTTTTCGTGTGGTTCATCGAATAAAATCGAAGATAAATATTAGAGCAAGAAATGATTAATTTCTGCCCTGTTTAATTAAAGAAAATATTGTTATACATAGAGACTCTTAAATAATAATGAAATTATTCTTCAACGACCTCAAAATCTTAAGTCAAATTAATATTTTTGAACGGATTAATACTTTCGATAGTAAAATAGTTTTACCCCTTCTATAGAATAATTTTTAACAGTTTAAATCACAGTCAAAAACCTGAGTTATGTTTTCGCAAAAATATCGGATCGACGATTTATTTCTTATCGATCTACCTTTTCCTCTCGGAATGAAAAGGTGCTATATTTATAAGTTGATATTTTTCAATTAATTTATTTTAATACTAACGCTTAAAATTATATTGCACATAATAAAAAAATTGTTAGTTTTAATGAACAATTATTATTACTCACCTGAACTTTAAAGTTATCTGTACGTGACAGATAACTTATATATACAATGCAGTTAAAACAATGCACCTAAAATATCAGAGAATGAAAATGGAACAAACTTACAAGTCCCAACTACAAACGACACTTTACATACTACATACACTTTAGTATATTAAAATTTCACTTCCCAAAGACATATAAAACGATAATTCTAAAACCTTCTTCCTAAACATATGAATTAATAATTTAAAAAATAATATTTCTGGATTCTTAACAGAATTAAAAAAAACCATTGGAATACTTATATTACTATGACGGAGACAGTAACTTAAGAATTAAAAAAATTTTTTTTACATGAATAGATTATTTATTAATTATTGATAATTCTATCATACACATTTCAATGTGGAAAAAATTAAATTATTTTTTTAATTTTAGAAAAATTTTTTTATATAAATAAAATATTTTGTTTTTGATTCTATTTAACTATTAATTATATATTAGTAAAATGGTACAGCTATGTAGATTAAAATTTAAAAGTTACGCGCTAATCCCAAGCTTAAGTGTAGCCAACCCACTTGAGCCCAAAAAATGATGGACGGGCTGCATCTGTGCAGAGCATTGCTGGAGCGTTTCTCTGCCTGCTGCGCTGCCTATCGATTGGACAGCTGAACCTTTGTGTCGTGCAACAGCGGGAGGCCGAATGCGTATGCGTCTCCCACGTAGTCGATTCCTTGCGCCCCGAACGCAAATACGGTTAAGCAGACGACCGGCATGTGCGTCTCCAAATAACGTTACATCTCGCACATAACCCAATTTTCGCTGCTGGCTCGCAGAGCCCGCGACCGTGCTACGATGGAGAGAGAACAGCAAAGAGCTGTTCCAGCAGCACCGACCAAGCTATCAGACTTTGTACAACAGCACATCCTCGCCGAGCTCATAATCATATCATGGGTCATCTGTCTCTGGGAACTCTACCTCACCATGCGGCAGGTACTTATGCTTCAAAACACAATTGGCCACTTATTTGTGCGGGGCGACGCGCGGAAAAAAGCCGGGCTCGCTCGTTTCGTAAGAGAGTTATTAAGTTTACGCTTTAATGCAATTTTGAAACCTTTGCCGACTAAACGTGCCGTTGGAGGAAGCGCTGCTTTTTTGAATAACGTGAATTTTATTCAAAATCTCACTGTTTTTTAATTTCTATTTACTTTATAATTCGTTAGACCGTTTTCACCTAATTGTTTAATAAATTTTAAATATTTTCCCGCTTTCGTTCTAATGTCAACTTTTGCAACTTCTCTAAACTGCAATTTCAATTATTTCATAAAAAATATGCATTTGAAAAGTAACAGTTTCAACTAAATTTAATTTAATTTTCTTGTAAATGTGCAAACAGAAAAAAATACAGAAAAAAATTGTATTTTTTTATACCAGCAATAAGCAACTACAATCTAAGAATGAAAATTAAAAGGAAAATGTTACGAAACCATATACTTGAATTTGAAATTTATAAAAATTTTAAAAGTTTGCGTAGTAGACAATGCATTCCCAAAATTAAATATAAAAACTTCAGGTTTGAGGTTAAAACGCGATATTTCCGAGTTAAAATGCGACTTAGGGATGTTTCATTTTAAGTATGTAAAGGTTGGTATGAGTTTTAAAAATACGTAAGAATTTAAAGATTATTATTAATTTATTTACTGTATTAAATTTTAAAAAGTTATTTTAATAAATAATATATCGGAAAGATCACTTTGACTTGTGAGTCCTGCAAGAACTACCTTGAATTAAATGTTTGTTATGTTTTGATTTACTTACGTAAAAGTATATGGGGAATGTGCACTTGTTTATAAGCATAATGTAAAATTGCCTTACATAATTTGCTATTATTATAAATATAAATTCACTATTATAAATAAAACTTATTTTCAGAGGAAATTAATGCAAAAGCTGAACCAGCGGCCAGAAATTCTAAATAATTTACTCTCGACCGAAGTTTACGAAAAATCACGAATCTACGCTCTTGACAAAAGCACTTTTGGAATATGGCAGGACATATATTCAAATGTACTAAATACGGTACGTTCATATTTTTAAATAAATTATTCATAATTAATTAAATGAAAATAAAATTCTTTGATTGCAAGGCTTTAAATCGATATTCTGCTTCAAAATATAACTAAATATTGTTTCGTATAATTCATATTAAGAAATTCTAATTTCGTTTTAAGCCAAGGCATATATTGCCAACACTGAATACTTTAGCTTATCATTCGAATGTTTGTTAAGTGATGCAATTCACTTAGAAATTCAGCTTTATTTTTGAAACTAAAAATTATAGAATTACACGTAATGACACGCAATGAACATAATATCTTTTCACCTAAAAAGTTAGCACTCAAACTTTATACTATATATTCAATCTGAATATCGGCAAATTTATTGTTAATTTATCGTAAATTTTGTGCGAAATTCTTTATTTTATCTCGGCATTATTTAACTCTCACTGCTTAACAACAAATTAGCAGTACATACGCATAGCGCATAGCAGTACATACGCTGTAAAATAAAAAAATAATAATCGCAGGAATAGGAAATATTTCTCAAAATTTACCACTTCTTTGCCGCTATCTAGATATCTGTTTACATAAAAAACATTATTTGAATTTCTACTTTATTCGAAAGAAGCAGTCTTATGTATACACTGATACATAGAATATGTATGAAATATTAAATATGTATTAACAATTACTTGTCAATTTCGTACATATTTAAGAAAAAGTAAATATATTTATATTTATAAGTCGTAGCAAATAAAGGGCTATAAATTATTTAAAGACGCTGCCTTTGCATTACTCAGAAAAGTGCAATAATAGAGACAATGAGCATCAAATGCAATCGAGAGGTCGTCTTGAAAATTTAAAAATTTGACTTTAATTTCGTATTTATGTACTGCTGATTTGACGTCAAGCAATTAACATCATTTTCCCGTTAAATAATGCCGCGATAAAATAATGGATTTCTCTGATAAAATCTACGGCAACGGAAAATTTAGAAGTATCTAACTAACTTGACAGACGTCAATTATTATTTATCTTAAAAACACGTGTTTTTTATTTTTAAGAAATATTTAAATGAATTATCCATAATAATTGTTAAAGTAAATTTTTTTATTTATTCATTTAACATATATTATTTAAAAAATAAATAAATTAAAATAAGGTAACTTTTTGAAAATTTATAAAAGCACATAACTTCTAATTTTATCTGTTTTACAGGTTTTTATGATTTTCTGGGGATTCTTCTACGTTTGGGAATGGGGAAAGAAGATAGTGGAAGTCGTTGGTTTGGATCCAGAAAATGAATTGTATCTTACCGCCGGTTGCGTTACGGTTATGAGAATTTATTCCCTAGTTCTGTGTGATATGCCATTTACTATTTACAACACATTTGTCCTTGAACAAAAATATAATTTCAACAATCAGACTCCTCTTTTCTTCATCAAGGACCAAGTTATCAAGTTCATCGTTTCTCATGTAATTATTAACATTAAAATAATTTATATTTTTAGAAAAAATTTTTTAATTAGCTTTGTTGAAGTGGGTAAAAAATAAATCTAACGAATTGAAATGTACAATTATAGTTATATATTAATTAATTTTTACATGTTTAAAAGGAAAAATCACTTTACAATATGTATTTGCACCAAAATCAATTAGATCTTATGAGATTTTATAAGATTTTTTTCAACAGGGCAGAAATCATATAATTTTTTCTTTTAAAACATAAAATGCTACAAAAGTATCAGTAAAAATGCAAAAACAAATTTATTTAATCTTGCAGCTGCTAATGGTACCACTAATATGCACTATGATATGGATCGTGAAGAACGGTGGCGATTACTTCTTTCTTTACCTATGGATCTTTACCGTAGTTATGAGTCTCCTTTTGATGATCATTTATCCGGAATTCATAGCTCCGCTATTCGACAACTATTCACCTTTGCCTGAGGGCGAACTTAAACAACGAATTGAGGCACTCGCCTCAAGCTTAGGCTTTCCACTTTACAAACTTTACATCGTTGAAGGTTCCCGAAGGTCTTCTCATAGTAATGCATACCTTTATGGCTTTTACAAGTACAAGAGGATCGTTTTGTTTGACACCCTTGTTGCTGAATATCAAAAAAAGAATAAAGAAGACGAGAATAAAGATGAATCCCAAAAGTGAGTTTTTATATTCAATAATCTAAATGATGATTTTAAAATTCTTTAAACCGTTAAGTCTTGAACTTTTAAATAATAAATATTTAAAATAAATTTTGGCAGACTAACATTCTACATACTGACAAACTAACGCAAACGTTCGTTGTCGATTGTATTTATCGGGCTATACAATGGAAAAATGATAAACGACATTTCCTTATTTGAACATATCGCACTTTTGAATCACAAAAATTTGGCAGTTTTTCTTTCGTTGTTTGTTCGGCTTGATAAATCGTGTCTTATAGAACGCTTTGTTGATTTTAAATAGTACAAAAATTTATATTTAGTCACATGAGTGTTTCTTTCAGTTTAATATTCAAATAATTTAAATAATTTGATTTTTTTTAATATAACGAAATTATTTATAGCTTCGTTGCATTGTTTTTTTTTTAGTTCAAACGAAGATACTGGCGAGAAGAAAGAGAGCCGAGGCTGCGAGACCGATGAGATCATAGCCGTTCTCGCTCACGAGCTTGGGCACTGGCATCATAGCCATGCGCTTCAGGGTTTCCTCTTCGGACAGGTAAACATTCTACTCGCTTCTTTCTATTTTTCTATTTTTTTTTCTTCCGTTTCAAGAAGCCTCGGAGCGTAAAATTAGCTCGAGTCATAGAAAAACTTGTCGAGTTTTTTTTGCAATAATGAAAGGAACTTGTTCAGATATGCGTTATGATTTCATTCATTTCTCAGAGAAGACTGGAATTAATTTCGTGCATTTCCATAGCTTAAAGATATATATATATATATATATATATATATATATAGGCAAATTAGAGCCGCGCTGGTGCTTGAAATTGTCGCGTACGTTTGCGTACTACACTTGTTTGTTCGAATGTAGTTAGTAATTCAATACGATGCTTTTAACACTTCCATTATCACGAAGTAATTTTCACTTTAAGTTGTTTAAAATTTCAACGAGATGAATTTTATAGTTATTATACTAGTTTAAAGCACGTTTTGCATATATTACTAAATTTTATAAATAAAAGAAAAATTAAAATTACATTGAATCATTTTCTCTAATAATATTTACCTTGGGTTTCAGATTATTTTCCTATCAAACTTTATCTTATTCGCTCAACTGCTGGACTACGCACCAATTTACGAAACATTTGGATTTACTGACAGTAAGCCAATTCTAATAGGACTCATGGTAGTCTTGACGTACGTCCTTGCGCCTCTGAATAAGGTAAGAATCAATTGCAATTTAAAACGTATTCATCGATAAATAAGGAACTTGATTTTCTATTGCATGAAACAATAGGTTAACATTAACACGAGCGATTTTTGTTTTCGGACAAATATTTATATTTTAATTGAAGAAATGTCAAAAAAAATAATCTAAATTAACTTTAAAATAAATAATTAAACAATAAACATTTGCACAAATTATACATGTAGTAAAAATGTTTACAATTCTTGAGGTGACTTAATTATCGACATTCTAGACAATATGTAAATTAACACAAAAGAGTGGAAAAATGTGTGTGGGAGTTGACAGAGATCAATTTAAGTGGGTAGTCTACTCTCTTACGAAAGTTACAAAAACACGTTGGCTATGAACTGTTTTAGAAACCATTTTCTACATTACATCGCGCAATAATATTCTTAAATCATTTTAATTTACTACTACGTGCGTAGTTCAAAAACTAAATGCGTATTGTACAGTTTATTTTGCATGAGGTAATGAACTTGTTTATTTTTTTCAAGTTGTAAATATCTAATGAATTATTTGTATGTATTATTTTTAATAGAAAAACAAAAAAACCGACACTTTTCTGCATACTTTACTAAAAATAAAGTGATATTGTCTAAATAAATGAATATCATAGAATAAAGAAAAATTAATGAAGACAATTAGATCTTTTCAACAGACAATGACTCAATTTGTTTTTGTAAAATTTTTTGATCTGGCGGATTTAAAAAGGAAATTTAATTAAGTTAACGAGAAATTCCTTTGAAACGTGAGAAGCAGTTATTAGCGATAAATATTTTTTTACTTTCATTAAAAAATTCAACAATTTATAAAATTCAAAAATCATCTTTCTATCATTTGGTTTTTAACAAGTGACTTGGTGTTAAAAGTTAATATTTAATCGTCAAGGAATAAAAGGTAAGACATTTTCTCTTGTTTCGTTCCAGCTGCTAACCTGGATCATGACGGTGAACTCGCGCAGGTTCGAATTCCAGGCGGACAAGTACGCAGCCAAGCTCGGACATTCGGATCCTCTTGGGCGTGCTCTCATCAAGCTGCACAAGGACAATTTGGGCTATCCCCTCTACGATCGACTCTACTCCAACTGGCATCACAGCCATCCGCCTCTGCTCGAGCGGCTGGACGCCCTCAAGAAGGTCGACTAAATAAAAAGTGGAACGAGTCGATGACTCCCACGCAACGCAGCCATGTTGATGTGTGCGTACGTGAATGAAACGATGTTTGATGCACTTTCTTGTGAATGGAACACGTTTTCGCGTGCGGCTCACGTTTTAACAGGCGCCCGTCTAACAGGCTGGCTCTATTCAGAAAATTTTCATCTTGCGATCTTCAGATGTGAATGATTGAAATTTGTTTATTAGAATGGGTGAAAAATTCCAATTGAGGTTCATTTTTTTTTTTAAATACTCACCCGAAAATAGTGGAGGAAATTTTTAAATTATTTTTATTTAGTAAAAAATTTTCTTACAATTTATATTCCACTAAAAAATTTGTTTTATCAAAACCATTAAATTCAGATCTTCTTTTTATTTTTGTCATTGGATGCTTACTATAAATGTTGAGGAAATTAAAAATAAATTTAATTATTTATAAGATTAACAGTGATAGAGAAATCAAATGCAACTTTGTGAATAACGAATGAATCCAGTTTCTTCGTACCAGTGTCTTTTATTCCGCTACATCAGTGTTTTCTGCCGCAAGTTCTTGAAATTAAAATTTGTCCCGTGTATAATAATTTGAAATATCTGAAATCACATTTCCGTGCACCGGGCAAAAATAAATGCTTCGAGAGACATTTTTTTCAGAGTAGTCAGAATAAGACGCCCGCTCTTTTTACGAGAATAAGAAAACAGTTTCGATGACCAAATATTTGCTAGCACGTTTATAGAAATACTAACGCTGCGCACGTGCGCGGCACAAAAAGACATCAAAGATGCGGAGGCCGACAGCTATATCGTCGTTTCTATTTCTCGTTCAGTTTTCTTTTTTCTCTCTGTTCCGTGCGCGTGCTAGACCTATACGCACCGTGGAAAACAATAAAAAGTACGGCCTAATTTTGTCTCCTCACTCGAGAGAACGGGTGAATGAGCGGAAGAGAGATAGAAAGAGAGAGAGAGAGAGAGAGAGAGAGAGAGAGAGAGAGAAAGGAGTGGGGAGTCGAGAAATCCTTTACTATTCTATTATAGTATACCGTTTCCCCACCGCGCCTTTCCAAGAGGCGAAAGGGCCAGTGAAACCTGCAAAAGAAAATAATGATGCAGCGGGCATTAGACGCGAAAGAGAGATAAAAGTCGTACCTAGTGAAAGACGACGCTCATGCCCTTACACAATGACTGTGGCTTAGGAGAGACTTATCCGCCGAAAGTGGCTGTTATGGCTAGTTTAAGTCTGTTGATTCTAAGAATTTTTGTTTTGTATTTTAAGCGTATTAATAATAATTCAAGAATATTCAGAAAAGCATTTTTTTACCTATTTAACCTGTTGTAATATTAATTTGGCGAAATGCTACAATTTGATAAATAATTCAAATGTTTATTCTTAAGATTTATAATTGTAAGTTAAAAGCTCAAGGTAGTACTAAAAATTGTTATTTAATGGAACGGCAATGTTACAATGAAAAAAATAAAAACCTATTTTTTTTTCACGAAAAAATCTGTTTAAGAAAAAAAAAAGTACAGGCCAAATCTAAAGTTCCAGTGCATGATACATACGTATAACTGAATTACCTGCACGAGGAAAGTGTGACGGATCGAGAGAGACCGAAGTAGCCGTAAAACTGCTAGCACCGAGTGGAGAGCAAAGTGGATTAAACCGTTCGAAACTTGACGCTTGCACCGCTTGCAAACCCCTCCGAAGCTCTCGCACGCTAAAAAGACACATGCCGGAGAGAAAGAAGCGGGGCAGATAGTGGGGACGAGCGCCCAAGGAAGAACAAGAAGAAGAAGCAGAGGAAGCGGCAGCAGCAGCAGCAGCAGAAGAAGCAGAAGAAGAAGAAGAAAAGGCCGGTGCCGCGTAGTGGGAGGGAAAGCTTGGAGGTGTGCGTGCGCGCGTACCTCTTAGCCGCAGTCTCCAGGAGAGCAACGCAGCAGCAGCATCGGCGGCGGCAACGATGGCAGTACCGCCGATTTTGCCCGGCCGGGCCCGGCGCCGCGTTCGTCCTCGCGAGTAGGGTTCTCCAAAAGTGTTTGGCGAGTGTCTCGGCCGCCGCGTCGTTACCACCTGTGCAGTCGAGCGAGGCCGGGAGTAGGAGCGCGAGATAAGCGAGCGCGCGACCAAACAAGGCGAGAGCGCTGAGCGAGATGACGACGACGATGGCGACGGCCAGCAGAGCCCGACTCTTCGGCGACGCCGACACAGGTACACGAGCGAGATCATGGCGGAGATGCGCTCCGAATACCGGAGGCTGAGCTCTCCTCCATTCAGGTGCTTTCTTTTGCGCTTAGGGTTGCCGCTGCTTCGATTTTGCAGTCTCACTGCTCTTTTTTCGATAAAATCAACATTCGTCAATGATAAACTACTTTGCATCTGTGTGAAGCTAATTTTTACCTCTTCCTTTTAAAAGAATCAGAATGTAATATTGAAAATGTTACTGCCTCTTTGAAATTACCGATTTTCAGGTAATTTCTATTTTTAAGCGTGCGAGGACTATAAAAGAGAGTTTTTTCTGTCAGACTTTTTTGCGAAAAAGTAAGAGCGTATACGTTGACGCAATGCCCTTTGATCGCACGTGTCGCAATTTTGTAAAATTTTTTACATCAGTATTTTCCAAATATCTCTTAATATCATACTCAAGCAAAACAAGATCCGTTCTCCAATTAAAAAATCGCATATATGAAAGTCCAATAAAGTGTGCATACCATTAAATAAAATAAACTCGACGCCGTTCATAAATGTATCTCCCGCTTTATATTTAGCGACTCGCTTCATTAGCATGACATTTTACAAATCTGAATGTGCATTAAGCAGAAGAACCTTAATATTCTTTCCGATGAATGGCTTTTTCGTAACGATGGTCATTTAATACGCAAGAGCGATCGACGAGTGACATGGTAACATAACCGGGCCTCCTAAGGTCTCTCACGAGTCTCTCTCTTTCTCGCTTTCTCAAGGCCGTTCCTCTTTTTTCGATTGTATCGCGTATCGGCGGTATACAATGTTGTGACCGGTATGCGGCAGCGCAGCTTGTATACTTGTACTGTTCGCTCGTTCGGTATAGAATTTCTATACGAAATCGTTCATATACAAAAGTTTACTGCTCAATGGCATTTGTCAATGTGCGCCGTTTTTTGATTGTTTACATTTTTCTGTGTCTTGATGGATGTGCCGAAAAATGTATTTATGAATGATCGTTTTCTATTAATAAAGTATAAAACAGAACTCAACAATGACCGTGTCCAAGTAATTTATTATCGAACCAGTTATCTATAAGCTTATCATTCAATGCGGAATTAAGCCCCCGTTTGATAACAAACATGCTGCATTATAACCCAATAGCACGTAAGAAATGGAATTTACTGCCATAAAGTAATTTTCAGTTAAACACAAGTCACTGATAAGAATAGAATTCATCTTTTAGTTTGGCAGTAGCCTTATAGCGATTATTGAATACAATCACGTTTTGTACTATCATTTTCGCATTGTTTTTTACTTAATAATTAGACGTAAACGCAAAAACATGAGTAAGTAATCGCTTTTGCGTAAACAGTAAAATCTAAATAGAGTTAAAAAGAGTTACTTTGTAAACATAAAGTAAAATATAAATAATGCTTATATTTAAATGTAAATTATATGTAAATTACGCAATATAAATACGTCATTAAAAATAGTTTAAATTTTATTATCTATTTCTTCCATAACACTCGAGTTACGTGCGATATGATTCTAAAATGAATAATACTACTTGCGTTTTACAAAAGTCAAAAGTTTTATACGAGTTTTACAATGATTTAAAAAGTATTACCCCTATAAATTTCCAGTTAAATTTTGCTTCGTCTGTCTAGAACTTTAATTAATTGAACTGCAAAGCAAAATTTAATTAAAGATTTTTTGAACTCGGCGATTCCCATCCGGAAATCCAGACTCTGCGAAAGCAGCCCCCATAAAGCAAAATCTATAAAGCACTCTCCTCCGTCAGGTCTGTTCTCGAAGCACAGGCCGGTGTACAGCAGCCGGTCGGTCCCCAGGCAGAAGGACTTGGGCGTCGGCTTGTCGAACGGCGGCCACGGGAGCAAGTGCTTCTGCTGCCCGTACGGGTACCACATCGACCTGGACTTCGTGCGCTACTGCGAGTCCTGGCAGGCGGTCGCGAGCGACCGGATCGCTCGGGGCAACGAGGAGAAGCGCCGCCGGCGCGCTCGGCAGCGCCAGTGCCAGTCCATGGAGTTCCTGCTCGGTCTGCCCGACGAGAAAGAGGTGAGTTTTCTCTCTTTCCAGAGCACTTGCGCAAGCAGGAGAAGCTCTTATCTTGCCGGCGCTCCGATAAGCGCTCGCCGGGGGTGGGGAGGGGAGCTTACGAGCGCGACGAGAGCCGCAGACGAAACGTCAGGCAAATTTTGCGTATCGCGCGCCAAGTACACTTGTTGCTGGCTGCTCACTTTTCTCGCTGGAGCTCGCGGTGGCCTGACGTTTCCGCAATTATTGCGCTTCTCTTGGCTTTTTCGACGAGCTCGTAAGAGGGAAGCATGCCTTGCTGGACAAGTCCTAGCTGGAAGAGTCGCACTAAAAAATTTTTTCAGAGAGATTGCCCTGAGGTATTTACCTAACCATGTTTTACATACAAAAACATAAGTAAATCCGTTGCACCATACAGTATGTTTTCTTTACACTTAAAACGTGACGATAACGTGAGTTATTTAACTTTTAATATAAATTTAATATTATAATATCAGCTGTATTTTTATTATTATTTAAATTTTGAAGGAAGGGACGTAATATAATAATTTTTTAAATAAACATTCTATCCCACATTCACATCTTTGTTTTGAATTACTACAAACGGGCAATTTTAACAAACACTTTCTTGACAGACTCAATTATATATTATTAAACTGTTTACTCCCGCGTATCTGCATTTGCGACGAGCAGCAAAGATAATTTGCCAAGGAAAAGTAAAAAAAAACCCGCCGATAAACTTTACTCCCTCGTTAATTAAATATCTCAACTCTTGGAACGAATTGAAGCAAAATAATGAGAAGCCGTCGCCGGCGGCCTCCCCGTCGCCGAAGGCCACGCCGCCGAAGCCGCCCCCGAAACCGAGCCGCGACAGCGTGCGGCTGAACCAGGAATGGCACGACACCCTCAGCAACTTCGAGCAGGCGCTCTCCCAATCCTACACCGGTCCCAGTCTCAGCGCCTGCTCCACGCCGATAAGCCACCACTACTTGAGGTAAGGATACTGCTTTGCGTCGGAGAGCTTAAAATTCTGTCAAATGGCCTATTGTTCGCGAGAGTGAATCGGGCGACTTTAATTGTTTATAATATGTCGAAGATAAGCCAAATATTTCGCTGATAAAACATTCGGAGTAAACTGAAATTGTTTTATGTAGCTTCCTCTAGTTAATATGAAGCTTTAAAAATATTTACTAAGGCCGAATACGATAAAAAGAGGTCCGATCCAACAGAACTCTTGATTTCAAAGCGAAATTTCTCTGGAGAAAATTATTTTTATTAATTTTAAACTTAACTTTGACATTTGGTCACTCTGGAACTTTTAGCATCGGGCGATGTACCTAAAATAAGTCACTTATTTTTGATGAATTATTTATAAATCTTGCGGTCAAAAACGTCTAAAAATATTCAAAAGCAGGCAAGTAGCCCCCGAGACTCAAGAGCCTCGCGTCTGTTATCTGAAAAACGGTAGCGGTAGCAGCGACTCGAGGAGCTCATCGTCGGCCTTGGCGAGAGAGCAGGCGCCTAAGGTACGAGTGGAGGTGGAAGTGGAGGAGCCGCTCCCTTCGAGCCGGCTGGTGCTGCAGCAGCAGAGCCAGGAGTCGGCGAGTCGCGTCGAGAACCGGCCATGCCTGCAGAGCATCCGCGAGCAGATGGCCGCGGCCCTCGAGCGCATGAAGCAGCTCGAGGAACAGGTCAAGGAGATACCGCTCCTCCACGTGCAGATGTCCGTGCTGAGGGAGGAGCGACGGATTTTACTGAGGCAGCTCGCCGCCCAGCGGAAGCTCGGCGTCGGGCAGCAGCAGCAGCAGGTCAGCAAGAGGGACGTCGGCACCTCCTGCGCCGTTGTCACTAGGGACGTCGGGGTGTCCCATCAGCAGGTCAGTGCAGCCTTAACGTCCGCTTTCGAAAACTTTTCTTCGCTTTCCTCGAAGCGTGCATTTTTTTTCTCACCTGTTTGTTAATTGTCTTGCGCTGCGAACTAAGGTGCTTTTCACAAATACAGTGTCGAGTCTACCTAACTTTGCAAAAATCCATTAAAAGCATTTCCCTCTTGCGATTGAAAAAGCGAAAAATCCATCACAGACAAAATGCCGCGAGGCATCGACGAACACAGTACCCGCGAGCCCGAACCTGTCCAGCTCCACGGTGGAGACGACCTCGATCCCGCCGAGCCCGGCGAGGGAGGCGGCCCGGGCCCGACTCGAGTCGAGGGGCACGCAGTGCCAGGCGGAGCCGCGGCCCCCGCGAGCCTCCAAGTCGGTGCAGTGCGGGAGCGGCGAGCAGCTGTCGTCGAGCAAGGCGACGCAGTGCGAGCCGGAAGTCGAGCCCACCGCCGGCAGGCAGGCGCGCTCGGTGCAGTGTAGCGTGGAGACCAGGGAGCGCGGCACGCTCAGCCTCAGAGACCTGGAGAACGTCGCGGTCGCCAGGCCGCTCCTGCTCAGGAAGAACAAGGAGGTCCAGGCTACGGAGAGTCAGCCTTGGTGAGTGCTTCAAATTTCATTTTATACTGTTTCTGTAAAATGAATAAAACTCCAGCTGAAATTTATGGTTTAAAAGCTCGTAGAAACAAAAGGTGAATCTTCTAGTAGCGTACCCGTTGTTTGCGTGAGCTTAAACGGCTATTCAAAGTTCATGTATATGCATGAATGCTGGGAATGAAGGGGAACTTTAGAATATATTTTCGTCGATTCTACTGTTTTCTTACCTTTTTTACATAATGGAATTTCCTATTCCAGAAATGCATCAACTACTTATAATCACTTTAAATGACTTTTCCTTCCCCTATAACTATAATACATTTATTTGTACTTCCTAATAGAAAATGTCAAGTGCAAACCCGCTACCGAAATATCCCATCGGTTCCACCTTCGCATAATCATGTTAAAATATAGCGCTGGCACAAATACATTTGCGATATACACTTGCAGGGCGAAGCTGAAGTTAAACATGGGCGTGATGGTGAAGCCCAGCGTGTCGGACGCGAGCACCGAGACTCTGGACGCGACGATCAGCCTCGCGGCGCTGCGCCGACAGCAGCAGCAGAGCAGCGCGCCCAAGTCCGTCGGGGTGAACGTGACCAGTCGCGATCTGGTGCCCACCGTCAGTCGCTCGACGGAGACGCTCGGCCCGAGGCTCAGAGATTTCGGCACGTCGCCCCAGAGGAAGCTGCTCGTCGACGTCTCGGTCGGCGGCTCCCTGCCCACCGCCAACAGCACCAACTACTGCGACGAGTGCAAGCAGATCAGCCGGAGCTTGAGCAGCGCCAAGGCCGTCGCGGATAAGCACAACGCGGAGATCGGCCAGAAGAGGCAGGAGAGCACGCGGACGAGGATACCGGTGAAGAACGAGAGGCGGGCCACGCTCATTCGACAAGATACCTGGACGGAGAGCTTGGATAAGCTGGCCGACGGGTGAGTTTTTTCAATCGCGCTGCCGGTACGAGCCGTTAATGGACCCTTCACTTGAGATTTTTTTATTTATATCGGAGCTACTCCAGTTATCTTGGCGTATAACTTTTTATCGTTATAGCGGCGATTCCTCCCGCGCTACGCGATCGATCCTAACAAACAATTTTGTGTAAATTATAAAAGCGCAATACTTATAATTCATATTTAAATGAGAAAAGAAAATAAAGTTTTAGAACGTCAACATTTTTTCAACAACACTGATCACGGAAAAACGTTATATTATGCTTTCTAATTTTTTAGGCTTAAATTACGATTTTGTCAATTTTTATCACAATGTGTTCACGGCGTGGTAATTTGTAAGGAGCATTATATTTAGTTACCCAAAATGCGTAAATTTCACCATAGCAGCCTAATTACAAATAAAGATTAAAAATCAATTCTTCCCAAAGGGCTCTCATTAAAGCTTTCCAAAAAAAAAAAGGGGGAGCGCCCCCTACTAGTCAGGTGAGCCGCGTCGGAAGTGAGCCGGTGAGCAGCAGCTGCTGGCCGAGCAAAATAATAGGTCGATATGTGCGCGCGCACCGCGGGAACCCAAGTCCCGGAGCCCGTAGTTTGTACCTCTTGCGTGAGAAAAAAAAACAAGTGGGCAATCGATACACGAAAAAAAAACACAATGTCCGAGTTTAAGAAGGAGTGAATGTGTCGGGGTGGCCGAGGAGGCTGCGGGGGATCGACTCTGCTCTCGCATGTAAGGATTATTCGGCAGCGTCCGTTACCGCGCTAAACTGTGCGCGATCGAGTCGTTTGCTCGCAGCCGTGTCTGTGGTTAGTTCGACGCTGCTGGAGGGGAAGGCCGTCCCGTGACGATAGAACGCAGCGTTTTCGAATTTCTTAAATTTATAGTCTGCAGGCGCTTGAAGCATTAAATTTGATTAGTGAGAAATGATATTTTCTATTATTTTTAAATTAATTTAATATTTTAAAAGAGTGCCGCTCGCAAATTCGCCACCGAGAGTTAAAAGTGCGTTTTTATAATTAGAATTCAAAAAATTATTTTAAAAATATTTTTCAGTTTCGTAACAACGCAAAGTTTATCAGTGATTCTAAGTGCTTTCGAGATAATGATAGTTTTGGCTTTTGGATAATTGCTATTTATAACTAAAACAAATGACAACGTGAATGTATTTTTAATTTTTTGGCAGCAAGTTCTTTTAGCGCTGCGTAGAAAAAGAATTCTTATCATTGTTGGAGAAGGCGGTGCGGCTTAATTAAACCGAAACTTGATTCTGCTCTCGACTTTTATTTTAGGCGGTCTGCGTAGGTCCGCGAAACAAGTTTACAATGCGTTTTCTGCCTACGCAATTAAAACTTCCGAGATCTGCTCTGAATAGTTTCTTAAAGACAATCCACTAGAAAGAGCTGTTTAATTAAAAAGACAAGTTAAAATAAAAGCTGTCAATCGAATTTCAGGTCCCAGAGCCTGAACAAATATGCAGATCGTTTGACAGACAAAGAGGAGAGCGAGTGTCGCGATGCGAATAGGCTCGCCGCCGCGGGAGACGAGGTGGCTGCAAATCCCCCGTCGGAAACGGAAAAGACTCGAGAGCTCAAGGACTGCCTGGGCGGGAGCATGGTACTCGAGACGCCCAAGGTGTCGGCGCAGCGACCGCCCATGGAGCTCTCCCGCGAGATGCGCGCCGCTCTCAAAGTTTTGGACGACAATCTCAGGTGAGAATTTCACTGAGTGACAATTCCCGCTCGATAAAGAAATTTTAATTTCCTGGTAAAAATTGCAGGAAAGTGAGCGCGGGCGGCAGCCTGCCGAGCAAGATAAAGAACGCGAGCAACATCGTCCAGCACGAGTGGTTCAAGATCTCGAGCACGGCGCAGGCGGACCCGCTCAGCGTCGACTTCTACCTGGACCAGTTCGAGCAGCAGTCGAGCGCGCTGCTCGGCCACGTCGTCAACCTGACCGACTCGAACGGCAACACGGCCATGCACTACGCCGTCTCGCACGACAATTTCGACGTCGTCTCCATCCTGCTCGACTCGAAGGTCTGCGACGTCAACCGATCCAACAACGCCGGCTACACGCCCGTCATGCTGGCCGCCCTCGCCCAAGTGCGCAACTCGACCCACGAGTCGGTGGTCAAGAGGCTCTTCCAGATGGCCGACGTCAACGTCCGAGCCAGACAGGTGCTGCCGAGTGCACGAGTCATCATAGAATTAGAATGTAATAATTTCTCTCGATTAAAACGGTAATATCTTTGCAGCACGGGCAGACGGCCCTCATGCTGGCGGTCTCCCACGGCCGGGAGGACATGTCCCGGCTGCTCCTGGACGCGGGCGCGGCCGTCAACCTGCAGGACGAGGACGGCAGCACGGCCCTGATGTGCGCGGCCGAGCACGGCCACGGGGACATCGTGAGGCTGCTGCTCGCCCACCCGGACTGCGACTCCCAGATCCTCGACGTCGACGGCAGCTCGGCCCTCAAGATCGCCGTCGAGGCCGGGCACGCCGACATCGGCATCCTGCTCTACGCCCACCAGCGGGCCAGCCGCAACAGCCCCATGCCCGGGCCCCAGGCCCTGCCCGTCCCCCGAGCCGGCAAGCGGCAGCGGACCACCTCCGGACACCACCACCACCACCACCACCACTCGGCCCTCTCCATGTCCGCGCCCGCCAGTCCCGTCGCCGCCGCCTCCTCCAGGAAGTTCCACTCCTCGAGCCTCTCGCTCGTCGACTCGCCTAAATATTCCCTCTGAGAACTCGCGCTCCGAAATCTCGAAAGCGGCTGGAAAACCGGAAGCGCCGGAAAATTCGAAAATTACATTTTTTTTTACCTGCACATTTTTCACCTATTTATTATTGCCCCAAGTGAAATCGTTTCGTTTCGGCTTTTCCAGACCCGCGTCTTTTCAGGTACCTTAGTGGACTTCTTGCAAAGAATTTGTGAAGAGTTGACAGAAACGTGTATGTTAAGAGTTATATGGTACAAAGTACTTTTAAAATGTTTAATAAATATATTGGAAGTAGATGTAGACTATTCAGAAACGTTTACTATGTTTTCTCTTCTAAACTGGGGTATGCATGAAATGAAAAAGTATAATAAAATTGTAAAACTTGTACAACATTTTTCGAAGGTACTCGATATAATTGTGTTGTATAAATAATGTATATATATATATATATATATATACATGACAAATCAAACTTTAACTATTAAACAAACTATAGTTTTCAACTGTTGATTGTAATCGAATATTTTATTAAAATTTTATTACTTTATTAGAAAAGTAATAAAGTTATTTTCAAATTATTTAAAAATTGTTAAATTGTACTCTCAATTTATAGCAAAGTACTTATATTTTACAATTTTTCACAGATTTTTTCATATCATACTTTCGCAAAGGTACGCGATGAATCAAGCTGACGAACTGTTTTCTTCCAACACTTTTTTTGAGTACTTCAGCAAATCGATGGTGCTATAGAACGTACTAATAAACGACCAAACGACCCTTTTAACTAAGCATATTTTATAACGCATAAATGTGAAGCGATAAGGGAGTTTATTAGTGTTAAACTTTGCGTGATATTAAAAATATTTAAATTTAATTTTTATTCATCTCTAATAAAGTATTCGTACGTATTTCTTAACGCTTCACATTCTTGTTTTTTACATTTTATATATTTTAACTTAAATTTAAATGAAGGACAAAGAAATTTGCTGAAAGTATTGAAAAAGTGTTTTCAAGAGATGCAGTAATGCAAACGAACAAAGATTGTTACATTAAGTTTAAGAAAACCTAATAAAACCTACTGCCGCCAATTATTACATGGGTTGAATGCCTTTTTATAATTGATCATTAGGCAAACATTTTTCTTTGCTTCAAGAAAAAATCATAGAAATTTATTTTTGTTTAATAGCTTATCAACTAACTGGAATGAACCCTGTCAATTCGTTAACTATAATGTGATTTCGGATAATAAAACGGTACATGGTAAATTCAGAGCATCAGTATTTAAAAAAGAAAAATCTCTGAAAAGACCAGTTTGTGCACTACAAGTTATGAATAATTCATTAATCGTGATTAGATAAAAAACGAATAAATGTATGAAAAAATGGTTAATTACCGTGACACTTAGCCTACAATCGTATTTAATAATAATGCTCCATTCCTTTGAGAACAAAATAAACAAAAATAATCCTGTGCAATTAACGTAGGAATGATAAAATCAAATAATGCTGTTGTAATTGTATATTTTTATTTGGTCAGGGTATACTTTGAAGACTTTTTGAGATATATTAAGGAATCGTAATTATAAAACGTCTTATAGTTGTATAACAGAATTTTGCGGATTCTGCTCTCTCTCTCGAAAAAAAAACAATTATTGTATTTTGTATCTGAGTTTACAACTAATTCAAGCTGAAGTAATTGCTAGACTTTTAATCTGTCATTTCGAGGAACACAAGAACATTATTAATCTGGTACATATTGTGATACGCCGATATCATGCATTTATATCTAATATATACATATATTAGAAAAATATAAAATATAATAAACAACTAATTTGAGTTTATTTATTATAGTTTGTAGTGTATTAAGTTAATTATAGAACGTATGTAAGTTTTACACTGATTGGCAAAATGCATAATTACACAAAAACTATGATTTCTTTTATTTTCATTATATATATATATATATATATATTTCTTTCATTTTATATTTCTTTTATTTTAATTATACACTTCGTATATTTTAAATAGCAAAATAGCTTTAAAAAATACAAATTTAGTTTTTGAAGTACGCGCCATATTTTCAAACGGAGCATGCGCAGATCTGTTAATTACGGCGGGAAAAATAATAATAGTAATATATACATCTTACAGCTGATCATGTTATAATGTGTCTTCAGAATCGGATCAATGTTTACAGAACAATGTTTGCAAAGCAAGTTTTCATAAATATTTTAAATTTTAAAAAAACTTAACTCCGTTACATCACTTTAAAGCATTGCACTCACAATATGGATAATTTGGGTAACCGGATTGTTGTTTTGATTGATATGGACTGCTTTTTCTGTCAAGTTGAAACAAGATTAAACCCAGAATTAGCCGGGAAACCTTTAGCAGTTGTGCAATATAATCAGTGGAAATTAGGAGGGTAAAACGAATTTGTTTGTTAGTTTTATAATAATAAACAAATAAAATAAGTTTTATCTTACTTAACTCTATTTTTAGTATTATTGCTGTGAATTACGAAGCTAGAGATTTTGGAGTTACTCGTCATATGCGCGGAGAAGAAGCAAAGGAAAAATGCCCACAAATATTATTAGCTAGTGTGCCTTGTCTTCGTGGAAAAGCTGATACTTCTAGGTGATTGTAACAATTACTCTAATGCTAAGGGTATATTTAATCAACAAGTTAAACAGAAATATCAAACATATAAATTAGTAGTAATAGTAAAAATATTATTAATATTGTGTGAATAGAACTCATTTATTTTACAATTCTGGTCAACAATCAAATAATAAATTAAGGTTTAAAAGGCTTAAAAAATAAAAGAGAAAAATTATATATAAGACTAAAGCAGCTAGACAACAAGTTATACACAAAGTTAACATAATTGAAGTTGTGGATGATTTTGACTATATAGTTACAAAGATATTATAGAATTATAAAAATTGAAAGTTATTGAGAATTTATTTTTACATATTTACATAGGTATCGAAGTGCTGGTCGTGAAGTTATTGAAGTATTAAAAAAAAATTGTAACATAGTTGAAAGAGCTAGTGTTGATGAAGCTTATTTAGACATAACTCAGATAGTTGATGATAAACTGTCACAGGGAATAATTGAATCTAATATTTTTAAAGAGTTAGAGAATACTTATATTGTTGGATATTCAGAAAACGGTGTAAATAATGAAGGTATGCATTTGAGAATTTTACTTTATTTTTATTATTTTCCATATTATGTATTAGTTATTTAATTATCTAGAACAAAAAAAAAAAGGACTTGAATCTTGGATTTCTGAAGCATCAGAAGATGTAGAAATACAGCGATTAGCCATTGCTGGTGCAATTGTAGAAAACATAAGGAAAGATATATTTAATACTACTGGTTTTAGATCTTCAGCAGGAATTTCTTTTAATAAGGTACTATTTTTGTTAGATACTTCTTAGCATTCTTTTTAGATACTTATTTACTTGAAAAAAATTTGCTGTTTACAGATTTTAGCAAAATTAGCATGTGGCCTTCACAAACCAAATTGTCAAACTATTTTACCTGCATCAGCTGTACCTGATTTATATGGAACATTACCTGTAAAAAAAGTAAGAAATCTTGGTGGAAAATTAGGAGATATGGTAATAGACTCTTTAAAATGCAATGTTATGGCAGACCTACTTCCTTATTCTCTACAATTCCTTCAAAATCGTTTTGATGAAAAAACAGGGTAATAAAATAAACAAATCTTTTATAGATAATAAATTGAAATATTTACATAATTCAACACAATTATCATTTGTTTTAACAAGATTATGGCTATATAATATTACCCGAGGCATTGATAATGAACCTGTGACTCCAAGATTAGTCTCAAAATCAATAGGAGCTTGTAAAAAATTTCCTGGAAAACAAGCTATAGTAGACATGGAAGTAGTAAGTTATTTGCTTGAATTTGAAATCACTTAATTACTTTTAATTAAATTTTAAATCATTACAGCTCAAACACTGGGTTAAAGATCTATGTGATGAAGTTTGTGAAAGATTGGAACAAGATTTGGAAGAAAATGAACGGAGAGCATCTTTATTAACAGTAAGTTTTCAATATTATCAAAATAAAAGTTCAGTATCCCAATCTCGATCTTGCCCATTATCATCATACAAATTGGAAAAAGTTGCAGAGCAATGTCTTAATATTGTTGTAAAAGCAACACAACAGCAACCAATTTCATTTTTAGGAATTTCAGCTGGTAAATTCATAAAAGCTAAGGGAAGTGAGAACTTTGTGAATTTTTTTAAAACAAATGTAAATGATAAAGTGGCTTCAACATCAAATGTTGAAGAAAATAAAGCTCTCGTTAATATGCAGGATAATATATTATCAGGTATTTCTAATAATAATGATAAGACTGCATTTAAGAAAATCGAAGAAACTTTTAAAAATACTGAATCAGAAACAGATCAGATACATTTTAAGTTTTCTGACAAAAAACAAGTAAATAGATCATCTCCTTGCAGTAAAATTAAAAAATCACTAAAAACTGATAATTTCAAAAAATCTTTTTTTATGAATATTCTAAAAGAAAAGCAGTCAAAAAGTAATTTAGAAATAGAAGAAAAATCAAATAAAGATAATCTTAATACTTCTAATAATAATAAAGAATATGAAGAAAATTTAATTTCTAATATTAATGAAGACAGTAAAAAAGAAACTAAAATTAATTCTATAAGTACTGATAATGAATATGGTCAATCTACTTCAACTAATTGTAATGACATGTCAATAGGACTGCAGGAAATATTTCCAAACTTAAATGACATAGATCTGGATGTTGTTCGATTATTACCTCTTCACTTACAGCAAGAGGCAAAAAAGCTGTTAAAAGAGAATGATGCGCAACATAAAAGTATAGAAATGAGTAAAAAAAAATGTAAAGAATCAGATAAAATATCAAAAGAAAAAAATTCAAAATCTAAGGGAAATAATCATAAGTCAAACATTCAAAATTTTTTTATAAAGACTGACATAAATAATACTTTGGATAGAAATTTAAAAAAATGTCCACTATGTGAACAGTTAATTTTAATAGATAAATTAAATGAACATAATGATTATCACATTGCGCAAAATTTACAAAAAGAAATGAATCAAATATCAAATCAAGATGAAATTCGCAAGAGAAAAGTAGTACTGGATAATCCGAATTATTTGAAAAAAAGACTTAGTGATGAAATTGTAAATAGCTCTGTAAGAAACACAAATTCCATACAATCATTTTTTCAATAAATTATAGTTTTTTAATTGCAAATATATAATGCAAAGCAAATATTCCAGTCTTGCATTCCTGTGATTAAGAATGTATAAACTTTACACATTTTTCCGTTTTTATATTTTTGTATATATTTTTATATCGAAAAAATTAATGCGATAATACTCGGTACTTGAAATGCATTAATAAATTTTCTACTAAAGTAAAAAAAAGTCAAGAAAATTCATTGATTTTCTTAAAAATCTATGATGAATCCAACTGAGTAATTAATAAATCGAATTTATTAATATCTTCGTCCACCTCCGTACCCTTGATTTCCTTTATTATAATTGGAAGAATCGCTGTTTTGATTCCATCCTCCTTGAACACGGCCGCCTCTCTGATTTGTATTTCTTTGAGAGTAGCCACTTCCTTTGTCTTCCCTATTGTAATCCCCTTCACTATTCCTATTGTAACCTGTTAAATAAAAAATACAACATTTGTAAATGTTTATATTATAAGTTTTTCCTTGACGTTTAATGTTATTGAGAAAAATATTACCTCCTTTATTTCCGTATCCTGCTCCTTGATTACTATAGGTAGAACTCTGGTTTCCAGACCCAGAGCCTTGTTTTCCATATCCAGAGCCCTGACTATTATATCCACCTGAGCTTTGACTGCTGTAACCTGCTCCTTGATTTCCATATCCAGAGCCTTGACTACCATATCCACCTGAGCTTTGATTTCTCTGGCTACTGTAATTAGCTCCTTGATTTCCATACGTAGAACTTGGAGTACTGTAATTTGATCCTTGATTTCCATATCCAGAACTTTGACTGCTCTGCCCGCTTGAGCTTAGATTTCCGTAATTACTATATCCAGAGCTTTGATTAGAGTTTCCATATCCTCCTTTGTTTCCATAACCTCCACTTTGATTTCCATAATTGGAGTACTGTTGTTTCTGAGAATTATCAAAATTCTGTCCAAAATTTGAAGCAACTGATTTATTATCGCGATATCCGCCTCCTTGGCCACCTCCTTGACCACCTCCACGTCCACTTCCGTATCCGCCTGCTTGATTACCTCCACGCCCACCTCGCCCGCCACCAAATCCGCCCCTTTAAGTAAAATTTTATTAGCCTGATTAATTAGAATAAACTCATATTTAATGTTTTTTCATTTTTAATATTATTGAAAAACTTATTAATACCTTTGAGGCCCTTGCACTCTATCTTTCTGCCAAGAAGGCATTTCAGGTGGTGGAGGTTCTTGTTCACAGGGTCTGCCTCCTCTATCTGGTACATTTCCTATAATGACTCTATTTACAGCGCTTCGAGTATTTTTACGGACAGATGCATTACTTGTTTTTTCAATAATAGCTAAATCATCTCTAGCTGACAGAAGATGAGCAAGAGTAACATCTGGTTCACGTTTCATGGCATCTCGTTTTTCATTATAGCATTTGTTTAATTCATTCTCCTTTGGCCTTATTCTTTCAGACCACTACAATGAGAGTAATTGCCAAATAAATATGTATATGAAACATTAAAAGTATGAATTTCTTACCGTAAAAGAATTAACTGTTACATCTAGTCGCTTCAATAACAGTTCCCTTCTTACTGTATATTCTTCATTCAAATCGCTTTGTAATTTATTTAATTTTTCCCATTGACTATCACTTAATTCACCGAAAAACAGTGGTTTTCCTATTAAATCTTTTGGGACCTGCTTAACAACTTCTGTCAGTTTTGTTTCTAATTTGTTAAAAATTATTTCTGCTGTAAGATTGTCAGGAGGTTTCTGGAATCTTAAGGCTGTTAGCATTTCTCTTAAACACTTGGCTGTTATACTTTCACTCTGAAATGCGGTTTAAAAGATTAACTTACATATTTAAGTTCTACATACAAAAGATTTGAAAATTGTACTTACAATTTTTATTTCTACAGATTCATTATTTGTTGGATTTTTAAATTCCAACATTTTATTTGCCATAAGTTCAGTTATTAAATATTCAACAAGATAAAGTTTATCTTCTTCAGTGCCTAATCTTTGATTCACATTGCCTGTAGTTAAATTCTGATTGACACAATTTAATTCCTTTAAGTAAGTACTTAATTCTAATAAAAATGAGCTAGCATCTTCAGGTGATGATGTTGGATGTACAGTTTCATCAATTTTTGTAAGAGAACTAATTTCATTAGTTAGCCATGAAATAAGTGTTGTAAAATCTGAAGATTTTGCTCCTCCTTGAAGAGCTTCAAGAAATTTTGCTTCAACGGTAAGAGGTCCAGAATACCTATAATCATATTAATTTATCAAGGTTAATAATTAATTTTTTCTGTATTTAAGTCATCTTGAAAACGTCAAAAAAACGTTTGAAATTTATAACCTAGAAACTTACCCGACTTCTATTAAACGTTTATGAACTTCTATTGCATTCATTTTTCCTGAATCACCTGGTCTATTTCGAGGATCCAGTTATAAGCTTTAATTTAAAAATTTCAAATCTGAAATTATCTTACTAATCATTACATACATAAATTAATATTTACGTGAGTATGTGATGTGATGTCGTTTGGCTATATCAGAGCGGTTTTAGTCTCAACTCAACGCAATAATCGAGTCCACCTGAACAAAATGCAGATATAATTTATGGTTATAACACTTTTCAAAATTTGCGTTATCTACAATATTTTTATTATTTCAGTAATTCATTAGCATTGATTTTGTAGATGTAAATTAAGTTTTAAACAAATTGCTATTAATGCTTTTACTTACTCTACACCTTCGTTAGTTTTGGAAATTTATACATTATTTTTATAAAAATGGTCTAAAAATAATTTTTCGCTGCTTATTATTAGTAAAATACACTTTTTATAGTGGAGCACTGAGACTGAGCATGCTGTGCATTGTGCAAGCATTGCAAGCTTCTTGGTTTAGTATAGCTAATAGCCAATCGCAATTACATCGTCGCCATTAATATATTATGCGCATGCGCGCTAGCGAACCAGTAGGCGGGATATTCAAAAGCTGTGCATGGCCGTCGGATCGGCCGCACAGAAGATCTGATGACAGAAAAGCGCTAGTTTATTAGTTTATTAGTGCATGGGATTGTGCTTGGGAGTAGGCTTTTCGATGCGCCTGATCGGCGTTTGATTGCTAACAATGATAACTGCGTCAATCGCATGAGTAGCCTATAGTCATTCGTTGCGGATTTGCACAAACCCCCCCCACCTATAAACCAAAAATTCTTAGAAAATCCAACTGGGCACAAAAAATTAATGGTGACAGCTCGGTCTCTCACAGAAAAGACCATGGCAGATAGGAGAGAAATTGAAACAAAATGGCCTAATAAATATAAGGCAAACAAAAAGGCAAAACAAGGAAAAGTTAAATCTATTAACTTTTAAAGAAGATGAAGAAATTTTTAAAATTATACCTGAGTATATTGATTTTATTTGTATAAACTTTATTTGCGTTCAAATGTATTACTAGGTCTTAAAATTATTGAATGTAGATGATGTAGTTGTAACACACACAATACCCAAGAATCACCTAATGATATTTCTTCAGATTCTTTTTAAGAAATTTATAGAATTAAGCTACAACTCCCAATTTATAATTTTTAAAAAGGAAAAGGCGTAAAGTTGCAATACTAAAAATACTTTTCTCAACTCAGGCATCAAATGGCCCTCATTTCGCGCTAGAAAGTAGCGTAGAAAATCGAGCATTTCAAACGTTTGACAAAAATGTTTATCCGAGCGGGGACAAATAACTTTTTTCCCCGCTTGCAAGCGACGTAGAGAGAGCCATAGAAATAATCAAATTTCGCACCCACGTGTCACAAAATATAGTATATGCACTACGGGCGGGAATGAGCTATTTTGCGCACTTGGTTCACAATGTACTATTACATACAAGTAATTCATTGACTACATAAAATTTGAAGAAATTTTCCCAATTAATTATTCAGCAATTACCTGTGCTTGTTAAACCGATGTAAGACTCATCAAATGTTTTGGAAAAATTCTACTTAAAATTAAAATTATGATAAGAAATTTAAGAAAAGTAAAAGTCAATATAAAAACAATTTTGTAATTCAAATTATACAGTCGTAAAGTTGTAATTGAAAAAAAAGTCATTAATTAATTAAACCTGAATCTGTAAATAATTAAATGTATATATGAAGTGGAAAAGCGTTGGTATCCCTGATTAAAGGCCAACAATCCACGAAAAAGCTATTTGCTTTACTAAAGCAGTGTGTGTTCGTTAGTACCTATGTATGCAAGAGACCAGCTGCTCGCGTGGCGCACTTGCGCGTCGGTGGCATTTGTTGCTGGCGTACAGTTTTTTGTGGGTGCACACTGTGTGAATCGCACTCTCCTAACCTTAAAAGAGGCGATCGACGACGCCGCGGTTAGAAGTTACGCGTGCGACAGGAGAGAGTCGCCGAAAAAACGTCTCCGCGGACGCAATTGAAGCGTGACACGAGAACAAAATCAACCAGAAGCTAGGAGACAGCAGTGCTATGCCTGCGACGGCATCGAACGCCACGACAAGAAGAAAATGAGGTTAACATCGACGAGTCTCTGGTTGCTCTGCCTCTGTTGTTTTACGGGTCTTTCTCAAGCCTGGGATAACGAGGCACTCGAGGTCTTTGATGTCGTCGAAGAGGTCAATCAAAACTTTTACGAGCTACTCGGCGTACCTCAGGTATGGATCAAATCGCCCTGCTACTTATTTTTGTTTTGGAGAATGATTTTGAACTGTGGGGAACTGTAATTCCTAAAGTTGGAAGAGTTCAAAATTGGGGAAATTCTTTTTCTTTTAAGTTCTAATACAAGACTGCTAATTATTCAGGGTTTATATGAAAATTTGTTTACTTTCTTTAAGTACTTTTTAGAAATCAATCTTTTTTTAAGAATTATTTTACCGTATTTAAATTTATAAACTTTGAAAAAGCACTCAGAATTAGATGTCACATGTGTCAAGCATATGGTTGTTATAAAAAATTGTTAATCTAAGATTTCTTATCTTAATAATAGAAAGATTTAAATTAATTTATTTTCTTATAATTATTTTTTCATATTAACCTTTTGAATATAAAATATTAAAAATTTAAAAATTTCTTCAACTATGAATTATGATTTTAATTTTTTAGTTAACATTAATATGTCTATATTTTGGGAAAACAAAGTTTCTTCTAGATATAAAATTAAATATTTATCTTACTTTATCATAAATTTTAGGTTGCTAATTCTTCAGAAATTAAAAAAGCTTTCCGTAAGCTATCTCTGATACTCCATCCTGATAAGAATAGTGCTGAAGATGCAGAAGTACAATTTAGAAATGTAAGTATGATCAGAAAAATTGTTTTTTTTTTTTAAATTGTACAAAATTTTTTATTTTATTAAAATTTAATGTAATTTTTTACAGTTAGTGTCAGTTTATGATGTTCTTAAGGATGCAAAAAAAAGAGAACACTATGACAATGTTCTTATTAACGGATTGCCAAATTGGCGATCTGCAGTGTATTATTACCGCCATGTGCGTAAAATGGGCTTATTGGAGCTCAGTATCATTCTTTTTATAGTTATAACTGTTGGCCAATATTTAGTATCATGGGCTGCCTACTTTGAAAAAAGATATACATACGTATGTTTTCTAATTTCTTTTACTTAAAAATCATATTAAATGCTTTATTTACATGACTTTTCTTATTATTTTAGGAGCAAGTACTAGGTAGTAAGTTACAAAAATTACAAAAAAAAAATCGAAAGGGTAAAATGGATGTTCCAGACTTAGCAGAAATATTGGAGAAAATTCCAACACCCAGCATGTGGAATACACTTCCATTTCAATTGCCAAAGTGGACATATTCTTCCATTGTTGGTATTCCGTCCACCATTCGTAGTATAAATAGAATGTTAGAGGAACGAAAGCAAAGGAAAAAGCAAGAAGAAGAAGAAGCTCTGTTAGTTATTAGAAAGCATGCTCATGCTCATCTCATCATTTGCTTATTTTTGTTACTTAATTAGCTCAATTACATCTACTGCACTTATGAAAAAATATATTACATAATATTTAAGATAATTAATTATTGTTTCATCATTCATATCATATTTGATGAAATAATTCTAAACTTTTTTTAAGTACAGTAGATTTGTTAAATTTAACAAATTTAAACATTTTTATATTTGCTTTGCTATTTAAAGGTTTTTTTTTTTCATTTTTAAAAAAACATTTTCACTATAGTTCTTTAGCTGTTAATCTGTCAAAATTAAATTACTCAAAATTCACAACTGCTTTCAGTGCTCAAGAAGAAGAACCTGAACCGGAGCCTGTGCCACGAGGGCCAAGAAGACGAAGACAAGCGTTTACACCACAAGAACGTAGTGAAAGGCCTGTCAGAGAAAATTGTAGAAAATCCATCAACGAAACAACAAATCATCACGTCTATGAGAAACTGAAAGTTACTGGCGGTTTATGGACAGATGATGACATACTTGAGTTAATCAAGCTTGTAAAGAAATTCCCAGGCGGTACTACAGACCGCTGGGAGAAAATTGCAGAAATGATGAATCGAAGTGTCGCTGAAGTAACGCACATGGCAAAAAAAGTAATATTAGAATAATTTCATAAAAAATTTATGTTTTTAATTAAAATATGTTATAATAAATTTGAAACTTTCTTTGTTCTAGGTTAAAGAAGAAGGTCTAAAACCGAACCAACCAACAGAAGAAATTTTAATTGAAGAACAACCTAAGAAAGTAAAAACGCGTGCCGAAATTGTAGAATCTACGTCTGATTGGAGTCAGGAACAGCAAAAAGCGCTTGAGGCTGCACTGTTAAAGTATCCTAAAACCAGTTCTGCAGATAGATGGGAAAAGATAGCAGCATGCATTGAAGGCAAAACCAAGGTTTATGCGCTTTTTAAGCCTACATTAAATTTTTTTTGTTTAAATAAATCATGGTTTTGAATATTAATGATAACTATATATTACAGGAAGAGTGCCAAGCTCGATATCGATATTTAGTAGAAATTGTTAAAAAGAAAAATACCCAGTGATTGTGAAAGATTATTTCTAACTGTTTTAAACTGAACAAGTGAAACAGTGGTGCTGTCTTCAGTGGATTGTGTTACCAAAATATCTGTCTGTGGTTCCAAAAATGTTAGGTATTCTTTAAAAGAAGACATTTTGTTACGCAAATACCTGTTGGTGATGTATTTATTAAATATAAATTTAATAATTTAAAAAATACACGTTTGTCATTTATACAATTTCTACTTTATTAAATATATTTACTTACAATTAAACTTGGTTTATAAAAGTGTTCAAACACTTAATATTAAATTTTAAAGTAAGTCTAAAAAACCCTAAAGAAACCTTATGTGTTTGAATTTCTGTAAATGGTTTATAACTTGATTCTAAGGAGCCAAAACTGAAACAACATTTTTATTTGAGATTTATTTAAGATTTATATAAATTATGAAAAATATATACAGTATTTACCTGATCATCCTTCTCAACACAATAAGTATGTAATGCGAAGTTATCAGGTGAATACCAAAATGTTTTATAGAATTTCTTCATGTACGCTTTTTTTCATATGATTATAAACAAAGAACTCTTAAAATTTTTTTATAGCCAAAAAAAGACAAAATTTAAGCTGCTACTATATAGCAATGTTATTTTTATTTCAAAATTTGAATTTTTGTTTGAAAGACTTATCCATTATATTTCTTTTATTAATTCTGAAAACTGCCATATTTCGAATGGATTGGTCAATATTAGTTTTAGAAAATTTTAATCAAATTAAATTACTAATGTCACGTGTAAAAAAAGAAATAAAAAATATTAAAATATTCCGTTTTTAATATACGTATATTTGTTAAGAAGGTCAATATGTCAATGTACTGTTAATTTCCTTTTTTTTTTAAACTTAATTTTAATAACACGCAGATGTCTCTGTAAAAACATCATTTTAATAATACGCACATCCTCCTTCCTTAAAAAATCCATAAGATAGAAGTTGAGACTCATCATCAAGCGTTGTGATTAGTCTAGAGCTTCATAAAGTGTATACACGAGTTTTTATTCATTGGTTGATTTGATTTTGATTTTGATTCATAGTAAAAACATTTGTTTTTATTTTTCATAATATAAATATTGTTATAAATATTATATAATATAAAATCTTTGATTTCACTTTATGAAAGCAAAAATATTAGAAATTGTGTTCCACTGGAGAGAACAGCAACATTACAAGTTGAACATGCGAATCAATTATGAATTTCATTATATATAAATCATTTTATTAAAATTAAAACTATGTAAAGTAATATTGAATTACCTGCAAAAAATAATAATTATTATTACGTCCTAAGACGCATCTTTTTATTTTTTTCTTAAACATTTAATAAACTAAATTCAAAAGATTTCATCAATGGTAAGTTAAATAAATGCATAGTGCCTATACAGCCAAAAATTGCGGTCAATCACCCGTACAAACTGCAAGACAGCAATCCGACACGAAACAGTCAATGA
>JAWWML010000062.1:9936340-9954446 GCA_035047165.1 Ormyrus rosae
TAAAGTATAGAATCAAAAAATCAAATAAAAAAAAAATTGATTTTTGGAACCTTTTTCAGTATATAACCCCCTTAAAGATGGAAACCCGATCCATTCTTCTTCCGTGCTTTACAATAATCAATTGAATGACCCGGTTTCTTACAATAATTACAGAAACATTTTATTTGAGATTTTACGGGAGGTTCGTTCTTATCCCCTGTGTCCGCCAAATCTTCGCCATATAGCTCCTTCCTTTGCTGAATGTTTTTTGAAATCTTTAGTTATTTTAATAGCGGATTCGAGGGTGTACTTGTTTAACCCTAGCATAAAACATTCTATCGCGATGTTAATGATTTCTTTCATCATGCCACGAGCTGTGGAAAGCTCAAAATTTTCATCTATCAATTCTCTCGCTTGCTGCACTAATTGAAAAACCCTGAGCCCATAACCTGACACTTTCTCCGTTGGTTTTTGCTTTAGACGGGCTAGATATGCTTGGATTTGAGCTAAATTTTGGGTTCGTATGCCTCTTTTAACTCAGTAAAAAATTGATTCAGATTAGCAGATAACCAGTCGCAAGAAAAATCCTTTACAGTAGGGATCGCGGAATACACCCGACAAAGGGAGTGATCAATCTCCAGTCCCCTGAGTTAAATCTAATGCCATATTATCAGGACTTTGTCTATGAAAGGGGTTTAAAAAGGAATTATCCCATCCGAGCCAATGCTCAAATTTTCACCATTTGCGGACATTTTACGAAACTAAACGCTCTAGCTCGCTTAAAATTATTTTAGGGATTCAAAACTCGCTTGGCTAAAAAAAAAATTTTTTTTTAGACGAAAAGCTCAAAACCCACTTCTCAAAAATTGAATGACACAATCTGATTAAATATTTAATCTAACAAAATTATTTAATTTGTACTTAAATCCAAAATTTATATCAGTTTCGCCGCTTTAACTGATTCGTTCGCTCAAGTACTTAGCTATCTTAGCGCTGGCCGATGCTGCGGTGGTTGCTGTTACTACCAAGGCTACCGATCTCGCTGTCACTGTTAGTGCTGCTGCTGTAGCTGCTGACAGAGATAAGAAGTATAGACTGCGGATCAAATGCTGTGAGCGTGTCACCCTGAGTGAGAGAGAGAAAAATAATTAATGAGCGCTCTTTCTCTGTTTAATCGGCGGGGCCAAGCTAGAACATGCGCGTAGTCAGTTGTTCAAAGAGTCGTGACAAAAATTATCTAATTAACATATTTTTTATCAATCATAATAAAATTATGTTATTAACGACCAAAATAAATATAATAATAACAATACAAACTCAGAAATAATAAACAAATCCAAATATTTAAACTTAAACCCCGACGGGGGTAGATGAACATAAATGACTTTAAATTATACACTAGGCATATCAATTTTAGCTATGATAGCTAATTAAGGCGCGCATCCCTTTTTAATCGTGCTGTTACAGACTGAGGTTCAAATCCCGGTCTGGAAGGTCTGTAATTTTTTTTTTATGTTTTCACATTTATGCATAAGGATACTTAAGGAGTATCTTTTTTTTATTAAAATAATAATTAATATTTTTTACAATTTTATTCTAATTGAACTACTTCCCTATTTTCCGTATATCTTTGTAGAAATAAAGAAGCGAAAATTGTTTAAAACGGAATCGTTTTCCTTATTTGCAAAACTGGATTTATTGTAAAAATTATAATTTTACCAATTAAAATTATCATTGCCTAATATATTTGTTAAATTAAATTAGTTACTTCCAAAAATTTCAATTAAAAATATCCAAAATCGACGAAATTGCGTAACTGCGCAATTTCGTAAATTTGCATTTTCTTCAATCAATTATTGTATTCTTCAATCAATTTCTTAGCACAAAATGATCAATTGTAGCGATATTTAATATTAAATTAACGCTAAGTAATCTAAATATTATGAAAAAGCATAAATTTTGATGCATTAATCGAATTCTCGCATCTACATTGAATTGTGGTTCATGGCCACAATTTTCGGTTCATAACAATTCTATTTTTCCTATCTTTATTAATTTTAATCTATGGCCTAAGGTCAGTTCATAACTCATAACACTAGCAGCTGTTGTGTGAACTGTTTTTCATTTTCAAATAAATTTTTGTTTAATAAGTTTATTCTTAATATTTATTACTTAACGAAATATTAGCTATTATCAAATTAATTTTCTATTTTATAAATAAGCGCATAAATTTAATACTTTTTTAACTACCAACTATAACTCTACCGACGTATAAAATATTAAATAACCTAACAATTGAAATCCTTAATTTATCTGACTGTACTATAAAATCAAGGAATATGTTTTAATTCAACTTCGGTGGATTATACACTATTAAGAATAAAGCACTTTCTTAAAATGCTCTCATTTTCTCAAAAAAAGAATAAACAAAGCATAAAAGATTGGTTTTTGAGCAACTTATTGAAACGTGGAATAGGCTAATTTCATGTTTACAAAAAATTTAAAAAATATATCACAAAAGGTAAGGTATTATTATTAATGAAATACTATTAACAAAATTATTATTGAACTAGTTGACGTGTACTCTAGTAAAATTTAAAATAGAAAGAAAGATTTTTTCAATATTCTTATTTTTTATTTTTATTTTTAGTCATTCAAAACTGAGCAATGCCAGAGATGTCTTTTTCAATATATTAACAAAATGTTTTTGGTGGAGTTCAAATCCTGACAAAAACATCTTATGTGACCAAAAAATTAATTATATTTTGGTAAATATGGAGGTGAATTCATCAAATATAAAAAAATAAAAAACAGTATATTATAAAAAAAATGGTGAAATCATGTTTCACCAAATGGTGAATTCTTGAAGAAAATATTAATAATGTATGATCATTTATCACCATAAAGATGCATGTAAGTAAATGATAAAATAGTCACAAATGATTTTTCATAATAATTTTAAGAGATATGATTTTTAATTGTTTCATTGTATGCTTGTATTATTTTTTAGGAAAGAATGTGATTTTCATTACATTGTTGTTCATTACGTTCATTGCATTGTTACTGGATCTTTTCAGAAGTTGATAAAGTTGTGTTTATCTTAATATCGCTATTTATGAAAACTTCAAAGAGCCATTAAATCTAGAAAAAACTAAGTTCTGTTATTTGTCCTTTAAAAAAATTTGTTTATTGTAGATGATAAACATTTTTAGAAAAGAAAAGTATTATAAATAAAGTAATTAATAATTTATTTCAAGGATCTATTTATTTAAACATAAAGAGGAAAAAGTTTTGTGAATAACATTTTTTAATGTTCCATAATTACTTTTTTCAAAATACTTTTTTAGCAGATTGTATGAAGAATTTTAAACAATCTAATAATTTTTTATTTTTTAAATAATAAATTCTTTTTGTAGCAATTATTAAATTGTTAAAAATTTGTGTGCTAACTAGGAGAGGCCCTGGAAGTTTGAACTGAATCCATTATCGGCAAGCCTGGGCAGTTAGAACACAAATTTTAAATATCAATGTAAATATTAAGATAATATATTTTTTTTGTAAAATATGAGATTCATATTTGTTTTTTGTCAAAACCAGCATGAGAAGAAAAATAAGTCAAACAAATTTATTTATGTTTGCACGTTTGTCTACAAATTTTCATGAAAATCCATTTCCTTTTACCACTTTACTTGTATCAATGATTATTAAGAATTTTATTATTTATTCATTTATTCAATTATTATCAAATATGGAGAAAAATATAGAGATATAGCTGTTACAAAATAACTATAAAAATATGGCAGAAACGCAGTCAAATAATAAATTTAAATCTAGCTGATATAAATTGAAAATCACATCAATTATTAAAAAATTACATGTTTAAAAAAATGCTTTTGATAAAACAAAATAATTTAGGCTGGGGGTACATATCTTAAAGCTGATATTTTTGCTTTTGATGGTATTTATTTTCTTCACATGTAGAATACCAATATAATATACCTTTCTGTTTATGTTTTGTACAATATTAAATTCATTCATTTATAACATTTTTTATAATTTTGATGTATTTATTATATTTAAAAAGTACAATAAAATCCTAATTAGTTAACAGCTTTTACAGTCTATCAAAAATAATTGCTACTTCTTTTCAGGTTAAGTATGTTTAAATTGACTTCTAACACCTTAATTGCAAAAAATCGATTTGTCCTCATTTTATAATAAATTTCTGTACGTACTTATCATTTGTTTCTTTCAGTTAATAATAAATAAAATTTTTAAGAAAATGAAAATTCTTTGATATGCATACAAATATAAATAGTAAAAGTTTTTTACATTAATTGTTAAGATACATGTTATCTTTGCTTTTTGGGATAAATCCTAATGTAACAGCAATAATCATGCATTCGAAAGGAGCAATATGTGAGGCATATAATATAACTACCTATGCATGATTTTTGGATACAAAACAGTTCTGCTGCGCGCATGTATGTGTGTGTATTTTCTATACACATGTATACATTTCTATATACATGTATAGCACCTAATAGAGGCTACGAATGCTACGAAAGTACGAGGTGCTTACGATATATATAGTTATAATCTACACAAGCCTACTACATACGAACATACCCTATACATAAATACATTACCTACTCTTTCTCCTTGTGCAAGTAGAGGTAATGCACAAACATATATATATATGTATATACATCACTGGCAGCGTCCATCTCGCATGTACGTGCACACATGCGCGCCGTTTCAGTGAAATACAGGCCTCGCGCGACTCTTTAGCGCATAACACAACTAGCCGAGGAACAAATCAGACGCGCACGCGGTCGGTTTCAACTGTGATCTGTCCTTCTCTTTCTTCTGCCTTCGTTTTTTTTTCTCTTTCGTGCGCATTGACTACAATTTTTTTTGTTTTATTCTCTTATTCATTAGCCGTTTTGTGAAAGAAGCGAGTACGTTTACGTATCACGGATGTAAAAACTAACGTACGATCATTATGTCTTCAGAGGGGTTGTAACGGAAATGTGTATACTCTATTCACGTTTGTGTTTGTGTTTTTTTAGTTATTATTTACTCTGATACACCGTCGTTCTAAAGTGCGTTCGAAAAGTTGATCATAAAGTGTTAGCCATAACAAAGAATATCCAAAAGCTTGAAAATGCCTAGCAAGAAGAAAAAATACAACGCTCGATTTCCAGCCGTAAGTGTATTCATTTTCTTTTTCGAAATTCAGCCTTTTGTGCAATATCTCGCGAGAAATTGTTATTTTATCAAAGAAATGTGGCTTGCGATGGCCACGTAAGAGACTAAGCTAGTCTGTCTTTTGCGGGAAAATTGTTTTTTCTACTGGGCATATTTAACCTCACTTTTTTGTTTTACGCTAATACTCACTTTTCAACTTTTACTTTTGCAGGGGCGCATTAAAAAAATCATGCAAACGGACGAGGAGGTGGGAAAAGTTGCCCAAGCAGTGCCTATCATAATTTATATCCTTTTTGTATAGTCTTGTGCTTGTCTCTGCCTAATGCATTTTTTAGATAGATGTATACCCTGACAAAATCAATTGTGTTGGTTATAGGCTGACTGAGGTAAAAGACAAGCAATTATTATTGCGATTATCGCAATGAATTATATTATTCAAATATTTATAGAAAATGTATATATTTTTTTTATTAAAGTCTTAAGTAATAATATAACTCTTTTTTACTTTTTGAAAGAAAAAAATTAATTAGTTCATACATCTTTTAATACTTTCACTTCTGAGAGTTTTATTTATTTGTTTATATTTTTCATTGGTCAGTCTTAGAAATTAATAAATTTATTTTTAATATTTTAGAATTTTTATTTACTGTATTTAACATTTTTTACAAAGATTAATATTGCTTTAATACTACAAATTTTTGATGAGAATAATACATATTTTTCCTAATGATATATATACCTAGAACATTAGAATTATTTGTTCACTCGCTTCTTACAAAAACTATGCAAATCACAAGTGCTAAGCAAGCAAAAACATTAAGTCCTTCTCACATGTTAGTATTAACTTGATAATTGTTTAAGTTTAACTAAGTTTATAATCAATTATAATATAAATATAATGATATTTTAGGAAGCAATGTATTCTCTCTGAAAGCCGCTTTGACTTTTTGAAAGATCTTGTTAAAAATTTGCCAGACTCTACTGGACCTGATGATGATGTTCATTCAACTGCAACAAATCAAGTTGCTCCATTAAACCATCAACCAGTAACTGCTTTTGATTCTAGGCCATCAATTGTAGTGGATGTTAAGTAAGTATGCATTACAAACAGACTTATTGAATTACTTGAACACTTTTTAATTCTATACATTATAAAAGTGTTTAAACGTATAAAGGGTTTATTTTAAAATTAAATTACAATTAAAATTATTTTTAGTACATCTAAAGACGGCTCATCACGCATACAAACTCCCGTCCGTAGATCATCAGTTGACAAAGGAGATAAAAACAAACTAGCTAAATCAATTGAAAGCAAGGAAACAGTATTTGCATATGATGCCCCAAAATTTAAAATGTCTGTGCCTACATCTTTTAATGCTAGCCAACCAAATTTTTATACAGAACTGAACAGTAGTCCTAGTGATAATGCTCCAAGAAGTAGTTCTGTCAATCAACCAGTGTCGAATTTTGCTTGTACTGCTAATATTGACGAAGACTATGATACGTAGCAAACCAGTCATGAATTAATACTATTTATACAATTTATAAAGCATACACTTCATAGTATACATTGACCAGGTTGAATCTACTGGTCTTCAAATAATCTCAGGAGTTTATAAGAAGGTATAATTTGGCCTTCATTGTGAAGCACAATGAATGATATATAATTACTACAAAATCTATGAAATCCATTTCATAAGTTGTACTGTATAAAGGCAATTTAAATACCTGAACAATATTGACACAAATATTTCTTTTTACTTTAATTAAATAAGTATTTAAAAATTAATTAATTCTAGTAAGCAATAAGACTGCTATTTTATTTTTTTAATCACTAAATTATGAAATCATACACATTTAATTGAATAATTAAGTTTGCATATAGAGTTACTTTATTTTTTTAAGTTTAAGGTGTGATAATTGTGTGAAATGTAATTGATTTTTTCTTTTTTTTTTACGTATATATAAGTTTTTTCAATGTATATTTTTTTATCAAAAGTTGCGTTTCGCATTGAAAGTTCATAAAAATACCTTGTACAATATATATAACTCCATTTAGTCATAAATTTGTTATACTATTTCCTACGTGAAGACAAGAAAGCAATTGAATATTTATCTTTAAATAAGAATCACATAAGTATGTACAAAATAAACCACTGTTTTGAAAATATAACAGTATGATAATGTGTAATGTTTTCCATAATCTATTGAATAATGTGACAGTTATGAGTAGATAATATACAATTTTATAAGAATATTTGTAAATTACATTTCTTGTAGCACTTTAAAGTGCCTAATTTGTACGTAATAAAGGAAATTAAAGGAATAAAATGAAAAAGGATGTGTGAGTAAACAAATTGTTTATTGACATTATTTAAAAAAGTTTTGATATAAATTTCTCTTCTTTAAGCATATTTACATTATAAATAAATGATAATATACAATTCTAGAAGATTTTTTATTATAAACAACCGTAATATTTCTATCGTAATTTTTGACGCACAATACATCGTATTCGCAATAAATTCATTCTCAAAAAATAGTTTAACATTAGTCGGATTGATTTTTTGTTGCTTTGCTTAGTTTACATTAGTCACCAGTAGTAAGTATTTTTATTTTCTAAAGAAACTTGAGAACATAAATTACGGATCAAGTATCTCTACTTTTACAGAGATCATTTATAAAAATAGTTTTTAGGAAATTTTGAAGTACAATAAAAAAAACATAGATTAAGATAATAATTATATTAATAACGAATTAATATGATAATAAAGTGAATTAAAATTTTAAATATTTCCAAAAGTCATATATAGAAAATAAATAAATGGTGACTATATACTTAACTCCCATTGACGAGATAAGATTAAATCTTTCTGATCTTGTCAAAAAATTTCATTTTCATCTATAACATTTTCGGTAATCCGATTGTATTAAAACTTTTTATAACCGGATTTTACATTTTATTTCGTAACTAAGATAAAACCTGCCTAACGCTCTCCAGTTACATTTTATAAAGTCAGGTTTACCTAATCGCATAATTACGAAACTTAAAAGAATGATAAGGCATACATGTACAGCAATAATTGAACATGAATATATAAATATTAATCTAAGAGTTTATTTTTATGGTGCTTTGGCAGAGATACACATTTCGTAGCACCACTGTGATATTTTATAATGTAAACTCTTAATTTATGATTTGTCAAAATGCTTTTTTGTACTTGTACTACTTATTATTTATGCAACGATTTGCACCTTGGTGAACGCGAACAAGTTTTTAAGACCCAATTCAGTTCAATGGTCTATCAAAACTTTACAATAAATCCGATGAAAATCATAAATAATCAAATTTAATAAAATTAAACGCAGTTTTGTTTCACAAAAGTAATTCATTTCTATTCTGATGACTATTCACATTTGAAGCTAATTGCACATATAAAATGCACTCAGCATTAATTACTCTTTGAATTATTTCCTAGCATTTGAGTCGGATTTGTTACAAATAAAAATCTTTTAAACAATATATCTCGTATTTTTTTTTTTTTTATTGATTTGACTCGAGTTTTTTGTAAAGAGAGCATATTACTATATTAATTATAAAAATGTACACCTTCTTGACTTTTACACAGATTAAGACGTTTTTGTTACTTTGAAATAAATATTTTACCTTGTTATTATATTTTTGAAAATAAAATAGGTTAAATTCATTCCATTAACTACATATTTAATAATGCAATGAATAAAACGTGCGCATATAAAGCGATAGTTTTTATGTACACATCGTTACTGATATTACAGTTTTTAAAACTTCCATTATATTTTAATATTTTTTAGATAATTAAATTAATATTTTGCAATTCGATAATATAACATAATGGATAAGTATTTAAAGATATGCGTCAAAGTAACATAATCTCTCAATATCTGCCAAAATACAAAAAGAAAGTGACTCTTGTCACTTAATTATCTGCATTTCCTTCAAACAAAGATTCGCATTTTTCTAATAGTCGAAGAACAGGATTAATATTATATGGAAATAAATCTTTCGAAACCAGTCTATCAATTGCTTGCTTTAGATTTGCTAATACTGCCATAGTATCGCTTAAATCTCTGCCGCAGCATGATACAAATTCGGGCCAAAATCTTCTGATGTACTTTAAAAACCTGTACAGATACAGTAGAAAGCACGTTTCGTTGCTAACAAGAAAGTCTAGTAATACATCATGATCATGAGAAACCGCTCTTATAAATTGTACAAAAGTTAACGTTGGACTTAACATGTTTCCTAAATCATTTTGCGGGGGACCTCTATAAAATAATCCATTTGCGACGTCTAAACAACATACCATCCCTTCGATTAGAAAGTCGTCCTGATCGTGAAACATCTGAACAACCCATTGAGATAAAGGCATTTCTGGGTGAAAAGGCATCAGTGCTTTTACACATTGATCTAATTGTCTGAGAACTTCCCTAATACTTCTTTCAATAACTGCCATGTCTGCGTCTAAATCTTCTGCTTCAGAAGCTAACGAGGAATCGCTTGAGTCGCTACGTGTTTCCTTAACAGTTACTGCAACGCTTTTTAATACTAGAAGCACAATTTTTTGTAGAAGCGGTTGATCACTTTCACCAGTTCCACCACCAAACCTTCCAGATCCATGACGATAAGGCAATGAATCTAATAGTCTCCAATCCTTTACTGCTCTTACTACCAAATGTGCTAATGAGCATGGTTCATCTGGGAGCACGTCCTGCAAGGCCAAAGTACTGCCATAACAAAGTACTTCATTGAACAAGCTGAGGAGATGTCGCCATATAACTCCAGGAACATTAGAATTTAAAAGCATAACTAAATTATCCAATTGTGTGTAAAATAATTTTGTATCTGAAACAGATAAGTTAGCCTTAACAGATATTATTGACTCCCAAAGGTGTAAAAACGTTATAACAGCAGATTCATGCTGTGGAGTATAAGAACCAATAATGGCATCAAACTTAGAAACCAAAACGATCCATTTGGATTCTAGAGCCTTGACACACATTGCCTTTACAGGAGTACTGTCTAAACTTTCTGGATCTGAAATATTTATAATGTTACATCCTGGTGGAGGATGAGATGTTTCAGAATCTTCTAGAGGATGAATACTGCAGTCTTTATGTTCCACTACTTTCTTTACTACATCCAGAGTGAATAACATTTGAGTGGGTGAATGAGTATTAACCAAAGATTGTGTCAGTCTTTCGAGCCAATGGGCTTGAACTCCTTCCTTTGTAATAATAAAAAAAGAAGCAAGGGCTCTACTGGCAGCAAAAGATATAAATTTGTTATTGGTGCATGATAAGTCAATAATTTGATCAACAATACCATGCTCGTTTCTTTGCAAAGCCTTGCACACATCTGCAATACGTCCACACATTACCCCTCTGTGATTTTGTTTTATAGCTACATCAAACAAAAGTTGCAGAGCACTTAAAAATTCTAGACATTTATCCGGTTCCCATTCTGACAAAACTGTGGTTCTGAACTCTCTGTCATTACCATTACTAATAAATGGTTTACGAAGGCTACTTTCAGATACATTGCACAAACATTGCCCTAAAATACTATTTTGTAAACGTTCAATGTCCGAGGTTTTATCATTTTCATCTTCATCATTTTCAACAATTCTTTGCTTCTTCTTTTTAGGTCCCTCCATCTTATCAGTAGGAGGAAAGCCACGAGATTGTTGAAGTACCATGAGCAGAGAAGAAGTCCGTTTTAATGTTGTATCAGTTTACTTAAGTTATTCTTGTTAAGATATTCATTGCTCTTTAAAAATGAAATTGGATGTTGCTGTTGAACACTGACAATGTAAGCATACATTGCTATCTGCAAAGATTAAAAAATTAAATTAAAAAATTTTGTTGATTTTTAAATAAACAATCAATATAATACTAATGTAATCTCATTACAAACATTAGAATAAATTTATTTAAAAAATAGTAATAGTAATTATTGTATCCAATTTTAACTTTAAAAATACCTAAATTGGTATCAAGAAACTTTGAAGTTGTTTGTTATTTTTCATAAAATGTAGTATATAAATAGTAGTGAACATAGTTACTAATTTAAAAAAAATATCTACTATAAGTATAATAAGTCAAGTACACTAAAAGTACTTGATTCAAGCAGAAAGCGTGAATTTAAAAATTATTATTTTCAACAACTCTTGAATTATTAAATATTCTAAAATAGTATTTAATAATTGAAATTGTGCTAAATAGTCTAATGTTTAAAATGGACCACTGTAAGAATCAACATCACCAAGTTTTGAATCAAAATGGAGTTTTTTCAGAAACTCCATGTTTCGGCTACTGTACTTACACGCTGCATCACCTCAGCAACCAAGCATCCACTCCTCTGGTCCAGTCACCACCCATTTCCTGAGGCCTTCCCTAGATTCTTTCTCAACTGTGGACTTGTATTGAAAGTGAAACCAGCTCCAGGAGTCCGCTCCAGGTGGAAAAAATCCAGCAGGTTAACAGCACAGCAGCACACACAACAACCCCCTCTTCTTTGGCTACTGTGCCCGGGTGAAAAGGGTTTCGGCGTGCTTCCACACTACGCAGTCGCGTCACCGACTACCTGTTGCGCTCAGCTCGCAACAGAACTCGACTTCCAGGCTGAGAGTCGTCTTCACGGATATCCAGTAGCGCGTCTCTCCTTCGCACAGAGAGACACGCACTCTCTTTCTCTCTCACTCCCGAACGCACCGCAACGTTGACGCCGATTTCCCTCCGCCTGACCAGCGTCGACTTGATTTCACCGTTTAAATCACTGGTTCCAACTGAAACTGTTCAACAGCAGATCTTCTCAAGTGTCGAGGCCGTGATCCAGGTGTTCGGAATGTCGAGGATCAGCGGTGAGAGCAGCAGCAGCGCAACCCAGGAGCAGCGGTTTCTCGATGCGCCGTCGTGCTGAGGAGAACGGGAAGAGCTTCTGCTCTGTTGCCAGATCGCCGGCGCGCCACCGTGTATTCGCGTAAAAATGCACCTGGTCACCTATTTTAGCTAGAAAGTCCGAATTCTTTTTAGCAAACGATAACTTACACTGGGAAATCCAAGTCTGCCGCATCCGCGAGGCCGAAAATCCGAGCTTTTCGGGTCCAAAGCGACTTTTTGCGATGAGCATGATGTGGAGCCGCGTAACACGGTAGCTGCCTCTGGCGCATTCCACGACGCACTAAATGCCGATTTCGTCCCGATTGCAGTTAATCGTGACGAGAGTGGTGTACAAGTTCGTCAAATATTCGAGAATGAATGTTCGTAAAGATAATTGCATCAAGACCGACGGGATTCGCGAGAAAGTTTCAGAAATTAGACAATAATAAGTGGCAACGCCGCAATCGAGCTGCTGCCATCTCGCGGCTCTCCAGTTGCAGGCGCGCGACAGTTTGATTTTTTGACGCGCAACGTTTAATTTTTCTCCGGACGCATCCTCTTGCTTACGCTTGCACAGACGTATTGAAAAAGAAAATATTTTTTAGTACGTATATAACGTGAAAATTAAATAGTAAAATAATGAGAAAATATAAAAAAAAAAAAGAGTATTCTCGTGAATAACCTTGTAGTAGCACTGTTAAATATTTAAAGAGAGAAGTTTAAAATCTCAGTATAATAATTATTAGTATGAGAGCATTTATTTTCAATTACTTTATTCTCATATCAATTTATATTTCGTATTTTTTTCAATTTTTTAGGTTTTCAATAAATTACAATTTTAAAACAGTATAGATTATATAAACTTTTCTTCTGTTTTATCAGTTTTAATATTAACAAATAAAACATTTATAGGCATGGCTTTATTATTATATATATATATATATATATATGTATACATATACTATGTTGTTTAAACGCGAAAGATAATTTAATAAAAATGGTTCAGATAAAAAAAGAAACATATATAACGCTTTTAATCAAACTTTATAAAATTGAAGTCAAATATAAATTTTCAAATTGTAAATCTGATTTTTGAACTTCTTGCAAGAAGATTTGGTATAAGTTTATCATTATTTCTTAGCAATGTTTAAAATATTTTCAGACTGCAGTTTATTCTTTTGCTATTTCAACTACTAAAAAATTTGAAAAAAATTTGTCGAGAAAACTTAGAAATTTCACATAATTTGACGAACTGTATTTTACTTTATTTTTAATTTACAGTAAATTGTAATATCCTCTAAGTTTATCTTTAATATCTTTAATTCATTTAAGGAGGTATAATAATAGAAGTTATGAGTCAATAATCATAATAATAATTTATTTCTAATATATAAATTTCTATCTGTTTGCATTTTTCCTCAAAGAAACAATATTGTGTTATTACACTAATTATTCACACAAGTATATATTTTTACATGTCTACGTTTTTACAATTAAAATTTTAACAAGAATTATTTAAAATAGTGCATTAAACTATTATCAAATAAATAAATATCATAAGTACCAATTTTAAGAAATTTTTATATTTATTAAAAAATTAGTCTTTGTATTTCCATTCAAAATAGCTTTTCTTTTTAAATTGACAAAGAAAACATTTTTGTCTGCGTTAAAAATAAGAACTCTCGTTCAGTCAGAAAAAAAGAGTAAAACGGGTATCCTTCGTTTGTTTAAAGTAATGAAAATTGATCATTTGCTTTAAAACGTACAGCAAAAAATGGCTCATGTTTTTGAAAAAGTCTCTTTTTGAAAAAAATATAATATTTTTCTTTAATTTAAATAAAAAATCAAGTATCGTTTTTTAGATTCTCTTTTTACAATATCGCATTCTCTCGTATATAATCTGTAATATAGATGAGATTATAATTAAATATAAATTTTTATTATAATTTCTGAAACAAACAATTTATATTCATTTTCCGATAGCAACAATTCCGAACGAGAGGCTTTAAAAATCGTTTACAAAAAAGTAACTTCGATAAAATTCATTACAGAAGGCAAACAAATTTGTTTATTCAAAATCGTTGCCGGATCGTTGGACAAGCAAACAAACGTTAATTAAAGTCCATTTGAACTCTGCGAATTAATATTATCCTTGTTTGAACGAATGAAATCCAAATAACATCATCCCATTAGATTCTTCCAAAACGAGAGAGCCGACTCGCCGTTACATCACTATACGCGCAGCTTGGTACCTCCCGACTGCAGGCTTTCTTTCTTTTTATCGGCGGTCCAAAGAGGAGAGGCTGCCTAACTCTCGGGTGACGTCACTTTGCGAGAGAGAGAGAGAGAGAGACCGGCCGTTTCACCCCCCGAAGCGCGCGCCGCGCATTTGTGGAACGCCAACTAAAGCTATTGTCGATCGACTAAATATAGACTTTTTGTAACGCGTGTGTCGCGGGCACGCGAGCCGGAATTCTTATTTTCTCGCGTCTGCTCCTCTATATACGCGCGTTGAAAATAGTGCTCGGCGCCGTTGGTCTAATGCGTGGTGTTATAACGCGCGTCCGCGTAAGCTTGGGGGTTGCCTCGTGTGCTGTAGGGAAATTCGTATAGGGTGAATATTGGTTGAGAGTGTAGTAAATGGGGGCGTTTTGCGGAAATTGATATTGCGAAGGCCTCCCAGCGCAATGATTTTATGTAATTTTGAAGAGGGATGCCGAGCGTGATTTTCAATTATCGGGTGAAGATTATGCATTCAAGTAGTTTCCAGAGCACTTTACCGATTCAATTCTATTAATATATTAATATTTGTGTTTTCGTCTGCGTTTTATTCGCATTTTTTTTTAATTATCTATATAATAAAAAATAAATTAAATTCTAATTTATCGTCAAATCTCAAGTTTTTGTTGTAAAACATCATTGACATTTTTCACTACTATTATCAAAGAGCATTCCATTTACGCGTTACGTATTGAAAATGGATTACGGCTACAAACAAACGTACACAGTCCGTAAAAACATACTTTAGTATGTAAAAACATTTTTTTTATAGATTATAAGTGAGCATACCCAATCCGTAAAGCCTTTTTTTGTGTTAATTTTTTGCGATCGGGCGGTGCACTAATTAGCCGTCATATTGTAAAGTGACCCTTGTTATAGCAATTAAACTAATTAGCTATAGTAATATACAAGAGGCTTGCACTTCTGAGATATTTGTGCGAACTCACGCAATATGCTCTCGAGCGCAATTTAATTTGAAATACGCGAGGTGAAATTTTAGAATGCTAAAGATTGAATGCGCTGTTAAATTTTCCGATTAAAATTTTACTGCGCCGAAACTTTCTACCTCGAATTAAGAATTAAAAACTGCGCGCGAATTAATCTCTGGCTTCGCATTTAAATTATGCAAGAGAGCCTTAAATTCGTAATACACATTGGAAATTCTGCAGCGGCCAGCAGAATTTTTACGACGACGGTAGTTTCGACTTATTAAATTACATCTAGACTAAACACATTTTCCAAGTTTCAAAGACTCTAAGTATATATTTCTAGTTTATTCCCCGACAGAAAGGCAGTATAATGCCTTAAAATAAAATTTGGGGTAAGTATTTTCGAGCCGTGAATCTCGCGCGAAATGTGAAATCGATATATAATCGCTGGAAAGTGTACGCGGGAACGGGAAGTTATTAGTGCGTTTGAGTAACTTGCAAACCCCTTTTTCCTTTATCGCGCGGCAATCATTTAGCGAAGCGTGAAAAGCCTCGCGCAAACTTGTTGCTTGGGACGTGCGCGACAACGCTCGGAACTCCGCACAATACTGGCGAAAATTGCTGATTGCGATTTCACGCCGCCAACCTACCTATTTTATTATACGATTGCCATTTATTTATTCTCGGTATTTAAAGCTGTAAATATACATTGATTTTTTTTTGTTTTAATTTACTTAACTTTGTTAATAGTTATTATTTTTTTTTTATAAAAGTTATTAACGTGCTAATTAATATAATGAATGAAAGCATTAAATATAATGTTAGCAGAGTTTCATCCAGAGAAGTTTGAACTGACTGTGACGTTATTGAAACTTTGACAGATAGATTGTTTTTCAAGCCTAAAATAGAAGTATATTAATTAAATTCAATTGCAATTAAATTTAATGATCGAGTATATTTATAAGTTTAGTACAAATTATTAAAATTACGCAAAAGTTTTAGTATTATGGAAGATAGTCATTTTCACCTCGATTCAAAGACTGTCCTCGAATTCATGACGAATCTGGTCATTTTTCCTAAAACTCTGTTCTCTGCGTACAAAGCAGTTTCATTTCTTGCAATTTTTAAGCCCTGCTGCCCGATTAAAAGTTGTTTCGAGACAAAAATTTGTAATCGAATAAAGGCAGAAAGAGTGCGGACCATCGCGAAGTGTACTTAACAACTCTTGACTTGTTCTGCACGAGGAATTCACTTTACGAAATACCCTTTGCGTTACAGTGCATGTGAAGAGACAGCCAAGTCTGAATAGTGGAATGAAGAGCCTGGAGCTTTGGATGCTTTTGAGTTTGCACGTTCGCTTTTCAATTAGCAAACGCCCGACGAGGCGCGTTGCCCTCGTTTTTTATGGTTTAATAAATAGTACAGTATGCATATTTTTAATTTTTTAATTTTAAAGTTTTCATGCATGTGAATCCTGATTTGAAAAAAGAGCTTTTGAATTACTTTCTGAAGATGAGAAATTTTTCTCATCCGACAGTGGCATACATTTTCAGATATTGATTTTACTTCTCGGGTTTGAGGATAACAGTTATATATGATTCTTGGAAGTACAGAATCTGTAAATTAGAAATCATTCAAATATTCCAAGTCGGCTTTGACGACGTAGTTTTTTTTTTTTAGTAACTGAATGATTTTTAATGCATATTACTATTAGTCTTTTTGTATTAATAATTTTTATTTAGAAGTTATATACTGCATCAACTTATATATGCAAAGAAAAATATGCTGTTTACAATTTTTAAAATAAGCATCAGTCATATACTTGAGGAATGATTCATTTGACTAAATTTAAAATTTAAAATTTTTAAATAAAATAATTATAGAAATATTTTTTCTCGTCGAAAATATTGTATTTAATATGTAAGAAAATTTTTGCAATTTCTAAAAGCTTCTCTAAGCAGGAATTGTCAAAACGATAATATCTGTTTTGTTTTCTGGGTCTACCTTGTCCTACTTTTCCTTCTTCGTAATCATGATGGCACATAAAATCAAATTTCGCTGTTCACGTAAATTTAAGCAATATTTTAGTAATTCTGTGCCACTAAAATAGTTTAGCGAATATCCTGAAAAATTTGAGTCAGAACAAAATAATGATCGTTTTAATAGAAATTTATGAAAATTGAATAAACTCCCGAAAGTTGTAAATAAATTGTAATTTTCATCTATAGCACTTTTTCACGTAACAATAGCAAATTAAAATAATAAAAACATAATAGAAGTTCTGTGTATTCCTATGTTTATATTTTTTTATTTTATTGTTGATTGTTGATGAAAACATTGATTGAGTATAATATTTTATAACGTTTAGTGTAAACGCATTATTGCATTGCATTTTAACAGATTCAAATTAAATGTATTTGCATTGTTTGGATTAGTTTCAAAAGAATGAATTTATTTATTCGCGCAAGTGATTTATTCAAGTCACAATGTACGTTTGTAATAAAATAAATATTAGTTTCAATATCGTATATCAAAAGTACGATTAACACATGAGTAGTTTAGCTTTATCTTAAATTATTTGTAAACGTTTTAAATGCAGTGAAACATTACAATAAATCGATTTGTGCAATGTCGTATTTTCAAAACTTTTCATTCAAATTTTTCATTCAAACTGGTGATACGACCATTGCTTTCATTATAATTTTGACTTTATACACTGAGAGAAAAAAACGAGTAAGAATTACCATTTTTTTATAGTAACTCAAGATATCGGGTGTACGATTTTA
>JAWWML010000062.1:9954546-10111749 GCA_035047165.1 Ormyrus rosae
ACATCAAATCGTTGTTGATTTGATAGCAGATTTTGAGTGCTTTAATTTGATTACAATTTGTCGTTATTTCAACTACGTTTTTTTCTCAGTGTACCCTGAACGAGAACAAACGGGCAGGCAACAAATCGTAATTCGGCCAATAAAGCTCTACTAAATGACTTCTATATTTTACAGTACGATGCGACGAAGCCGGGTAAATTTGGCGGCGGCGGCGAATACAACGTGCAGGAAGGCTTCGGCTGGACAAACGGCGTCATCCTCGAGTTCCTCGACACCTATCCGTGGGCCAGCTACAGCCAAGAAAACATCCGACAGCCCGCTATGACAAACGGTAAGTGGCTCTACTCGTCCGGCTAATTCTCGTCCCCCTCTGGGCAAATGTTTCCCAAAGGTTTATCTCGAGGCGGAGCTGTGCGTCTGAAAGCTGCGGACTATGGACAGGAAGGGAAGGGGTTACCCGATGATGTATTGAAGAGCCGAGCGTGCGCGAGGATGTACGCACTATTCGAAGCGAATCAGCCATTTGACCCACTTTTTTTCACGCGCAGTGCGAAGTGGATTTTTTCTTGAATAAAGCACTTTCTTTCGGCTGTTTTCCCTTCGGCAAGAATTTTTGGGGGGAATTTCGAATTTAATCGGCCTCAACAAAGGACGAGGAAGTTGGATAATTTATGATTTTTTTTCTTTCAGTTATTTTACATTTAACCTTCCAGCACACTTGATAGCTTATAGTATTGTATATGCGGGAAACACGTACATTTTGTATCTCTTCACACTGCATAGAGGGCTTAAAAGAACATTAATATTTTTATCTATTGATTTGTGCTTCCTGAAAATAAAGTTCCCAGACAAAGAAAAGCTCTAAGTACTCTAAATAATAACGCGAGCATTTATCATCCAAGTTCGAGGTGTTAACAAATTCAAAGCGTTTGCAGTGTTTATAACTTAGATTATCCTCAGATTGCACAGAATACTTTAATTACCCAGTGGAGAAACCTTGTCTCCTTCTCGGTGCTTCTCCGTATGCCTCCGGATCTTATGAATAAATCTTTATCTTTCTTTCCTTCCTTCCTTCCTACTACTTGCTCCATTTAAAGGCGAAAAATAACGAGATCTCTGATTCTACCTTGGCCCCAGTAGACTTTTCTACTTACGTACTTTAGACAATTTATGTTTTCACATTCTGAATCTTTACAATGGTATTCAGCGCTTGCATATTTTCGCTTTCCATGTTCTTTCTCTTCGTTTCCGTTTAAAAAATCGCGAACTATTCGGAGAGAAAAATTTCAAGGTATTTGAGCGCAATTTCCCTCCAAGAAAAGAATTTTTAAGGCACAATCATATGCATTATGTATTTTTGTGATAGAGCAGCATGTTGAAATACCTACGAAAAAATGAATGATTCATTCAGTTAGATGCCCTCGCATTATTACAATGATATTTTAACTTTGAATAAAACTGTCGAATTTTATGAATCCACATTTTAATTTAATAAATATCTTAAATTTATCTGTTGCAGTTAATGTTGAAGCTCGATTAGGCCTTGGACATAATACTACCTTGCAGCGACCACGACAGATTCTTAAATCAGTTTGGAGTCATTATTGTCACTAAGCATCTTGCCACTTGAAGGATATTTATAGAATACAGATATAAATAATTACAAATTTAAATAACTCGAAAATATTCAAATAAACGTAATGTGTATTTCAAGTATTATTAAATAATATTTACAAGTAATTAGTATATTACCGTTTTAGCGTTTATCTTAATATTCTTAAACAAAGCAATGTTATTTATTTGCGATAAACACAAGTAACTACAATTGTACGTCTCATTGTAAATTGTACAAAACACCTTATAATATATTTCAGCAGTCTTTTTGGAATATTTTTGATACACACAATAAGCATTTATAACATACTTTTATAGAAATGCTTATATCTTGCGTTCGCCATTGTCGTATCCCAGTGGAAAGAAATCTTTCAGCACAACATTGAATGTCACGTTAACAAATCCTTGAACTTTCATTCGTGTTACTGTAATATATAATATAATTTAATGTCAAAAATCACAGAATTGTAAAATAAAATAAGCATTGAAGCACTTAAATAAAATATATTCCTCACTCTCAATTAAATAAATTCTCATGAATATTACCATCAAATGGCGAAATAAAAATGTTACAATGCTTAAAATCAAGTTTTTCTTAGAAATTTTAATGTAGCTAATTTTTTATAATCCATTACAGATAAAACAATATTTAAATATAAATTTCTGATAAAATAAAACGAATAAGTATTTTAACTAGTATAAAGACTTGTATTTTATAAAAGAACAGCTTTTTATCTGGAAGTTTTACCTAAAAATATGAAATTTATTTTTACAGTAATTTTATCTTAATAATATTTCAATACACTTTTTCATAACGGCACGGATTTCTAATGGTTTAAATTTATGATATTTGAAAAAGCTGTTCTTCCAACATAATACTTTATTGGTAGAGCTATGAATACTCTATTTTTAACAATTTTAAGCTCCTAGCATATTCGCGCCCAATTCTTTTCTATTAAATTGAAGCAAAAAATGCTCTATTTTTAAACAATTTTCAAAACAACAGTTCAAAAACAGAGACTTTAGCCGTTACATTTTTCCTTTGTCAATAAAAGATGAAAAAATTCAACTCACACTCCCTTCCATCTCCTGTGGCGAGTATACCAATGTCGACAAGCTCGGGTCTTCGTCCGCTGATCCAAGCGGCGAACTGTTGGATTAGTGAAGAGGACTCGGGTACATAAACTGCTACCCTGCTCAGACATAAATCAGGTAGTGAGATCGCGCAACTACTTTCTGTCAGTCGTATATTTTATATGCGTCACGCGGGGAGGAAACAAGAGGCAGCGAACAAGTGTCAATTGATTGTCGGCAACATGCAGCTTCCACATTTGTTTTAAATTTTTTCTTTATTTTTTTTTTTGCGAAAAAAGTTTGAGGTTTAAACTAAAAATTATTTAACAGAACTTGGGTGGAATTAATGCAAAAGGTTTCTGTGGAACTGATGTATAATTCAATTTAATTTTAAATAAAAATTATGCGAAGTAAGAATTTTTTATTTTATTAGAGTTATTGTATGTTATTTTTATGCAGCAACTAAAAAAATATATATATATTTTTCCCGTTTTACTTTTTTTATATATTGAACTTTTGGGAATTCTGAGAAATTGAAATTGACGAAAAATATCGTACATCTTTCTATATTGACATTTTGTTTTCTTTATTCATCTGTTTTTACGCATTTAATATTTGTAAAACGAATAACAAATATAGAAATATCTATGAATTATAAAAAAATTGAATAAAAATTCTTAGTTTTCAATATCCTGGAAAAGATGTGAAACAAAAATCGTTTTATTGTTGGGTTACAATAGAATTTAATAAAGCGTATGGAATATAGATAAATACATCCATAAATAATGTTTATTCTACGAAAGGAAAATTTATTGCCCCATCACTTGGACAAAAAAATTTCTAGCTATTTCCCTTCTTCCATCAGATTTCGCGTCGTTTCACCCTTAGTATTTTCTGGCAATTAACGTGACAACGTGAAATTGGATTGACATTACTCATAATAAATTGATACCAAAATATTATTGTAGACCAACTTTCAATTTATAAGGATAAACAATTTTGGCATTGGGATATTTTTTAAAAGTATTATCTAAAGCGAAAAATTAATAAAGAAAAATTGTAAGTAATATTTTTAGATCTTATAAAAAAGATAGATGTGTCAATGTTGGTAACATTTTTATCAAAATCGTTTTGTCATTTTGTATGACTTATTGATACGCGTTTTATGATATGCATTACGTCTTCACTGCGTATAACACTTCGAATATTGATCATACATTTATCATTGCAAGCTGCATCTCAATACGAACTTTCTCATATACAGGTTAAAAATATTCAGTGTTATAAGATTTGTATTTACCGTAATATATAATTCAGAATGTTTTAAAAACAATTATATTTTAGTGAGTAATAAATAATAAATTGTAATATATGTAAGCAATGTATAATAATTTTAAAGGTGCTTACAAATTTACTTTTTATGTTCTAACGCGAATATTAGCAATATTTATTAATATTAAATTGTGAATAATTTATAGAATACTCTTTTGGGTAAATATGTGAAAATCAGTAAGAATAACATTTATCAATTTATATATGTCTACAAAAATTGAGTTAAACCTTTTTTAAGCAACTAAATATGAGTTTTTAAAGAGTAGTAGTGTGAATTTTTAGAAATTTTTTTAGAGATTTATTTATGTTTTTAATATGTAAATTAAATTTGGATTTAAATTTTAATATTATATAAAAACGGATCTAATTGAAAACTTAGAAGTAACTTCTACAAAAAAGTTTTATTAAAAATCTATTCATTCCGTTAAACGAGTATCGAAAAACGATATGCTTTGAGTCAGCTTCCCAAACTTAAGACGTATAAGATACTTAACTTTGAAACTTATGATAATTCGAAGAAATTTGTACATGAAAGTAATAAAGAATTTTAAAGTATAATTTAAATAGCTAAGATGCTTCTAAAGTTTTTCATTCTATTTACGCACAAAGGATACTATCTTAAAAATTCATAACTTATAATATATTGTGTGCTTTACTACTAAACGTTAACTTTTAATGAAATAATGACTAAAATGGTGTAAGGCATTTATTAAAATAATAAAGATCTGCCTTGTTAGTATAGAATATCCTTTGACATGCAGCGAGACAAGCATCTCAAGCGCTTCAAGGGTTATTCGAGATAGTTAACAATATTGCAAATCTGTAAATTGCTCTTGGATATCATTATCTAACTATACCGTCAGGAGTGTCGCTATAAGCTGAAAGCATTGTCAACTTGCTGCACTCGCTTAGCTGAAGTTTGCGTGTGTGAAGGATACGGCGCTGGAAATGCTCGTGCATTACTCGTCGCACGTGGATAGTCTAATATCAAAGTTGGGGCTTTCCGCGCCTAGGACTTACCGTTTCTCGTGCCTGCCAGTAATTAATGGCAACCGACAGGCGCCGTAGCCCCTGATCACGTCGTGCCCGAACGTGTCCAATCCGTAGATTGAAAGCAGCAACTGCGGCCCTGCAATTAACGTCCTTCCTTATTACTGCTCTCTTCATTTTTCTCTCCTTTGCTCTTTTCCCTTCCCTCTTTCAATGATGTTTAACAAAAAGTTCAGCGCGTTCATTAGCTAATTGACTGATAGCAATCTTTGAAAACGCATTTTCGACTTTTTCTACTACACCGCAGCTGTTAATCTACCGAAAAGCGGTATCTTTCTCGCTTTCTAGCTTATCTCTGCATAGTCGCACTTCATGGAAGTTATTGCCAGCTGCACGCAGCTAATTCAACTGCGGAGAAGCAGGAAGTTCTTACATGCACAGAACACAGAGCTGTAAATTGTGCACTAAGAGACAGAGAGAGAGGAGTATTTTTGGAGAATTAACAAATCGGAGGATTGCAGAAATGTACAACGAATAGTTTCGGTTTTTATGTTAGCTTTAGCAGATTATCTAAAGTGATTTGGCTTTAAAGTTGAAGATTAATGTTTAAAAGTTATTATCATTACAAAAAAAAAATTTTAAATTATTTGGGAGAAAAACGAATTGAATGCATCAAATTAAAACAAAATTTTTATCATTACTTAAAAAAGTCTTTTCTAAATTGAAAATATTTTCCTTGAAAGGCAAAACATTCACTTCTGTTACGAAATAATTCTGCATGTTTATTAAAAAAAATTTATTTAGCCGGCATATTTTCTTTTTCACTAAAAACTTATTCTGCTTTCAAATTAATATCAGCAATAAAACTTCAACAAAACATTACATCGCAGAGACGAAAGAATAATTGAAAGTAGAACAGAAATATTAATTACCATAAACGAGATTTATTTTACGAAAGAACAGTAAAAGATGTCGCGCAATGCTTACGACAAAGTTTAGCCTGCAGTTTTTCTAAAGTAAAGTAAAGTAAAAAGGATTATAATATAAAAAAGTAAAAGCAGGCTTCAAATTAGCACAAATATTCTTTAATGATTCTTTAAACCTTTATAAAAGATTTTTCTCAGTGAATTCTTTCATTAAAAGAATATCAATTTTTTAAAAAAGCGCCGCTATTTTTCTAACAGATTACCGCATAATCAAGGATTTAATTTCTATACGTACCACCTAATAAAACATAAAAATGCCCGTCGAACAAGAAAATCAGAGCAAAATCTCGTTTAATCGCGGAAGATACGAGCAAAGGAGAAATCAGGAAGATTGAGACATCAAGAGCTAAAGTAATACACGAGCCTTACATCCGTGGGGATTTGTGCTCTTAAAGGCGATGTCAAGCGGGAAGTTCCAAACGGCAAGTCGCCTGGCGTCGTTGCTGCAGTTGCTCATCTGTGTCAAGCCCTCTTCTATGCCCTTTATAATGCCAAGAGAAATTAATTGATAAGCCCTTGGGTGCTTGGCAAATTATCTTACAAATTCACGTTTGCTCAGGTTTGTGCATCGTTTATTTTGAATGACAGTGAAAGACAGTAACTAATTCATGCGATAGAGTGCTTTATTTTTATCCCTCTAAATGTACTTTTCATTTTCATACAATATTTAACGGGCGATTTTATTGTTTTTTTTGTTCTTTACTTTACTAAGCCGTTTGCAAATTTAAAAAAAAATGTGTTTCCCATGAATTGTTTATAATTTAGTTTATATCTATGAATCAATGCTTAAAATTGCGTATTTTTTATGAAATATTCACATCTAAACCAAATATAAGTTGGTTTTGTACGGAACTCATGGACTTATAGGGGTTTTTGGGGTTACTGATCACGAATGAGGTGTCAAATTTTTAAAATTCAAAATTACGGATCCAATACGACGAATCAAAGTTTCAAAAATTTTGTAATTTCCATGACAATCTCTCATATATATATATATATGTATAAATGAATGTCATTATTGAACAGGGGACTATAATGCGGTCAGCTTATGTTTCTGCAACCTTTTTGAGTTGGAAAAATTTAGACCACTTTTAGTAGATGAATTGATTGGAAATAAAATCCCGATTAAAAAGGAAAGAAAGCGTCAACTTTTATAAGTAATGTAAGAGAATTCTTATTTATGGGTTTAAATATCTATTGAAAAACAGGAGGCGCCGTGCTCTGTGCAGTTCAAAGTTTAATGAAATACGATCTAATTGGATATACAATACTTGCAATGCAATATTGTGGTTATAATCCGAAAGAGATTGCTTTCTGATCACTCCTAAATAAAAAAACAAATCTTATAATCAAAAAATAATATAATAAAACAAAGGAAAAAAGAGTGAGTTGAGTGTAGCATATTTTAAAATTCAATAAATTGTAAAGTTTTCGCCCATGTTGGTTCCGACTTATTGAAATAAAAAATTAAGGTCAGATTCATAATTACTGACCCAAAAACCTCCTACATCCACATTTTCATGAACAATCAAATATTAGAAGAATGTATGTTTCAAGGGATGAATAATGTTCTCGGTTTATCGCGCTCCACAGTACCACTATATGTTTGGTGTAATTAATTTTGGAAGTTTGTAGGTAAATGATAATAATATTTAAATAATTGACTAAAGATTAATATTTTGAAAACGAAGCTAATGGAGTTAATCTCATAAAGTTTGTACGTATACTTTGCTTATAATGCAGTAAAAGAGCATAAATCGATGATTATCTTTATTTATTGGTTTCAACACATTAAACAGAAAAGTTGTAAATAAGCTTAATTAGAATTATGAAACATCTCAAATTCACAAGTTATAAATTATAAATCATAAATTCTCTGAAAGAATTTAAAGTACTTAAAAACAAACAAAAATCTAATGCAATATTATACGGTTTAAGTTTTAATTGAAAAGTTTATTCTGAAATCGTATTTACTTTCATTTTGCTTATTACAAGTAATTGGGTCAGAATACTATTATATGTAACGCAATAATTAAGCAGCTTTCGAGGCACGACAAAGAAAACCAAAAACAATAAAGAAGCAAAATAAACAAACAAAAGAATTCCTGAGCTAAAACAATAAAGCCCTAAAAAAAAAAGTACTCACTGCGAGGACACTCCATTCTGGACCAAATTGGTAGGCATACTTGCAATAGGCGTTGCTGACCTCATAAAAGTCCGCCGACTCAACGGAACCACTAACGCTGAGGAAGAATTCCCCATCGGTGGACATCGTTGGTTTCGACGACGCCACCCTTGTTGCACTGCCAGAGTTCTCATTACTCTGTCGCGGTTTCGCTTTTGTATGTGTTTTCGGCCTCGGCGTTGCCATGCCAACTGTAAGGGCGACGCGACATGTGATGATGAATTCAAGGTTGAATGGGATAAGCAGAGAGCTTATGGGGTTACTTGACTTTTTCTCGAAATTTTATTTCACTGTGGAGACTTTTCAACGCCTTTTCTGTTTACTTCCTGGCAGTCGGTTTTCTATATTGCACCCCTGCTAAGATCGTCGCCTTCGTTTGATCATTAACCAAAGGGAGGAAAGTTTTGAGGCAAAAAGTATTTTTATTTTTTATTGAAACAACTTGATTAAGTTTTTATTTTTTTTTTATTTTTTCAATTAAACTTGCTGATTACTTTACTGGAATGTTTCAAGCTTATCTCTAAATGAAAAAATAACTACTAACATAATAACGCTCTGAATTACCATTGATAAATAAATATCTTTCAAATAAATAATTTCATGTTTAATATCATTATATTTCTATGCGACTATTATTGCGACTTTATTATTCACAAACATTTATTAGGTTTTTCTTATATTAGATTTATTTTATAACAATAGTAAATATTGTTAATGTTTCTAAAGGTTGGAAAGGATTATCAAAATAATTAGGACTCAACATTAGTAATTTTTGATTAATTATTTTATTAATTAATTTTTCGCAAATTATGAGATGATTTAATCGTTCGATTACAACGGAACTATTTGCGCGCTCGCACGCAATAGTCAAAAAGACAAAACACCCGATTCGATGACATTCGTGTATACATTACGCTTATATAGAAATCAAAAACAAAATCGTAGGTTCAAAAGATCCAAGTATATATCTAGTATATGCACTGGGATTCCCTACGATATTTATTACTTCTCATTAAAAGTTTTATATAACGTTCTGCTTCTTTCAATAAAAATATTTACACATGATTGACGAAGGAAGAAAGGTCAAAAAGAGCCTAACGAGAATCGAAATTAAATACTCCCGGTACGGGGTGTACACGATTTTTTAATTTTCTTGATGTTGAATAAAACCGGGTAAGTACTCAATAACAATTCTAGCGTGTGTGATCTTGTTCACAAGAGGCTTTTCATTGCTTCATTTTTAAAATTATAGCTCTAAAAATAGATGAACACGTACAACAATATAATTTCATTGGGTGTGGCGCTTATTTGCTATTATTTTTTAGTTGCATGATTCAATTTATGTTTGTTAATCTTTTTTACATCTTTGTCGTAGATTTTTTCATTTTTTAAAATTATATAACATTTTAAACACGATCCATTTTTTAACTTTAAAGCAAGATCGACTGATTTTATATTTATCGTTTTAAAAAAAAATAAGCGTTAAGTATAATTAGAAATACTTAAAACCCGTACAAAAGTGCATAACTTTGAGTAAATTTTGCACTTTGTACATGCGCAAGGAGCAACCGCTCTTAAAAGCCAAAATACAATGGTTTGCACTGCTACGTTAATTATACTTTCTTTTAATTATAAGATTATTAACTACGTAATTATTATCAATTTATTGGTAAGACTTTCATTCCACACATTTTTCTGCTGAATGGTGGATGAAATGAACAACAAAGTTTTTTATAGAAAATATCAACAGAAAAAATGTAGTGAACGAAAGTCATTATTATCATTTCCTCATTCTTGAACTTTCTAATTTTAACCGGCCTAAGCGTAACTAGCTGTAGAAACGTGTTCATTGCATTGGTTGACTTCTGGGGCACGAACTTCACTTGCCAGAGGCAATTTCCTTCATGCGGTTAAGCGCAGAGCCGGCTTTAAACCACGTGATTTGTTGTTCATTTAGTGTGTGGTTCAGTGTAATAGTATCTACCTTGCCATCTTTGTGCTTGATTTCGCATTTTACGGGCTGTAAATGAAGATATAAGTTAGTTAATTAACGTTAGAAAGGCATTTTAAAATTTACTATAAAAACTAAAAGAGAAGTCACATTAATGTAATAGTTAGTAATTAATTTGAAATTTTGATTAATGTATTTGATTTTCTAGCATGCATGAAAAAATAATAATTTATTTTAAGCGTAAACTATTACATTGGTTGATGTAACTCTTGGGGATTGAGAATGGATAGTTATTTCCGTAGAAGACCTAAAACATTTCTGTGACCAGATTTGGTTTCAGCGTTCAACTATCCTTATTCAATTCACAAGCGTTACTTCGGCCAGTGTTATTTATTTTTCATAAAACTTAAACAAGCAGTTTACCTTTCCAGGTGCAAGGTCCTTAAGACCAAGAATACTAATTTTATCGGTCGGTTGAATCTTATCGTAATCGGAGGGATCGGCGAATGTCAATGGCAGCAGACCCTGCTTTTTCAAATTGGTTTCGTGAATACGAGCAAAGCTCTTAACAATGATAGCGCGGCCACCCAAATGGCGGGGTTCCAGGGCAGCGTGCTCCCGAGACGAGCCCTCACCGTAGTTGTCATCACCGATAGCTACCCATCTCACATTGTTCTTCTTGTAGTGACGGGCAACGTCAGGCACCGCACCCCATTCACCGGTTAGTTGATTCTTGATCTTATTCATTTCGTTGTTCTCAGAATTCGTGGCTCTAAAATATTTTTATTTTAATAAATTTCTTTATGATGATAATAATGTATTCCAATATTTATTAAGCTGAATCGTATATCCAAAATATTAGTTCAGAAAAGTACACGAATAAAATAATATATGTACCCAATAAACATGTTGTTAGAGATGTTATCCAAATGTCCTCGGTATTTAAGCCAAGGGCCAGCCGCGGAAATGTGGTCAGTCGTGCATTTTCCTTTAACTTTGATCAAAACAGTTAAATCTGTCAGATCTTTGCCGTCCCATTTGTCAAAAGGATCTAAAAGCTGTAAACGCTGTGATTTTGGGTCTACATCAACCTTCACTTTGCTTCCGTCAGCTGGTGGTGCATCATAAGTGTCCATACCAGGATCGAATCCTTTGCTAGGCAACTCATCACCTAATAAAAGTTAGTTTAATCATAAAATTTATAAATACCTTTTACAAAAAAAAAAAAAAATATATAAAAATTAAGAATCAGAAACTGGTTAAATTCATGATAATTACCATATGGGTTGTCAAGAAGGAATTCTTTTCCGTCAGCTCCCTTCAATTTGTCAGTTTGAGGGTTGAAATCAAGGCGACCAGCGATTGACAAAGCGGTGACTAATTCAGGGCTCGTGACAAAGGCGTGGGTCGCAGGATTAGCATCATTACGTCCAGTGAAGTTACGATTGTAAGAAGTAACAATAGTATTTTTGTCCCCTTTCTTAATATCTTGACGATCCCACTGGCCAATACAAGGTCCACAAGCGTTGGCAAGGACAACACCACCAAACTCTCTGAGAGTTTGAGCCTAAATGGATGAATAAAGATTAAAATTTAAAGAAATTAAAGAAAAATATTTTTATATTAATATAATTTGTGTTATAAAGTTAAATTTTTTATTATTAAGTATTACTCAATTTGATTAAAAATAAAATATTTTAAATTATTAAATTGTTTGTCATAATTCAAGCGCAATAACAAGCGATTCTCACTATCATAAACATGAACCTTGATCTTAATTCGCTTAATTGAAAACATATTTATGATACAGCGAAATTTCAATGAAATCCAGAAATCTAAACGACCAGAAACTGAAATCGTTCGATCTGATTTTCGGAGTAAAAAAAAAATGCAAAATTGGCATTAATTAAAAATATGACATTTCCAAATAAGATGTCCATCATTTTTTCGTTCTGTAAATCTATCAACCTGACATTTGCATTAACAACCCGCGTAATTTAAAGTTAGCAAAACTACGACCTCCATGTTGCGTCAAGGTCCCTCACGCTTGTTTCTACTTCGTGTATAAGTTATTGTTAAAAGTTAAGTGATTTTTTAATAAAGTTAATTTATTATCGAACCGGGAAACAACTTTAGTTATTTCAACCTGTCAATCATCTACCAGCTCCGTTCAATCACATCCTGCTAGTGAGAGTAGTAGTAATATCACTATCAACTTTTTATTCAAATGTGCAATTAAATTTACAATTAAATTAATGTTCAATGACCTACGATCTTGATGAAGTATCTCCCCTTCTCAATACCCGTCTTGCATTAATCAATTTTATTATTATTTAAAGTCAAGACTTAACAATTTATTAAATGGTAAAACAATAATGATTGCTAATGTGACATTCAACAGTGCATTTCGTTATAATTTTATACGTAATTTTCGATGTGTGCAAATACATTTAAATTACTGAGTTATTGAAAATCTATTTCATATAAGTGATTTCTTCATTTATTAGTTTATTTTTAATTTTTCAATGCGGCAATCATTTACTGATTGATCTTGACCTAAATTTAATGAGTAATAATAAACTTTACTAGCCGATTCTAAATAAATAAAGATTATCAATTCTTTTTCTCAAAAGTAGACCCTATTATGAGCAAAACATGTTTGAGTAATCATAAAACTTGAATGTGATCAGTCACAACTTTTTTAAAAACACCGTTTTGGCAAACATTTAATAAACAGATATACGAATAATGTTACTTAGTAGTTGGTTTCTGGCAACTGATTATTTGTTCATACCATTTTGCATACCAGTCTCAGCTATGTATAGATAATAGGTTCACTTACGATGCCGTCACGTTCGATGGTAGCACGGATTTGCTCAGAGCCAGGGGTAACGTTGAACGTGGATTTGGCTTTAAGCCCGTGCTTCATAGCCTGTTTGGCAATGCTTGCACACCTGCCCATATCTTCATAAGAACTATTTGTACAAGAACCAATTAAACCAACTTTAATTTCATTTGGCCATCCATTTTTCTTTGCTTCGGCGCCTGCGAATAAAAAATTATAATGTTTTATAAAAACCAAGAATATTAATGTCCATTATAGTAATCTAACTTTATCAATAACATTCATAAAGATAACGAATTTCATTATTCTTTATAGGAGAGCGCGTATACAAAAATTTAACTAATATGACTAAATAAAATAAAAACATGTGGATAATAATAATCAAGGTTTGTGTTCATTTCAAACGTTATTTTCTGCGATTCTAGAAGAAATATAAAAAAGAAATCATTTTGAGATTTTTCATACCCAATTTCGAGATAGGATTGGCAAGATCAGGAGTAAAAGGTCCATTAACGTGGGGTTCAAGTGTTGACAGATCAATTTCCACAATTTGATCATATCTAGCATTTTTGTCAGCTGTTAAGAGAGAAGATTTAAATTGATCAGCAGCTGAAGCAATATCTTCACGTTTAGTAGATTTCAGGTAGTCTTTCATTCTGTCATTGTAAGGAAAGACAGAAGTGGTAGCTCCAATTTCAGCACCCATATTGCAAATGGTAGCCATGCCAGTGCAGCTAATACTATCAACACCAGGACCAAAATATTCAACAATAGCTCCAGTTCCACCTTTGACTGTTAAGATTCCAGCAAGCTTAAGAATGACGTCTTTAGGACTTGTCCAGCCTTTCAATTCACCAGTAAGTTTAACTCCAATGACCTATCGTAATAAAGATAAATTATCTACATGGAAATATTTTAAAATAAAAAACATTTAACGAATGTTACAAAAAAGCATATAAAATATATAAAAAAAATCTTTTTTCTTTAATTTTCAGTAATCATGATAACTAAATTTTTATAAAGCATTGCAAATATTCTAAATATTTAATGAACAAAACAAGAATTAACGAAACACTAACCTTTGGGCATTTTAGTTCCCAGGGAATATTGGCCATTACATCAACTGCATCAGCACCTCCAACACCGATGCACAGACCACCAAGACCACCTCCATTAGGTGTGTGAGAATCTGTACCAATCATGAGGAGACCAGGGAAAGCATAGTTCTCAAGGATAATCTGATGGATAATTCCAGAGCCTGGATTCCAGAAACCCACTCCATATTTAGCACCAGCAGTTTGAAGGAATTTATAAACCTCTTGGTTGATATCTTTAGCACGTGCAAGATCCTTATCTCCACCTATTTGAGCTTCAATCAAGTGATCGCAGTGGATGGTAGATGGAACAGCGACTTTTGGTAATCCTGTAAGTTATATATATTTCACTTAAAATACAGTTTTTTTATAAAACTTAAAATTGCTATAAAAAAGTTAAATAAATTGAAGAAATCACAAAGTTCTTAAAAAAAATTATTTACCCACTGTTTATAAAAGGTATTACTTACCAGAACTAATGAATTGAAGCATAGCCATTTGAGCTGTAGCATCTTGCATAGCAACGCGATCGGGACGTAACCGTAAGTAGCTCGTTCCACGAACAACTTCCTGTTTACTGGGTTCATCCAGGTGAGAGTATAAAACCTTTTCTGATAGAGTCAAGGGCCGATCTAGCCTATAAACACAATTCTTATAAATATTTAAATAAAAACATATAAAATGTTTGTTATATAACCATTAATACATTTAAACGTTTTAAATGCTTGAATTTCAATGAATAAATTTCTAAAATCAATAATGAAAACTTTTAAATTGATAATACATTTATATATAATAGACACATAATTAAATTACCTCTTCTTAACAACTTTGATGTTTGCGTCAAGTTTGTCATAAGGTAAATAGGTATCTTTATCGAATTTTGACATAGCAACCTTCGCCGCAGCGAAGGAAAGTGGACTTGTGCTGAAGCATCTTTGTTGCACCTCAGCAGCAAAGACTGCTACTTTCTATATTAAATAAAAAATTATTATTATAATATGCAATAATGAATCATTTGATTGCAAAATATTTTATGTAGAAGAAAAAAATACTTCTTATCTTATCTTAGTAAACAAGTCAAAGATATCAATCAGACTGAAGAGTTCATTTCCATTATTAAGACTTATTTCTCTTACTTAATTCAATCGAAGAAAAATATTTCTCCAATTAGAAACTTAAAATATATCTGTATTGAGTGTTTTTATTTAAATACATTTTCTAACTTAACAATGCAGTCATGTAAAAAATTTTTTAATATTGCCAGTAACACTAATTGCACAATTACAAGTGATAAAGCAAAAATAAATTGCAACACTGTAAGATACATTCACAGTTGCATTGTAACATGCCTTTACATTTTATTTATGAAGTACTCAATACAGAACATTATTAAAGGTCTTTATAATCGTTTTCAATTGCGCGATCAAAATTTAAATTTATAAAATGTTGAACTCGAATTTTTATGAATTAACTATTTTGTTTTGTTGAAAAAAATGTCACTTTTACTGTTACGGGTTTAAAAAATAAATGAGATCAGGGAAACGCGCATGCTTCGTGCGATCTTCGCAAGCAGAAGACGGTACCTAACCTTGAAATCGAATATCACACTCGATTATAGGTATATTCGCCCGCCAGATTATGTAACTTGTACATAAAATTTTATCCACTTATTAAAAAAATTTAGGATTCACAAAATATTGCTGTTATGAAAAGGAAATTGCAGAGTATTTATTCCTTCTGCTTGGGTAATCCCCAGATTAAGGTAAATAAAAAAGGCTAATAAAACGTTCGTAAACCAGCTGGCATTCTAAACATGAAGTACAAAAGACATAAAAAACATTGAAAGTACAGTTCAAAACCTAAAAAGTAAAAGCTGTACCATGACATTGATACAATTATAACTCTGTTGACACAAATGATAAAAATAAGTCTCTCATGCTGCTTGAAAGATCCTTTTTGACCTTTACACAATACCGTCAAGCATTTGGGTACAAGTGCAAGAAATGTAACGATTGAAAATTGACTTCTTATTTTTAGCAAATCAACGTGTTAATCGTAAAATATGATAGTTAATACACAAGCAAGGAAAACTGTTGAAAAAAAACTCTTGAGAAAGAGAATGAACCTACCTGTGCCTGCAAAATTCGAGCACAGTACGACATGGTCTCGTTTGTTTCGTTCGACTGTTGAGTGTTAAGGCAACGTCGTGATTTAATTTAAAAAAGTTCTTCGTCCGCGATCGACGTTTTAATCGTGCCCGCCCTCGCGACTCTTTCGTGGCAGTCCTTCTTGAACCGGCCACCAGAGAACTGCTGCTACGCGATTATATTTTTCGGGCCGCTGCTCCAATCAGTTGCACTTTGCCCGTTGCCTACTTTTTGTCCTCTTCTGCCGACTCGTGACGTTCTCGAATCTTGTTCGCGCGCACGCGCGCACCCACGCTTTATATATGTCATATTCGCAGGAGTAGAATTTTTACGCGTTAACGCGCGCAGATAAGGCAGATCTTTAACTTAGCGACTCGAGACATTTTTATTATAAGCTTTTGCAGAATCCCGCGCTAGCGCACGTCGCTGACTGTCGCGGGACTTACAAATTTAACATTTCTGACATTTCTGCGTGGATACGTATACATATCGCTCCTATGTCTATCTGCCTGAAAGTATTTTAATTCGCTGTTTGAGTAAGAACGTTTAAATTGAAATAGGTACTTACTAATATATTGGAATACGTGTCGTTAAGAGACACAATTTATAATAATTAGGTCACTTTTAATTAATCAATAATTCTGAAAAATAATTATTTATAATAAAATGCGCTTAACTTTCTTATTAAACATTAAAGAAGAAACTTTTATTGTTACTAAACCATCGTTGCATGCAAGTTATATCTTTGTAAATATTTATAACAATAAGTTCGCTTTAACGAACCGTTGAAACTTTAATTTAGACTAATCCAAATAACTTACGATGTTCACGTTTAGCTTTCGACACATCTATATTCTTTCGTAAAAATAATATATAAGTTATTGAGAAAATTTTAGTTTTAACAAATTAGTGACGTATGAAAATGTAAGTGTTCATTAAGATGGATTCTTTCTTTTCAAAAAATAGTAAAAAAAATAACAAATTTTAGCTGTCAAATAAGTATTATTATATTATTTGTATATTACATAATACGTAGTTCAAATCATTATAATTTTATGATGAAAATTTAGAAAGAGTGCACTCAAGTTTAACAATTATTATTATGTTTGTTTACAATTTCTATTTAGTGAAAAAAGTTATAATCATGTACCAATAAAGATATCTTGCAATAATTACTTCCCTGTATCATACAAAAATGCATTGAATGAATAATTATTATTAAAATTTTCATTTTTTTTTTTTTTTAATATTCACCAGTTTGAATTAAATCACATTTACATTATTATTACGTTTCTTATTAGAATAAAAAAACTTTTTTTAAAGAATATGCCGTAACGTAAATTCCTTGACCCTTGCCGTTCAAACATTTACTTTGCTCTTAACGATAAACCAATTTACCCCAAGTGACCGAGAACGTTGCAACATTGTTTTGACCGATGCGCGCGCGACTAAGTATTTTTAAACCGATAAAAGCGAAATAAAAGTAAATGATGCAGGAGAGCGAGTGCGAAAGCTCAAGCAGCAATTTCAAACAGCTTCGTCCGGCGGAGAGGCTCGTTTTCCTTGAACTGAACCCTTGTACGAGTCGCGAAGACGTTCTAAAGTGGAACTCCTCGATTACGTCGAAGCCCTAAAGCCGTCCGCTCTCTCGATCCGTCTATTTTTATCCGATTCGCGTCGAAGCTTTTTCGCGACTTTTCCTTTCTTTTTGGCCGAGGAAGTGTGATGGTGTTGGCGCGCGCGAGTTGATCAAAAGGCGGTTTCTCGCAGCTTCACCTTGGCACGGATTTTTCGCGTGCTGGTCCAGATAAGTTCCGAGACCACTTTGCCGTACCGCGTTCAAGGGCTTTTTAGGACTTCCGTCTGCTGTACACCGCCGCGGCATTCTTTCGTAAGCAGGGGGGCGACAGCTCGCGAAGAATTATGCAGATTTCTAGGACATTTCTTTTTTACTGGTTCTTTTTAATGGCGAGAAAGAGGTGACCGTGATTTATGAGTGGAAATAAATTTTTTAATGCTAGGTAACAAAGCAAACTGTAAGGGGGCTAATCTACTTTAAATAAGTAATGGTGTGTTACGCAGTTCTTGCATAATAATCGTCAGCTCTTGATGTAACGTTTGTTTGTGCTTTTATTTTTGTACTTCTCGAGTTGTTTCGATATTGCAGTTTATAATACGAAATTACTTTCTGCAAATCTGACTATTATTTTTCAAGTCAATGATCTCATCGAATGACGTCAAAATCATAATATTTTTATTTTAACCTTTATAGAATTCATTATTTATATATATCCAGTTGGGAATTAAATCTCTTTCGGAAATGCAAAGTAAGATATTTTATTACAATTTATATCATACTATACGAAATGAAAAAAATGTTACTTTTCAATTAATATGTTTCTTAGAAAATAAATCCCACGGTTTATTTCTCAATTATCTTAATTACGCATTTGTAAACTATTAATTTATTTTAAATTTTAATTCAAATTCCTCGTTGTTTCATTTCCAAATTACACTGTTGTCGTGCATTATATCCTATAGATTCAATTGATCATAAGGTCTTTTAGCGGATAATTGAAACCCTCCCCGTAAAATTTGCTTGATTTTAAAAAAATAAACTGTGCAACCTCTAAAAATAGGATTACTTTGTATCGATAAGTATATCGCATCGAAATGTGCAGTTGTAAAAATAATTTTCTCAGGCGTTTGAAATTATATACAACGCGTAAATACTTGCGCATTGCAACGCGCGCCAAATATAATCCACGTAAACGTTCCACTTACTATAACAAGACCTTTACCTCGCACCGTTAGACCCGAGAATTAGAGAAAAAAAAAAATCCTATCAAACCACCGACGTCGAGATAAACGCGCGACACACGGCCCTATTAGAAGGTGAAGCCCATAAACCTTTATATGTTTTACACTGCGCAGCGCCGTAACTTTATACGACATGTGCGCTATGTATTGACGATGATTGCGCAGCGCTTAAAAAACATTAACACGTACGCTTCATTAAGATTGTTAAAAAATTCTTAATATTATCAACAAAGAGTTGTACTTATTTATTTCTATCATTTTCCTTTACTTTTATACAGCGAAATTATACAATATAATTTCGCTGTTTCGTACGAGTTTTTCTAGAAATAAAATGTGGGACCTCCATTATTCCACTTTTGAAATCCACAATTTCTTTAAAATACAAACCCTTATTGCTTCGCAGTGACTTTTCATCGACAATATCAGTATTAACGTCCAATTTATCGAGTGCCAGTAAAAGGCGTGCCCCTTCTGCTCTACTCGATAATATATATCTTACAGTCTTATCTCTATCGTGGTACAAAATACACTCGGCGTCTCGCATTACTGTTTATCTTTTTTTTTTACACGCCAAACACTCCAGCACAACAGGACGACCTTTGCGAATCTGACCGAGGTAAGGCGGATCGTCGGAGACTTTCGGGATGTCTGAAGGATGCTTTGCGTCTGACTACTTTCACGGGCGAGAACGAGTAAATTGCAAAATTTGGTCAGGGAAAAGAAAAAGGCTCAGTTGCGGATGATGGGAATCCATATCAAGGATGAAAGGGAGTGCAAAGCTGTTCGCAAAAAGGGTTCCAAGAACAGATGTATCACGCAATGTGGTCGAATTACTGGTGGATAATGTTTCTTGAACTAAATGTTGCATATAAATCTCCTTTCTCATCAGCTGGAGTCTATTGGAAACAAGGGATGAATTTTTTGGCATTATTTTCTTGTGAAATATTATCCATTAATCACTTAATGATACACTCACTTTATATAATTATTTTACTGATACGATAATTAAGAATGGTCAAGTATTGAAAAGTTATTTTTCAAAATTTTCATTTGAACAATTTACATTTTTATTTAATTATTTATATAGCATTAAAAGTGTAAATCGCTATAAAATTGTAAACGTACAAAATTGCGCAGGTCTTAAATTATTTAATTGCAGTAGTCTTTGTTACTCTTCGGTATATTATCTGAAAGAAAACGATGAGTAGAGTTAACATCTAATACTCTGATAGTTTTCATCTAAAGAACAACATAATTGTTCGACACTTAGACCATTAAATTAAATTAATTTTAATAATGACCATAAGAATTCATCGCAATTTTCATCTACACGTTTGCCCTTCGTTTTTTCTAATATTTGTTTTAAGGTCGACCGTAATTGGCCTCCCGTCTTTACCCTACTTTCATTTCAAAGACTTTTTTCTCATCATGCGTCTAACATTTAAGTACCAAAAATGAATACACCCAGTCATTAAAAAATAATAAAGCACTCAAGTGCTGCTGTAATTAACCGTTAGTAAATATTGCGCCAATAAGCTGTATTCATTCTTTTAGGACAATCTGAAATAAATTAAAAACTACTTAAATAATCTTACAAGGGGATGAGTCTCAAACGTTTGGGTCATGGACTTTTGTTGTAACTTTGAGATATATTTTCTAATATAAAAGGAATATAAGAGGATGGAAGGAAGGAACAAAGTTGAAGGATATAAAAATAATTAATTTCATTCTTTAAAACAATAAAAAAAGCATAAGATCAAGAGCATTCAGAATACGGCTATACTATATTCGGCTATTAATACGGTTATTAATAAATATAAATAATACGGCTATATATTCAAATGAAATTTTGTAAAGAAGCAGTATTTCGAATAGAAGATCCTTTATTAGAAAATTAGAGTTGAAACTTGAAATGAAATCTTGGCAACAACAACTGATATGTAGTATATTTAGAAGATAGTTTAGTATATTATCTCTTGATCAGTTTGATATTAATTCTATATCAATATGTTAAATAGTCGGCAAGAACAACGTGTGAAATTAGAATATTCTAGTAAAAAGAAAAACTAGAAGTTTGTAAGTTTGTAAATATTTAAATTTTGAACGTTGTAAATGTTTAATATGTAATAATTTATTTTCAGATGAGAATTTTCAAGTGAACTTAAAAACTGCTAATAACCATACTTTTAACCTTTACAGGGGTGACCTATTCTAAAAATAGGATAGCAGGTAACTTGAAAGCTCTACCAGACTTATTGGGTTATTGGGAGTTTATACATATACATAAATATACCAAGAAATGCCGGCGCCCTGTATAGGTTAAAAAAAATTTTTGAAAATTCAAAGTATCTTTCGCAACTTGTTATTAAAACAATGCTAATTTTGAAGTCGAAGTGCTAGTCTTCTAGCTTCAGCTTGTAACGTATCATCGCCTTTATTTAAGATGGTCATCATAGCAAAAACTTTGTTAAAAACTGTCTTAAAATCATATGCCCAGCCAATTTTTCCTGCAGCTTTCAGAAATAAACCAGTTAAAAATTCTGGTGTACGATAATCCCACGGAAATGTATGATACCAATTATGATATCCCTCTCCAAAGGTCAAATAATTGCCAAATAAATTCTCTACGGCTTTAATATTTCTAAAAAAAGAATTTAATTGTTTAAATTTTTAAGGAGAGAATATTAAAATCTAACCAGAGTTAATCGAACTTACTTATCATATGGTTTGTTTCCCCACGCGTGAGCTACACTGTTAATACTTAACACAGCAGTAACACAGTGAAAGTATCTTATAAATTGCAATACGAAAGAGTAGTACCAATCTTCGTTCCTACAATAAACTGATATTGCAATTGTAGCAGTGCATTTATTGGATAAAAGTATCTATAAAAAACAATATATTTTAGTACCTATCGTTATCTAATTTCTCAGAGAAAAAATATTACAAATATTACTTTTCGGTAATCTTTAATAAAGGATCTTCAGTTATATCAGTCATGTCTTCTGACTGACACTTCTGGCGTTCTTTTGGCGATAAGCCAACCAACGTGAGAGAATAAAAAGCCTCTATTGCTGTTGAGGATCTGCTTCAGTATCTGAATACTTATGATGTAATCGATGGATTCGTACTCATTGTTTAACAGTCACCTGAAAAATATTTAAGCCTTAATCATTTAATAATATCTAATTCAAAGGAGATTTTGTTGAATTAACAGAGGCTTTGTTAAAACAACAAGATCGCCGATGTAATAATGAATTTTGAATGTTGAAAAAACAAATATTTTCTTAAATTAAAAGATATATTGTCGATTTAATATAAATTTACGTTATATCAAAAAAAATTTTGTTGATTCAAAATAATTTCAATTGGTAAACATGTCTTTATTTGATTGATCTTTATTTGGCAGTATTAAAATCTTTATTTACGTAAATGCTCTCCATAAACTTAAGTCTTGGAGGAAGAAGTAAAACAATCGGAAATCGATAATCCACCTAGCTGGTCTATGATGTTTTTTGCCTTACCATCAGGTGGCGACCCGTAATTTCACACCCTCCTAAGCGGACAAATAGAAGGCTAGTTAGTATATAAGACCGTTGAAATCTGACTTATAGTAACATTGTAATGCGAGAGTATTATAAAAATTAATAATATACAACGAAAAATAAAACAAACAAGTTTCAGGATCCTCCAAATAAAGTTCTTCAAGAAAAAAAAAAATTATTTTTGAAAATAAAAACCTGTTAGAGTAAAATGCCTTTTTCTATTAAATTGATAAATTAACTTCGTTAACCGAATGAAATTACTCTGTTAATTTGACAGATTTAGTCTATTATCTCAACGGACCCTTTTGTTAAATTAACAGCGCGAATTCGTTGCTCATATTTAACAGGGCGAATTCATTGGTTCGACTATATTTTTTTCTCAGTGTAAAGCATACTTAAATTGACTTATAATAAAAATTTTAGGAAAATTCAAAGAAATTGCAATTATCGTCTGAACATCCTTAACTATTGAACTTTGAGACTTATAGTTGATCTTATTTTGTAGATAATTTATTCTTTTACAACTGTCGTTGACGATTTCTCTCCAACTGACTTAACACAGACGCTGTAAGAATGAAACGAAACAAAGGGCTTGTTCTTTTTTCTAATGTTTCAATTTAACAAGCTTCTTACCTAAGTTCAGCGAATGGGAAGTTGGGATGAATTTTAACAAAGCGATTTTAAACCACATATTCGATTTCCTCAAAAAATGTTATTTTGAATGAACTATACGATTGAGTTGTTTGGTGCAAAAATAGATTTTGATGTAATGGACTTTACCGAGGAAATAAATTTAATAGCAGGAAACTAATAATTCAGAAGTATACCATGTTAAGAATTATATTAGGTGACGATATCTGTTTGTAAACACTTTAAAAGCACTCGTTAAAAACAGATGTTACGATTTCTTGTGACTATAAATTATACATATCGTTAATAACAGTACTTTTTGCGGCTTTGCACAAGGCAACTGTCGTAAAATAGTAAACGGTAGCTTAACGTCAAAAAGAAAGACACATTTAATAGATTGAAACTTCTATATTTACTTGTTAAAAGCATTTCGACAAAATTCGAGCTAATACATATAAAGATAGAAAAAGCAGTTTAATAATTCTTTGAGCTATATTGACATTTGAAAAGCAAAAAGCAATTTGAGATAAGCCGATTATTCCTTATAACTGCGTAGCCTATGTATAATGCATTTTACGCAATGTATAATATACAAGCGATAGACTTTTTTGTTATCTACATACTTAATATCATTGAATCTGTCCATGTCCTTGGCTATATAGCAAAATAATTAATATAGGCATTTGACAAGCCATTCAAAAAAAAGAACTTGCAATATACTATCTATGATTTGAGTCAAGCTAAAATTTCGGGTGATTCATTCGTGCGCTCAATCTTGTTGAAGCATACGCCAAAGAATAAACAGGAGTAATAATGCTTACCTTCGAATTTGGAAAGAAATCTATCGAATATTAAATTAAAGATGTTCTAAATTTTTTCAATAAAGAAAGAAAAAAAATTCACTTTTTTAACAAGTAAAATTAGCTTATTATTTTAAAAATTGCTTTAAAAATGTTTGTTTTTATCAATGTCACTCAAAATTTAAAATATCAAAATATCTTAGAAACTTATTATTTAGAAAATTTTAAGAATTTATGTAAGGAGTATGCATTTAAATTTGATCAAAAAGATTAATGTGCACTAAAACATTAGCTTGCATGCATTGCGCAACACTGTTTCCGCATTTAAGAAATATCTGCAGCAACCTTAATCTCATTAAATTATTTAAAGACATCATAAATTAAAAAGAGTATATAATAAAAAAGGTACATAGTTATTGCAATCAAAATAAGAGCACACTTTACTTTTAATTTATAACAATAATGATTCTATGAAAACTTATTATATATAGTTGACCAGTTTTACAATACTGTATTTAAAAAATGAGCATTCCATTGGCTCAATTTGAAATTATTTAAATAGAATCATCGAAATAAATTTTTTTTATAATAATAGAATAATTCAATAAAAGTGTTAAACTACGTCTTCTTTCTTCATGTATCTTAGATGATGAATTTTCAAAATCAAAATTATCCCTTCCTTGACACTAATTATAAAAATTATCTCAACAAAATTCACAATCCTAACTAATATTCAATTGAATTCACGATCATCTAAATTCGTGGCACTAAATCCAAGTAAATCCACCATAAGAGAGCGACGGACAAAATTTCATGCAGCGCCTTTCACGCAGTAATTGCCTTATCGTTTCCAGCGTATTACGTAAACAAAATTAAAACGAAAAAGAAAAATGAAACAATAACAGAGCAACTGCATTCCAATCTCAATTAAAACGCAAAACTGGCCGGCATTACTGGAAATCATTAGACGCGAGAAAGCCCGAAAACGGCGCCGCGCAGTATAACGTAAGTAGGGGGAAACGCCCGGAGATTTCTTCCGAGATCGGAGATCGTTAACCTCGGCGTCGGAAGTCGCGCGCGGTCGATTATATTTTTCGACAATGAAAGAAGCGACGAGCAATAAGAGGCGGAAGAAAGGACTTGTACGAGGACTCTAGCATGGCAAGGAGACTCCCGGCCGTGGCGCTTGCTCAGCTCGAATCGTCATTACGATTGCTCTCTTTCATTTCCTTTCGCTTTTGTTCGGGGATGGTGGCGATGATGACTTGCTGGCCAAGGTTCGGGAGTATAAAATATGTGAATCGGCGCTAATCGCGGGGAAGACATTCCTTAGAGGTGCTTTTTTGCTCCCTTCGCCTTAAATCACTCGTTTTTCTTTAGAGGTGTAATTAATGATTCTTGCGGGGAGAATGATATTTTATTTTTATAATAATAGTTGCTACTATTGATTTCATAAAAATAGATTTTGTAATAAATGAATAAGTAGCGAAACGAATTAACATTTACTAACATCGATAACTTTATAGATTTGGTATAATTAATTTCTATTATTAATTGTAAGTTGCGAGTCTGACTGGGATATTGGAGTAATTTTGAATCATTAATCATAAATACTTCGATACAATTAAACTATGAATAATGGCGACTTCCTAAAAAGAATTGTGAGATTGTCTTGACCTATTGCTTGATATTACTTAATTGACCCTTATTTAAAATTTAGCAAACTTCATGGTGGTAGATAAGTCTTAAATGTCATCATGCCGATGTGAAATTCGCTCATACAAATTATGTAAGCAATCAATATAACGATCGCGATGAATTTCATTCCGCACTAATGAATTTCTTATTGTCTTGCATTTACTTTGTTTGTATCTTCGATGCCCGACTGAGCAAAAATTCAGCATACAAAGTTGTTTTATTATATATTTCAATTACAAAAAGAAATCAAATTCAAATTTGTTTAGATGTATATAAAAAATCTGAAGATTGAGTTGTAGCGATCTCGTCAATATTAATTTATTACAAAGCTCGAAATTCAGCTTTAACGACTTTTTTAATGGTTAAATACATTATTCAAACGTGAAATATATAGCTAATCAGCGGAAAATTGCGAAAATGTCAGGAAAACAGAATCATTGCACCAGAATACATAATCTACGTAAGCCCTGTCTAATATAAATTATTGTTCACAGTGTATAACATTGATTTTTATAAAATCGTCAAAAGTCGTTGGGTTATTGTAAAGAAATAAATAATCATCTTTCTTTAGTGACATACTTATTAATCTTAATATTTTTATTTCTCTATTTATTGCAATGAAAATTTTATTTCAGTCAATTTCAAGAAAATATATTTAGAGCCTTGACTATCGCCTATTAATTGGAAGTCAGAAAGTATTTTATTTAAAAATCAAAAACTACTTTAGAAGACATTTAGAATTGCTCTTGATTGCACTACAATCTTTATATTTATATAAATAATGTATTATTACTGATTTATTATAATAATGAAAGCTGGAAAATGTTATTGTCTGTTTATAGTTTTTTTTTCTTTTTTTTTGAGTTATATCAGTAGTGGCTTTGCACTGAATTATAAAATTTCACACACTGAAATTTGAGTTGTACAGTTACAGTGCGCGCATTAAATGCTTATAAAATCTTTATAAACCGTGTGCCTCTTTTGATTCTAGGCGTGTGCGTGTCTCCATTTCCACATACGTATTAACGAGGGGTCTATGACGTTCAAGAGTAGCTGATTGCACTCGATAGAGACGTAAAAATAGCAAGTGAGGCCGAGGGAGGAAAAAAGTGAGAGACTTTCTGAGAAAACGCCCAGCCAACGTACATATGATTCACGCCAGCAAGGCGCGATCGCATTTTTACGGATAAGGCGCGGACAACGATATGCCGGTCGGCGACGGTTCTTTTTTTCTTTCTCCCGTTTCATGAAATTTCATGAAGCTCGCGAGTATTGTTCACTAATATAATCTATTGTTTTATTCTTCGCGTTCGCGAGCGAATTTTATCGACAACAATACGTGCTACCGTAAAGTGCAGTCATGTACAAGGATTTTATGGATTACTTCTGTTATTAGTGTCGTAAAAATGGGTGAACGAAAGAATGCTTTTTGTTATATTTTATATACATTTCGATAATACGTACGTTGATGTGAAAGAAAATACTTCAATTTAATTGCATAAAGTTATATGTATATTGCGTATATACAAAAAGGTATAATAAAATGGTAAACATATTTCAACTATATGTACATTTTTATGTAAGCATAGCCAGGAACCAATGAATGAAAGTAACACACAATTTGTTCTTTGCGTAATTAGTTTATTAAAAAATAAGCACCTCGCTTGACAACCGCTCTCGATAAAATTCACCGTTCAACTGACTGTTGAACTAACAGTTCAAATTAATTAACTAAGCGTTGCGCATCAGCGCTCCCAAGGCATAAATTATTCCTTCATTCCAGCAATATATATTTTGCTGTTCATGCAATTTTGAAACAATGGGACATTCTGTACACGTTGCATATGTAGAAATAAGAAATTTAAGCTTTTGAATTAAAGGGGAAATTTATTTCAACCCTTAGAAGGCCAGGATTACCACTTCAGCAGCATGATCGGTACTTCGTATGCGATGAATGTGTTATATAAACATTTTTTATCAATTCTTTTCGAGGAAGATTTCTGGTCCTTTAAAAATTAAAAGAAATATTGGAAAACCCAAAACAACTACAATTTTTTCAAAAAGTTTCAATTTTTAAGGCAAAATGCTGGCTCCCTAAAAGTGAATTGTAAAAGTACGATTCATAAATATATACGGAAAATACACGTGATATTAGAATAAGGTATGAGTGAATGAGTGGGTTAAGAATAAGCTTTTGTAAATCAGGTCCATTTCTGAGCCGAATGGATGAAATAAAATCATTATTAAGAAGTGATATTAATGTACATATACATATATTATGTGTATCTGAAAGTGGAACATTAAATCAATTTTGCCTATCTCAACGACCGGCGCTGCATTTTCTTCTCTAATTCAGATTTTGTCGTAGTTAATCAATTATTTAGTTAATTAATTATTTAGTTACTAACTTCTGTGCTATCGAGACATCAATATTACTTTTAATTAATAAGTATGTTTTATAGGTCTCCCATTAATGACAAATTATTGACTAGTTGCCATAATTTATAGAGTTGCTCATCATGTGCCCTCTATATACTTTGAGAGTTCTTTTTCTTTTTTTGTGTGCCTCATAAGAATGAGAATTTCAGAAGGATTTCACGAGATTTCTTTATCCTTTTTTTATATTTCTTTGGTCGAATAAAAACCGCAGCTACGTTTATTTGATACTTTTCGTATATAACGTACGATTGATTCTACGAATTTATAATTACGTAGTCATAATAATAAATAATCGTAATAACAATAATCTCTAATTTCTGTGTTCCTGAAGATAAAATGTGCTGTGGTAATATTAAAAAGCAATATAATATTTTTTACAATAATATAAACTCTGATTATCGGCACTTAATATTATTTTCATCGTGAAAGAGATTTTTTTTATTAAACATATTACAAAACTTTGAAAACTTGTTTTCTGTTCAAAATAATTGTATCAAGGAAAAAGTTGAAATAATTTTGTGATTATCTTCAATTGCTCAATAAAATAATTTCTTTCAAAAGCCACCAATACGACATCTTACAGTCAGACTGTAATATGCCTATTTTCTCTTTCTTGCTACTAAATTTTATCGAAAGCAAAATCAACTATATCAATTGTTTAATTTTGCGAAAAAAGTGTTTGAATATGTTACGTTTTATAACGAAAAAAATCAGCTATGCATTTTGCAGATATTTATTCCTTGGTAGAGATGAAAAAAATTAAATACATATTTATAAGGTACTTTAAAAACTTTTACTTATAAAATAGGTATTTTTACTTCTTAATTAACTAACTTTGATGTAACGCTTTTTTTCATTGTCGGCGGACTTTATACAAATTTAAGTTTTCTTTAAAATTTTACCAAAGCAGTATTATAAATAAATGTTTAATTTGTGCTTCTTATTGCTATTTCGAAAAGTTATCTAGAGCATTTAAAATCTTTTGTATATTGTATTGTATAACTAAGAACGGAAATGTAACTTGATTAGAATATTTCCAGGTAATGCTAGGTCATAATCGAGGTAATAATCGAGAATGATCCGAAAAAGCGTTACATCGCTTAGATATTTTATACTTTCCTGGCCATTTTTACCCTACCAGGGTTAATTAAATTTTTTTGCGCTCTATGAAAAAAGCCATCTACCGTTTATAGATAGGTGCTAACCGATGGAAAGTTCCTCGGTGCAAGAAAAGTCGCCGAACCTGGACTTTTCCGAGGCAGCTATTGTCGGCTGCTTAGCTCGAGTACTATTAGATACGTCTCTCGAGATTTGAGCATTGCGACAAAAGCCCCTAGCTCATTAAATGATTCTTTTTTCCTTCCTGGTCGTAAAGTAAGGCCCTCCTTCCAGAATATTAGCCGACTGTCTTGATCTTTAGCTCCAATTACACACAAGAAGCTTGCTTGTTTCTTTTGCGCTCTTTTTGTGAAAGCATTATCCTTGCCACGACTGATTGAATATCGCCGCTCCTTCAATTAACGCGGCAGGTTTGATAAGCGAATTGAGCGCAGACATCAGAACGAAATTTCAGCTATATTTTGTTAAATACACGTTTTAGAACTGTTGATTATTTCAACAATATTTAGATTTCTTAAAATAATTTTCGCCAAAAATATATTATTCAATAATATATGATTAAATAGTATGTTTGAAGATGCAGACTTTAAATATAAAAATAAGAAATAATTTAAAATCCTCACATGTATACATGTGAACGGCATTTTATAAAGTTGCTTCCGCACTAATTTCTATCAAAAGAGGACATTTTTTGCTATCATTACAAATGCATAATAAGTGTATCAATTAAACGGCACCGATTGATTTAGTAATTATTGTATCAACATAAGAGATAGATAGAAAATTGCTTCCTACTTTTACACTTCCAATGAAATGTCACCTTACGATTTTAACGGATAAACTGGAAAAGGCACTTATCCCCCGAACAATCTCCGCACGAGTTTCGAAAACTTTTCGCAGGAAATATATAAGAAGGATCAGATGTAAAACTTAAAATCTACCATCCATTTCGAATGGCGTCATCCAGACGTCGCCTGCAGCGTTTCGTCGGCACAAAGACGAATATAACTCTTTCAATCGAGTGACCAGAAAAGAGCGAAACAAAGACTGACAGCGGGGGAAAAAGAAAAAAAACTGCAGGTGGGCTCTCCGCCACCGTAGCCGCTGCCGCTGCCGCTGCTGCTGCTCCGGCGGCTCCGACCGTGACGTAATTTCAGTGCCAGAGAAAGTGAATCAAGAACACGCCCGCGCGCGAACTTTGTGTGCGTATGTTACGTCCTCGCCGATATATATATAACTTATACTTTTCCCTTTTTTTATTCGCCTCCTCGTATCTCGGCGATGTACCGTTCTTCTCCTTCTCCCCATTAACGCTTTTGTATTTGATAGTGTACGTGCGCGCGATGTGCCGAGGCAGCTTGCGTAAGCTCGAGCGCGACGAAGGAAAAAAGGTGAAAGAGATCCGAAAATTAGGACGACCGGAAAATTTCGCGTTCCTTTCTGGTGACCAAAGGCCGCACTCTGAATTTTATCCCGAGTCAAACAAGCGGCGGAGAGTCGTCCGTGAGGCATTCGACTGCGCAAGTGAGAGTTCCTGATTGCAGTGTAATTGATGATTGTAAAGTGCAATTAAGATCGTTTTGTTGTTGGTCTTTAGAACCAGCTTGTTTGTTTATTTTTTTTTTTTTTTTTTGCTGAATACTGTTTTTGTAACAATTATTTTTACAATAGATTTCGAAAAAAAATTTAAACGAGTTTCAAATTTATAAATTTTTTTTTTTTTAATTAATTATTTTAATAAGTGTTCGAAAAAATAGCTTGCAAACATGTGGTTGTATGACTTAACTTATACAAATTCAACTATGTTACTCTTAAGTGGGCCATGTCAGAAATATCAAACCACACCAAAATAAAATTAAGGATTAAGAATTTGAAAATTACAGTTTTTTTATGAGACAGAAATTAAAAATTTCGATTTTTTAGTAATGCATGCTGATTTAATCGTGAACTGTACGAAATAAATTGAACCGTTGAAGCACGATCGAGGACACATAAAATAGATCAGATGTGAAATCATTCCATCTCACCAATTCATATCTGTTACTCAAATAAGATTCGATCTAAGATATAATATCCTGCTTACTCCTGCTTCAGTAATTTAATAAGTGTGTCAGCGAATGAAATGATTTTGATAAGTTCTACATGAATAATATTTACCTACTTCAATAGCTGTAATAGTCAATATCCATTACTATTATGTAATCATAATATTCAGTAAATACCACGTAAAAGTCATAAAAATATTAGTTATATTCCAAAGATCTATGAATTAACATTTAACAAAATTTATATTTGTATACCTCTATGGCTTTTACGGCAGTTTCATTTTTAATATTTTAGCGCAAAACTTAATTTTATTATGGTTAGGGTAAAATACAAAGTAAATTTTTTAAATAATGTAGTTATGTCTTATTTAAAAATAAAAACATGAATCAATTTAGTTGATTTGTACGTTTACTTTTTATCACTACATATGAATTTGTAAAAGCTAATTTGAAAGTTATGAAATTCGACTCCAGTAAGTAGCACAAATTGGACTATTATTTTGTAGTCTACTATTAAAGCATTTAAACCCAACTTTCAATTGATGTAATTTCAAGTAAAATATTTATCAATGCAAATCTGCAGAATTCATAATTATGCAAATATGCATGCATCTATCTATTAAAAAGAAAATATATTTTATGGTAGTTACAATAAAACGGACAAAAATTACATTTACGTAGAATCTGTCTTGCTGGAAGATCATAAAATGTCTCTAAAATACAACTGAATTTGTCTATAATTTAGAAACAAGTGTTGCAAGGCAATAAAAATCTCTTTAAACTCTTTAGTATCTTAATTAAAATTAACATTGAGTTATAAGTATAAATCTTTTTATGGAAAACATTTGACTTTGACAAATTGCAAAGCTCTTTATTACCAGAAAAAATAAGTGTTAGAAAGCTCGAACCTGCAAGATCGTGCACAATTATTTATGAACCGGATCTGTATCTAAAAAAATTGAATTCTTGAATGAAATTTATTTATTTTTAGTTATTTTTTTTCAAAATATTATTCGTCGAACTTCATGCCTTGATCTTCTAATTTTTTAATAAAAATGTTAAATTACAAGATAATAATCTCTTAGACGTTAATAATTTTAAAGAAGGTTCTAGTGATCGATTTATAGATTAAAAATCAAATGCATTAAAATCCATAAATTTACATTTAATTTTATGTTTATTATAGCGAACATTGTAAATAATTAGTAAATCAATCTAAAACTTAACAACGTAAATTATTTCGTTTTTTTTCTTTACATAAGAAACTAAACAATAAACCGTGATTGTAATTTAGTGTCTAAATCAAACAAAAATCAACTTGTACTTTTCGATCCAACCCAATAATTTACAACGGTATGCGTTTCAGCACCGCGAACTTTCACGCACTTTTCGATTGGCACGGCTTTCAACTCTCCCCCAAAATGCTCACAGGTATATGACAAGCATCGATGAATTTACACGAGTCTCGTAAATAAACTCGCTCGAGCTGCGCGCAATAGAAATAACGTATTAATTGATTTTTCAGCGGAAAAAGCGGCTTTTAGACTTGCACGAAACTGCTTTATTATCGGCGATTGACAATGCACATACGGGAGCGAGAGAAAAAGCCATACTTACATCGGGTCGCTTGTTTGCCAAATTTCCAGTCTTCGATCGGAAAAATGTCATGCGGTGTGGTGTTTTTTTTAAATTTGCCGCCAAGTCAGACGCCGGGAAATCGCAAAAAACAGGAGTTCCATCTGAGTGCAGGACAGAATACAAAGTGGCTATTAATATTTACAGGATTCTTGAAGAGGTTTTTTGCTTCTTGACAATGATTTGTAAAGCGGTCAGTCAACGTTTCAGGATATCGCTTCCATCTGGCGCGAGTTCATTACATAATCGGAGCATTTTTGTGCAGTTGGAATATTTTTACGTTTGGATTAAAAGAATTTCTTCTACGTTTTCTAAGCGTGACTTTCAAATTAATTTTTTTAAAAAGTGAATTTTTTCATTTAACGTTGGTGACGCCAAACAGTTTTTGTACTTCACAAACTAAGATTTTTTTTTCGTAAAATTTGAATAAATTTGAATAACGCTTAATATAAAAGTTATTTTCACTATCACTACACGAGTTGACATTATTATTCGATGGGGTCAAGCGCGGTACATTACGCACAGTCAATTTGAATTAAAATAGCTCTTTCAAGATCCCCTAAACGTAACGGACGTTTCAAGTACACGAGAATCAAGTTCCGCCGGAATTCCTTCCATTCACGCACAGCCCGATTCTCCGCGCGCTAAAAAAATCACCGGCTTACGATCGCATGGGTGTTTATACGCTCCGAAAAAAAGTTTCACCTGTAAGGTACCTCACGAAGATCGGTACAGATACTCATCGACTCGAGAGGGAAAGCGGGCGGCGCGCGCATTTGGCTCGAGGAGAAACTCCTTACGCATTATGCATGTGGCGAGACCCGCGGAATCTTTCCGAATAGTGGCGGACCGCCGCGGGCTGAGCGATTATCCGGATGACGGTCGCAGGCTTGTCAGAGCGTTCGAGTTTCGACATAGTATTATATACACAGCCCAGACACACTGCCGGTAGTTCGAGGCCTGGGCGCGTGTTAATTAAAAGTTTCTTGGCCATTACTTTTGAGCAAATAATTAGGTGTCTGATGGCTATTCATAAATATGTCGATGCACTCATTACGCAATTAGGAAGAGATTTCGAAAATTGCCGCGCGACAGATTTTAGCGGGGTGATTTGAGACTGCGGGCTATGTGTAGACTCCAATTTTCTGGCTAATTGATGATAAAAAAATAAATAAATAAGTGATAGATTTTAAAGCGAAGGGTATAATATATAATTGATTTAGTATAATATTTACATAATCGTGCATATGTTAAAAAGTATTAAGAACCAATTTGACTGTTGCAAGAAACAAGCAAAATATAGGACAGTTTATCTTCTCTATGTATATTCGGAAAAAATAAAAAATTTTAAAATAATTTAATATTCATCTAATCATCATTAAACCTACTATTTAGGTTAAAAAGTTTTGAAAAGCTTTTTAACTTTTATTAATTTCTCTAGAAAGTAAAAAAAAAAAAATATATATTTACAGATATTCGTCGTGGCTACTCATTCATGTGAAATTAAAATAAATAAAATTAAAAAAGCTTTATAAATACAAGGGAGGATATCCGCCTGTTAGGTGAGTACTTAGCAGCTGAATGGCTCGGAAACTATATCTATAACAAATAGTTTGATAGTTTCCCGTTGCGGAGGAACTAAACTTCCAGGTTATCCTCCTTCATAATTTTTTAATCATTTTTTAATTAGTTTATTCGGGTTGCTGATTGTGAAAAACTTGATCTTTAAAAGTAAGCGATAAAATCAATTTATGACGCTTGTTTCCGAAGAATTTTATTCGCGCAATAAATTAAATTGTTTTACTTACCCCCCTTGGGTAACGTTTAATTTCCCAAGTCATAAAAGATTATACATTTTCTCCGCCGTTACCACATTCTACAAAACTCTTTTCGACGACGATTCCTCTTTAATCAAAAATTTCACGCGTCGAGTTCGGAAGTAGTTAAACGTCGCGAGCAATAAATCAGCATATGGCGTCGTAAAACCGAAGGAACGAATTGACGACCGACAACGCGGCCGATCTTATAAACGCGTGCAACGATCGAACGCGGGCCGAAGCACACGTATTATATTATTACAAACGAGCCTTCGCTCTTGCATTCATATCGTCCCGCGATTTTCCGACTCGGCGATAATCTAGTTTCCCAACGTATATACAGACAGCGGCGCAGCGGTCCCTCTCCTCGCCGGGCGGCCAGGTTATCGTGATTTATAACGAAACGTAGAAAATCGCGGCGGTTGCGCCGTGTCCTTCGCCTGGACCGATCCATCGATCTTGTGCGCGCAGCGCGCTGCCCGCGATCTGTCGATCTTGCGAATCCGCGAAACGAGCCGAATGCAAGAACCGCGCCCAATGCAAGGCGCGTAATGCATTTTTCTCGGGCACACCGACGTCGGCTCCTCGAGAGAGAGATTCGCGCAATAGTCGCGGCGCGGCCTCGGTGGTGGGGGGGGGGGGAAAGACAGTGGCTTTTTGCCGATCTCGTTTAAGCCTTTCTTCCAGAATTAATTGTTGCGATGGAGGAACGTAAAAGGAGAAAATGCTCGAGGAAACTTGACTCTGTCGGAGGTGCCTGGTTATGGGATGTAAGAAGTTTGGAAAAGCGTTTGTACCGTTTATTCAACGCAACTTTTGAAGGTACGCGACATTTTTTCAAAAATACATCGAACGAAGATAAATCAAGGAAAAAAATTGTTAAAAAACTGAAGTCAAGGACGCATTGTGCACCAACTGTTTTCTATAAAAAGCCATGTGAACGTTGCAAAGTTTTTGTATAAATTACGTGGAAACTAAGTTTTCACATGCTCCGTTATTATATACAGAATTTAGTTATTCAAGAGTTCTTTTTCCCTGTAGGAAAATAATTACATAGCGAGGACGAATATTTCAGTATTTTGACTTTTTGAGCTGTCGGAGGAATTATCTATTAGAAAATTTATGACAATTTTAATAACAGCCTGCTCATATTAATGACTAAAGGCTGGGAGAACAGTTTTTTTTACAAAAGCAAGCTGACACGATAAGTGCTTTAAAGAATACAGGAGCAAGGCATTTTTGTAAAATTAAACTCTTTGAATTCATTATTGAAAAATTTTAATTGCTCCCTAATAGCTACAAAAGGTATGCCCATTTAATTCACCCTGCAGTGGCTCGAAGAAACATTTTACTTTGATAAATTTTACATTTAACCCGATCGAAATTGTTTTCAGACTGCCTCCTACATCAAAGGATTACTAAATCTAAATCAAATTCCATTTTCGCGAATTCGCGTAATCCGGCTCTGTCAAAACTGCTTTTTGCCGCTCCGGCGCAGTTCAATTTCATTAAAGAAAAGTTGTTAACAACGCGTCAGATGCGTTCCATTGAGTCTGTTTTTAATGGCCGAGCAATTACGACACATGTAATTGCCGTTACGAGAGGCTCTCCGGGCGACTTTTGTTATCCGCTCTGCTCTCGTACTGTTTTTTCTCTCTTATCGCCGTCGTCGAATTGCTCGCGCGTCGTTCTTTCTCTCGCGAGTCTCGCGCGGCAATCGACGGGATCTCTCGGCTTGTCGAGCTTGCGGCTTTGTCGTGAGAAGGTTGGACGTTGACTCGATTCCGCACGTCCGTTTTTCCACTTTTCTTGCCCGTTCTGCTTTTTTTTCCAGTTTTAAGTTATAGCACGCGAACGCGGGCTCGACGATTTTTCGTTTTTGTTCTCGAGGCGGAGTGTCTTATGAAGCAATGGAAGTTTAATCTCTGCGAGGAATTCTATGTTTATGTAGAATTGTTTCCGTAATGAAGAATAATAGGACGAGTTGACTGAGTTCTTTGCGCGCTTACGATCCCAGATATTCTTTGCGTTAATTTACGGAAATAAATGTTTTTCAAAGAAGCAATTGACATATACTGATTATACAATGCGAATCATTTTGCCGTTTTATCAAGAATGTAAAATAACAATTATGTATGTTTCTTTTAGAAAATTTAAGCTTTTGAATTATATTAGCACATTGGAAGAAAGAAGTCTCTGATTTTTTAAAAATTTCCTATTAATTAATGTTTTAAAGTTGCATTGATTTTTGCTAATAAGTTTCCTTCAAACTTTACTGAACTGCATCGTATGAAAAAATGTTCGAATTTAATTTAAATTGTTTTCAAAGAATCTTAATTTTATAAATTTTTAACGCCTCACATACCCTATGATTTTCAGTACGTAGCCATGAACTTTTTTTTTTTATTTAAGCTGTTATTATTTTCAAAAGAGAATTATTTATCAATAGCCATGAACTTGATGAAAAGCATTTGTTTTGCAAATCAGGTTGTAGAAGTGCCCTAATTGGATAAACCCAAAAAGCAGAACTACTGGCGAAGTAAAAAAAAAGTATAATATATACACATACGCTTGCGTAATAACCCAGATAAACATTTGCCATTGATATAAAAACCAATCTACTTTCCATTTATTGACTTCGACCAACATTCTTCCTCTCGGCGGCAACCCCGATTTTGCATCATCGCGCTCCTCGGAAAAATTGGCCGATCGTTAATTTATTCCCTCGCGTAACTTCGAAATAAACAAAACAGGCGGTTGGAAAGCAAGTGCGGTTATACACCGTGACGATTACGTGCACGAGCCTCCGTAGCGATTTCGATGGACGAACGCACGGCGCGGCTCTCCGATAATTCTTATTTGCCTTTTCGCCTTGCATCGACCGGAGATTATCGCTCGCCGACTGGCCGAACGCGCTGCCCGGATTAATATGTGTATATACCCTGTCAACCCGGCCGACGTACATGCACGTATATGTATGTGCACCAATTACTTTCTCCTTCGCTATCTCTGGTGTATATGAGTGACATAAACACGTGCCGCCCATTTTTCCAGCCAGCTGGACTTCTCTCCGCTAGATCTATTCCGTACTCCATGAATGCGAGGGTATATGGGTTCTGAAATACACTGTAAAACATTGTCCTCCGATGTTGGGCAATTAAAACTATATTAATTAACCGGATAGCAGGGCTTTTTAATCAACTAAGATTTTCGTTCAAGCCGCTAATTGGGAGAGTGGTATCATTTTATGGTACAGCTGCGCGGAAATAAGGAAGAAGTGTAATGACTTGTACGTGTGTATTAAACGTAACCGCTCGGTTGGGACCAACTGAATCGGTAGCCGCGAAATTCAACGCTGGTAAATGTAATATTAGAAAACGACAGCGAGAAGTGTATAACGGGAGCTATCCGAGATTGAAATCGTAATTCAGTCAATGGATTGTATGATACGACGTCGTGTTTTCGTTTCCCAGTTAACTGATCGCGAGAATTCCCTTAAACGGACCGATTCCTTGCCAGATTTTTTTCGAGTAACTATTTTTTTTCGAACGATTTTGGTACGGTTTATGATAAAAGTGTAAATTTGATTGTGTACTAAAGCAATTGATGAAGGGAACATGTCTTAATGACGTCGCGAATTATAATTAATTTGGCACTATCGCTTTTTAACTTGACAAGACTGTTCGTTAAAAGATTCTACAGTTACACAGTGTATGGAGAAAATTTGTAGTTGAAACTTCAATTGCTTTATACGTATGTTTTTTTTTCAAAACCTTTGGCAAGAGACAAATTCTGTATTAAATAAATAATATTTTATTTATAGAATTACATTGGTAATTATATTGTTTCAGTTCGATTTAGTAACCGATCAGTACAGTTGATTAAACACAACAATGTACACTATAAAATGTCCGAAGATATTTATTAATAAAGCAATAAATTATCAAAAAGTATTTAAAGTTTATTGACCGTATAAAAGTAATAATGGGAAAGTTAAAAGTAATGCACAGTTTTCCAGACCCGAGCGCTCAAGTGCGCGTACTTTTACCTTAATAAGTATACGCAAGTATAAAGGAAGTAATTACAGTTTTATTGCCATCGTGCACTGATGAAAAATACGCGGCATAACTGTCACCGAATAAAATGCATTCTGCGCGAAAAATCAAGCCGAGACGCGTCGTTGTCGGCTAACTACGGAGCGCTATAAAAAGTCTTTATCGCAGAATTTTCGAAATTTCCTTTAAACGTATGTACGCGTAAACGGCAGGGGAATTAAAGCGACAGCGAGAAAACGGCCGAGGAAGGCAAGAAAAAAAATTGGATCGCCCAGTTTACGATTCTAATAAAATTTATACGGCCGGATCCCCTGGACTTAGGTGTTAGGAATCATGAACGACTATACGGAAGGGAAATCACGAGGATCTTATGGTGCTGTTCAATTGGTGTAGTAGCCGCGCGTTAAATCAGGCGTGTCGAGGACGAAATTGATGACGGGTTGTTCGAATTTAATACTTGCTTTTGTTGAGGCGGTTGAAACATAATTCGCGAATGTAAGATTAGAATTAAAGTGTAAGAAATTAAATATCTCAATTAATCATTTTGTTTTTGTTTTTTTTGTTCTTATACAATGGGATGACCTTCTGGCGTTGATATTCGGTGAATAATTTTTTCGACTTATGAGGGTAATTAATCTAAATACTTATAAATCCTATTGATATCATATTTCAGCATCTGTGTTTAATATTAAAAGTAATAAGTTTTTTAATCAATAAAAAAAACTTACTGATCGCGGAGTATAAAAAGAATTGTTCTTGTATTCTCAAAAATTTTTAGGTTTCATTTTTCGAGCTCTTTTTTTTGCTACTTTCATATTTTTTCTTCAGTCACAAACGTCATTCATTTATACCGCGAAACATTCATAAATGACGTATTTAAAACATTTTAAAGTAAATAAAATTTTTATCATTCTAAATTGATACTTGCTTTCAAGTGTATAAATTCAACGTCTGCGATTTAATATTTTAATAGCAGACGCAATCTATTTACGCGTCTCAGGGTCGTCTTCCGTTACTCCTCGGGATAATTACCGCCGCCATTTGTCATTCGCCGTCGCGCGTAAGGCGATTAGCGATTCAATTATGCTACGGATTCGCAAGCGCACTTCTGCGATAATCAATTGGCGGACGAAGCTCATACGGCTACCGCCGCGCGGCTGCAATAACAGAGGTATTGCGTGCGTTTCTCATGCGTGGGCGTAGCTTTTCAGAGGTTTGACGATTCCTTTTACCCGTCCGCGTGGGCTCGTCTCCATCCCGGTATCTCTCCGCCGCTTGAAATGACGAAGTTCGCGCTTATTACGGCGCGGAATATTCATTCGTAATTGCCATTATTTTTGCCACAGTTTCTTCGGTTTTTTTTTTTTAAACGAAAACGATTGTGTTTGCTCAAGTGACGTTATTCAGTTACCTTTACTGTGTCAAGGAGCACGTATGATCAAATTGCGAATAAAGCGCCGGATGCACAAACATAATTGTTTACACTTTTTTTTCGACTAAAGTTTTTAGTTCAATTATGTGATTGAAATTGCTTACAATGGTGAATTTTAAATTTTTTCGCATATAAACTTTCAGTCGTTTTCTCAGATCAAAATGAAGCTTCAAAAAAGAACCAGTTTCAAGATATTTCAATGACGCTCGTTGAATAGGCGGTTTCTAAGTACAAAGAACATTTATATACCTTTTTAAAATAATACAATTTTCTAATTTGATTTCATTTTTTTAAAAATTAATAAATTAATTTTCGATTAATTTTACGATTATAGCAGTTAAAATAAATCGACTTTGTAAGCGTCGAGCATAAATTCAGATAATGGCAAGTATTAGTAAACATTAATTCATAAATTGGAAGTATTTTTAGATCGCTATGAACTAAGATCATTATTCATAATTAAGACACATGGTTTAGATTCTTACGATTTCCTCGAAAAGAACATTACGAGCTATTGAAAGCTAATCAGGGTAGCGTAGGACATATCATCCAACCCAGAAAGAGAGACTGAGACAGAGAGGGAGAGAGCAAATCCTAAGAAAACCAGAATAATAGGACAAAATCTTGGAGGAAAGCAAAGTGGGTCTTGACGATTTTTCGTGCGTCCTTTCGAAAAAAAAAAAAACAAAAGGCGAAAAATCCTAACGATCATTTCGAACCGCACCCACTTGTACGCGCGGACTAATGACTATCTCAGAGCGCACCGCGTAAGAGCATCATTTACTCTAAAATTTCGCAACCGACGGCCAATCTGACTCACGTATTCAATTTCCCAACGGCGAGCGCGCGGCAGTTTTTAGGGCCGCCTCCGTTCGTTTGCCGGCTGGAGAGCAGGAAGACGCGCGATCGCCGAAGAAAAAGGAGAAAAATCGGTTCGCGTATATATATATATATCGTATTCCCACATGTCGCCGGTATTACGGATCGGATCGGTGCTAACAGTTCTTTCGGACTAGTTGGAGCTAAGTGTCTCTCGAGCTCGGCGATTCGTCGTTTTTTTTCTTCTTTCGCTCTCGAGCCGCGGCGGACTACTCTCGTTTGTAAATAATTTAACTGTTGATACCGCGGAGTTTTTATCGTTCGAATTGTCGTCACTGCTACCAGTATTGCATTTTTTTTTTCTTGTTAGATACTAGTTTGTCGGGTTAATAAGCGAGAGAGAATGCTTTGGACCGTTCCGACTAAAATTAACCGCGAAGGCGAAATAAAAGGGGGGGATTTTTTTTATCAATTTCGTCGAAACGACATTTTAACCTGTAAGAATGTAGGGTAAACCGATATTAAAAGGCACCAGCTACACATTTGCAGTATAAATATCCGGTGCATTTAATTTGATATTTGAACACCGAGGCACATACATACAAGCGTGCAGGTGCATTACATAATCATTAGCTCCCTAGACTTAATTCATTCAAAAAGTTCAGCCGCCCAAGAGAGGTGTGTCGGCCAGACCTGATTTTGCCACCTACGTAATATTTCATTTTTTGACAATTATGATTTTAGCAAACTCAAAGGTATACCCAGCTGGAAGCTGTAATTGTCTGAGAAAAGTGCGAAACCTTTCTAAAAGTACAATAATCACTTGAACCGTTTGCGCAAAAACAATCTTTGAAACCGCGAATGAAGCCCGACTTGAAGAACCTGCACTCCCCGAACGGCACGTAATTAATAACGCATTACCGAAAATCTGGAGCAGCAAGCGACTGAAAGTGTCTGCCAAAATTCGCTTCTAACGGCCTTGATCCCCCCTCCCCCTCTCGCGAAGAAGCTGTAAACAAAAGCCAGATTCCAAAGGCAGAGAGAGAGAGAGAGAGAGAGAGAGGGAGAGAGCGCGCTCGTCCCACCCAAAGTCGCCTGGAAAACACCTCTGGGGGGGCCCCTCCTCCCGATCGTCCGTGCAACCACCGAGTGGTCCTCGCTCTGTCCTCACTCTCTTACTCTTGCTCTCGTTCGAAACGAGAGACGTGCACAGAGAGACCGTCGTCCGCGCGCGAGTCCTCGAGTGAAAAGGAAGGCGGCGGCGGCTACGGCGGCGGCTCACCTCGCCTCGGCTACTCTCTCGCGCCCTCCCCCGTTTCCTCCCGGGGATACGTGCAGGTACCAACGCTCGCGCGCACACAGGCGCGCTCGCTCGAAAGCACACACTACTCTCTTAAAGTCCGCGCTCGCAGAATCCCCGGCTTCAGTCAACGCTCAGACCCCGAACGATTCGCGATCGGGCCTACACCCTCGAGCGAGACGAGAAGGGTTGTGGACGGACAGGAGAGAGCCAAGCGCGCGCGCGCATATCGAATTTCGCGATCACCCCGAAGCGACAGTGACTCTGGCAGCGTCTCTTTCATTTTTTATTTTTTTGTAACTCGAATTTATAATTTCTTTTTCGCCGAGCCGAGATCGGAGGTCTTAAGGAATTGGTTCGGCTGCGGATATTCGAATTGGTCTCGAGAAGCTGTGCAAGATAACGGCCACGGGGAACGAAGAGGACGAGGCAGGATGGCGCGTTATCGGCGCTTGTGCCACCTAGTCGGACTGTTACTACTGAGTTGTGCGGCGACAGCCTTGAGTAAGTGTACCCCTGTTTTTTTCTTTTTTTTAAAGGGCCAATTATTTTTTGCTGTGCGTCCAAGTGATTGTCGGGCGAACCGAGCGATTTAAATTTGCCTGTCGTTGCGATGCGGCGGATGAACTGGAGCGCGGCTTTGGCGCAAGAGTCGCGCTTGTCGTTCGAATTTGTTCCCGCGAATTCATGCCGATCATTGCTGAAATAATTTGGATTTTTATTTGCTTTTTGTTTCAACTTTTGCTCCAATTTCGTTTCGATTGTTTTGAATTGCGCCAGTTGCTCGATCCAATTGGTTGACGTGAAAATTCGGAATCTTAATTTTGTCGACTTTATCTTCGACATCTTCGATTATATATTCGAGTTTTGCACTTATTTTTCTTAAAATTCGTTACCTAATTGTTATGTAGAATTATATAGTTCTAAATTACGCAATGTTTCATTTCATAAAGTTAAATTGTATAACCTGTAAAAGTAAAAATTCCAAATTTAGAAAAACATTAATTTTTTTTTTATTAAAACATCGAGATTCGATTGAAAATCGAAACATTTCTGTTGAGGATCATTTCGCAATTCTGAATTTGCATGTTGCGTTCGTTAAACCTGCATGTACCGGCGAAAGCAGAGCTTCGCCGGGAAAATTTCCTTTGCTCGTCGTTCCATTTCATAATTCTTTTTTACAAACAAATTCATTGCACTATACGCTACGCCTCGCATTCCTCCATACATTAAAAAATCCTCAAACCAGCAGCTCGATTCGCACAGCGGATTTCTCTCTTTCTCCCGATTGTTCTCCGAAAGCGAAAACTGGCCACGTACCGACGCTCTCCCCGCGTTATCGTTCGCCGCCCGAGGCGCACGCGTGTATATAGTTATCGAAAAGGCGGCGGGCAAAAAACGGATGACGAGCGGCCGCGAAAAAAAAGGACGGCGCTTTCTCGGAAAAGACGGTGCATCTGCCTTATAAAACTCTCGTTGCGGTATGAAAGACTCTGCGGTCAGCGAAGCGCGAATTCCGCGGGGAATCTGTTCGCCGGTTTGAAGTCCATCTAATTTTTCGAGGATTCGCTTTTCTTTTTTTTGCCCTGTACTTGAGGTTACGTATAAACCCCGAGGATTCGAGCGATATTAGCGGGACAAGTTTCCGTGCACTTAATTCCGCGAGTTTCGAGTGAAGTTTTTTTTTTCTTTTTAATTTCACCGGTGAACCTAATCAGTTTTTCGCCTACTTTCATTTCATTTGGTGCACACCGGGTAAATTATCCGAATAAACAAGCGTCAATAGGAATTTTTACCTTTTAAAGCTTACGTAATTTGTGAGATTCAATGTAAAAATTTAAATTTCATAATTTTAGTGACATTTAATAAATAAAAGTCTCATATCTGAACGTGTAGAAAAAAAATTCAATTATTTTTTGTTTTATTTTAAACGTCACCATTGACAAAATTTTATTTGCTTCGTAGAAAAGAAATATTAAGAAAATTAAGTATTGTTATTAGTATTAAAACACTTGTTTTTTTTTAATATTAAACATATAAAAAAGCCTAACTTTTATATGTGCTTCACCGCACAATCCATCGTACGCGCCCTTTTTTCATTCTGCAATAATTTTCAAAATCAATTCTTTCCTGCTCCAATTGCTTTCCTGCGAAGCATTACAATTACCTCACATTATTAGATAATCATAGAAATTTTTATTAAGCCGGTATCGCTTTTCACTTTTCGCTTTTCGGTCGTCGGAGCGGAGGTTCGCGAGAGCATGCAAACGACCGGCTTAATAACACTCGAATCGATTGCATTACATTGTCGATGATGTCACTTGTGCTAGTTTTCCGGTTTTCTCAAGCTTCCCGCGGAGATTTCCGCCACGCACCGATTATTCCTTTTATGTTTGCTTTGACGGTGTATGAGCATGACGTATGTTATTAAATTAAATATTAAATTGAAAATTTTTTTTTACATGTATTTAAGCTAATTAGATGAAAAATAGTCTTAGAAGTTTGTATAATATTAATTTCTACGAAGTTTTCTCTGCGAAAATAATGATTTTTAGAATCTCTACACTTTATTTAACGCCTATCGTTATTCAATACGAACATCATCATTCATACATGATGGTTAATATTTTAATTTCCTTGTTACTAGTAATTATGCACAGGGTGATGATAAAAATGTAAAATTTGATTACTTTTTCAAAATGTTGCATGATTCAATTTGAAATATTGCAGTTAAACATTGTTAGCAATCTTTATGTTTTTACGAAAGAATAAATCATTGTTATTTAGAGTTGGTTGTCTGAGATTCATAAAATTAAAGTGTTAGATAATTATCAGGTATTTTACGTTAATTTTTTAAGTAATTGCTATCCTAAATTAAAAATCATTTCGTTTGTACAACAATTCGCAGTAAATTTTACAATAATTTTTCAATGCAAATTAAAAAAAAACATAAAAATGATTTAAAGTGATTTAGTGTTTGTACATTAAAAATTCTTCGTACTCAGATTTTACCAAGCAAATATTTGCACAAACAGAAAAATTAACATTTACCTATTCTAAAAATGTTCTATGCAAAATTATACTTGATTTATGATTACATTTATGCTTTTTTACAAGCAAAATGTATAGACCGAATTCTGCAATCTAAAATTTAGAAGCGAATAGAAAATAACAATTAAAGTTGTCGGCCACTAATTTCATTCTACACGTCATAGAAAAGTTGCTTCCTTTTTTAGATAAGTGTTTCTGAAACGCACGAGAAAGAATGTAGTTGAGAAAATTAAACGAGACCGTTAAAATAAGTTGCACAGTAGTTGAGTAAATAATAGAGAGAATAAAACGTTTTTCTGTTTCTCCCCATCAAGAATAAAGCGTTTTGACCTTTTAAGTTGTATATCATAAATTCAATTGGCCACGCAGTCTGAAAGTATATTGATTGATAATATCTTTTAAAAACATGATCTTTCTAATTAATTATATTTTTTATTGTCACTAAAAAAGTATGTAATTATATGTATGCAACATTCTACAACAGCAATTCTTCATGCTATTGCCGTTAAATAATTTATTATACAAGCTAATTTTTAATTAATTTTTTAAACATTCAACGAGTTTTTCCCGTTTTATATATATTAAACCGATATGAAATACGATTCCCGAAGTTATATAATATTTCACATCATTCGATATCACGAAAAACCAACGAAAATCTCCCAATAATAATAATCCTTCTTCCAGAATGCCCGGATCGGCCAGGCACGCCGGGCCGCGAGATCGTCTGCTACACGTCGAGCGGCGACGTCGAGCGGCTGGAAAATGCCATCTGCCGATGCACGACGCTCGTCCACCAAGGCCACGACCTGCAGAGCCTCGACGCTTCCGGTGAGTTGGAGAGCCAGTCGCCTCCGTGAGCTTTCATCTCCGTCGCGGCGGCGGCGGCGGCGGCGGCGGCATGTGTGGGCTTTCGCGCAATCGCCGCGGCTGGCGCATTATTCTCGGGCCGCTATTTAAGGCGAAGACGTTATATGCCGTGCGTGAGAACGCGCGCCGTGAATGCAGATTGGGGATTACTCGGTTACTTTTTCGAGTTTCGAGATCCGGCCGGCGATAAGTGGTTTGGGTTTCTTCGGGTGAGCTCAGGATGCCTGACTGGAATGAGGCAGCTTTTCGATCGCAGCAGATTAGGCTTAATTCTAAGCAGATATTTTAGAGCCTCTTTAATTTGCGCAATGAGAGCTTGCGCGTTTTATTCCTTCATCTCAGGATTATTCTTTTGACTTGCACGTGGTAGCACGACAGAAAGTATATTTCTAAAGCATCGAACGCAAAATAACGAACTGAACAATTTTCAATCTGCGTTAATGGTATAAGTTTTAAACGAATGATCTATTAAACGTCATTATTGCGTTTTTACTATACAGCTAAAGAACCTTGATCGGAATCATTCTCGCGCCAATAAAACTATCGCGCGAGAATGGAATAAAAATATCGCCAAGAAAAAAAAAAAAAAACGGTACTTCCACTAATGACCGCTCGCACAACGAGTCCAACCACCGCCTTATTTCCTCTGGTATGCCAAGTTTCAGGTGGGGCGCTCGAATAATTATCGAATTAAGCGTCATGCCAAAAGGATGCGCCGCCATCTAGAACTGCAGGGGTCGCCGTTTATAGGGGACGAGGACGGCCGCATGGTGTTTTCTGCCCTCGCCTCGCCCCGTAAGACGAGTTACTTTCGCAATCTCGGTACGGAGGAATTAGCGCGCAATTATCACGTCCGCGCATCTACGCGGCTGTCTTCGTTTACGTGCCTGACGTACCCAAGTGAGTCTGGCGGAGTTTATCGCGGGTGACCAAGTTTTTTTTGTTATGGTGTCAACGCTTTGGGCTCTAGATTTATAGGTCAATTTGTACAAATCGGCAAAACCCCTTTACGATGGGTATTAAAGAAAAAAAAAGAGCTGTGATAATATATTCCATTAACTTTTTAATAACAATAATACTTTCCAAGTGCTGTAATAAAACTGTTGCCAGTTGCTATTATTTGAAATAAATATCGAGTTCAATCATCGAGACAAATTTTTCGTTTCATAATCCCAAACTATAATTCTTTTTTATCATAGGTTGAGAGATGATGTAAATGAGTACAGCGAGAATTTAAATTCATCGTACAACGTTTCGGTAGCTGAATTGCTACCCTTTTCAAGTACTTATTATAATGGTCATTAATAGTCAATACAATAGTATTTCGTTATTGTATTGACTATTAATGACCATTATAATAAGTACTTGAAAAGGGTAGCAATTTAGCTACCGAAACGTTGTACGATGAATTTAAATTCTCGCTGTACTCATTAACATCATCTCTCAACCTATGATAATATTACAATGAGTGATAAAGTCGAAGATAAAGAAGATATAATTCTTTTTTTTTCGATTTTTCAAATACTTACGAATAATCTGTGCATTGCAAATATTAGGAGTCTTTCCCTGGATCTAATCATTGCTCGAGACGAAATTATGGAAGTCACCGTACAACTTTAAACACATAATAAAACAAACACCTGACCACCTTTATAAATGTTTTGACTGCAAAATTTAATATTGATTTATCCCTTTCATAATCTTATCCGTCAGAAAAAAGAAATCGCTTACACACAACTGATTCAATCTAGCTTTTTTTTGGCACCCAATTTAAAAGAGATAAACGACTCGTTTAGTCAAGAACGATCGAGAGCAAAAGTACAGCCGGAGCAGCGCAGCCGTAAAAATATGTCGTAAAAGAAATTTAGCGCCCACTTCGGCGCAGGCGACTCAAAATATTTTTTTTTTTTTTTTTTCGGTATGCGGGCAACACTGTCCAGGGCACTTTAACACCTAACCTCCTCTTGCGCAATCGGTACAATTAAGCCGACAAAGGTTGAAAAGGAGCAATAAAACGAATACCTGCCGCTTTCTACGGCTACTTCCACGTGCCGCCGCCGCCGCCGCCGCCGTTCGTTTCCACGTTTTGCAACGCACGCGACCTCGTGCTCGCGCCTCATATTCGTCAAAGAAGAAGTGTACGGCCGGGCGGGGGCCGCGGGCGATCCGCGAACTCGTTTCTCAAGCGGCAGCTGCCTGTTGTGTTCCTCCCAGGGCGATCGATTAATTTCTCGCAGGTTGCGCAAGTTCGGCGAAAGAGAAAAAAAAAGAAAGAAAAAAAAAAAAGAATTGCCTTTGTGCGCCTCGCGCGACGGAGAAAGAATTTCGCGGCGGAGAGGAGAGGATCGCCATCGTCAGCCCGACATCGAATGATTGTTCGGCGCGCGGGCATGAATATTTATAAAACGAGCTGCGGCCTTTTTTTTTTTCTGGGAGCAAGCGGGAGGGTAAGAGGGGCTGCAGGATGGCGCCGAGTTCGCTCCTTTCGTTATTAACGTTAAATTGAAAGGTCGAGAGATTTTTTTGAACTGTTCGTTATTATAATGCGTCATTGTTGCCGTCCTGCGTTCCTTGACAATCGCCCTTTTGAGTCGCGAATATTCTGTTAATCATTATTATTGCACCTTAAATTGTCGGGTACGAATTTTCTTTACTTTTAAAAACCTAATTATTCCCTGTGGCAATATGAATCTAATCGACGCGCCCACGTACAGAGTGACTTGCATTCGTCAATTTTACAATATGGTGTCAAAATATTATTTTTAGCTTTTTATTTATTAATCCAAAGTCGTAAACTGAATACGACTGATGCCGTAATAACGTATTGTAATTAGATCGCTTCCGTACATACGAAGTACAAAACAAATCTTTCCCCTTTCAGCAATTCCATGCCCAATTCCGCTGTTTCCTTAATCGCGTTTTTTATAATTGCGCCCATCGGAATAACCGTGCCATAAATTTCCACTGCACGTAACGCGTCGATAATGCAAGTCTCTCCCTCTCTCTCTATCTCCGTTTCCAAGTGCAGAAATCGTTCGCATCCAGATGACATAACGGGCGCGGCGCCCTTATTCGGCCGGATCGAAAATTACCACACAAAAAAGACCAGGTGAGGATAATAAGTGCGTCGACAGACTCTTGTGCGTGGAGAGACGGACTTTTGTGTGTATAAATCCTCCGGTTGTCAATGAAACGGGATTGGTGATCGATCGCTTGTAAAATACTACAAAATAACGATATCGAACGAGTCAATTAAAGAAGTCACGGTGTTCCGTACGTAGAAGGGAGCAATCACTCCGAGAGAAAATTGTATGATTTGTGGACTAGTGTCGAGCTCTCCGCGTCGGTTATATTAATTTATCGCTTATTATCGACGTACGCGGCTCAATTTCGTTTGCTAACGATCCAATCGTGATTCGTATATAGATATATATATTTTTTCCGGCGTGTCGCTCGTGCCGTATTAACTTTCACTTTTTGCGGGCTGGAAGCGACGCTTTATTAGAAAATAAAATAGCTTCTCGGAAATTTGAATTCGCTCCCGTTCGGTTATCGGCGTGTCTCGTAATTTCTGCTGGCGCTCAGCGTCGCTAACCGTTTTGATGAATTTCCGAGCGATCGCGCACTACGGACCGTAAATCGTTGCTACTTGCTATGGGAAAAATTGGTTATGGATTAGGAAATTTATCTTCTGGAAATATAACTTTTATTAAAATTAATAAGGCTTCCTGCCGGTTTCCTAACTTTGTATTATACTTACACTATCTGCATTCACTGATTATGCAAAGAAGTCGCTCAGAAATCTATTATGTTAAATGCCAAACGAGAATTACCGTTGAATGCAGAAAAAAAGCAATAAAGAATTAAAAGATTATGCAATAAAGAATTTTTCGTTTACTTTTACACTTAATTTTTTTTAAATAAAAATAAAAGCTATTACAATAATAAACAACTTTTTCACCAACCGTACAACAGTTTTCCATTAAAAATTCATTTTTTCGCAAGCAATAATTGACGTTAAGAAAGAAGAACGAACAGAACGAGGCTCGAGAGCTTAAATATTTGAATTATCAAATTACAGCATTGACTATTTTTGCCTACCATTTATTTCCCATTCGGTTCGAAGCTTACTTTAAGGCTCACTTGTGTACCACCGTACATAATACCCGGGCAAAAGAATGCGGTCGCAAGTTGTCCGCGCAAAAGTGAAAGCACGTTATATTTGGAGACGCGCTGCTCTAAATAAGCAAATCATCGCGTGGGAGGGTCGCGCGTCCTTCGTCCTGGCGGGTTATTTAATCGGAATTTCGCGAGCGAAAAGAAAGAGGTATTTATTACGCGGCCCGCAGATCACTGCACGCCCAAATATTGCGCATAAACATATACGTGCGCGCGTCTCGTCGGGCGTCTTTTTTATTTCTGGCCGTCATAACAGAGATTAATCGAGAAAATAAAGATACCGTATTATGGCTTGCATAATATTTTTTTAATGGCTGCTGTCACGATGCGGGATTCATTCGATTTATCGCGCGATGATCGAAGGTGGAAAAAATTCGAATGTGGGCATATTACGATTAAAATTTACCGAGTTGATATTTAACTGTTTTACTTTATTGGAGTTATAAATAAATAAGTTTTACAACTAATACGCTTTTTATTAACGTTGCAAAACAAAAGGAATATAATATTGCAAGCTAGTTTCACGTCTTATTATTAGAACACCCAGTCACTTGCGCATTTGTAATTTATTCGGAAAATTGTTATGTTCCAACATTACGTTTTTTTCATTATATTTTTTTACAGAGCATATAAGTAACGCATTGAAATTATTTTCTAATAAAGTAACGCGTAATGAAATAAAAATATATCAATAAACAAGTGAAATTATTGTTTTTCGAAGAAAAGATCCGTATGATCGGGCAATAAAACTGAAACTAATCGCTTTGTACTTCTTAATTAAGTACCGCGTATTATAAAGCGAGAGCAAGTAAACAAAGGAACTGCAATTTATATTGACTCATCGATAACTCGAAGGAAGCAATCCGAAACGCTTGCGGTCTATTAAAGACCCAACCCTCCTTCGCGGCAGGCTTCTAGGACGAAAAAATTTCTGAAATAATTGCCAAACCAATCACAATAAATTACGAGTAATTCCTCGACAAAAGAAAATACGTCCGTTTTCACCTGCACTCGGAACAATTAGGCGGCTCTTAATTCCTTTAAATACACCGCGCGCGAGCGGCCACTCCCAATTAAAAATCGAGGAGAATTCGCGGCGGTTAGATATATATAATGAACGCGAGCTTGCTCGCCTAATCGCGATGCGCGTACGTCGACCTTCACCTTAATGTAACAAAAAAGCGGCGGCTCGTTGCGCCATAAATGGGAGTCCATCGCCTTTCGCGATCGCGCGCCCGCGCGCACATTTCTCATATCGAATGTATAGCATTGGACTTTCGATCTCGTATACGTAATGCCGCGCTACGGAGTTTCGCTAAAGATAAGAGAAATTCGCGAATAAGCGTATATAATAATTTTAGTTCCTGCCGCGTGTCCGACGATTTAGGGGAGAGCTCGTAAATCGGGCGATCGGCCAAATTCATTTAGCCAAGCGTCGTTTCCCATTTTTTCTCCCGCACGATGATCGATTCGATCGTAAAGCGGGAAGGTATAAAAATACTGGAGGATTTATATTTGTTTGTTAACTGCGCTCCGTTCTTATTATAATTTCAAAGCAGCGTATTTACTGCGCGCACGCTTATGTATGTATACACGTGGATCTTTTTTTTACTTTCTCGCTGACGATCCGAGTGGGGGGAGAGTTACTGAGCCTTGCGGAAAAGGAGCATACTGGCAAAAGAAAACGAAGATATTAAATCATCAGGTTTGAAGGAAGCAATCGTTTTTTAGTTAACGGACTGTGCCCGGAAGATTTAAGTGGGTTATATAAAAATGCAACGTATAGAAAATACTGTGCATTGTTGTGAATTAACTTTTTACTCCAGAAGAACACTAACGAATTCGTATAAATATTGAAATTTCCAGCTTTTTTTCTTTATATTTCATTATAATACAGCCGTGAAAGGAAGTGAAACGAAATAAATTGTTGAAGGAAGTTTAAAATTGTAAATCGGCATTCAATTAATTTTATTCCAACCGTCTTACATAATTTTAACTTGCAAATTTTTTTTTACTTTTATTTCAGAGCTAAAAAGTCTCCGAAACAGTGCGAAGAAAGCTAATCCCGAGCTCCGAGTTATTTTGTCCATTAACGACAATCACGAGCTACTAAAAAGTTCAGCGACGACGCGACAAGAGGCTACCGAACATTTGGTGGCTGTAATAAAAGAGGTAAAACATTTTATAACCAGTCGGAATTTAACAATAACAAAATAATGCTGCATAACTACTTGCACAAAAATATATTGGACACCCTGAAAAAGTTGTTACGAGTTCGACATTAACCTTGAATACTACTGCAGTTCAGGTATATTGAACCTTGCGAAAAAAATATTTTTAAAATTGACGAACCACAAAACTTTTATTGCGTAAAGGTAAGTTTTTATAATATTTTTAAGTAGGTATGGGCAAATTCAACCTTCGGGACGACAAACTTGTATTTATCCGCGTGTTGTTACTTACGCTTCATAAACAACAAGGTGAAAGGTTTCGAGTCCGAAAAACCTTTTTGCGAGTACTTATTTTTATCTTGGAAACTGGTTTATTATATATCTTTAATGAGAGTTACATACATGAATCACGAGAAACAAATTTTTGCAAATCAAAATGCGCATAAATACTTAATTTCTTAATTTATTATCCGCAATATTCTTTCGGGGCGAAGCAATCGTTAAAAAATATGTATTTCATTAATAAAATTCTAAAGACAATGAAAAAATAACACTGAACGCCGAGAATTCCAGAAAGTTATTGCGCCCGTAAAAGTTTATAATAATCTTTTAAAACTGAGGCGTCCTTAAAAGAGCGGTGCACCCGACTGCGCGGGAAATCCCATAAACGGGGTCAAAAAAACAAGTTACACGCGTAACAATTACGCATAACCGACCTATTACACCCGGTGCTTGCGCAATTTGAAAGCTCGTTACACGCCCGATCCTCGCAAGCGCGTCACCACTGTCCGGCGCGAGGGAGGCTCGAGGCGCCTCGGCGTGTCCCTATATATATATATATACGCGTCGATCCCGACCATGAAAGTGAAAACGGTCAAAGCGCTGCGGGCTTTATAATTTATCGGTTTTATGTGGCCATTACTTTTATAGGAGCTGCGGGTCGACACCCCGGAGCGATCGAGGCGTCGGGTCGCGCGGACTTTCCTTCGTTTCTGAAAATACAACGTCCTTTCTCTCCCGCAATACCGACGAAGGCCCTCCGGGCGATCAGTCTCTGATTTTTTCGCGCTGAAAATCGCGAGCGAGCGCAATGAATTACGTCTCAATTGTCAGCGAGCGCGGCTACGTTTCTTTTTCTATTATACACGTAACCGCCGCTTGCTTTCGTCAATTTGTCTTTCCTCGTTTTTCAACTGGACTCCGTGGAGATTTTTTTTCCTTTTTATTCCGCCTCGGCGTTCGTTACCGTTTTTCGGTAAACTGGGAGGCAAGTTTTTTCATTGAACTCAATTAAAAATCGAGTTTCTACAAGTCGGAAGGATGGTACAATCGCGAGCGAGCAGTTCCTTTAATTAATTGTTTAATTGCTACAGAGTTAGAGAGTAAAGCCGATTGCCAGCCCGTTGGCTGCGATTATGAAAAAATATTATTACGTACGAGTAAAAACTTGTTTCGCTGAAATTGTAGGTGCCGTAAAGTTTTAAATAGCTATGTATTTTGAAAATAAAAAAAAATGCGATGCTGGTTTCGTTATCCATCATTTTTCTAAGACTATAAAACGCACTTATAATCGATTCATCGCTTATTCGGGAAGCTTAAATACCGCAAGTATAATAGTGATTTATACTTTTGTTTTAAATTACATAAATGTTTAAAGAACTAAAAGTATTAGATTTTTATGAGCTTTTAACGCCTGGAAATTTAACGATATTACAATGATAAGAAATGCTGCGTAAATTATTAAAAATTTAATTTTTCGTCCATAAATAATTTCTAATTGGTTAACAGACTTTATATTTACAATTTAAACTGACATTTAAGCGCGTATGTAGGAAGTAGGAAAAGGAAAAGGTAATTAGGTAACATTCACTTCTGGATTAAAGATTATAAATAAAAATAATTGAAAATAAATCATGTAATAATTGTAAAAACGCTAGCAAACTTGTAATTCAAAATAATTTTTTAAATCTTCCTTCCTGTCACATTAATATTTAGAAAAAAATTGAGATTACAAAGGCATAATACTTAACATGAAAAATTACGTATAATATTAACAAATTTTGAAGTAACAATCACCTTTTAAAAAAATTTTATGGTGCACGAGCATACAAATAGCAATTTTTTACGCAAAAATAAAGAACATTTATGATCATGAATAATGAAAAACAAAGATTTTAAAATTCACTATTGCATACATATTCTACAATACAATGGAATTTTAATAAAACGTCAAAAATAAGAAACTGTATCTTCTCGACTCACGTTTCGTTCCTATAATAGCAGAAAAAAAAACACTAAAGCTCTCTTTGTTCGAAGGTCGACGGAGTAGAACTCAATATCACACTCGGTAGCAAGGATCGATTGGTCTCCTTCGTCAAGGGTCTGAAGGAGGAGCTGCTGAACAAGAGCTTAGAGAAAATGATCCTCTTGGCTTTACCGACGAAACCCGAGGACTTGGCTAAGCAGTTCGAGCTCAAGGAATTGTCTAAGTACGTTACTTCTCTAAAATATGCATTTACGCCTATATAACTGAGAATCATTTGTGTGAGAATGCATGCTGTATTCCCTCGTTATTCTTTTAAGTAGCTAACGCCTTGTATTTACGTGCTTTATGCTTTGAAAACAATTTAAAAATATATATAAAATTTACGAGCGTATTTAAGCAAAAAGAAGTGATTGTTGAAGAGAAATACTTTCAATCCTATAGTTATATCATGTGCACCAATGCATAATCGCGTTGGACCGCATTTCACATATTTGTGATGCGATATACCCAGATTATGAATCACTCAACTCAGACTCATTCTTTTCAAGATGTGTCAAGACATCAACCATTCAAAAGTAGTAAAAATATGTCATCCGTCCTGCATCATCTACCTACGACAAAGGCACTATCACGCCGTAACGAATAATGAATACCAACGATTCAAACGAAATTACATCAGCCACCTCGAAGACTCGAGCGACAACAAACATTTTACCGCCAAACTAATTATGGTAAAAGCAACGAGACGGTCTCGATTTCTTACCTACTTCGAGAATGCGAGAGTCGAGTTTCGAGCGAAAGAAGAAAAAAAAGCCGAAGACGCCAAAGAAGACGAGACGCGAGAAAAAAAAGAAACAAGAACAAGAGCGCATCATTTTCGGGCGTATCCCTGCCGATCTTGTTTCGCGACGAATTTGGCCTTCTGCGAACCTCCGCTCTTGGCGAACAGGAGCAAGCTATGGGTCTGGGTCATGTGTCTGGAATGTCGAGCGATGCCGCAATGACCGGCTGCAACCACTTTTGCCGATCCGCGCGCGTCATCGGACCAAGGAGCAAGAGAGCGAGAGACTGATTTCCTCGTTGAATATGGATGTAAAAACGTGGTCTCTCTTTCTCTCGGCGGAGATGCCGCCTTGCACTGACGCATCGCCTTCAGGAATTACCTTTCAGTGCGTGACATAACGCGCGATCTTTAAACACTTTAGGTGTTCTATTTTCGCTTCATCTTCGCGAGAGAAGAACGCGCGCGCGTTGAATAGTTAAACTATTTATTTTCAAGAATCATCATCTATTACCTCCGACTGGCAGTAAGCCGTGTTAAAATAATTTTTTAATTATGGTTTTGCCCACAAAATATGTATTTATGTTTATGACACTTTTATACTCAAAGGTCGTTGGTTAGAACAAAAAAGAAATTGCAGTTGTAGTTACAAAGAACAAATGTAAAAAATAACAATTAGGACTTTAACTTTGACAATTGTAGTTATTGTTTCCTTTAAAACGAAAATTTATATTCAGAATCGATTATTCTGAATATCGATTCAAATCCGCGTGTATCATATTTACAGTCCAGCGCCCCATAAGCACGCAAAAGCCCGCAAGAGGTCCTTTAGACGAAGAAAGTAATGAATTTCAATTTTTGAATCGATCTTGAAAGACTCAACCCTCTCATCGATCTTGAAAACAATTTACACCCAACTGATTTCGTCAAGGATCATAACTTTAATTATTTATTAACATCTTTTGATATTTTATTGAATGAAAATCTTTAAAGAAATACGTACACAAAGGGGTAAAAAATTTTAATTAATTACAATTTTTATCTAAATTTGCTCGTTTAAATTATTTTAGACTCGCGAGTTTTTCGAGAGCTTTGCGCACGAATGTATTCAGAGTTGAGAATATGAATGGAAGTGAGCGTGTTTATTGTATAACGCTGGGCTGAACATTATTTAGAATGGTTTACGCGACCTTGAGCAAGTGAAACAAAAGTTATATTTGCAGATAAAGCACAAATTTTCAAAGTTTATTAATATAAATAAAACGATTTGTTGTAAGCATCGTATAAATTAATTTAGTTGAGCTACCGAGATTTTAATGGCTTCAGATAAAACCGCTTGAATATATTTATATTTACTACTCTATAAAAAAGAAATATTTTAAACAGATTTCATTGAATGCCATATAGTTTGCAGTGAAAAAATTTGAATAGAAAAGATTGGGAGCGATAAAGTTTTATGAACAATAAACGTTTTTTCCACAGGTACGTCGATCTTTTTACGGTCGCGACGCATTATTTGAGGGATAACGATGAGGCATATCGTTCATTTCATCCGTCTCGTTTAATGGGTCTTTTCGACATGTTAAATACCGATAGTCTCGTGGATCTTATCAGTGGAATGGGTGCACCCAAGCAAAAAATATTGATTTCAGCACCGGCAAGTGGTTACCAGTTTACGCTGAAGAAAGCGGAAGAAAATACCCCTCGGTCGTCGACGGTAGAAGAGCAGCCAGTCTCCTTCGACCGTAAAAAAGTAAGAGCTCTCTCAAGTGATTGTAATAAGTGATGTTTTAATTTATCTCACGACTTCACGACTTTTTTTCGTAAAACAGCTTTGTGATGCACTTAATGAAGGAGAGTGGACGGTAGAAAGAGATGAAGATCTCACTGCACCTTATGCTTTCAAAAACACTTCGTGGATTGCTTTTGAGGATGAGACTTCATTGAAAATTAAGGTTAATAAGTTATTCACTTTAAGGTTAATTGAATTTTAGGATAAGCAGTAATTACGTAGAATTTAATATATTAATAATTTTATAAAATATAATAATTATTAAAGGTGTTTAATAGACCGTTACTATAACTACAATTATTTTTTTGTTATGCAATCACTATAAATTTATTTATTTATTTATTTATTTATTTATTTTTGTTATCTATATCACTATAAGCACTACAAATGTATTTTGAAAAATATAGTTTATACTTGTATATTTTGTATAGTCTTTGTATTTTACAAATATGTAAAATATTGATTTCTAGTATCTATATTTTTAGTGATCTGTATTGTATATTGATTAACTATACCATTAATATCTAACATTCTGTAACTTATAGGGCAAATATGTGATACTAAGAGAATTAGCAGGATTAGCTTTGCGAGACGTAGAGAGTGATTCGAAAAATGACTGCGGTGCGTCTTTGACCCAATCAATTCATCAAGCTTTTACGGAAATGAAAAGGAAAACAAGAGATGTAGTACTTTCATCTTTGGAAAGAGACTTGAAGGTAAAGAATATTCAATATTTGAAAATACTGGTTGATGTTAAAAACAGAAGTGTAGGGTTATTGCCGAACGAGTAAGAATTTTCCAGCACTCAATCGATAATGTAGAGAAATACGTAGTGGGTAAAAGTGAAAGGATGATCGGAGATCGTTTTACCTTCACAGAAACTGCACAGTACCGTCATCTATTAAAAATAAATAAAAGTACTATTTATATATTCTTTAATTTATATATTTTTTATTAAAAACAATAATTTATTAAAAATTAATCATATCAAAGTTATAGTAAAGTACGTTTTGTATATGTACATATACGGCATATGAATTTCAAAGAAAGAATGTAAAAGTTATGTCAAAATTCACGCAGAATTTTATAATTCCAAAAAAAATTGCTCTTAGAAAGGATTGCTATCATGCATGTCCTTCAAAAATATTTTTTTTAATATCATTATATTAAAAGATTTTTTATCATTTATTTGACGATTACTGTTATATAATCCTATCATTTTTATTGCATTTTTTAGGGTTCTGAAATTAATTATCCTACACATGTAAGATCATCAAACTTCAGAATTGTACGAGTAGTAGATACTGCAGGAAAAATACGCGCTGTTCGTGAAAATACTCAGACAGCTTTTACGTGCCCAAGACAAGGGTATTTTGTTCATCCAAAAAGTTGCAACAGGTAACGTATAAATTAAAATTTTAAAATCTATTTGAAAGGAATTTTTTTCATTTTATTAAAATAAATCTGAGTTTAAATATTCCACATTTTACAAATGAAAATTAAACAAAGTACAAAAATGAAAATTAAAAAAAAAATTACAGATTTTATCGATGCGTTAAATTCAATCAAGAAATCGACGATTATTCAGTTTTTGAATTTGATTGTCCAGCTGGACTGGCTTTTGATGAACGAACAGAAGTTTGCGTATGGCCTGGATCATTGTCACATGGTTCGGCATGTCCAGGAAGTAGTGAAATCGAGCCAGTACCTCGTAGTAGATTTCGTTGCCCTAGTCAACCTGGTTTCTACGCAGACCCTCAAAACTGTAGATGGTTTTTCGCCTGTTATGATCTCGGTAATTATTTTTAAAAATAGCAAATAAAATGCTTTCAACAAATTTATATTTACAAAATGTTTATTCTGAAATATTACTACTTTTATTACTTTAGGTGGTCCTGAGATGGTTCCTTATGAATTCCGCTGTCCATTCGGATTAGTTTTTGATGAACAAAGATTAATTTGTGAATGGCCATGGAAAGTACGTGGTTGTAATGGCCATGGGCACGGCAATGATCATAGCGTATACAATTATGGTGGAAGTTATGGCGGTCAAGGTTTTATACAAGATGGTGGAATCGTTGGTCAAGGCGGTTTTGTAGGACAAAGCGGATTTGTTGGACAAAATGTAGGTATAGGAGGTGTCAGCACGTACGGTAATAAAAATGAACAAGGTTCATATGGAAACGACGCGTATGATGCTCAAAACCTTAACGCTGGAGGAGGAATCCAACATGGAGCAGGATTTAATAGTCAAACTTTTAATGCCGATGGAGTTTCCGGATCCGGCATAGGATTTAATAGTCAAACCTTTAATGCCGGTGGAGCTTCTGGATCCGGCGTAGGAGCCTATGGTGGACAAAATATTAATGCAGGAGGAACATCTGGTACAGGAATTGGATTTAATGGACAAACTTATAATACAGGTGCAGTTGGATCAGGACTTGGGTACGGTGAACAAACGTATAATACTGGTGGAGCTACTGGGGTAGAAGCTGATTATGTTGGGCAGACATACAATGCAGGTGGAGTGGTAGCAGGAAATAGTGGACAAAATTTTAATGCAGGTGGAGTTGCAGGAGTGGATTATAATGATCAAAATTTCAATTCAGGCGAAACTAGTGGAGCAAATTACGAAGGGAAAACGTACAATGCCAATGGAGCTTCTGGAGCAGATTACGAAGGGAAAACGTATAACGCCAACGGAGCTTCTGGAGCAGATTACGATGGTCAAAATTATAATGCTAATGGAGCTTCTGTGACAGGAGTTGGGTATAATGGGCAATCTTTTAATACTGGCGGATCTGGTAATACAGGTATAAGTGCTGAAGGGCAAACTTACAATGCCAACGGAGCTTCTGGAGCAGAAGCAGATTACGACGGTCAAAGTTACAACTCTAATGGAGCTTCTGCGACAGGGGTTGGTTATAATGGACAATCTTTCAATACCGGCGGATCTGTTAATACAGGTATAAGTGCTGAAGGGCAAACTTACAATGCCAACGGAGCTTCTGGAGCAGAAGCAGATTACGATGGTCAAAATTATAATGCTAATGGAGCTTCTGTGACAGGAGTTGGGTATAATGGGCAATCTTTCAATACCGGCGGATCTGTTAATACAGGTATAAGTGCTGAAGGGCAAACTTACAATGCCAATGAAGCTTCAGGAGCAGAAGCAGATTACGACGGTCAAAGTTACAACTCTAATGGAGCTTCTGCGACAGGAGTTGGATACAACGGGCAATCTTTTAATACCGCTATAAGTGCTGAAGGGCAAACTTACAATGGAGTATCTAGTGCCGGATCAGGATCTGATAATGATGAACAATCATATAATGCAGGAAGCAATGCTGGAGAAGGAATAGATAATAGTCAAAATTATAATGGAGCGAGCAGCTCTGAAAATGGTGGTCAAAATTTCAATGCAGGTGCGGTATCCAGTGGAGAAGCTAGTGGAGGAATCGGCGGAGAAGTTTACAGTGGTTCTAATAATGCAGATTGTGATAACCAAAATTTCAACGGAGACGAAGTTCATTCTAATGGATATGACGGACAAACTGTAAATAATGCTAATGATTATGACGGACAAACTATAAATAATGCTAATGATTATGACGGACAAACTATAAATAATGCTAATGATTATGACGACAGAGGAGGTGCAACTCCAATTGTAACTTATCATGGACAAACGGGAGGAGTGAAAACCACTCAATACAATTCCGGAGATTCGTCAACTACAGTTGGTGTAAATAACTTTGCTGGTAATACACGTGATTCTACTGGATTTACAACAGCTCCAGTAAATTACGCAGGTGGAGCAACTGCTACTACAGGAGGTGTAACTAACTTTGGTAGTAACATTGATACGTCAAGAGAAGTTACTTCTCAAAATTCTTATACTGCAAATGGAAAATTCGGTACTGATTTTGTTGGTACAAGTGGATTTGGTAATTCAGAAATTACAAAGTCGGTACAAACTCAAGATGTCAATCTTAATACATTCGGTACCACACCACAAACTGGATTATATAATGGCGTGAATGCTATAAGCACAGGAAATAGTCAAGCTAATATTGGCTTATCAACTATTAGTTATGGAAATACAGCGAATGGTCAAAGTGATACTAATTTGTACGGAATAGGGGATACGCAGTACACAGGTGGTGTTGGTATGACAGTATATAATTCTTCATACAGCGGAGCATCTGGTTATCCCACGTCCACTATAATACCATTTTCAGGAAAACAAAACACTTACAATACAGCTGAGTATGGAAAAACGACACCTGTTAATTGTAAGTAATTTTTAACTTAATATATACTAACAAAATAAATTAATTCATAAACTTTATATTTAATACAGCAGTTATTTACCATTCCAACATAGCTATGGGACTATCAACTACAGAAAATTTAGGAAAACAATATACAAATCAAGCTGGAAAAAGTTTTACTTCACCAGTGCAAACTCCTACAGGATTTGCATTTAACGGTCAAACTCAAACTTACAATACTGCAACAAATATTTATGATAATTCAAAAGTAAACTTAGGTAATTAGTTTTAGTTTATATTAAAAAGTAATGCTATAATAAAAATAGTAAAGTACTTAATGTTGAATATAATTTCAGCTGGAGTTACGCCTTCAATCACATTGGTTAGAGATGGCGTATACAATACGGGTGGTTCAACAATTGGGAACTCACAAACAGCCAACTTTGCTGGCTCAACAATAACTGCCGGAGTAACAAATGCAAATGAAAATTCTCAAATTATTGGATCTAGCGTAACATCAACAAGTAATGATATCACGAAATTTCGTGATACTACAGGATCTCCTGATAATTTTCAATTTAATGGAAATACTGTCGGTAGTACTGGATTTAGAACTGATTCTAGCACTGGCACGTATAATCAAGAAACCGCTATTAATCAAAACGCTCAGAATTACAATACCCAAGGTAAGCGTTTTGAATAATCAAAATTTTTTATAAAACTTAATCTACTTTTAATTTTTGACGAATTGTATTGATTAAAAACATACAAATGTCACTTTAGGTACATCTGTTCCTGGCGTAGTACCATTGAATAATAACGTGCGACCTGCAGTAGAGCTCGATAATTCTGGAATCTTCGGAAATAACTTTGTTAGTTCCACGGTTTCTCCTACCACTCCTGGCACTACATCGAGTGGTTACAGGACAAACGAATATTACGATAATGGCGGACGAGGAACAATTCGTTATAATAATGGCGTTGTTGCAAACAAAGTTGCAGAAACAGATATTCAAGATTATAGAACTCCCTCTTATACAGGAATACCCAACTCGTTTATTATTAATCCAAGCCCAGGAGAAAATCCTCAATCAACCATTCAAAAAGCCGACGGAACAGTTACAGATGGAACCTTTACACGTGGTGGATTCACGAAAACTGGGCCAACGAAGACAGGGATCACTACTGCACAGGTAGGTGGTAGCGGCAGCTATGTGATTGGAACTGGTACTCCACGAGCAAGACCAAATCCACAATACATTGGACCGAATGCTTTTGCTCTAAATATTGGAGGAGAGACTAGTGAAAACTTTAATACCGGAGGTTCTACTACAAGTTTTGGAGCAACAGGAAATACAGCCAATTTTGGTGAAACAGGAAATAACGTAAATACCGGCGTAACAGGAAGCTTCGGATCAACAGGAAATTTCGGAAACACTTTACAAACTAGCGGATTTACTGGTACAGATTTTTCCAAAATCAATACAGTTTCAAACACGCAAACTGTAGGATATTCTTATCCCAAGCCATTAGTGCAATTAGAAGTAAAAGGAGTATCAAGTACACCTGGCGTAACTCAAACTAATTTTATCGATGTCACAACACCTTCTTCCGTTTTGAACGCCCAAACACTGAAAAGTGAAAATTCTGTTATAGTAAAATTCAACGAGCAAAATAATCAACCTATTAGCACTGTTTCTCCTGTTGCTTACACAACCAATCAACTAGATAATTTCAGAACAACTGTGTATCAGTCTACCAAACGTCCTCAGTTTGTTACGACAGTTCGCCCAATTATAGATACAGGTTACAAAACTGTAGTTTCATCTACTCCCGTACCAGCTGTCGTGAGCACCGTGAGTCAAACATATGAAACGGATGGTGTGACAAGCAGACCGAATACTTATTTAGATGTTGGAGTAAACTTTGATAGTGACTACTTTTCATCTGCACAAGGTTCGACTGGTAGCTCAGATTATTCTGATGTAGTGTCCAACGTTAATCAAGGAAACTTTGGACAAAGAGTAACAGGGCAAACCAGAAATACAAATATTAATTATCAACAACCTTCTACTGTTTCTGAAGAGGTAAGAGATGCAAATATGTTTTTGAAAATACATTTGTGTACTTATTATTGTATCAAATAATTACAAACTTGATCAGTAAGCTTACATAAAACTTTTCTCGTATAATTCGTTGAGTTTTGCAAATTAAACTTTATTTTCTTAAGAGAATTTAAAGAGTACAATTAAATGTTAAAATTTTTTAAACAAATTTTTTAATGTTTCTGATCATATATATATTTTTAGGTAAACGAAAACAGTCAATTAATAAAAACTGACCAAGAAAATTATAATTTCTATTCTCAAACTGCATCTGAAAATGCTGCACAAGTTAAGTCAACGCGCCTTAATCAAAATGGAGTAGGTTTCAGAGGAACTATTCCAAAACAGGTATTTATCTAAATGTTGCTATACATTTTTCGGAGATGATTGTGTTATATAACCTAATAAAAATTAATTTTAGGTATACATACCATCCAGTACGATAGCTCCTTCCATTGGCGCCACCTTCGGCAAACCAATTATCGCTGCTGAATTTTCTCAAAGTCAAATTGACCATACATCTACAACTGGAATTTCACAAAATACAAATTCCGATTTCACTTACCATCCAGGACAAGGCCCATGCATTTCAAAGAATTGCAATCGCATTTTGAACAATCAAGCATTTGCCAATTTTGCTCCGCAAAAAACAAGCAGTGGAATTTTAACAAACCAGGCTTCAGCAAGTTTTAACACCCAAACATCGGACAATCAGTTTTCTAACAACCAAGCTGCAGAGTTTGGTTTAAGAGGATCCAACAATAGAATCGTTACTAATGACGGATACGCAAACTTTGCTTCCCAAGGAGCGTCCAACGGATTCGTTAACAACGTGGGAACTTCTAACTTTGGTTCACAATTACTAACAACAAATAATCAAGAATCGTCCGGAATATTTAACAACCAAGTATCAACCCAATTTGGCTCAAGAGGGTCAGCCAACCAACTATTAAATAATCAAAACTCCGCAAATTCTTTGTCTGGACAAAATCAAGGCTTCAGTGGGCAAACCAGAACTTTAATAGGATCAAATGTTGTGACATCTATTGGCGGTGCAGCTATAAATGAAGATATTATTAGACAAAATGGAGTCAACCGAGAAAGTTTGAAAATCACTTCTGAATTCAATGGTGCAGGCGACTTAAACTTTGGAAGAGTACAAAGTTCGACTTTAGCACCCGAAGTCACTACTTTCTCAGGAAGCTATGGCAGGACGCAAACTCGCGTTGAATCTAATGCAGCATTTAATACTCGTAATCAAAACAAAAAAGTTATAGTAAAACTTAGCGATTTACACCCATTAATTATTGATAAGTTAAGTGCTGAGTGTACTTGTAAAGCTAATCCGTTTGCAGTATTCCGCGGATCTAGTAGACCCTCTTTACCAATCAATTCCCAAAATCGTGGCCCAGTAGATCTGGCTAATTACGATGAAAGTGACATTTACGTAGACATTGACGATAAAGAAAATGAAAGAGAAATTGATTTGGTTCGAAATATACCATCTAACAGGTTGATCAAAACCTCAAACCTTAGATTGAGTAGCGAAGAAGATGATACCATAGTGGTCACCTCGCGAGGTGAACCGTCATCTTCTACGTATTTGCCACCGACTACGAGAAGGCCGTCATCTACTTATCTTCCACCGGTGACGTTAAGCACATTCGTACCACCATCCACCGAACTGTCAGTAACACCAGCTTTAAGGCGAAATCAAGCAAGGACTGAGAGTCGCCAGCCTTTGTTGATCAGAGTCGAAGGTGACAGTATAAGTAGAGCATCGTCACGAAGATCCGGTAAGGCTCTGTTTGACGGAAAGTCGAGTTCGAAGAACGCTCTCGGTGAAGGAGGAGAATCATTCGATCGTTACGGGCCTGGAGGACTGAGAAGTAACGACGAAACATTGCAAGGAAATTTAGATTGCGCCAGACCTGGTCTATTTAGACACCCGAAATACTGCAACAAGTTTTACGCTTGCCACTGGGACGAGTGGAAGAAGCGTTTCACGCTCCACGTATTCAATTGTCCGGTTCATCTTGCGTTCGATGCCAGTGCCGGGGCTTGCAATTACCCGAGCAAAGGCCCCGCTTGCCAGGATAACAAGCTCCTTTTCTGAGAAGTTACCACTGCCATGAATTACTTTGTAAGGTTTTGAATGAGAGTGTATCATGTCAAGTCAATGTGTAATGCCAGAGTACGCTTGATAGTTTATAACTGGCTTCATATTTCTGGAACATGTGTTGCGTTCAAAGAGCTATGCAAATTAGTTTAATCCACTTTTAATGTTAAAAATTATTTTGCCTTTTATTTCATTAAGGATTAGTGAAGTCTAGAATTGACGAAGTTAACGTGTAATTTTTAAGGCATTAATACTTAAGGAGTTTACTGTACTTATTTATTGTATTTTTACAGAGCCAAACTTTTAAAATCGAAGCAGTATAAACTTATTTTTTTGTATTAAAAAAATGATGTCGATATTTGTAATGTTTGTTTAATGTTTAATATTAAATTATTTGATAATCGACTTTTAATAGTCTCTTGTAAGATTAAAATTTTCGTTTTGCAATTCGAGTACCAATGAAAATATCTTATATGCATTTCTCAAAAAAGAAGCGTTAGAATATGAATTATCATTCTTTAAAATGTATTATAGTATTAATGCTTATCCTTTTTAAGTCTTGAATAGTCTTTATGATAACTTACCTCAGTTTTCATATACCCCTAATTTTAGAAAACGATAATCGAACGTCAATTATTTTCAATTAAGGCGCACACCTTCTAATTTTTTATGAAAAGGGGATAGAATTTTTTAAAAACACTGTAAATAAGCACTGAATTGAAGAAAAATTGTAAATATAATTAAAACCTACGTTCGCTACCGTCTCTGTGTATTTGCTGCATAAGTTTTGTAAGAAATAGGAAAGTATAGTGGAAAAACATGTGCCTAAAACTTATTCATATTTTATGCTAGCTATATCTAATATACGATTGGATATTTTGTATATAAATAAATGCTGATTCATAACTTAATGGTTTTGTTATATATCCCTTTCGTAAATCTTATACAGTTACCCTGTAGAAAATTTCACCATTTTTTTTGTACAAATATTTTGGTTAAATATTGATTAAAAACTAATGAAAAATAAATATGGCGGATTAATAAGAAATAAATGTAACTATATACATTAATGCTTGCTAGTGAAGCGGCTAATATAAGTGATAGTGATTTGCTCTAAATCGATTAATAGTTACAATACATTCGCGAGAAAAATGTTTGTTGTAGTACCATGGCTATCGAAGGGCAGGATTGGGGATAATAGTCAGAGGAAGTTACAGGGCGTCTTTCAATTCCACGATTAATCTACGAATAAAGTCTTTAGTGTTTATATCTTAGATTATTTCATTTAATCCTTCTCAACTTTATTCGATTGCAATTTTGTAATTAAAAGAAAAAACAGGTTTAAAGTCAAATCCTTTATATTTTATTTTCAACAACACAAACTTACAAATTATTACATCGTATAATTTTATTTTGCATATCACGTAAAACCGTCACATTTTGTATTGCTAACACGCAAAATTAATTAGAAAAACGATATTTTTAGATTTTGCATCTTGATTTTTTACATTACAGTAATTAGCTTTGATCAGTGCTATTCTTAGGTATGTAATAAACGTATTTTGTCCAATTCCAGCCTCGAAAATTAATTGATTCGTGAAATAAGTAATTCAATAAAAGCTGCAATTATTGAGACACAATAACCAATAAACAGTATAATTCCCATTTCTATCAATAAATAATTTTTCTTTTCATCTTTAATAGGATCTTCGTAAGCTTTCGTATGAGGAATTTTATGATCTGAAACAAATAGCTTTTGAGCTTCATCAATTCCAGTTTCAAACAACCACTGACCAATTTGGTCAAATTTATCAATGAACGGAGATGCCTTTTCAAATAGAAAACCTTTAAATACATTTACGGAGTTGACAACTGATGTCGTTGCAAATTCTTTAAAGTCTACTCTTTGTGAACTAATTTCAAGAAAATCCTTCATTTTTCTTTTATCGTTAGACATCACAAAGCAAACGATTTTTTCTTTCTTAAAAAGTTTTTCTATGCAATTTACAGGATGCTCAACCAAGATTGCTTTGAGTTTTAACTCTTGAGAAAACTTATCATCTCCGCTAAATACAACATTCAAATTTATTCTAGTAACGTAAGGCACAAGTTTTGCTTCGTGAACATCTTGAAATGATTCAATAATTTTTTCGACATTGGTGCTTTCAATCATGGTCAAGTTAGCCAAGAAATTGGAGACGTATAAAATCGCCGAAAATAAAATCAAAATAAATAAAATTCGTTCGCTCGATAAATACGGATAATTTCTAGTTGGTTGACTAAGCAAGACACGAATTGTTTCAAAGACTTTAAAATGATGCTTCGTAATTCTTAAGTATTTTATTACCATCGCAATGCACAGAATAATGCAAAAATTCGTTAAAGAATTTATAACATTTTGTAACTTAACGTGAGATTGATTTAGATATAATTTTGGAACAATTGCGTTAACACTATCTATCCAAAGAAAATTACTTTGTCCGCAATGATCAAGAATCTGCGGATTCGATAGGTAATAAATTTCTAAAGGAGAAACATTAACTAAGTTTTTTGTTAGGCCTTTAATACATGCATTGACTGCAGAATCGTTTGATATCAGTGAAAGATCCAATATCTTCCAAGTCATATTTAACTTGGTGGCTCTGATTTTTATTAAATTAAATGTTTTTCCACAGTAATTTGATATGTTGTTTTTTGAACCACAAATCTTCATAAATGGAGAAAAAATTATCAAAGGAATTTTTAATGTGTATCCATTCAAATCAGTTAGTTTATCGGGGAAAAATTCGGTTGTATTCGTAACCTCTTCATAATGAATATTCATGAAGAATGGATTATAAATCATTAGTTTTACATTAATTCGATTACTCTCACCGTAACATAGATTTAAAACGGACAAATCCAAGAACTTTTTAGACCATGCATAGAGAAAAAGGGAATTTAGTAAAGTTGGAGTTTCGTCATTTTTTGTAAAATAAACAATCAGACATCGTGGTCTTGTTAGATTCGGTGAAAACGTAGAAAACAATTTAATATATACTTGCAGATGTTGCATGCGAAATTTTTCTTCATTATTAACATCAGTTTCGAACACAATATAAATGACTGATTTACGCTTCCCAATTGCAGGTAAGTGTGACATTTGTTCATAATTAAAATCAAATTGTTCTATATCTAATGTAATAGTCGGGATTTCGTTTGCAATTCTTTGGATTATGCGCAGTTCCAGTTGAGGCATTGTTGAATAATTACGAGCACTTGTAAAAAGTATTAATTGTTTTATCTGAAGTCGCTTAATTTCCTTGATGGCAGAATTCACCCAATCGGTATTTGTAATGGCCAAAACCCATTGATTATTCAATGCAAAAAAATATAATAATAATGACAGAATGTACATATTACATTTTAGTTGCACACAAATTTTTGCAATTCAGCAGACTGTAGACTGTAGACTGTAAGTTACATTACTTCTTAAGTCTTAGGTGTCCTTACTATTTAAATAAGAAATGATTCACTTATGTTATTTTCAGTTTAGGTGTCAGTTTTACATCCTCATTTAGTAATTTAAGATAGTTAAAATAATTTCAACGTAGGAATCAATACTTTAAAAGAATTTTTCAAGTTATTTTTTCCATTGCATGAAAAATTGGCTACTTCTTATGTTAGAAATATGGAAAAAATAGTATTTTTTCATTTTGGTCAAAAATTAGGCCAATTTTAGAAAAAATTGACCAAAAACTATCAAAATAATTGTGAAAACTTCCAACAGGGTATTTTTTTGCTTTCTCATAGAGAAAGCTTTCGAACGGCAACAGTTTTTGTTTTTCATATTTTGACGCAGTACATATTGAGGTTCAGAGAGTGCAAGAAAGTAGTTTTTAACCCTTTCAGAACTGAATTAAATATAACCGTGATATATTACTTTTTTAAATATATTTTTACTCGTTATGGTCTAAATATAAGATTTAAGTAGTAAAAAAAAAATTTTCTTTCGATATATATTTATATATATCTACGTATGTAGGTGCATACTTATGAAATATTAATATTTTTTGTTGTATTTTTTTTCTTTTTAATTGTATAATATGTTAACTTTAATAAAAAACATGTTTTTAAAATATTTATAGTTATTTAATGAAGATTTGTAATATCTTACTAAGATACGTGTTAAATTGACGTAAAGAGTTGAATTAAAACTTTATTTTTGGACAAAATTTTTGTCGTAAATATGTAAGAACCTTTTTGAAAATTTAAAGGAATTTTATCGATTAGTTTGAATTTTTTTTCTATTTAATTTATTTTTCAAAATGTCAAAATTTTATTTTAACGATATTTTTAAACAGTCGTATCATTTCGAAGATTTGCCATACTAACTGATTCCAAATAGAAAATAGTTCCAGACATCCGATGAACTAATACACCCCCTTTAGAGGAACCTATCATGGTTATGCCATGTAATGTAGTCAGAAATTCATAGTCTTATAATCGAACTATAAAATTTTAGTAACTTGCAAATCAATTGATAAATCATATAATACCGCCTAATTTAACAAGACACGTAAGCGTAATGTTAATTACGTTGGTAAATTTTAACTTAAATTTCACTTTTTAATCAATAAGATAATAGTAATTGTTTCATAATATTCCATTTATATATAACATAAATTAATTCTTTCATTATTTCTATGTTCTCTATGAGAAAGCATTGTGACAAAATCAGTTGGCAGCGTTTTTTAAATTAAAGTGAATGTGCATGTACGAAGAGAAAACATAGAAATATGCTTAAGGCATTACACATATCCCATGCTGGTGCAAAAATGAAACAAAGAAAAATGGATAATAATATAATTCGATATTAAACGAAACAATTTTTTCACAATGCTAATTATTGTATTTTTATTCTTTCTTTGCTGGTCCTTTTTGCACTATCACGAAACAGGTATAAAAACGCCACGATATCAAGTTGATCTTTGAGAAAGAAAGTTTTTCTTAGCGAAGAGATATTTACGAGAGTTTTGTGGCTAAAAATCTAATAATTTCAGAAAGTGAAACTATTGCTACGGGTCAAATTTTCATATTCATTTATTAAAAACTATTTTATAATAAATCAATACTTAAAACCGGTTTGCGCTGTATGACAGCAATATATAGAAAGCTGGTTCAATGAACTCTACTAAATAAGAAAACGATTGACTAACAATTAAGCAACTTTTATTTAATAACATAAGAATCAGGTCCATTAAAGCTTGATTCTGACACATAATTTCTCATTAACGAAGTTTCAATACCACTATCCGTTTCGTAAATACTTCAATCGTTCCTTTTATATCCGTTGAAAAGAAAGGCACGCGCGTATTGTATCCCCTTAATTATAAATTAAAAAAGGCTAGCTGAGCGAATATAAAGAGATAGTGTATAAAGAGATGCCATAAGCAGCTGGATAAAAGTAAAAAAGTGAAATGTAAAAGAAAAAGAAAGGAGAAGTTTACGCCGAAATGGAAAGTATGCCGATCGAAGTGAGGGTGCTCTGATGACCCACTAATACATTTTCAATGTTTTATGTTTTCCGCAATAAATATTGAGATGAAAAATCTTTAATTTATGCTAATAATATAGTTTATATCTTGCGGATACTAAAAATTTAAAATAGAAAATTTTCGTTTCGAGGTCACTTAAAAATGGAATCATTAGTTTTTAGAAAATAAGATTAGAAATAAAATTAAAATTGGTATAAAGTAACATTCACTTATTCTTAATATATATCTATATATATCGAATTTATATACATTTAAAAGAAAGTTTACTGCAGGTTTATAGCGAAATTTTACGATTATAGAGATCAGAGCAATACTTTTAGCGGTATTATTAAATGTTATACAATTCAAGAACAATACCAAGTTAATGTGCGTAATATAGATTTTATTTGCGAACGTATAACCGATAAATTTATTAACCTACTTTAAATATCAATTGGTAAAATGCCGTAACTTTTATTTATCTTAATTACTTAAATCATGCTATGAATAGTATGGACATATTTATTACAGCATTATTTTTATCAATCTACGATTTCTGTTTCGGTTAAGTATTATTTTTATCAAACTTATATTTAGCATGCGGAAACACAACTTTTTTGAGAGTAATGACGTTCTCAATGCGATAATAATAAAATCACCTTCCCACATTAGTGCTTTAAAAATATCAAATTTTAATCGTCAGTTTCCTTTGGCAATTCATTGCTTACTTTCCACAGTTTTTAATTGAGCCTTTACAACTTTGTACTCTGAAATATGAATTCCCAAAGAAATTTCTCGTAAAACTGTCCTCCTCGATGGATCATTCGCGCAAACAAGCCAACTCAGCTTTCAACAGCCGTATAAGAGCCCCCAATAAAATGACAATCCGCAGAAATGTGTACCGGCGAACAAGAGCTAATCCTGCCCCCACACAAGAAGCCAAAATCCACAGACCATCAGGAAAAAGCTCCAGTAACGACCAATTGGGCCTACAATGTCAAGCGCAAAAAAGGCTCTCTCTCTCTCTCGCGAGAGAAAAAGTGTCCAGGGAGAGAGAGAGAGAGAGAGAGAGAGTGATTGGCGGGGAAAGAGGCGATGGAAGGAGCTGGCGGCGCGCCTCGGAAGTGATATAAAGCCGCGAGCGAGCGCGAACGATCCCAGCGGACCTCTTTCCATCGGAACGAGAACGACACTGACCGCTGCCAGCCGCGCGCACGCCGCGCGCGCGCTCCTCATTCGCCGTCCGCACGGGGCGCCCAGCTGTACACCCCGATCGCTCGAGCTCCGCGACCAACATGTGAGTCTTTTGTTTTCTTTTCCTCTGGTCTTCTCTCATTCCTCCGGTTTTCGGGCTGCTCGCGGAGATGGGTTTTTGAAGCTGCTTGTCGTCGTTTTTTATTTTTTTGGACTTAGAGGATATTGTTTTTATAATGTTTTCTGTGGATGACGGAACAAATTTCGTAGCTTCGTCATTGTAATTTTTGCAGTTTTACTGATGATTAAAAATCATTTAAGTTTTGCAATTGGTATATACATGTGTATAAAAGCATTTTCGTTACCGAACTAAAAGTATTAATATAGTCCTTTTACAGAGAAGGCACTGTAACGGTGAAAATATATCGACTAATACTTTTTATTTTCATGATAACTTTTAACCGATGTCATTTTATTCAATTTTAATATTTTTAAGTACAATTAATTCTATTTTTTAAGCTACAAGGGGTAATCTAAGTCTTACTCATCAGTCTAGTAAGAGTAATACCGTAGAAATTAAATAAATAGGATAATAGATTGAAAGATTTGCATTACTTATTCCTGCGACTCGGTGAACAGCTTAGCTTTAATAAGCTTAACTAAACAAGTCATTTAATACAATTGCATAATTACTCTCTGATGTAACGTTTCAATAGATATTTTTTTTATTATTTATTCGCTTTATGAATGTGGTAGCAGCAGCATACAAATTTTACTGCGACGCTAATACATTCGTTTTAATTATGTAAGCATGCACTGCCGGATTTTTCCATCGGCATTACGAAAGAACTTTTGCGATTCAAAACTAACTTAAACGTATTCAAAATTGATCCATCATTTTATCGTTTAAACTCCCCCCCTCCCTTCGATTACTTTCTAAATCGAGTAACTTTTATTTAAAAAAAAAATAATAATAATAATAATAATCCACATTATGGATAATGCATGAACTTTTCACAATTTCATATGCAGTTGCGCCAGCTCTCCTTTTCTATTCTGCTTTGCATTAGTTCAAAACAAATTTATTCAATGCATGCAAGAAAAGTCCATTTCGCAATTACGACCGGTTCCGAGAAAATGCAACGGTCGCCGCCGCCGACTGCGTAAAAAGACCAATTGAGATACATGATCCGCTTAAAATTATGATATTACCTACACACAGCTGCGTTTCTCGCCTTGAAAGCTCGAGCGCGTAAGGGAAAGTGAAAGGTTTTCTCGCCGGTCACGCTTGTGTGTTTGTGTGTGTGCGTCCCGACGCAATCTCTTTTTTCCTTATTTACTTATAGCAGCATGCTTTATACCGTTATCTATCGTGTCCGTGCAATCGAGAGGAGAAAAAAAAAGTAAAAACGAGAGGCGAGGGAGAAGGAGAGAGAGAAAAGAGGCCAGGCGACGGGAACGAGAAGTACTTTCTCTTCAAGTAGAAAGCGGAACAGTCCGGTCAGACTCGATCGGCCGTGAAGGTATACTCGGTTTCGTCCGTCAACGAATTTTCTTTTTTTTTCGAACGTTCGTCATTTTCACTCGGGTGTTCCTCGATTTTCATATATTTTTTTCAGAGGTACATGTACGCGCTCCTGAAGATTTTTTTATGATAAATGTTAGTGTAAAAGGTATAAACTTTAGAAAGTAACGAATTATATTACTGCGATTGAGAATGAAAAAGTATTTTTGTAATTTAAATTTGTTTTTTAAGTCAAACAATAGTTCAATTATTTTGTTATTGTGCGATTTATAAAATCTTGCTCAGTTGTTTGGTAACTTTTCTAAATATAGAAGTTGACAAGCGAATAAGAAGCTAATTACGACGTTCACGTTTAGGATGTTTGATGCGCATTTAAAAAAAAAACACGTCTATTTATGAACTTAATAACATTCTCAATTCATTAAATTCAAATAAATATTTTACTCTAAAATTAGATTAGAATACGATAAAGTTTGAAACTATTACTTTTTATTTTACGAACATTCATTTCTCACTGCATCAAATTCTGTTTACAAAATCAATTTTTCATTTCTAAAATGTTTCCCCGACAAAATTTAATTTTTCTCGCTAAATTCCAAACTCCTTCGACGAGCGCAACGATCTCCGCAAATTTGAATAACGATAAAAAATGAATTAGCCGCGGGGATAACGAGACGCCTGAAATTGAAATCGGCATCTCATCGCAATCCTCGAGTGAAAGTTCGTAATGACGTTCACGCATCGCCGAAATTAGTAAATCAGCCGACGAGAATCTCCCGCGGAAAGGCAATTGCATCGGGTCACAATAAAAAATTTTCCACACGGCGTTGCGCAAAATGGACTATGTGCGTTCACCCGCGCCTTTCACTTTTTCAACCATCGGGCGTGTTAACTCGCGGTCCATACTCTCACTCGTCTCGCGTTCGAGCAGCAGCTCGAGTCTTGTTTACAAGAAAATCATTGGCGATTCGAATAGGCAGTGGCTTTCGAAAGACTGATACTTGCTTGGAAGGGATTTGACAAAATTAGTGTAATCTTTTTAAGTAGCTGGGGACGTCGAGATGTAAGTAATTTAAGGGAAACGAAATAAGGATCAACGTAACAATTTCGGTCTCTCGATTCGACGCCGTGCAGATGAGAAACTTTTTATAAATTAGACATTCTCTTATTTTTCCAGGCTGGCATGGACGGTTCTATTACTTGCGGCCGGTTTAGCGGTTGACGCGGCCAAGCCTGATCCCCCGGACACCATCACAACTGTTGGATCACAGAAATTAGCCACGGCCTCTGATTGCTCAAAGCCCGTCGCCTTCTCCGGCACTCACGCAAGCATCCAGGTAGATAACAATGCGAAAGCTTACCTATTTATTAGAACGATTTTGTGATTGCGGGAAAGTGAATTGCTCTTTATTTATAGATTGATAGGAAGGGTTACTAACCTGCATATCTTTTGTTTTATAAGAAAGTCTTATTATAAAAGTAAAAAATTTATTAGAATATCTACTTTCGAGAGTTTGGATATTTTTTATCACCATAATTTGAATCCAAAATTAGTTTATCATATCCGAAAAAAACTGGAGGTATATTTTAAAAAACATTGGATGATGGCAATTGACTCTGTTGCAATGAAGGGTATTATTTATCTCTTTCAAAACTGATTTTACATAATCCTTATTCGACTTGCATCAAAATATACTGCATTAACGTTTAAAAAATCATGACGAATCCTAAACCTCGCTATCGGTCGTATCCCTTCAAGTTCCGCATCGCGACGATGCCACTGAGAATAAAAAAAAAACGATAATTAACCCTCTCCACAGGATGCCCGAATTGTCCCAACGGAGACGCTGCTGGACAAGGGCGTAGGCTACGCCGCGTCGACGGGTATCTTCACGACCTACTGTCCGGGACTGTACCAGTTCAGTTTCGCGGGCTACGGAAGCAACGACCTGCTCTTGACCCTCAAGCGCAAGCTGAGCAAGACCGACAGCTGGCAGCCGGTGGCCAGTACAGGACCGTCCGGCGGCGCGAACCTCGTCCTTCTGCGCATGGCAGTCGGTGATCAGATCGCCGTCTTCCTCGAGTCCGGCAACAATCCACCCTCCGACAGCACCACCTTCAGCGGCTACCGCATCGCCAAGGAGTGACCGCTCGCTCGCCAACTCGCTTCCAAGATTCTAATTTTTTTTTTCTTTTTTTAACAACTGCTAAGTGCGCGCGCACGTCGAATTCAGCCGAGAAAATCCTTTACTGTGATAGCTCCTATACGTCTTTCCGATGTCACTGTCGTCGAGTAGCTTTTCGTTACGGAGATTAGAATTTGTATTACGAGTTTTTTGGCTTTGTTCTTATTAACGAGGCGATAGTGGCTGAAATTCTTTTCTCTCCCCTTTCATTTAGAGACTCCGACTCTCACTCACTTTTACTCTTGACTTTTACTTTTGTACATAAATTTCTTTTTTCTCCGTTTTCTGTTTATTATCTTTTTTTGTGTCTTCTTAATTGTACTTTCCTGTCTGTTCTGTCCTTTATTCTTTCCTCTTGAATTCGACTCATCTGATCTCAATTTTTCGTCTATTGATTTTTTTTTCGTGATTCTACCTACCAGTATTACCATTTTTATTTTTCAATGGAAGCCAAGTCTTGCCACTTCAACCTATACTTTCTTACTGTCATTCTTGTGCCTAGTCTTTTCACTTTCAGCTTCTTTCTTGCATTGACAGCCTACTTTTTCGAATCTGTTTACTACTTTCTACATTTATTTTATCTTATACTTTCGTCTTTACTAGAAATTTTTCTTATTTTTTTAGTCTTTATCTTTTTCTTCTTCTTCTCCTTTTAGACTAATTGATGAATTTATTGGCAATAATTTTTTTACATTAAATCTGTTTCTACTTGTTTTAAACTGAATCTTCCTTTTTTTATTTGTATGTATACGCTTTAATTTTTCTTTCTTATGTATCTGTATATACATCTATTTGATCTGTTTGTTCTTGCATTTCTTTTTCCTTTGATTTGTACATACAATTCTTTACTTTTTTCTATTTCTTTTCGACAATCTTTTGTAAAACCTTTTGTACATAATGTCTTCTTTTTTTCTTGAATTTTCTTTTTATGTCTTTTTCGCTTAAAACTTTTCTTTGGTCACTTTAAAATTTACTTTCTTTTTAAAAAGTAGTTTCTCTTTCTAAATTTACATTCAACCTTTCTACCTACCTGTTTTAATATTTCATCTATACTTCTACCTTTTCTTATTATTTTATTTTACATTTTCACTCTCATTTAAAAGTTCCAATATCCGCAAAATGTAAAACTTAAAAATCTTTTTCTTCTCTTTTCCTGTTATTCTGAACAAAACGTTTACGTAAAAAATATTTTTATCTTTTTATAAATTTACTTTTATTTGTTTCTACATAAATTTATTGCCTTGTTATATGCTTGTCTAGTCTGCATTTTTAAGCTATTCTTAAGCTGTGTTATTTTCTGTCAATGTTAATGTTTCTATCTTGATTTAGAAAAAACTGCGCTGAAAATCTTCAAAATATCTTTTAATCTACTGAAAATTTCTAATTTCCTCTATTGCTATGATCTTTAAACTATTGTATTTCCATCTCTTTAAATTACCTTTTACTTTTCTTATTCTCTTCTTTTCTAAATTCGAAACTTTTAATTCTTTATGTACGCTATCACAGCAGATAATTACTGTAAGAAAACTATCCAAAATTGCATAAGTTTTTATAATCGAAATAAATCCATTGTTTGATTCGTATTAATATAGAATTTTATTTTTACATTATATACATGTACATTTGTTCGTTTGCACGCATCAGGCAAGTTCTTTGTTGCAGATTTACAGTTTTATAAAGAGATAAAATTCGTTTACCTACATATTATACAAGGGAAAAATGATCAATAAAAAGCATCAATAATAATGTAGTTTTGTTACGACTTTCAACCACGATCTGATCCGCCTATTTTTATATAAATCAATATTAGATAATCAGTATAGAAAAAGTACAAAACATGAAAAATTTCTGAGAACGATTAAATGCTTAATTCAACTGATTTAACTTCTTTGCCTTCATAATTTTTTAAAATCGGGTAAACTTCCTCATTGAGGAATTCCACCACCTGCTCCGGCGCTCTGCCCACGAAGGTAGAAGGATCTAATAATGAGTCTAATTGATTCAAAATAGGCGCGAAATATTTGTCCTTCTTAATTCGCTCTACCAGATCATTGTCCAAGCCCTGCTGTTTCACTTGAGCTCCAGCTTCGTGCGATAGGACCCGTATTTTTTCGTGACAGACCTGTAATCATAAACAAATCACTGAATAAAATAATGAAATTTACTTTGAATGATAATTTTATTTTATATTGAGTCTGTTTTTTAAAGCAATAAACTGTAAAATTAAGTCCAGCAAGTTTATCAACATCGTCTTTACAACTTTTGTCATTGAAAAGCCATTGCTGTTTACACGAAGAATATTAAAAAAATGCACATATAGCTTTGCAAAACTTTATAGTAATAATACAATAAATGTATTATTATGAAAGATTCCGTTAAAATCTTCATTTGCCATTATGCTTCCTTTACGAATCCTCGCTAAATTAAAAAATTCAAGTAACCTGTCTGTCACCGCCGGCTTTAACCATCGCCATTATCACATTCTCGGCAGACATGAACGGCAGCTCCTGGGCGATATGCCTGGTTATGACCTTCGGGTAGACCACCAAACCCTCGGTGATATTCTGCAGTGTCATGAGCACGACGTCGGCCGAAAGGTAGGCCTCCGCGAGGGTGATCCGCCGATTCGCCGAGTCGTCGAGGGTGCGCTCCATCCACTGGTTGGCCGCCGTTTGCAGGGTGTTGTTCACGAGGGTCATGAGGTGGCGGGCGATGCTGCAGCAGCGCTCGCTCCGCATGGGGTTGCGCTTGTAGGGCATCGCCGAGGAGCCGATCTGCGTCGACTCGAACGGCTCCTCGATCTCCTTCATGTTCGCCAGGATCCTGATGTCGCTGCAGATCTAAAAGAGCGTCGCGTGCGCGTGATTTTCGAGCTGGGGTATTTTTTTTTTTTTTTTTTTTCTAGCTGTACCTTGTGCACCGTGGCTCCAAGGGAACTCAGAACGTTTAAGCACTCGATGTCAACTTTTCGGCTGTAGGTTTGGCCCGTCACGGCGTACTTTTTCTCAAAGCCTGCCATCTTGGTGACCATTTCATCGAGTTTTTTAACTTTTTCTCCGTCCCCTGGAAAGAAATAATTGATGTAAATACACTGAGAGAAGAAATATAGTAAAAATTACAAATAATCTTGTAAAAATTACCATACTGTCTAGTAAAGCCGCCACAGACTGTCAAAACCCAAAAAATGCTTATACTTTATAAGAAATTTTACTAGACTGTTTGGTAAATTTTCCTATGTATCTAAGAAATTTTACTATACTGTTTGGTAAATTTTCCTATAAAGTATGGTAATTTTTTCGGTTTTGGCAGTCTGTGGCGACTTTACTAGGCAGTATGGTAATTTTTACTAAACTTTTCTCTCAGTGTACTCTGTTCGTTAATAAGTAAAGATTAAGAAAAACTAGAAAACAGCTTCAACCATTAAAAAGCTGCAGAAACGAAGCTTGGGTGCCGGTAGTTCCCTTGACACCGCGGAAGCGCAAATCGTTCCTCGCTCGGCGGATTGCCCTCTCGTCCATGAGTAGGTCATGAATCCACAGAGTTGCTCTTTTACCAACGGTGGTTAGTTGAGCCGGCTGCAGGTGGGTGAAGCCGAGGGTGGGGATGGAGCGATTGTCCATTGCGAACTTTGCCAAACGACTGATGACAGTGGCGAGCTTCGGCAAAAGCATGTCGAATCCGTCTCGTAAGATTATCAAGTCCTGAAAGAGAAAGGATAAGATGCATTTTTACGTGTAACGTTTGCATTCGTTCTATGTATTCTGTTTCTAATTTTAGCGAAGTTAAATTTCTAATGACTTTTTACGAAAAAAAAAATTAACATTTAAATAAAACTTTTAAAAATTATATTAGTGACAATTTTATTTATATATTTTTTCATGTATTACCGTGTTGCATCCAACGTAACAACTAGTTGCTCCGAGATGAATGATTGGGGCGGCTTTCGGACATTGATTTCCAAAGACATGAATGTGAGCCATGACATCGTGTCTCACTGCCTTTTCTTCTTTAGCGGCAGCGTCAAAATCAATATTGTTAATATTTGCTTCCATTTCAGCAATCTGGTCTGGTGTAATTGCGAGTCCCAATGTCTGTAACATTAGAATTTTACTTATTTAACAATGTTAAACTTTAATTTGTTTGAGGTACAAATATTTTTAATTAAGATGAGACTTGATGAGTTTAAATTGAATATAGATTTAATGTAGATTCTAAAACACCTTGCACAGGTCCATGGTAAATACAAATTAAATTACAATAAATTGCATTCGTGTGCTGAAGAATTTAATTTGTTTAATAAATTTTTAATGCAATTTAATAATTTAACAATAAATCTGGAATAGATAAATATTTTTAGTCATATGTGTACATATAATATAGACCGCAAATTGCCAAAGATCCAAATCCAAATCAGATGTACAAATTTGGATCGTCATTTAATTTATATGTTTAACGGAAGTTATCTGATTAATTAAAGTCCTGATTGTGAGAAACTTCTATCAGTTCTATCAGCGTATATAATACGTATATAATAACTATATATAAACCGGATTTTTTAATGCATTCGGCCACCTTGAGTACTAGATATAACAAAAACGTAATGTTTTCCGCATCAATGCGCGGACACATATAAAAAACTAACCCAAATACTCAATAATCCTCCCGGGAGCGTGGGAAATAATTCTCCCCCGTCAAAAGATGAATTTACTACATCAGAAATAGTCATTTTTCTAATTCAATAATATACACAAATCATAATAACAATTGTAAAGAAAATAGTCTTAATAAACTCTGTTAAGATATAAATACACAGGTTGGCAAATCACCTGAGGAATAATATTATTATTATAACATGTTTTTAAAAAGATAAAAAAGCAAAAAGTTTTACTAAAGTGTTACTAAACAAAGCTGATCGTGGTGAAAGATTTAGCCTAGAGATACAAAGATAATTAAAAAATGTATTTTCTTCATTTCGCTGAAAGCCTCGTAATTAACGAGAAAGCACTTGGCGTAAGAAATTTAAAGAATAAACTAAAAAACTTTTTTTTTTAAAGTTCGATTAATTTTGATTATTTATAGTCTGACACTAATTTGAAATAGTGTGTAGGTCTTTGGTCGCTATTAGACAGCTAAAAATCGATCCTCGATTCAACGTGATTCATTGCTACTTTGTCAGTCCTCATCGCGCGTTGCAGTGACACATCGCGGAAATGCAAAAGCGACAAACGAAACGTCGAAGATCTTCCAAGAGAAAAATCGGAAGAAAAGAGCATTAGCATGTGCACAGTTTTACCGGTCGAAGACGGAAAGAAATATTCAAATCAAAATAGGTCGCCGCGGGCGTATGTAGAGTTAAAAAATGCCAAGTTGCGCAGCCGGATGGGACTACAAATACTGTTGGAACCGGGGAGAGATAACGCACGCCGGGCACAAGCGCAGGTGTGCTATTCGTGCGTTTATCTCCGGCGCGACGAGCACGTTATCTGATTAGATAAGTCGGACGTGGCTCCCTTAGTCACTTCTTCACACCTAAGAGTCAGTGCGCGTCGTCCCTTGATCTGTTCGGTTTGACTCCACCGGTGCACTTGGTTGAAATTTTAGATTTTTAAAGTTAACTGTCGGAAGGAGCGAAAATGGTGTCCGTGCAGACGATCGGCTCTATTGTCGTTAAAATTCTTAAGTTGGTAAGTGGATGAATTTTCAAATTATTATATAGCCGATGCTCGACGAGTTCGGCGGCGTTCGGAGACTTTGTGACCTAGTTTTTAGAATTGAATCTGTTGTTTTTAATAATTCTCTGAAATTAACGTGCTAAATTTTTTATTTAACATCAACGCGTCATTTCTGGCAACAGTTCGCTTTACGTTTAGCGATCACTGAACTTTTACATTAAAACTGTTATTAAAATTTAGTTGTTATAAAGTTATCGTATCATTTTCAACTAACGTGCTCTATAACAAGTGTGCTTGCCGGAAACTTGGGAGCAAAGCTCGACTGTTCGCTAATAAAATATTTTAGAAAATATGACATATTACTTTACAAAGTCAGCCTGGATGAGTGTTATTACTTGTTCGAATATGACGATGTTAATTCATTGAAAAGGTATTTTTTAGGCACATTCGTGATTCATTAAGTGTATCGGTTATCCGATAAGAGAGGTATTGTTTGTAGAATGATACTATGTCTGACATCGTGGCGAGGAGCGTACGCTTTTCTTGCGTATCGTACACGCTAATGAAAATTATTTTATGGTGCAACTGTTGAACGTTTCGAAATTCAAGAAAGATTACTGCTAATGAAATTGTAGAAACCAAAATTTAATGTCGTTGATCAATCGAGTTTTATACAAGATAAACGATAATTTAGTAATAATCCTTGGCGGAAATTTGAATGAAATTTGCTTTCGATATGAAATCACGTATTTCGTGTTATAAATCAAAATTTACAAATTTATAACACTTGTATGCAATTTCCAGGTATTGAATCTTATCATCCTCATTCTTTATCGAACCGGTTATGGTGGAGACTTTTTGGGTGTCGGCGGAACATGGAACATGAACGATATCAAGAGTGCCGATGCCGAAATCGTTGCGTCTGGAGTGTTCGTCGGGTTCTTTATTTACACAAGCGTTGTACTTATTAGTTACTGCTTTGGCGACTCCGATCATAAGAAATCCATTGTGGTAAGCTTTGCCGGATGTAATTTTGATTTTGAAAAGAAAAATTTCTGTAGGCTAAATGACTGTTTTAAAAATCAGGAAATCATCATGAATTTCGTGGGAATGCTCATGTTTATTGCGGTTGGAGGAACAGCTCTTCACTATTGGCACGGATATATGGCAGAGCACAAATACGTTTATGTTTCGAGTGAAAGACAGGTGCGTCAAATCTTCAGATACGAGTAGTTATTAAATATCTTTCAAGTATAATATTAAACACTTTACATTTTCTCACTCTTAAAAATCAATATTTAAAATAAATTTCAAACGCGAATAAAACTCTTTTTTGTTTTTTAATTTGTTTTTATTAATTTAATTCAAAATTGTATTATTAAAAATCTATTTTTTGTAGGTTGGACTGGCCCTTGGATCCCTATGTGTTTTAGAAGGCACAGCGTACCTTATTGATCTCATACTGACATTTTTACATTTTGCCAAAGAAGAATTCAATTAATTATACAGAAAATTAAATACAGCCTGAAGTCCGTCATAAAGCATTGCAAATACTTTAGGATAAGTCATGGCGATTTCGTAGAACAAACTGTATTTTCATTGTACGTAAAATTATTTTATACTTATTTTTTTACAAGTATTTCTTACATTATAGATGTAATTAATTATAGTTACTTTACAATTATTGTTCATTAAAAAATAGTATTATATCTAATGGTTCACATTTTTTATGACTAAATTTAGTCGATCTTGTTCTCGTGACAAAATAGATAAATATACAAAATATTCTATAGAGTTATTTATTAACATAAGTAGGCTTCTTTCTTAATTTTACACTTTACCGAATTGACTGTGGCGCCTCCTACATTTTTAAAAAAACTTCTTTATGAATTATTAAATTTGAAATTATTTACTAACTCTAAAGTGATAAACAAAACTTTTCCACGAACCTTCAAAAGCAAAGAGTATTTAAAAAAAGATTTCTGAAGAAAAAATTGAAAACGTACAATCAGTAAAGAAAATTATAAGCTACCGCACACATTTACAGTACAGCTATTTATAAAAGTTTAAAATTTTATTTTCGGATTACGTTTTCAGTTTGTTTTTTTCTTAATGAAATTTTTTGAAAATACTCTGCAATATTCATTACATGCAAAAAAGCTATGTTATTGCATAGTTTTTAATTACATTATATTACTGAATAATGCTATTACTTGTAGAAATTAGACAAATATTTCTAGAACGTTCGGTAACGCTCTGATCGCGTGGCAAAAGTGTTAAATTTATTTAATAATAAGTTAAATATAACTACGTAATTTTAGAAAGAGTAATTATATTAGTAGACTAGATGGTACTTTATACATAATTTTTTACAGTTTTGTACTACGAAAATAAATACGTGTAATATTTTTATTGTAATGAAACAAAAATAAAGTAAATAAAAAATAATATAAATCATATTTTTTTTTCATGACAATGACAAAAAAGCATAAATCTTATTATATCTTATCAAAATCCATTTAATAGTCCTAGCGTGCATTCAATTTGCAGAGTAAGACGTAATTTGCATTTTTTTTAGATGGAGAACATATATGCATTTTTTTTGTTATACAATTAACAAATTTTAATATTTCTAGAAAAGATGAGCAATTATTTTTCTACCCAAAATAATCGTTATTTTTTTTATGCTTTCTTTATATTTAATTAAAAAATATAGTTGCCAGGTATTTGGAGAAGAAATTATTTGATGAATGTAAAAAAGTTACTTATAACCTCAATGTCAAGGTCAAATGATGCTTGCAATATTTTTTCAAACTTTATTTTTAACTAATTAACAACTTCAAGTTGTTGTACTTTTATTTTATAAGATTTTAAAAAGTTTTTTTATTCTACTTTTTAATAAAAAATAAAACAGGAAAATGACTATTCAAGACATTGGGACTCCTAGATTCATTTTGAAATTTCTGGCTTGCGTAAGTAAATTTATAGTTTTTTCTTATAGAATTTATAAAATAACTAACCTTAAAAATTAGATTTTAGGTTGGGTCACTGATACCGGTCTATACGGAGGTGTATATTACAATGATAGGGCCAGAGGATATCATTACTCTTATATGACTGTTCTTCTAATACTTATGATTGGAGTCCTATTTTTATCGAATCAAAATATTTTAGTGAGCTTACCAATATTTTTAAAATAATCATTTTCAAAATTGGTAGAATCAATCGATACAATAAAAATTTATGCTTTTTCAGGAAGCAGCACTACTTGTATCAGTTTTGGTGAAAGTTTGTTTGATTCTCTACATTTTCATAACAGCTGGTTACAGTACAGAGCAATCGGGTTACACATATTTTTTGGTACTAAATATAGGTATGTTGTAAATAAAAACGGTATAAATTTTATTATTTTTATAAAAATTATTATTTTGTTTTAGTGGCCATCGTCGTCTTGGTAATTGATATAATTTTAACATCTAAGAATAAGACAGAATTAAGTCTCTCGTAAGTACTTCTGAAACTAGCTTGAAAATTCGAAATTACGTGTAAATCTATTTACTGAAAAGAAAATAATAAAGAAATTAAAAACTATAGTTAAACTAGCTATAATTATTATTCTTTAATCTATAAAATATTTATAAATGTACAAATATGTCTCAAAAAGTAAGTTTTCTTTGCGCTTTTATTATTACGAATGCTTCTACGTCATTAAAATTAGGACACTAATGGTCGATTGAAGATTGAAAGTACTTGTGATTACAATCGTGATTGATATGATTAACAACATAATGGCATTCCAAGTTTTCTAATGCAAATTTTGTTTGTACCGGTAATTAAGCCAACTGTTAAATTGCAGGATAAATAAAACAAAAAATAGAAAAAAGTCGGAATAGTGGGCAAAGTAGTACGGTCACTTGCGACACATTACCGAGGACAATTAGGACTAATTGATGTACGCAGTAATGGATGTCATAATAAAGAAAGTCACTCATACTCAGATAGTTGTATATGTGGTATACAAGCATCTCTGTAATCTGTCTAATATAAAAACATGCATAATTATTTAAGACAGTTAACTAACTATGTGGATCGAAATCGAGTTAAAATTTGTGTGCAATTGTTTTCACTTTTTTGGCGAAAAATAATAAATAAAATAATATAAAAAATATCAAGTAAATGAATCCGAAAGTAATAAAATTGTAAAAATTATACACTAATGCATTTCACGTAATAGTAGTAGATAAATAAGCGAGAAATTAAGACTTATTTTAATTTTTCGGGTGGGAAAAATAATCACGGCAGCTTTCTAGGTCGACGACCTAGAATTCTGTCCTTATAAATGCTTTTTGCATTTCCTCGTTGTAAATATTTTAAAATGCATTCATCGATTAAAATTCATTGTATTGTGTCAGTCAATTTTTACTTTGTCGACAAAATTACTTGCAAAAAATTAAATGAATCGATAAAAAAAATCTCTTCGTTTTTATATATTTGAAGTTAACCATTTTTAATTAAAAAAAATGTATTTCCTTGTTCATTTGTTTTACAAATTAAATGAGGTGATTGTTATTAAGTATTAGTGACTAATCCGTTTTGCTGGGACAATAAAGATAACCCTTTTATCCGATTTCATAAAATTTATCGAAGGATAATCTGAAACCGCAAGTATTTATAAAATTTTAACTTAAATTTACAATGTCAAGTTTTACGGATTCGCTAAAAGACGTGAATTTTGCATTAAGAGTAGCCGAATGTGTAAGTATGAAACAAAGTAAAACATTTCTTAAATTAAATTAAACTTTATTTATTGTAATCCTTAACTGTAACATAATCTGATACTAAAATGAGTTATTTTTACTAGATCACTGCACTGGTGGGGGCTATAATTTATTATAATGAAACGTATATATATAGAATTTGGGGAATCGACGGATGGTTTTTTATTTCTTTATCCTACATAATAGCTAATATGATGGGACAGAAAGGAGACGCTGTGATGGTAAGTAGCGTTTATTATTTATTTTTTATCTGTGAGTAACAATTCGCCTAATAGATTGATATAATATAAGTTCTACATATATAATGAATATTAATTCTTTGTTTTTAGGAATTTGTGTTTACGATTACGTATTTTATTATCAACATTCACGCACTTAGATATGCCAATCAATCATTAGTAATAATACCTACTTTACTTGGTTCGTATATTTTTATTTTTACTTAAAAATTCGATTTTTAGTACAAAACATTTTATAACAAATTTTTTATTTCATAGTAATTCTGCTTGCCGTGGATATGCTCTTCGTAATAAAAAAACTCATATAAGTGATGAAAAATTCTCCTAAATTGTAATGTAAATCTTTCATCCATTTAAAATAAACACAATCAAATTAAAGGCTCTCGATGAATAATAATATATGAAGCGTTTTCACGACAATTATACTCCCCGTTTACAAAAAATTGAAGCGGTGGTTTTAAGACAAAAAACGTTTTAACGTTTTAACGTCAAGCATCATTTCAAACATTTAAAATCTGAATCTGTTCAGATAAAATCTAGCCACTTTATTTGATCATATTGGAGCTTTTCAAAAGGCCACCTAATTCTGAAAGTGCATACCTCGAGGAAAATTTTGAGCTGCCACTGATTTTGGCCGCAAAGGAGAAAAGTTGACGTGGAACGTCTCACTCTGTAATGCATATTACGTCAAAATAAAATGATATCATTGAACCGTCCTTTGGAAAAAGAAAAATCAAATTTTATCCAGCGACTTAATAATCCTCGTATACGTCTCTGTTGTAAAAGGGCAAAGTGTCATTGACGATTACTCCACAAGCCCCGGCGAATATTTCAGCCGCCTTGGACGTTCGTAAAATCGCTGCCGCCACACCGAAGCCCCGAATACATTTGCCTGCGTCGCCTGGCTACAGTGCAGCCCGAATCAGGATGTAAATACTGAGCCGCGCCCATGTGTACGCTTACGCGCAGCACCACCGCGAGCTTCAGCTTCCCGCACAACGACGAGCCCAGCCGGAGGAGGAGGGCGTCGCTTCGGCTCGCAGGCACCGCTACAAAGCGACCTTGTCCGGCCGACTCGACGCCGCTGTGGATCGAGCCTTATACCTACATACCCACATACCGTGCTAGTTTCCCCTACTCCACGATCAGACTACGCGACGCTGTGTTTACGTTTTAACGTACACCGCTCTCCTCGCGCCTTACTACTAACTCGCTATGCCCCGCGGGAGAACGCGCTCGGCGGCGTTTCTCGCACAGTATAGAGTAAATTTCGTTCGCCGTCTCTCCCGTCGTTCTTCGAGCGCACCTTACTCGCCGCGTTTTTTCTCGGCTAGTCCGCGGCGCGCACCGAGTTTAATAACTTCCAACGATCAATCATCCTTTTACACCCCCTCCGTCTCGCCTAATCGCACTTTCTTCTTCTGGGTCGAGCTGCTCGCGAAAATGTACGAGCGCGGCGCGGTCGCGTAAAGTAGATTTTTATATTTTCGTCAGCGCCGCGATATCGACACACCAGTCGCGCACCTTGGGCGCGTATATCATTTTCCTCGCTTGCGTCTCCCCATTCACTCTCTTCCTCATTCTCCCTTTCATTGACTGCGAGCAGAACTAATTCCTGGCGCGCTTTTCCCGCGCGCGAACCGCGGACTCGCCTCCGCGTACGCTCAATTCTCGAAACTGAGCACCTCTCTTCCACGCTCGCTGAATTCGTGTCAATGCATCGATCTCGCCGCATTCCTTTTTCGAAGGAAAGATTTTTACCGCGCTTTTTCTCCACGCAAAGCGAGCCGGCCGCTCGGCGCGCATTTCCTATATAATATAGCGTGACTCGCGCCGCCCGGCGATCCGATATAGAAGAGTTTTCAGGCAGATTTTGTCCGGTGTGCGCGCGGGTCCCACGCGCTCTTGGCGCGCACGCAACGTTACGTGTGTTTTCGTTCCTCGGCCGAGACGCGCCGAGGACGCTGTCGGTTCTCCTGGGCGAGACTCCTTTTTTCTCGCTCCTTTTTGCCGCGCGCATGAATGTAACGCGCGCCCCAGTCGGACGCGTTGACCTTTATACGCTGACGATTTTCAAGACTTTTCGTATATATAGCCTTTTTCGGTAGGAAGCGATTTTTTGCCTCGAAACCTTTGGTCAATTAGCTCTGCTTAATGCTTAATAAAGGACGTTACGCGCTTGATAAAATTATTTACGCACTAAAAAGGTACAGTTTATTCGTGAAAACGTGAACGGGTAAGCGAGTCTGAAGTAGAATATAAGAAAATATATATTTAGCCGTATAAACGTCGTTGTTTGCTCGATATCCGTCCCGCTTGAACTCGAAAATTACTCATTAACCGCGAGCGCGCATTTAAAAGAGGCGCGACAATGACAGTGGAGAGCCCAATTTCCTACTGTTTCTCTAAATTCCAAGCTGGATGTGTGTCGCTCAAAATTGTAATTACTCCGTCAATTAAAGCCCGCGTCTTACCATTCAGCCCGCGCTGGCCGAAAGAAAACGCCGAAAAGAAAAAAAAAGAAAACAAGCTCACGTCGGCAATTGGCTGGTCAATGAAGCCTGCACTCGCGAGGAATGTAAATTTCAACAAACACAGATCATCCGGTGTGCGCGCCCACCTCCTCGGCGAAAGCGTAGTAGGGGCTTACTTTGGTGGGGAGGGAGGGGGACTCGAGTGGGAGTCGTCGTCGTCGTCGCTGCCGCCGCGCAGCGAACCTGCGCGCCGAGGTGTATGTACCTCCTATAGCGCTCGCGGCTCGGTGTACACAGAGAGAGAGAGAGAGAGAGAGAGAGAGAGAGTAGCGTAGTGTCAGGCGGCGCGTGCGGCTGCCGTTCCAGTTCGAAGTCACGCCGTGCACTCGTACTACAGTCGAGCGCGAATCTCGGTCTGCGACGCCTGCCCACACGGGATCCTCGCTCTGTTCACCCGGAGAACACCGAGTGCAAGTGCCAGGAGAGCCCCGACGAAGCTGGGTAATGCTCGAGAGCTCGAGGGAGAGTTATACATATTGTTTGCCGTCCGTCGTGCGGTGCCGCCCCGCGTCCTCTTGTGTTTAGGTCGGCGTGCCCGCTGCATTGCTGCACGTTGATTCCCCGCTGCTACCGTTAACCGCTGCCGCTCCGCTGTTGATTTTCAATGTTACGCGCGATCGCGACCTCGTGCATGTGTTTACGTTGCCGATGTGTGAGTGCGCCGTTGGCCTGCAAGCCCGATTCCAGCGCAATGGATTGAATGATTCACTACGCGCAAGCAATGCACGGGGAGAGAGAAAGAGAGAGAATAACGCCAAGATTGTTACGTTACTTGAGGGTGCATTTTGTTCTTGTGAAATTGAAATTGACGGGGTAAACGAAAATAAAAGGAATCGCGCGAAATCTCGCTACTATTTTTTTCTCAAATCGAATCGACGCTGTTTACGGGTGTAAATGGCAATAATTTCAAAAATATTAATGCCACTTGGGTTACTTTTCTAAAGACACATTAAGATTTTAACAAATAAGTATTTTAAACAAATGAAAAATTTTAGTTTAAAGAGTTTATATTGTTTACGATATTATTTTCGTTTATTTTATATTCTATCAAAGTACACAACTGACAATAAAAAATTTACGATATATACGTCATAAGAGAAACAACGTAGAGCTAGATTACCTCAAGCAATTGCACGTAATTGACGAACCTACATACCATCCCTGGACAGGAAGGGAAACGACAAAAACGTATAGATTTATCGAACAATGGTTGCAGATACACGCCTAAAAACCGATAAAACTTACGGTTTTTTATGAGTTTTTACGAGTTACTTTAAGCCCCTTCTAAGCCCAAACGAATATTGACCGCGCCTTTTCAACTATGACAGATTACTCAGCGAGTTATAAATACACCCCATTTACATAGTGGAACTTGTTCCAAGTACTTTGTTAAAGTTATCATGCAGTTTGCACTGAATTCAGATTACGCGCTTCAACAGAAATCGTAACCTTTTCTCTTCGAGCTCATCTCATTGAAATTCTCACTTATGTAGTCATCGCTTGAATGCAGAAGTCAGTACGGTTGAACGCGCCCGTTAATAGCCTTTGCTTCTTTCCTCGATTGCCGTCCCGAAAAAAGATGGATTTTAGAAATTTGTGAATATTATCGAGGTACATTATATGCTTCATGATGCTAATGAGAGAAAATCAGTGAACGTGGTTTATTTGAGCTTGGTTTAGCTCAGTTTGTCAAAAATTTTGAGAAACTAATACTTACTTGTTAAAAAGACAGTATATATATAAAAACAAGTTTCACGTTCGTTTGTTTGCTTGAAAGTTATCGCATTGTTTATTAAAATGAAAAGTATTTTAACCGAAGGCAGTAATAATTCACCGACACGAGCATGTAAATTGTTAAACTAAACCCGCAGCTTTATATTTCCGCAATAAACAAAGTTCATTTCATACACTAAGAAAAAAGTTTAGTAAAAATTACCATACTGCTTAGTAAGGCCACCGCAGACTGTCAAAACCAAAAAAATTACCGTACTTTATAGGAAAATTTATCAAATAGTATAGTAAAATTTCTTACTTACATGAAAATTTTACTCTAAATATAGAAATATTTATCAAACAGTACAGTAACTTTTTGGGTTTTTACAGTCTGTGGTGGTTTTACTAAACAAATGGTAATTTTTACAAGATTATTTGTAATTTTTACTACATTTTTTCTGTCAGTGATACAAAGTTTAAGCGGCGACAGTCTACCTTTCAGTCGCCAAGCGTGCAAGACTACTTGCCTGCATAAGCAACCGGATAACGTAACAAAGTAAAAGAAAAAAAGAAAAACAGTCCGGATACTTCGTAGGAATCGGTGCAGCGGCGAGTTCCGCGGCGGCCGCTCCGCCGAGGGATAGTAATAATTATTGAACAGTTATTCCGCGGGCGCACTACTCACTATCTCTCGCTCGGAGCAGTGGTTCCCATCCGCTTTCCCGAACAATATATATATATATACAACTCTCTGCTTTCGGAGAGAATCTCTGACGGGCGCGCGCGACGACGACGACGACGACGACTCGCGTTTCTTCGCATTGTGCGCGGAAGGACTCCGAGGCGTTCTTGAACTTGATACGACGGTTTTGCAAGTCGATCGTAAAAGTTAAAATCTTGGTTTTTGCTCTGCTGAGCTGTAAAGTTTTCCGAAGAAGGACGACAGTTTTTTTGAACGACCCGGCGTTTTTTTTCTGCTTATGAAACGTGAGCTGCGTAATTTTTTTTTTTTTTTTCGCCAGGTTACGAATTTGCGCTCTTTTTAGATGGTATAAAATTACAATTCAAACTATTTCGCTAAGATTAATTTGAAAATCAATATAAGTAATTCGTTAAAACTATACTGTGATATTTAGTAACCGAATTTCAATCATTAGAAATAACAGTAATCGGCATTCCATTTTAAAAAAAAATTATTAAAAATACTATTTGTTATTGAATTTAACATGCCTTGTACAATTCAATTCAATTTTATTGAAATCGTTAAAGATTCTCTTAATAAAATTAAATTTATAATTTTATTTTATGATTAATCAAACAAGGCTAGTTAAGTAACGAATACGCTTTATTCGTAAACAAGAAAATTTCATTATTTAATTCATAAAAGTTTGACGAAGAAGAAATAGTTGCAGAAACTAAAGAACTTTATAAATTTTTTATTTAACCACGCGTTGGATAGAGGTGATACGTAAATATTACTTAATTATTAATTATTAGCATAGAGTTCCTTTCTTCTTTTTCATTAATTGAACACATTACGTAAATTTATTATTTTTATTGTAAACTAATTTTGAATCTAAACAAAAAAGTATTTTATTTTATGATAATATAACTACAGTGAATTCTCCATTACAAAATCTTTTATTTCACGCGATTTATTAAAAGTTAATCTTTTATAATTTAATAAAAAAAGATGATAAACTTCTTATTCCCATAAGGCATTGTACGTAGCTATTTATAAATTCAATTTTTTCGATAATTTGGTCGTCGATCTAAGATTTTCTTAATATAGACGTTTAATGTTGACAGAACATTCCTGTTGGGTTTCAGATATATATTTATGTTTTTATGAAAAGTCGCCGAAGCCGCCTTAAGCGATCACTTTATTGCGTAACGCAGTTTTAAATACTTGTTATAAAATTAAATAATTAGTATTGAAATTTTTACGCTTTTAAAAACCTAATTAATCCCAATGAAGTTTAAATAGACATTAAATACCTGACTACTAGAAGAATACTAAAAACTGCGTAATGTGTGCTAAGGTCAAATAGTTTATCGTTCTACTTTAGACTAACATTATTATTTTTTAAAAATTTTCGAGTGTAAGCTAAACGTGTAAGAAAAGCGTTTACAACAAAACAATATTATATTCAATTTCCAATGTATATTAAAACGAAATAAAAGAAAAATTTCAGTCGAGAAAGAGCGTCGCTAATCCCATACCGCACTAAAATGGGCACCTTCGTTATATATGACCGCTCGCGATAATTAGGCTCGAACGAAAGTAAAAACCAAGTTAGGAATTCAACGTTCTTATCGCATTCCTTCGATCCTCAAGTCTCCTTGCTCACAATGGAAGTGAGACTCGGCGCCGGCGGCGCGGAAAACTCTCCCGCATTTTCACCGACCGAAACCGTTAAATTTTTCCTTTTCCAGTTATAATAACGGCCGAAAGAGCGCGAGTCTCGCCCTTGAATCCATTGAGGCGCCGCGGTAGAAGGGGATATCCTCCAGTCGGTAAGGCCATCAAACGCAAAGACGTACACCATCGAAGGGTCCGGGCAGTCAGTCAAGCTGGGCGACAGGCGAGGAAAGCACAAACGCGTCAGGATGGCCGACGAGAGCGGCGTGCAGAACTCCCACGGGGACAAGGAGGTGGACGTCGAGACCGTCAGCTCAAAGTCGATACTCCTCAAAGTTGTTGAAGTCGTGAGTACTCGCCATGCGTTTTCTTATCAATACGGCTTCATTATTCATCGCGTTTCCTTACCCTAGATCGGGTCTTTCTTAGCTATAACTTAAGCTCTTGCACAGAGACCTGCCTGGGTTATCTTCGCGGTGGAAGTAGATTTTCGAAAAAAACGCTGCTTGGAACTGTTTAAAAACTTCGTTTGACGTTACGATCGACGATTGGTTTGGTTTATTTTTTGAAAAAAAAAAAAAACGGTTTTCTTTCGAAATTCGTTAGGTACGTAAGTTGAAAAATAGTCGAGCTCTTGCTCATAAGATTTGATCAAATATTAAGTGATTACTCATCCAATGAATTTACTACCGGAAGAGTACTACGTCTCATTCAATTATAACGGAATCTACCTAAAAGCAGTCGCTTTAAATTTGAAAAATAGAATAATTAAGCCTTTTAATTCCACAAATATTTATTTCCTTCTTCCGTAATTGTATTTTGCTTAACGAACACAACTACATTTTCACGTCAGTGCAGAATAAAATTATAATTTATTATATTATGTAAGAATCGCTGAAATTTTAACAAACAAACTTGTCTAAATGCAACCGGCTACGATTGAGATATTAGCAGAGACCAAGGGAATAGCCATAAGAGACCGACATTTACAAAAGAAGCACAGGGTTAATGTTCACTAATCTACTGACTACTCAGTCGTTGATCTATAGACGTTGTCGATTTAGCAGGTGGAGTTAGAATAAAGCATATAGCATATAGAGTCAATGCTCTATTTCTTGCGATGAATAAATCATGTAAATCACAAGCTACACTTAAAGAACTTGATGGTTTCATAAGTTTGTAAATCAAATAAGTAAAATTATAAAAGAATTCGCGACTATTAATAAAAGATTTTTGTACGTCAAGATGATCATTAATATTCTTTTAAAATAATTATTAAAACAACTTTAACTGATAATTAACTGATCAAAAACCTTCATAAAAAAACAGTGTATTAATAATAATAAACAATTATAAATAGTATTATTAATAATATACGATTATATCAATCATAACTTCATTTATATAGTTTTATACAAAAATAAATGATAACTTAAATTTTCAGATCGTGTCGGTATTTGCCATTGGATTAATAGTGGACCCGTTCAATTCATTTCATCAACTGTTGGGTCGTGAGCAAAAACCAAAGCTCGACGATATGGCTGTAATCTACGTAACCATTGCGGGTTACGTAGTTATCAATACCATCTTCATAATTAGCCATTTATTGGGCGACAGGATGCCAAAAAGAACGGTAAAATATATTTTTAATTTCTCAGCAGAATAAAATTAAAAAAAAATACTTATATATTCCGCGATTTTAATAAAAGCTGGAGAACTTATTGTTGTCCGACGATTTCAATGGTATGGGTATGACGATGCGTCATTGCGCAATGACGCAAGGACGAATTTCTACTTTTCATTAAATTGTTCAGAAATTATCGTTTCCCGTCACGTGTACGCACGTCGGAAAGTATCAGTTATAATAGGCTAATTTACAAAGTTGCATGAAAATTGTACGTGATGTGCACTTAATTAAATTTGCATTTAAAAAATTAATACTACATGAGATCTGTGCCTTTACACGCAATGTTTTATTAAGCTATTCTGCAAATTAATATATTTAACAGCAAACAGTTTATACCTTGTACACTGAAATCGCTTTCAAGATCGCTTTTTCGAAAAAAAATTATCAAAAACATTTGTCTAATTAAAAAGTGAACCGCGACGATACAATAAATCATCGTGTACTCTTTGCAGTCGGTGTTATTTTCGGCGGTGGGTACCGTCCTGCACATCGTCGCGGGCAGCGTAATGATCCACATATGGCGAAGACTTCACGGTAACTACGCCTACGTCTACAACAACAACATCTACGTAAGTAAGCAGTACGCCGATATGCTGATAGCCGCGGCCTTCTTCACTTTCGTCGATGCCTTCGTTTTCGCCGCCGACGTCTTCTTCACGATCAAATACTTTTAAACGGAAGATACCCGAGCGCCTCTTTTGATTTTCGATTCGAGAGTGCCATTCAGGTCTCGACGCTATGCACACGTACACAGAAAACGCACATAGGCACGCACGTATAGTTTACTTTTTTTTTAAAGATTCCCTAGGATTAATTTCGAAGATTTTATTTAAACTGGCAAGAAAGTTTTTGCGAGTAATCGGACCACTTTGGGAAAGAAATAGCATTTGCTTATAGTTTACAAGATGTTATTTACGAATTATCGTGTGACGTGAAGATTTTATGAAAAAAAATTTTTTTTTTTATTGTATTTATGTACAAGATTTTTAAGCATTGAACTAGATAATTAGGCGATACTGTGGCATAATACTGCGCAATTAACAATGTAGCAGTAGTTATTTCAAATGCAAAATATTGGAAAGCTAGTGTTATTTTTTACCCGGATAATCCTTAAATTCAGTTGAAAACTTTTGCCGTTTAAGCATTGATTTTAATTTTAAATTTTTGAAAATTCACTTCTGAATTGTCCAAGTAGCAGAATTCTACACTTGTAAACGCTATTCTGCAATCCCAAAGTAAAATTTTTTTAACTTTGTATAATCATTTAAGACGTCGGAAGTGACAAGTCTGATACCAAAAGCAATATTTTATGTTTCTTTTTACTTAAACAGAGAAAAGTATTATTGTATCACTCCACGATTTTTTGTATTTTTATAAGTAGTTTTAATGATAAAAATTTACAACTGCATAATAATTCCATTAGTCTCAGTACAAATAATGCGTACGTATATTGGTAAATCTGGAGAAATTAGATTAATCAAAGTATTGTATCTGAAGCATCGCTTTAATCCCACCGTAAAGTACAAAAATAGTGGAGATGTGAAAAAAAAAAACACTTTTTTCTCAGTTTATACGAGATAAACGAAATGAGCGGCTGAGGCTGAGCGTCAGTACAATCCGTCCTACATATTTATAATACGAAGTCTTCGCGCGTAGTATGAGCCTTTGTTAATTAGCTCTATTCCGTCCATAATTGATCAATCGACACGTACCTTAAGTCAAAGCATAATTAATCGCCTGTTCGTGTTCGTCGTATTAATTAAGACACCTTTATAAAAGTATTTTTATTTCTTTTTAAGTTATAAAACTTTTTGTGTTGTTCAATATAAATTATATATATAATATATATTATATGTTTGTAAAGGTACAATTTTGTGAAGATTGTAAAAACAGTTTATATATATATGTAAAAGATCTTTATATATTCACTGTATCTTTTATTATTGTTACATTTGCTTTCTAAACGCATGTATATGTTATTGATACATGTAGTTAATTAATGCGGCTAAAAAGCCGAGTGAAAGAAATCTCAAAAATATTCATATGTAATCATGAAAACGAGAGTTGCAGTTTTATGATAAATATATATTTATACAAAGTTTAATATGCATATTATATTTGTTTTGCAATAAGAAATTTAATAAATTATAGTTGTGAAAATTGTATTTGTGCATTGCATTCTAGTAATTTGTCGTTACCTAACTTCATATTTTATAGTAAATAAAAAATTTCCCAAGCAAACTTCAAGCAATATCATTTATAGTTTTTTTGTGAGTGATAACCTAAAAGATTAGATTCTATTTGTAAATTAATATAATTATACTACAAAAAATGATTGGACCAATCTATGCAGTTCCAGTTCAAAATTGTCGTTCTATAAAAAATGTTCCAGTGGTCAAGCCCATAAGAATTTTACAACTAGTACTACTCATCAATTAATACAAAAAAAAATGATTTATTTTAATTTAAAATAATGTTATTTATTTATTTTTAAAAAGATAGCATTAGCTGCATTGCTAGTTTTGACAATCATCATGATTTCCGATGCAGACGGTAAAGAAGGAGAGAAAGATGGACTTAAACCGGAGCAAGGTGCTCGGATTAAATTTTTGATTAAAAGTTTTTTTACTCTAGCTTTAGTGGATATAATAAGCCAATGTGGAGGTGATCCGATTACCGACACTCCGGTTAGTTGACAAATTTTTTCATTACTTATGCTGTATTACTTGTATTTAACGATTAAAAAGTCATTTAATAAATGCAAGTAGCAATTGACGTAAAAATGTAACCCGTATTTTTTACACAAAAATAACCTTCATTATTTTTACTAGATGTTTATATTTGAAGTGATTGCTATTGTCTGTTTCATTCTGGCAGCTGCTGAAATTCTCCGTGCTCTATCAACTGACAAAATTATAAACTCCATAGTTCTAATTTTGATCGTGATTTTATTTGTCGCAATCGTACTGCTTTATTGTTTGGATTTAATATTGATTTTCCTTTACGGATATTAAATTAGATTTGTCAATCGAAGATGGTCGTACGTAATATAACTCATTTGCATTACTACTTCAATTAATCTATTCCATCTTTTATAATTACTGCTTCTATTTTTTTTTAATTAAACTAATAATTAAATTATTGCTCAGCCAAGCTTTCTAACTGTATATTTATTAATGGATTTCGTAGGTTCGATAAAAAGTTAATTGCTCCTTTATAGTTCTTTTCACTAAGAACAATGACCCGTAAAATACATTCCAATAGAACAATAGCACTATGAAAAACGATATATTAAATGGTAATAAGCAACGGCAAATTAGTTAAATTATTAAGGTAATTATTTAAAATCTTTTTATATTTTCATCTGCAAAAAAAAAATATTGCATTCCCGTCACTTGGAATATTAAATTCAAGCTAAAAATTAACAAGGACAATAAATTTTTTTCAGATGAACAATGTGACATCTAGTTGAAACGAAAAATATAATAGACGTGCACTCGTTTCACCGAAGGTCCCCGGGGCCCTACCTACCACCGGAAGCTGCGTGACACCGAAACGACCGTGCCCTCTTTTTGCATCCGCGGTTCTATAATCGTGGCGAACCCCCATCTTCGTCTCTTTGTCGGAATTTTTCTGCGTCCTAGAGACATTGTCTATTGTCGATCTCGTTTCAAGTCGATTATAAGCCTCTGCTTTTTGTCCGAGAAGCCATGTTGCCCAATCTGCTACTTCTCACGCGATTATCTCATGGGATTTGTTAAGGCGCTTTTTTTACGTTTGTATAAGCTATTTTTGATGCAATGATATATATTTTTTTTTTTATTAAAAACACGTGTACAGTTTTTATGGGAAAAGTTTGACTAGTACTTTTAGTAGATTCGTTTTATTTTAAGTAATGAGCTCATAGTTGCTTCATAAATTATGATAAAAAAATATAATTTATATTGAAAGGAGAAGAAAAATAATTGTTTGTGATTAGAATAAGAAATGTAATTTATAAAATTTAATAAAAAATTTATTTAACAAATATTTTAATAAATTACAAAATGTTTGAACATATGCAGTTATTACAATAAACACGAAAAATACAAGCTGTAGTGACAATATTTATTAATATTGAGCAAGGCAAATGCACAATAGAGCTTTTTAAAAATACTGAAAAGAGAAACAATACATATGCACGTGATACAATGGTACGGTAAATAATATAAGAACATTCTAAATGTATTTATCATGCAACTTTGGTACATTTTTAATGTATATTGATTGATATAAATGTAAAAGTAAATAATGATTATTTATAAATCTTGTAGCTGTAAAGTATATCAAGAAAATGATTATATCATGATATCTATAGAAATTTATACATTACTGTTTATATACAGCAATGCATATGCTTTGATTCAACACTTATAAAATCTCTTTATATTAATTTTAAATAACAAAAGTTTTTAACAAAATCTTATCTTACGTAAGATTCATGCATTTATTCTAAACTTAAATCTAATATATAAAAGTTTTTAACTTATCTAAGTCATGATTTTTCTGTTTAAAAATTGAAATAAACATAATTGATAATGTTTTCTACTAAAACTTGTTTTAATATAGAAAACTTGTACTTGAGTTTATAAAAAAAAGAAAAAAATTGGTGATCTCACATTTTGTATAAAGCAATGCAATAAATAGCTAGAATAAAATTGCAAAACATAATTTTAATTTTAAAACTATATCAATACGATAGATTACGATTAAGAATTGGTCGAGCACTTTTACTTTCAGGATATAACCTTACATCCCCAGCATTATTAAGTTTATAATTATTAATAAATTGAAGAACTTCACAATTAAAATATTGATAATTAAGATTTGGCTTAGTAGAAATTTGGAGGGACTCAATATTCCTGTTGTACTTGCTTATTCTCCAAGGGAATGGAATTGTATGAAAATTGTTATTCTGATAATTGATGTTCAGAGATTGCTTAGGTAGCTGATATTGAGTATTCCATGGGTAATGAACAACGGAACAATTTGTCGGATTTAAAATTGATAGTACATAATTGTAATTATAATTATTATTGCTTTCACAAAAAGATCCACTTTTGCAATCATCACTATCAGAATTTTTAGAGAATTCCGATAAAGATTCATCAGATCTTGAAGAATACTTGAATTTATCGAAAGACTGCAAAGAATTATTATTGAAATTTTCATTGCAATAAAATTCTTGTTCATAATCACTGTGATTTATTGAATTATCTCTATTGTACGGCTGTACATAATTATCATCATTATCAACAGAAACACTTTTTCTCGATGTATCTTTTGGAAATCGATGAAATTCATTGTGAATATTTTTTACTGTTTCTGAATGCCGTTTTTTAGGGAAATTTTGCATTATTTGCTTTTTACGAATGATTTTCACCCCTTTTTTATCGTTGTTAAAATCATCATCAAATGTTTTGTTATCGCTGCCAATAATTTTTTTTGATATAATAACTTCTCCATCGTCATCTTCACAAAATCCACTTTCTTCAATCTTTGCAACAAATAAATGCAATATTTTTATAGAATAAATTAAAAACAAAATAAATCAATAATAAAAATTATAAATTAAAAATTTAAGTAAAAGAAGTTGGTTAAAAAAGGAATTCTAATTACTTAACATATTCAATGATAAAAATCATTCAATAATGTCAAATAACATGAAATTTATTTTACTTTTAAATAAAAAAAAATTAAAAAATAATATGTAATAATATAATATAATGTTCAAAAATTTATCTTAAATTTTATCATCCCAAAAAAAGAACAGAATTTATTTACGTTATTGCATCGTTAATTTTGTTGATCTTGGCATAAAATACATGCGACAAATATCGTATTGCGAAGACCACACGCGTACAAACAGCTGATTAGACGACCTTGATAGCCTACTGTTTCGTAAAACTTTCCTAGGGGGTCTTCTAAGAATTATTATAAAATTTGAAAATATTGCATAATTCGCTTTCTGTAGCAAATTATCGTGTTGTGTTTAACATACCTAATTACTTTTTGCATTTTTAATGCAATTAAAGAAATTAGTAATTCATAAAAAAACTTTGCATAAATATTAATAATTAATAATACGAGAAAACGACAATTACGCAACTCTATAAAGCAGAAAATTGTCGACAATTAATTTGTATAAAAAAACAAATAAATTTAAAAATAAAATTTTTTTAATAAACGAACCATTTCTGCTTTGGCTAAGTAAATCCAGAGTTTGCGCCACGTGCTGAATTTATTTTGATCACTAAAGTTAAAACGCATTTCTTTCGAAGCATAACGAGTAGCCAATGGACTTCTATAATCAGAATACTCGTTGTTTCCACTCATTTTTGCGACTTTCAACTTTTAAACCGGCTGACAAACAAAATACACACACCGATCGCACACGAACAACTACCCGCTGATTTTGCGAACTGCGGCTTTCGGAAGGTTAGTCTAGACGCTTCGCCACTCCGGCTCTGCCATCGACCCCCACCCGGGTTCATTCTGCTGGTTCACGTTATCAACCGAGTAAGCAAATACATCTGACAACAGCGGAGTAGGCGAAGTGTCTGCCTGCGGTTTGCCCCGTTTCAGGCGCCAAATTAGTTTTGAAATTGAGAAATTTATTTTGAAAAAACTTTATGCCGTCGTCCATTTTTTAAATAAATTTTTTATCTTTAAATATTAAAATTAAGGACAAATTTTTGTTTTATATAATGCTAATTAAGCATAAATAACCGGACGTATTATTGCAGATTTAGACAACTACTACAATTGTTATTACTATTAAATAAAAGTATTTTTCTTAAATTTTTTACATAAATTAAGAAAGAAATAGTAATCGTAAAGTACTTGTAGGAACGATTTATTAACAAGCTAGCTATATAAACTCCAGTATTAAGTATGCACACTTCCTTACGCGGTAGTATACTTTGTTAGAGACAAGCATTTACGCAAGCACAAAGTTACAAGTGCGAGAGCACAATATTTTCTTTTTCAAATCGTAATCTGACGTGCTAGATTTCCGTTACCGATAAGCAAGAAAAATACGCGAAAAGGTAATTGCAAGGTCGTCGGACTCGTCTCTGTACCGCTCGCTAAATACTGCTGGAAACCTAAACCGAAAGTCCTTAATGAGTATACATGAGCGGTTCGTCGTACGTACACGAACAGAGTGAAAAGCCGGTGTTCAGCGAAAGTACCCACGTTCTATTTTCACGCGAGACGATGCGACTCATTATTATGTTCCTCCATAGAAAACGCACACGTTATGGCTTTCTTATGACGCGACTCTTTGTAGCTGTTTTTCTTTTATGGATAATACAAATTGTGTTCTTTTTTTTTGAGATTCTTTCAAAATGCAAAATAATGTTATATTTATATAAAATTTAATTTGTCTACATATAGGCATTTGTTAAAAGTTTTTAAAATAATACCATTAGTTTGCATAAGAACTGACTAAAAAAAAAAAGAAAAAACCAATAACTTACCACATTTGTAATTGAGATTTTAGGGTGAGCCCATTCAATTCTTACTTCAGATTTATCAAAAAACTTGTTTCTTTCTGGCAATAATTTTCTACGTGCCATTGCAGCACTTCGATGAGTTTTAAAAGAGATTAAAGCATGTTTAAGGTGTGCAGCTCTTAGACTTGTAAAAACTGAAACTTTTTCAATATCTTCACAAACAGGCCAAATTTTCTACAAAAATTCAAATGAACAATTCATAAAAACATTCGGTTTATACAATTAATTTAAAGTTTTACCTTGATTAAACTTTTGGTGTCAACTTGAGAAGGAAGATCTGTTACATGCAGTCGACAATTATTTACACTTTTTACAACTCCAATGGACCAACCAGGGTGAATTTGATAATTATTTAATTCCTTTATAGCTTTCTGGGCAAATTCAGGTCTTTCATACATGATAAAGCAATAACCTCTATTTGTACCAGAAAAATTCATCATTAATCTCATTTCATAAATGTTCCCCATTTGCCTAAAAATTGGATAGATTACATCTTCATAAACGTTCCTTGGAATTCGTCCTACAAACACTTCACAACCAGGTCCAGGTGGCGGTCCAGTCCATCCAGGAGGTGGACCACCAAGCTTTCTTTGACCATTTTTTTGGACTATTGTAACGCCTAGTTTGTCTTGTAGCTCTAAAATATTTTGGTTAGTTTTAATTTGTTCGTCAATATTTAAAAACGAGTCTTGTAGTGAAATGTTTTTCGAAATTGGTTTTTTGATCTTTCTATTGCATAAATCTGAAAAGAATAATAATGGTACTTTCAATATTCAATATTTTTAAACATTATTTGTATTGACTAATTTTTTAAAAATATATCTTGAAATACAGAATTACAGAAAATTCTTTTTATCAGTTTGTCAGTTGTAAAAATGAATATTTAGAATAAACGAAATAATACGTATTATGTATTAAGATTTACTAAACTAAGAAAGTTATTAATTCGCTTGATCGTAAATTATTTTAAGACAAATCGCGTACAAATTTAAAATACACGAAATAATACGTATTAGAGATCGCGTTCAAATTTAAAATGCATCGTCATTGAAAACGTTATAATCACTTCAACTACTACAATTGAATTACCTGCATTTTTTTTAGTCGCTTGAAACAGTGGTTTTTTAACAATCTTTGGTATTTTTCGTTCTGTGTCGGCGTATCTGCCAAGTTTCATTCTCTCTAGTTTTTTGTCCACTTCGTTGTCTAATTCACTGGTTTCGTCCTTAATCAGATATTGCATACACAAATCCTGCATGTTTCTTATACTAATTTCATTACTTGTAATAATTGTGAACAATTGAGTAACGAACGACTAGAAAACGTAGACTCAAATTCAAGGCTGATGTGTCGCTGCGAACTGCGCGAGCACGAATGACAGTTCGAGTTTGTTTTTCGGGGGCCGCCAACTTTTCGCCGAAACCTACAACTACACGATAACACCGATCTCTTGTTCGGCACGTGTATATGTATAGACTATTTTTCTATTGGCACTGGGCGTGATGAAAAGAACGGTGGTGGGGATTGTCAAAAACAGACTGTTGGTCGGCCGATAAACATCTGCTTTGAACGAATCTACGATTCGTCGAAAACAAACAAGGGACGGACTTAAACTTATACATATACAAAATTGCTCCTTTATAGCTGATGAATTCTTGTAATAATATACTAGAGCAATATTTTTATGAATGCAGATTCAGTTTCTTGCGTAGGTGACTAACTAAAGATAAACCTAAGATTTCTATTATGTATTGTGCGTTACACACATACGTTATGTATTATTGCAAGATGATTGTACATACATATTACCGCACAGGAAAAAAAACCGTAAAAAATTAAGAATAATTAAAATGGAAGTAACCAGCTCTTTTTAAATACGGCCGTACACGTGTGATTAAAAATTTAAAATACTATCTAGTTATCGGCTCTGAATCAGCCACGGGTAGCAAGAAGTGACCGTTTATTTTGTGAATTTAAAATTTAAAAAGACAGTTGGTCAGTGCGCGCATGAACTTGCTAGGCTCGGAGATATCTGTACGCATTACTCGGGCTGTACCCCTACTCGAACGATACGAAATTTTCTAAAATTTTCCAAGAACCTCCACAGAAGCGGCAGGAAAATGCAGCTCTGTAGCAACACGCGCAACAAATGTCTTAGCGATGCGCCAGCGCGTTTTTCCATAAAGTCGAAGAGCGCGCGTGTGTCCCACGCATCGCGCGCACGATAATGGCATTGTCTTGGCTCTCCGGGGATATACGCATGGGTCTCATTACGTGACACAATCCGTGCAAAGCCGGCCGCGAGCGCGCCCGCCGACAACGACGCGCGGGGCCTTTATCTCCGTCCTGCAAACTCGGCGAGTTCAGTCGCTCCTCAGTCCGCGCTGCGAGCGGCCAAGTCCTTCCTTCGCGCGCTTCTTTACGACGATCGATTTTTACTGCGAGTGTCTGGGCAGGGTAAGCCGATTTGTGAAACCAATTGCGAGGACGTTTTATCTGGGGATTAAAGATCTATCGGCGCACAGTTTTATCAATTGTTTTATTGTGGTTTATTTTTAAAACGAAAACACCTTTATTGTTGGAAGATTGAACTTGTCTTAATATCTTTATTGGCTATCGAACTTTGTGTTTCGTGTGTGATATTTTTAAATAGAAGTATAAAAGTAGAGTATTTTTACACTATTAATTTTACAATTTAGATATTCAATGCATTAAAATAATTAAAGTACATTTAAAGACTATGCAAACTGTTATATTAAGATTTATCATTTTATCTTTACATTTATATTTAAATTTCACAAAACTTTTTTTACTTAAATAATTATAACTATTTTATTGTTTAAAAGCAGTATTATATTTCTGTAACGATTGCACGATTAGACTTTCGCATAAAATTAACAATAATATTACTTTTTTAATTTTTCTCGGTGTTTTACACACTTTAACAAATGCACCCGCTTTCTAAATTCTGTATTTCACGTTTAAATGTAAGCTTCTTTCTAAATCAAGTTGAAAGCTTAGTTGTCCAATTACTGTTTAGTTTACCGCAAATAGTCCAGCTCCCCTTGTAAAAGTGAATTGAAAAACGCTACTGCACGCTCTAATTTAATCTCCATTTTTTTTTCTCCGCTTGTTTTTCTTCAAACCAGAGTGCGTTCGAAAGAAAAATGTTCGGATGAGGAATAGCCATTGGCGCGTGGCCTGATGGGAGCGCAAAAAAGCGGAGTAGTCGAGAGTTTTGTTCGAAATCGAGCTCGGCCTTCTTTCGATTAGAGTCCATAAGTGCACGTGCGCAAGCGCTCCCGCTGCTCTCGCTGTGAAATCATGTGGAACCGAAAAGTGTTTGTTAGGATAATCGAGGTGGTAAGTGTTAATATTATTTACGTCCTGCGCGCGCGAAAGAAGCGTGACGCTCTAAAAGGCAACGGCGCTCTTGGGTTGGAAAACTTTTTAAACGAGAGGAGAGCCCTTGCTTTTTATTTCGATCTTTGAAAAGTCTTTCTCGGAAAATCGTCTTGTCGATTTATGATGGTTTAAAGTTCGGATTCGATTATTATGAGATCAGTCGTGAACTGATTTTCCCATGTTACCTGTGACGTGATGTCACAGTTATGTGCGCGAATAATTAGTAGATAATTACCTTTGAATCACACTCGGGAACGGAAAGTCTGATTTTACATTTTACCATAAAACTGCAGTACAGTCAAAAACTTAAATTTCCAGCGAAACGTCGCCGATTTGCATTTAAAAATTTTTTATCCCACGATCATTTACATTTTATCCAAGTAACCCGCTTGTCTTGCGCGCGCAAAAAAGCCTTGAATCGTAGAGAAAAAAGAAAAAATAGAAACTCGGTAGCGCAATACTCGAAAAACTAGTTAAAATTCGTTAATAGCAACGTTTTACTCTCGCAATATCAGCTCCTTTGCATCGCGTGCGTCGTCGCTCTGAGGGTGACGGACGATGAAAGCAGACGAGTGTTCCATTATCTGCGCAATAGAAGCCTCGAGTGGTCGCTCCTGAACAACGTCACCTGGGGCACCATTGGTAAGAATGAAACGTCTTTATCTCGATCTTGCGAGCGAGTACTTTATTTCATAGAACAGATCGGGTTTATTATTATTGCCGCGACTGCTTCGACCATTTGCAGGATAGGCTAACGGGGCCGAATGTCTCCATTTGCTATTCAGAAATGTTTATTTAAATTTATGCCGACAAATGTTCAAGCGTGTTATTATCAAATAAATTTTTAGTATTCAGCATTTGGTCTGCAATGTGAAATAATGTATTGTTTTAAATTAATAAGCAGTAAGTGAATGCGTTTCATGTATTTCAAATTACTTTTCATAAATAAGTCTCATTTAAAGGATATTGTTATGTTTTAGTTTTCTTTGAACGAATTTATTGGCTATATAATTTCTACAATAACAGCAACATTAAACATTTTCTAAGTCATGGTGTAATGAGTAATCACTGAGCAATTTTTGTAAAAAAATACGAATTTCTAAAAACATCCTATTTGAACCGTAACGATTATAATTTACGACCTATTTGCAACTTGTAAAACGCGGCTAATTATTTTACATGTACGTTACTCTATATAATGTTATCACTCGGAGTACTCAATAGATAGAAAAGTACATTCATCGGCCAAGTTTCTTTCAAACTTTGCTCATATGCAACCGAGGAAAAAGTGTCGTGTACAAATATTGATACGGTTCATGAAAAAAAAAAAAAAAAAAAGGGAATTTCAAAGCTCCAAAAGGCACGATTTCACTCTCCCGCCCATCTCTCATTGAAAGGCAAAGAAAGTATGTAAAAAAGGCGACTGAAAGCACGTACACGTATGTTGACAGGTGCCGCTCTTGCGACAGCGACTTGCGGAGGCTACATTATCATAACGGCGGGCCTGCTCATCGCAGCGGCCAGCGGCGAGTTGAGGGGCCGAAAGACGGTAGGTAATAAGGCAGAAAAGGTGCCTCTTTCCCGCGCAAGGCAATTAAATACCCATGGGCGAGGATCGTTCTAGGCTTGATGCATGCTTTCCTGCCCCGCCTCGGCGCGGCCGCTAGATCAGCCTCGCCTACTCCATGCACGATGCCGCATTGCTGCGGTTCGGTTCGACTTGCGCTTATTATTTGTCGCGTCTGCGCAGATTCCTTCCGCGTTTCCTTCGCACCCGCCAAGTTTTCCAGCGTTGCGTTTAACGAACGACTTTACTTTTCGACTGAGCACAGTCTAATTGCTTCTCGCGTAGAATTGAAAAAATTATGAATAAAAAAACGACTACCGTACTGAACTATCAAAAGTATTCAATTCTATATTTAGTATTTTAATTTTGAATTGCAAATTGCTTTGGTAATTAGAAAAAAGATCTATGATTGTACAACAATTTGTATTTCTTAAAATAAAACATTAAGCCTGTATTTGTTGCTTGAAAAGGTTTCGTCTAAAGGTAGAGCGGCGTAGAGGGTGGAGTTAAAGAAATATTAAACCACAATATAACACGATATTTTTCTTTAATAGTATATCTTTTGATTTTTAATCTATATGTAGTTAAATTTATTATTAATATTCTACTATTACATTACTAAACATAATATTTTTACATAATATTATTTTGAATACGTAAAACATTATAATAATCAATGATAAAGATATGTACAGTGTAGTCATTTTTATTTAGCAAATATTCAACTTAAACTACGAACTAATTTCAAGATAAATTATATTTCTCAAAATGAACGATCATTTTTAACGAGGAAATTCTCTAAACAAAGGGTGAGCTCGTCTAAATAAACCAAAAGATCGTCGCGCTTATGCAAAAAGCCTGCCCGTAAAACGTCACTTACGATACAAATAAACCTCGCGGAATAACGAGAGCCTGTCGCGGCGCGAAATGCGCGCACTCGGCAGAAGGAGCGCGCATGAAAAAAAAAAAAAAGCTCGCTTATGCGAGCAGACCATGAACATAACCAGGCGTAAAATGGGTCGCTCTCGCCCGCAGCATCCTAAGCGTGAGAACTCGCGCGACGTAACTTCTATGAGTGTGCTCGGCTGACATTGAGAGGCGCAAGGTCGCGAATCCTTGTTTTTTTTTTTTTTTTTTTCGATCGGCGTTGCTTTTCCCTTTTTTTTTCTCCTTCTCTGTCTCTCCGCCCGGTTTCTTGGCCGGAACGCGACTAAGGTGTGTACCGACGAGCGGCGTTATTCATGCGTCTTTTGCGGCTCTGCGGGGTTCCGCTGCGCTAATAACTCGTAAACTGGAGCTCGATCGTTATACTCGCGACTACGCCTAAGCCGTATACGTGTATCCTTGTTTTTGTTTGGAATTCGCGCCGAAGGACTTGGGGAATTAAATGTTTCGTAGGAGAGAGACTTCCTTTAGGAACAATGGGACATTTTTTGAGAAGGCGAGGCCTTTTTCGGGCGGGAAATAACTGGTGTGACTAACTTCTTGGGAAACGGTTGATTATAGTTTTGTTCAACCCGCACACGTACGATTTGATTTTTTCTTCACATTTTTTTTATCGCAATACCGATATATATAAGTATAATTTTAAAGTTTTGCAATACATAAATCTTGTCGCTGTAAAAAAAAAAACATTAAAGGTATTTTTTGCATACAATCCTCAATTAATTTCCGATTCGTGATAAAATAACTTTTTCAAGAAAAGTTATCTATTCTAAGAAATACATTTACGACGTTTAAGCTAACGCATTGAGAAGCAATTATGCGATAACAGTGAATCATTTCATGACTTTAATAAATCATTTTCTTCATTTTACTAATCTCATAGTTTAACGCGCGCATACATAATCTAACCCTATTTGTTTATTAAGAAGCAATGCAAAACGGTATTAAAAAGAATGTTTTATTCACCAGCTGCTGAAAATAGCTTTTTAAACTTGCTTGAATTAAAAAATAAAAATTCACTCCTGAACCCGATGAATAAATGTCTTCATTTAAAATTTAACGATCGACCACTTTCAATATACCATTAACCCGTTTTGTTTGTATTTCAAAGGAAATATTCCTCCTCGGCCTGGGAGTGATCCTGTTCGGCATTGTCGGCTCCTTGTCCCTCGCCTCGATCGACAGCGTTCCAGCTGACCTGATCGACAATGCCGCGGTCCTGGGCACGCTCTGCCTGATCACCGGTCTCGTCTTCATCGCCGACATGCTAATGAGTCCGAGGTTCGGCAAGAAAAAGCACGACGGCACCCAAACTGTACCCACCAAAGAGCAAGGTCTGTTTTACAAGGTGTAAAAATCGAAAAAAGAGTACCTGCGCGGCACTCGCGCTTTGTGTGTTTATGTGTAACCATATATATCCGTTGTGTGTTTTCAAAATTATATTCAATTGGCTTACTCGCGGTTTTAATTTCTAAGGGATAATGTGTACAAGTTTATTATGAATTATATCATTAAAGAGTATATTTACGCTTCAAAATTTACAATTGGCATTTCGATATATTTATGCGTTACCCTCAGCGATTTTGCAGGCTGTGGTAGCTGCTCAGTTCTTCGTAATCATGAATGTAAAGTATCTACCGCAATATTTGCAATCAAAATTTATTTATTGTGTATGTTTCTTTTTTTATCAGAGTGGAAAGCACTGTTATTGAAATTAGCTCGTCGCTGTTAATTAACCTTAATTTAATTCCATGGGAAGTTCAAAGAAACGCTTTGCGGCGCTAAGAAAATGCTTGCTCAAAAGCTATTCAGTTGCATATGAGCTCTTAATTATGCGCCGCTCTGTGTTTTTTGTTAGTCTCACTGTAGCCCAGCTTTTCATTAAGACGCGCGTGTAATATTATAGTTTTTAATTTGCATTTACATGGTGTAATCCTTTATTTCGTAAGTACGTCAGCCTAAAATTGTCTATATTATGTAACAAATTGTTTTTCAACGTTTGGATACAATTTATACTTATTTTTCTCTTGCGACTCACTTTTCATACCGCAATTGAACCCCGATGCAGTTCTACCAGAGAAAAACAAAATAATTCAAATTGACGCATGATTACACGTACAGGCATGGCTTGCGGAATAATGAGACACTACTTTACATGTTTGTGTATGACTAATCAATTTAAAACAAATTGCTCAAGTTCCCTTTAAAAGTGAAAACGCGAAAGGACGGAAAAATTAGATTTATTACGGAATCGCAGCGGCAGGATATAATATATTATTAAAAAATTCACTTGGTATTAATCATCACTGCTACTGACTCACGAAAGAATTCATTTATCTGTACTCTAAATCGAAAGCATTTTCATTGCATGTAAATCTGGCGAATGAACGAATGTTAGTAAATCCCTAGCGATTTATTATTTTAATTTTTAACACAGTATTCAAACTTTTACGATTCATTTTAATATAGTTATTGCATTGGCAATTAAACAAGCAATTCGTTTATTTATTTACTTACGCAACACAGGTTTTTACCTCATTTTATCGTCGCGCACTTTAAAATCGCTACAACAAAATTAGTTATATACAAAAACCATCAAACAATTGTGAACAGTCCCCGCGTGACTAAACTTCAATTTCCCGAAGCAAATGCCCAGCTAAAAAATAAATGTTTGCACATCGAGCATTTTCAGCAAGCACTCTGTGATTAATGTTATTAATAAGGATATATCGGTGATCCCGGCCGAGAGAGCGCCGCGAAGAAAAGCGCCGTGTTGCACAATATCGCCGGGGGTTGCTTTCTGTTCGCAGCCAAGTCCTACGTGACGACGACCACGATGACGATCAACAACGAGAAGGAGCCGCCGCCGAAAACCGTGGCCGCGAGCTGGCGGCCGCCGACTCCGGAGATGACGGAGAAGCGCAACAGCATGAACGACTCGATGAACGAGGACGACGAACGAGAGCAGAGGCTCCAGAGAGTCGAACGCCAGATGAGGGAGTACGCGCAGAACATTGAAAATGGAAGAGCCGCCCGGGGCAAACAGACGGTACGGAATTATCTTTGTTTTTCGTATTTTTATAAAGAACATTTTTTTTTTAATTTATTACTCCGTCGTATATCACAGAGGGATGATATACCCAGGAAGGCGAATGGATATTACAGAGACGACGTGTACCAGAGACCCGTTGACGAAGTGGACGACGTGCCACCCTTCCCCACGAGTAACGATCAGCCAATTTTTGCGAAGGTCGTTAATCCAGGCGTCAAGATAATGCGAGTTGAGCGCGACGACGAGCGCGGATACGATAATTACAGGCAAGTCTAATCTAACGGGGACTGTTTAAGGTTGCTGGTTCTTAACAATTCTTTTCGTAGTTTTGTGGTAATGCTTTCGCTCACGCTTTAAAAAAAAAAAAAAAAGTCTGGTAGAAGCACTTTAAGAAACGCACGTGTTTCGCTGTACAGTTAGACATTATTTATCTGGATGTGCAAGTCACCATGAAAATTTATTGAAGGAATGTCTAATGGTTTGTTTTAATTTTTGCACTGGAGAATGAATATTTTAAAAACAGAGCGGTTTACGGGAAAAAGAACAATCTGTTATAGGAAAAAGAAAGTTGACTTTTTTATAGCAGATTTAAATTTTACAATTCCAAATACAATCAAATATGATTTTGACTGAACTTTATACGAGGAGTTTATCATTTTGAAGTCTAAACGTTATTTCGAGACATAACTTAGCTTTTGTTGAATTTTATTTAGTTCAACTTTGGTCTAAAATAGTTTGAAACGAAATCAACTTTAGCTCCTGAAATCCCATCCGCTATGCTTTTCAGAAATTTCGAGGGATATAGTTAAGACGGGATGCCCCGCAGAAAATAAAATTGATTTTTTTTCTACCATCTTTCACGCAAACAGCAAAAAACTGATATTCGCTTGTTTTTACGAATTTTTTTTGTACAAATCTGGATTTTCCTTCAATTTCTTCGCACACCACTTGTTTTTGCACCTAATTACACAAGAAAGAACAAGAAACTAAAAGTAACGGCGGGAGGCCGTTATCTCCTCTTGCACACGCGACGTTAACTAAAAGAAAAGCTCGTCAACTATAATAAGAATAACGAAAGAAAAGGTTGCGCCGCATATCTACCCGACTTTTTCCGGCTGGCACATCGCCGACATGCAGGGGCAAAGATTGCTTGCAGGTATTCCGATTCAAGTCAGTATGACAACGTGCCGACGCGAATGCGCGGCTCTTCCCCAGGAATCTTAAAGAAGCAGCGCGACGTGTCCTTCGTCGATCCGCGTCGTTCGCGCGACTATCGGCCGACGGCCGATCAGGATCCACCGCGGCGTCAAGGCACACGGGACGAGATCGAGATGTTGGTGGAGTCTTTCGACGCGCTGAGAACGTCGATGACGAATACGGCTACCCAAACCAGCACCGCCGCTAGCGAGGCCACCACCGTCAGAGTCACCCCGGCCTCGCCGAACGATCCGGGATACGTCAGGCACACCGCCAGCAATTGGCCCCAAGGACTCAAGGCCAAGCCGACTGGAGCCGGTCTCGAGCGGGACATCTGAATTCATGGGTTTTAGCGATCGCATGCGATTATGACTTTCTTTGTGGCATTTTTAACTTTTTTGTTTTTTTATCACTTCCATTGGTTTAACTTTTGTACTGATGTATTATTTATTATTGTTTAATGCGAGTTCTACTTGTAGTTTAGAACTGAATTTGAAAGGTTTATTTTTATAGCTCGGCAAAAGATAATTACCTCTTGAAGATTATTAGCTGCAACTAAAAGATTTCTGGAAATAAATTAATTTTATTTTCTCATGAATATTTAAATAAATCTTTTAAAACGTTTTGAAAAAATTAGCCATTTTTTTTTAGTGCAAAGTAATTTTTAAGGTCAAATTTAATTTTTCGATTATACCATACTTGAATTGTTTAAAAAGAAAGCAGTTTTTTAACGAAATAAGTGTCAGAATTTTCCTTTAATGTTTGGGTGTTATGCCTACAAAAGAAGATCCCGGTAATAAATTTATATAAATTCAAATCTTTACGAGTCATACGGTAAAAGGTTTAATTCTTATAGAATTATAAAAGTTTTTGCCTTAAGTTGCCTAAATTGAATTTATTGCCTACATCTTTCTTGCATCTCAAAATGCGATTTTTCAGAAAATGTAGGAAATTAAAAGAAAAAATTCAACCTCATAGATTTTAACGAAAAATTTCATAATTGTTTAACAATTTTTATTTGCTAAAACCAAGCAATGCTGTTATTAAAATGATGTTACGTTGTAAGAACTGATAGTTAAGGAAATTATTTACGTTTTAACAAGCAAAAGTTGTAAAAAATTTTATTGTAGTTAATATGTGCAAATACAATTCATTGTTGAAATTAAATTTAAATAAATAAGTACTGAGTTTTATAATATAACAGTTTGAGAATATATGTGTTAATATTAATGCAAGATGTTAATGTTTTAATTGAATCTTTGTATTTATAAGTACGAAAAATGTATATTGATATTTTTTTAATCTTTATTTGATTGATGATATCCCGATAGTGCTAAACTTTGACTAAAAATAAAGAATGTATACAAATAAAAAAAACAACCGCATTTTTAAAATATCAATTTTTTAATACAAACTCGTAACGTCGTTTCACCTCCTCCTCTCATCTCTACATTTAAATGCGCATGTGCGTACAGTGTTAATAATCAGAAATAACAATCGCAAAACGGTTAGTTTTGTTCATTAATAAGACGTTTTAATTTGTATAATTATTAGTGTAACTTCTGACGTCTCCATAAATTGTACCATATAATAAAGTGAAACAATAGTATACAATCACTTTGATCGTTGCACTTTTTATACGTAAATATATATATATATAGTATAAACAATAAAATCTCATTACATATTTAATTTACTTTTCAAGTATTCATTGGTTTCACGCGCAACTGCACGTAAATCCTTTACAATAAATGCATTTATTTGTAGTTCTCATTAAAAAAAAAAAAAGAAAATTCTTTCTAATATAACACCGCGCAATCAATCTTGGCTCTCTCTCGTCGTTAATTGGAAGACATTCGCGACAACAAGTTACAAAATCTCTCATCAACATCCGTCGAATCAACAAGGAACCGCCACGCATTTTGAAGAAAGCGTTCCGCGAATGAGAGTTCAGTCTCCTTTGCCGATTTTCGTTGATTCGCCAGACGCGTCTGCTACGACACTTAGCTTTTAGCTAATTACAAGTACAAAATAAAGGGGAAGATTTGCGCTTCATTAACTAATCGTTACTACGCGTATTTACACTTTTTAATATGATATAACCGATAAAATTCGATCAATCTGAGCATTATTTTCAAAAATATATGAATTCTCTCTCCTTCCATTTGACTTTATTCTGCTTCGCCCCTGGAAAGCAGACACTCCCGGTATGATTCTTTGAAGTATCGCACGTTGTTCATTCGATTTATCTAAGAACGAAACCCAGGGGTAGTGGTGCGTTCTGATTATTGGTCGACCTCTGCTCCATCGTGATGTACTGACGTATGAGACGAGAAATCTCGTGGGCCTGTTCGGTTTGCAGTCTCGTGATGCGCTGCTGCATGAGGTTGCCAAGCTTCATGTCCAAAAAGAGCATGCCATCCTCGGACTTAACTTTTCGTGTCGATATTACTTCCGAGTATGGATAATGGTACAAGGTTTCCTATAAAATTGACATTTATTTTTAATACAACAGCTTGGTTATTAAATAAATTAAGTGAATTATTTAAAAGTACAAATTTAATAAAAGACTTACGTGTGTTCTGAGGTCAATGAAGTGAACGCCATGTCTATTTAAAGCTAAAATGTGGTCACCGTTTTTCTCTTTGACTTCGGGCAATACTTTCTTGACAGCAAAGAAGCTTGAACCAAACAGTGGCCATTTTGAAAGAATTTCTGTAACAAAACGAGTTATTTAGATCGTTAGGAATTCCAAATTAAATACCGAACCATTATTTTTGCTAGTTATTTCCTTACCGAGAACTTGAGCTTTGCAGTTTACTATTGAATTGTGCTGTACATTCACCCAAGCTTGTTGCACCATACTGGCCCATTGCTGCGGCCTTGGTTCCCTTAAACTTAATGCTGGTTTAGGCAAAAGATATTTGATTCGTTTCGTCGTTGGTTCCTCCCTTTCATTTTTTACGTCTGCTGCTCTATGAAGTAAAGCAGCGATTTGGGCCATATCATACTGTAACGCAAAATTTTTGGTTTATTTATAAATTAGTATAAGTTAATCGTTAAGTAAGCAAACTTTTAATAATAACTTACAATTACTTCTTGAGGTAAGTGCTCTCCAGGTAAAACTAAAAGAAGACCCTCGAGGTAATCCGGTGCTATTTGATTGAAAACTACTTCAACGTAGAGTGGTGCATCTAAACGTAATGGATAGTACCATACAGATCTAAAAGAAAGACATAAGTATTAATTGGCGATAAAATAAAAAGTAGAAACTTAATTTACAAAAATTCCAAGTGACTAAATTGTATTTGTACCTGCAGAAAATTAAGTAAAACAGCTGATGATTTTTATGCAATTCAGTCGTCACGTCCAGCACGTACTCGTCTCTTGCCAACGGCATTGTGAAGGCGTCCCCGTCGACGATGCAATATAATGAAAATTCATCCATTTCATGGGGATTTCTTACTGATATAATATTGCACATTTCTTCAATAACGTCCTGAAACAATATCAGTTTTAATAAGTAATTAGCTCTGTAACAGGATATAGGAATGCTTATATATATATTTATGTAATATTTAAAAGTTTTAGAATTAATTTTAAATACTTTCAAACGTAAAAGCAAAAATTTATTAACTCGTCAAAAATAATTCCTTCGAATATTATCTATTTTCTACAATTCTATTTATCTACCGAAGCGTAGAAAAATAAATACAAGTATTCTAAGTAGATTTTATAAAAAGTTCTGCCAACAATTATTATACATTACGTAAACGTAATTCCAATAGCACAATTGCTTTCGAAGTAAAATTTAATTGCTTACTTTACCTCTTGAAATAAATTTCCCTTTCGATTCGTTTCAACAAGATTTGACTCAAACTTTTTAAATTTTCTCTTGTAATGTCCACCTGCGCGATCTTTGAAAGCAAACATTGAAAAAATATCCGCAAATCTTTCCTTTCCTTTACATGCTTTCTCACGTAAATATTTCAGTCAATTGGACTTCGTCAAAAACTCTTCCGTAAATATCATTCAAAGTTGAAAAAAAAAAAGAACGCACCTGCACGACAGTGGTACACTTGGTATTAATAACGCGCTCGGTACCACCGGGCAGTCTGTAGATCTGCCTCTTGGCGTTTCTGCCGGCGCTGATGGCCATGATCTCCTCGACGCTCGGCACGTTCTTCCTGCCGCCGTACTTGACCGTCTTCCTCAGGTTCTGCAGGCAGACGGTGGCGGTGCCGTGGTAGGCCCGGCGCTTGTCGTAGGCGGCGGTCTCGAGGTACTTGTTGAGGTAGGGCTTGAGGCCCTCGCTGCAGGTGAAGTAGGCCGCGACGATGCTGAACAACCGCCAGCCCCGCTGGCAGCTGTCCGGGTTCGGGCTCTTGTTGTTCGTCGTCTGCTTCATCAGCTGGCAGTAAACCTCGTCGCGCAGCAGCTCGAATTTATGGCAGTGCTGAAACGAAGACGGAGATTGCGCTTTAATAGAATTCGCAAGTCTGATTGCTGTTGCGGCGTAGCGGACGAAGTTGGCCCTCGTCGTGGATTGTACAACGTCTTTATCGAGCAGTTCATTAATTTTTTCTAGATTGAAAATGCGCGGTAATGCGTCACTATTTGTAAAAGAGCCTTTCAAAAGCCAGGCAAATGTATATTCAGTTTCACGTGTACAGCTAGACTTCGGCGAGCAAAAAGCTAAAGGAACCCAAGGCACCCTAACGATCTCGCGGCGAGTTTTTCTGCCCTCGACTCGCCTAAGCACTTTACTCACCATCAGGATCTTGTAGACGCATTTGACCTCGCTCATGTCGGGCGGCAACGGCTGGTCGCCCATGTAGCGCATCAGGCAGAGGAAGCACTCGACCGCCAGGGCGCTCAGCTCGCCGTCGAGTCTCAGCAGGCTCTGGTCGATCGGCACCGGCGAGTACTTCACCAGATCGACCTGCTCCTTCCAGGTCCACTCGGCGCCGTCCTGGTTCTTGCTCTTCTTGCCCTTCTTCTTGCCCTTCAGCGACTCGATCACCTTCAGCGAGCCGCTTATCGAGCCGTCCGCCGTTTTCAGCATCTCGAACCTGCAGAAATCGAGGACGGGTCAGCTTCGTTTTTTATATCGAGGCGAACTTTCGTCCCACGTACTAAACTTATATAGACGCGCGTTCGGTAAAATTGTCACGCATCCGAGGAACGCCGAGCGAGAGCGTTATTTTTCACGGGCACTTTAATCATCGGTGGGGAAGCAGCAGCAGCAGCGAACGGTAAAACGTTGACAAATAATAGAGATGGACTTGGCGCAAAATAAACAGCAGCTTCGAGGAAGTAAACGCTACCGCGCGCCGGGAGCAAATGAGAGACATCCGAAGCTGCCGCCAGCAAACTAATAATCTTCCGCGCGATATGCGTGCATCGTGCTTTCTCGACTTTCTCGCGGCTACGGAGCGCGGCTGAGCCCGCGGAATCAAGGGACTCCTTTGCCTCGCGATTCGCGGCCTCGGTCTTATTGTTTTTTTTTGTTTGAGTTCTAAAGTAAATGCACTCGATAATTAGCTCGGGTTCTGCTGGGAGGCTTGCTTTCGTGCTTCGAAAGAACCGCAAAACGAAGATTGAGACTATATATTGTGTAGATAATAAGGATGTTGAACTTGGACGTATATGGTGAAGTAATACGCGACTTTCTTTTCCTGGTCTTCGTTATGCGCATAAAGTGTTTAGTGCAATTACATTCGTCTGTTCTCGACGAATACAAAACTGGAATAGCTTTTCACGTTGCGTGAAGTGGAAATCGTGGCGCGCGCAGCTTATTAGAAGCGTTTCTTTTGATGCGCGCAAAATGTGCTCGTTAAGCGCAATCGTATATCAATTATCGAAATTTGATAATCGTTGGATTATAAAACTTTCGGTATCGTCGCGCGAGTCAAGTGGGGCAGTGTAACTGAATTAATATTTACGACACGTTGTTAACCGTCGTTGTATCAATGTGTGCGTTTATCGCCACTAAAATTTGTCAAGTGAATCGAATCTAATATCATTCGCTCGATCGTAAAGTTTTATCGACTTTTTTTTTGCCCTGACCTATACAGCACGAAGCGTAAACGTCTCGATCGCCGCAGCGTAACGCGATATTGAAAACTATTCGAAAAAAAGTGATCGACGTTGGCAATGTTTATACTAACTTGTCGGTGCTCTGCCGGAAGTTGAGCATGGCGTACTGCAGAAGCGAGTGCTTGCCGTCATTGACGACGGGCTGCCCGGAACCTTCGTAAATCCCATCCTCGTTTCTGCCGGGCGTCTCGTCCTGCTGTCGCCATTCTTGGCTCTGCCCGATCATCTGCTGCTGCTGCTGCTGCTGATGGCTCATGCCCGACGGTGATTTCCCATTCTTCTGATAATGAATCCCGTTCATGTGACCGACGTGGTTCTGAGGCCCGTGGCCGTTTCTGATGCCGTTCGTGAGCTCCGACGGGGCGCCATGCTGCGGACTGGCGGAGGGCGAGGTGTTGGTGCCGTAGTGGTGATTGGGGTGGGCCGCCGCGTGGTTGGCCTGCGACACGATCGACTTGCCGATTTGGGACACGTGGTTGTCTTGGTGGTGGCTTTTGTGCACTGGCTTCTGCTCGATCTGGAATTTTTAATTTTCTGGGTTAGTCGCGGCTGAGAAATTGTATTATAGCTTTACGTTGAATTTGAAGAGGTATTTATTTATTTATATTGTATTATATTTATTACACATTGAAAATATTAACGAATGTTTTAATTTTTTAAAGGAAAGTGTTTTCTGAACGAATATACATTCGTTTTTTTTTTAATTCTGCTATTAATAATTAAACTATAGTTTCATTCAATCATAAACAAAAAATACTGAATAAAATCAAATCTTTGTGTTAATATGCACAAGTCTCCTGTCAGAATAATAAATTTAAAAAAAAAAAACGCTAGTCAAAAGTAATTATGCCGATGCTCATGTACCGTATGCACATTTAACGGTTTCTCAAAAGCAAAGCGCTCCGTGTGCCTTTGACAAAGAGATGCTACACTCGCAGCTAACCATATGTCTGCAGCACCTGTTCGTCAAAGTAATCATGCGACTGCCATAAATTTTCACAAGTGTTATGGTTGCTATTATATTCTTTAATGCCGTGATAAATGAAAAATAGAGTAAAAGAACAAAGTATGCGTGACGTTTTTTTACTCCATTATTTCTATTTAAATTAATTAGTAAACGAAATTAACAAGATTTAAATATTTCATATGTTATTCTAAATATTTATGTAGTCTTTTTACATCTAAATAGATTATATATTTTATGCGAAAAAATTATTTCACGAAAATATATCAAATTCTGCTCCCATCCTTAAGACATAAATATTTATAAAATTCTTTTAGCCCAAAAAAAATCTGTGTGCTTTCACAGTTGAAATTTTTAAATGGTTTTTATAATCTTATGTAAGTATACTTTCCTACTGAATTTTTTAATCTTAAGTTTTTTTTTTTTTTTAACATAGTATCAACACTTTCACATCTATATAAAGCAATAAATGTTATATTTCCGTATATTTTTTTATAATGATAAAATTGCACGAACAAAATTTTTTGCATAAATCAGCCTGCAGTCGTGCAACCCAACCATATAGATCTAAACTCATTGCCAAGCTTAGAAAAACAATTAAACAATCACACGGATCGTAGAACAGCCCTAAAAGCTAAATAAATCTGATTCGAATCGAATGCACGCGACCGAGACCGCGACCTCGATTAAACCTTTATAAGGATCGATATAAACTCTGCCTTATCGAAGTGTACTTATCGGTTTCTCGGGTTTCTCTTTCTCCCTTTCTGCTTCCTCCCCTTAAATGTGCTCTTCCTCTTCACTTTAACTCTCCGAGCCTCGAGCGCCTCGGGGCGAAGTACACCATGTATTTAATTAAGTAAGGATCGAAGGATAGAAACAGAAAGGAAGATCGAGCAGGAAGAAGAAGGTTCTGTTAAGATCGCCGATTTAATAGTAGTGTTTGAAGATATTTAAAATAAGCTTTTTATTGAAGTTCAGTAATGATGCCTCTAAGGGCCTCGAGCATATTGCATAAACCATCGCACAGTGTAATTTTATTTTATATTATTCGTATTTCTAATGACGATTTTTGATGCAACAATTGGTAATTGCACTTGGGAGGTATATGGCGTGTCAAAAAATGTACTTTGAAACTTTCTAGTAAAATTAGTGCAAAATTTAATGGTGATTACGGGACTGTACTTAATCATTTTCTTTTTTTAACTTTGCTTATTCAAATGGACGTTACACGTTAATTAATTAAATAGTAAATTTTTGTTACTTATTAATTTTTGAGTGACAGGTAGCTTGGGCAGCTTTCACATTCTTTGGCCAAGAGTAATTAAAGTTCAATTTATGCGCTCTTATATAAAAGAAGAATCCTGTCTTTCCCCGGGCTTTCACAATAATTTTTTTTTGCACAAGTTCAAATAAAGAGTAACTATATTATTAACTGCAGCGTTTCATTGCATTCGAAACAAGCCACCTGAATTGAAGCCGTGAAAAATGCTTTATTACCTCCTCATTCCAAACCGAAATCCGCTCTATTCCGCGAAATACCGATCAGCTTATCCGCTCAAAGAAGACACAATTACATCAAAGCTTCTTGTCCCTCGTGCAAACTACCCGCGTGCCTGCGCTCGAGCATCGTCTCCCGGTAATTTTCCCAGCTTGCGGCGTTCACGAAATTACCTATACATTAAACTTCCGCCTTTTTTTCCCCCCCTTAAGACGCGGGCGAAAGGAGACGGACTAGTCGGAAAAGTAATTTCGCCGCGTCCTAGATACCCGAGCGACGCGCGTGCATGCACATACGCGTACACATACGAGCGAGATGAATTCGCGGCGCGGATACGTCGTCGACCCTGACCCAGATAATCCGCAGATATGAGCATCGCCGATGCAGTTGCGCTTGTACAGTTAAGCCTCTTAACGCGGGTTCGAGAGAGAGCCTGTCTTTTTTTTTTTTTTTTTTTTTTTCGTTTTGGAGAAGCGCCAAGCGGCTCTTTTTCTCGTCGGATATATTTATAATAAGCACGGACCGGCAAGTGTACAGGATACGGCTCCTTTTACGCGGGGATCCTTTTTGCGCGCGCGGGCTTCTTTTGCTTATTATTAACGGCATTAATGAAATTCCTTATTAGAAAACGCGAATGTAGGATGAGGCGCGACTAGAAAGTAGTTTGCAGTTTCTGGCTTTTATCGCGACTGGATTTTCTTAGGTTTACAGTTATTTATTGTCGGCGTGATTTTTGGGTTTTGGAAGGATCGAAGCTTATACTGTTTGATTTATGCTAATTGTAAATAATAAATATAAACTTGTTTTCTTGTTACTTGCTTCTAAGTGATACGTCTATTATTAAGTACTGATACAGCTTTAAGTAAAATATTCAAATAAATTTTAAACTAAACGATTAACCAAATGAGCGAAATTCATTGTTTGGTAGAAGTCTGTTATACATACTTTATGAAAAATCCCTCTATTGTTCATTTATACCGAAAAAATAAATTCCGAATCAAACCAAAGCATCTCGGCAAAGCCGTTTAATTTCGATAACCAAATAAAAAAAAAAGCTCGAAACCTCCTGTACGTTGCATCATCAGCGAGCTTGAATGAAAGGTGTATAATTCGCAATCTCTCTCCCTTTCTCTCGGTTGCCCAGCAGCGCCAGATAGGGCTCATGTCACGCAACGGATGAGTATTAGCATGCGGAGGCAAAGAGGGAGGGAAAAAAGCCGCCGAGGAAGAGAGAGAGGGAGAGAGAGAGAGGGAAAAAAGTTGGGTTATTCAGCCTCCACCTTGCGGCGTAACGGCGCAGGCGCGCGTTAGCGAATGCAATAAGAGCAAAACGAAACTTTATCTCGAGGCCCACGGTCGACGACCTCCGCGAGTACATACACGTATACGTGTAACGTGTACACGCCCTACAGGTGCGGGAATTTCTTTGGCTCGCGTTACATTTCTCAAGTAATTGTGGAAATCCGTTGGCTTATTTACCTCCCGCTGCGGCGAAGGTGAAGGAGTTTCGCGACTCGGATGGCGTTTGGTTTGTTTTGCCGAGGAATGTGGGTACGATACGAGATAAATTCGAGAGGGATACATTAGGTTGACTGGTATGAGAAAATTATCCCTGGCTTTAACGTTTTAAACTGTTATGTATTTTCTAATTAATCGTTCTTGATAACTAAACACGCTTAAACGCTTATTTTTGCAAAAAATGATAGTCGAAAATTTTGAAATTCTAAGAATGTGATTAAAGATGTAGTCGACATTATTAAGTGCATTGCAGTCAATTTATGCGAACTAAAACCGTGAAATAATAACTATAAACAATATGTTTCAGTCCATTGAATGAAACTTGTTACGTCTTTAGAATCACGACGTGAAACAAATTACATCGAACGGTGCAGTTGGGATAATCCGGACTGAGATGAATATAACTGGTTAAATAATGCCTCAATCGCTCTGGAAACGGTAAAGTTTAGATAAAAATCACACTGTCGTCCGTGTGAAGGTGTAAAGGAAAACCTGATTTACGTAGAATCACACGCTGTGCGAACCCGTGTAATTTATGAAGAAATTTTGGGAAGTTCTCGCTTTGTGTTAATTAATTATCGTAATAAGATTGACCGCCACTATAATTGAGGAAAGATTTTACATACATTTTATTATTTTTCTACTTTATAAATGTTCATAATTTTTTGAAAAAATTTATGATGTTTTGTACGTATATTTAATTATTTGTTATTTTTTATTTAAAAGTTCAAAGAATTTTGTACATAATAATTATCGGCTCTACTATTTCACATTCACATAAATTTGCAACGGGAATCAATTGCTCCTTCGAATATTTAAATTGAGAAAGCAGCGGCTCTTCCCCTTTATCATTGGCGACCTCGCCGCCTTAATCTGCTATTTCTCATTTTTCACTTTTTGACGTATTTAGAGAAGCAGATTTTTCGAGAAACAGGAAAGAAAGAAGATAAAGAAAGAGTGACTCGAACTCTCCGCGTTTATAAAGTCAACATTAACGACGACCCGCAAAACAGTTGCTTCCGTTCTGAATTTCACATTCTGCAGTGAAAGGTGAACACTGACTTGCGAGTCGAAGAACCCCTCTGCCTTTAAGATTAATCGGCGAAAGTCTTAAAAATTTTTTCGATGCCACCACGCGTCGGGGAAAAAAAAGCAGAAATGTCGAAAGGAAGGCGAAAAACATAATTTACGCGGAAATGGTTTTATTGAAGGAATATAATTCTGATTTTCAAATGAACGGTCACTGGCTTCGGCAGAAAAGGCCGCAAAGCGGAAGCAAAAAATTTATTGATTGCATCTAGGTGTGGCTTAGGCTGATAGTATTCGCAATGGTGGTTAAACGAATTATTTATTTTTATTTAAATATTTAAACAATATATATATATATATATATAGCTAATCCATTTAAGAGGTTATTAAAAAATAATTTTTGGGTAATCTAAAGTTTTAAAATATAAATTGATAGATATAATTAGAAAGTTTCTAATTCACTTTCATTTCAACATAATATATATTTTATCATACTTAGTGTGATAAGAAATTTTCATTACAAAAAAAGGCTATTTTATACTTTTGCTTTAATTTTCGATTATATAAATGAATAAAATTTGTTCATCGTTTGTCAGCATATTATTAGTTAAAAGGCATAAAAAAAATCGAAAATCTTCTTTTACTTTCTACTCTCACTTATAATTTTTTTAAAACAGTTTTTGTGAATGTTCTTTGTAACTTCTACGTTCACAAGTCATTAAAAAGCAATTCAACTCTTTTCTTGTAAATATTTTTTAAAGATCAATAATGTATTTAGTACCATATTACAACTTCTAAATTAATTCTACAACTTTCTATCGGCTGTCAATCACAGAAATTAATCCTATTAATAACTTTCTCGTCCCATTATGTCCTATTAAAGTAATCTTAATAAAACAAGATATATCTAAACGTTTCTACATGTCAACAAAAGTAATAAAAAATCAAATAAGCACCTGATAGCTTTTAACCTTCTCATCAAGTTTCTTAAGAGTTTCTTGAATAGTGGTGAGGGTTTTATCACTCGATTTCTCGTCCATCAATTGCGACTCGTTCTGCGACCTCAGCTCTTCAAATCTCTTCAGAATTTCCCGCACGCTCAATTTGCTGCCATCTTTCTCCTCTGTGATCGTCTCCATTTTCAAGAGCTTCCTATCGTCCCCGTCGTTTGTTTCTTCGTTCTTATAAAAATCTTTAATCAATCCTTCCAGTCTTAATTCATCCGGACTTTTATTTTGATTGTCACCGCTGAAAGCAGAATTTACGGAATTTCTGCGGTTCCTTAATTGACAACCTTCCTCCATACGAAGTTGTTCTATCGTGGGTTGCTGCTGATAGTGCGCTTGAATGGGCGAAGCGGAATTTCTGTTGTCATTTCCCTTCCACATTCCGCAGGAGCTTTGGTTTCTTTGCTCGAGTTTTGCTATATCTATCCTCGGGATATTTTCGTATTCAAATTTATGACCTACGTTGTCCTTCTTGGCCGGTTTAAAATGATTCAAATTGTTTTTGTTAACGTCCAATTTGCCGGGTTCAGCGTGTTTGCCGTTGTAGCTTTTTGGTTCATCGTTATTTTTGGTAAAGAACTTGGCGAATCTGTGTCTCAACGGAATCGATTGCTGCTCGCTTTGAAATGATTTGACAGAGTTACGTTTCTTATCGTAGGACGGAGCTTTTTCTAGAATCGCACCCGAATCATCCGTGTGTCCGTATTCATCGCTCATGCTGGACTCGGATTCGGACGATCTTACGAGCAAACTGTCCGGGGAGTTGGTCTTTCTTTCGTCGTCGGAAAAGTTGAGCTTGGCGGTGTATTTTTCGTTGAAGTTAGAATTGACCTTGTCCAGATTAATTAGGCTCCGAGGCCTGATATCCTGCGCTTCGTATCGCAGTCTGTAATCCGACATCGGTCTCTTGTACTGCTGCGGCACTTGATGCGACTGGTACTGTATGTGCTGTTGATGTGGCTGTTGCTGGAGATGCAAAAGATTTCGATTTTCCAGTCTCCTGAGGAATTCCGAGCGTTTGACAACCCGCTTGTTACCTCCGTGATTGTTGTTATTTTGATAATGGCCAATGCTGCTCTCGACGCGACGATATTCACATTCGGATTCGGACATGTCCGTGAATTGGCTAAGAATTTCCGGCCGATGCTTCTGCCTCTTGCGCAATGTCTGCGGGAGTTCGGCCCAATTGCTCGAAAGACGGCGGGAGAAGACGCCTTCCGAGTCGGTTACCTCTCGTTCCATCATCATCTTGAATGCAGGAGTTTATTGCTTACGAAGAAAAGTTCAGGTGTCAGCTACGTAGGCGGCATCTGATGATTCACACGCGAAATTTATCGCGCACTTTCATATTAGATCTTGTTCATTGCGGTTGCGAAATGCTAATTATTTGAAAACACACTGATATTATACGTGATTGTTGCATCGTATGCTCAAGGAATATTAATTTTTATCAACGTCCATCGCAAAGGCAAAATGAAATTTTTTTTTCATCCATTGACATTGACTCTAATAATTCGTGCCGGTTTACTTGAAGGTTGATAAAAATAAATAATCCTTTAAGACGCAAAGACGCAAAGTCTCGAGACTGAAACTTCTTGCATCGATACATCGAATGCGGCATACCGCGCAGCGAGAGACTTTCTCCAATAATATTCATCATCTCTTCGTGTGGAAATTATTTTTGTTTTGTATAACGAGCGCATCGGGAGAGAGGAAATTACGTTTCGGTTCCGCGATGAGACAACAAGAGGTCACATCGTCATTATCATCGTCGTCAAGACCCGGTTTGCTGTTTGCCCGAAGGTTGCTACGTCTTACGAGGTATTTGTCAGCAGTGATATTGCGAGGCTCGAGTGGCCTGTCCTAGATAAATCGAATATCCTTACGGCAATGGGTTATGTATGTAAGCTTGGTCCGTCGACTGAATATACAAAGCGAAACGAGGTCAAATGCATATTTCAATGAACAGCCGGTACTGCTTCTTTTGTATTACGTTTCATTTTTACTAACAAGCAGAGGGTCTCTCTGGTCACTGGTTCATGGACCTTGGTGTAATTGCAAGAAAGTGTAACAATTCTTTAATCAATAAATGAGCACGCGCGTCTCGGCGTTTTGTCAATTGGAACCTTAGTAACTGAGGTAGAAAACTTTTTTGAAAAATCTAGTGGAAATTTGTGTTCTTAGTGTGATGAATAAAAAATGAAATAAAAGTATAAGCACGAATTTACTCTAGATTTTTCAAAAAAGGTTTATCTCCTTCGTTATACAAGATGTCAATGGAAAAAATGTAGAAACGTGCATCTTATTTTGTTGGTCAAAGAATACTTGCATTTGTACCAAGATCTGGTAACTGGACACCAGTGGCTGCATTTATTATTCCTAATATAGGTTGCAAAACAATTTGCGATTGTTCAAATAAAATGAAATCTTTTGGCAAAGCAAGAATATACGCACGATGCTCATGTTCAACGCTAATTATCACCTTTCACCGATTTCAGCACGTAAGCAAATAACTTCCCAACCAAACCCGACAACGGAGAAAAAGACTATCGTACTCGAAAAATCTAATTAACATTGCGCCCCGAGGGCGGTATTTCAATGAATCTTCTTAATTTCGGTCGCTTCTAATTCGCTGCTCTCTATGAGGCGACTTCACCACGCGCGCCGAGTCCAAGATGTAGATAGCGGAAGGAGGAAATTCCTCCCTCCGAGCACCGAGCCGCTTCAGGGAACGAGAGAGAGAGAGAGAGAGAGAGAGAGAGAGTGGGAGATGAGACCAAGTTCGAGCATCTTCTCTCTTCCTGACTCTCGCGTCGCCCCGGCGCTTCACTACCGTGAGAAAACTCGTGAGATCCGACCTCGTCAGGACAATGAAGCAGCACCTTTCATTACGATTATTCCGCGGCACGAACGGACGCGCCTGCGCGCGAAAAACAACTCGCACCCGAGTCCGAACGCCTCTTTTGTGAATACGCAAACAAGCCGGGTGTTCCGAAAATAGGAGGAAAAGATAAGCCGCATTTGAGAAGGTAATTTTCATTGCCACTCGGGTAATGCGGCGCTTTCCGAGAAAGATCCAATTCTAGATGTAGTCCGTATGAGTATTTCTGGTTATAAACTAATGAATTAATGAAATAGTAAGGTTTTCGAGAGGCAAGAAAAAGTATACAAGGACGTTGAACAAATAATTCAGAAACGCAATGCCCTGACTTCTACTCATATTGATGGCCAATTTAACGTTCTCTTTAGTACTGTATATCGCAGTTGCAAGATAAGAGAACTACATAAAACTAATATATGAACTTCATGAGAAGGAATTCAAATTTTACGTAAGCCAGCAAGACCGAATAAAAGTAGTGATAAATTTTATTTTTAATAAAGAAGAGCTCGACGATATTTTCCTCCTTTTTTTTTCTAGTTTTTCATTTGCAAAACGCTCGTCGAGGAAGAGGATTAAATTATCAACCACGTTGCATAATGAAAGATTGTTTTCTTCGATTAGTCAAGGCAAATCGATGACAGCAGATTTATTTAAGATTTGAAAATACAATTAGCGCAACAGAAATTCGATTCATAATCTTTCATCGCTAAATTTGAAATTAAACGATTACACACCATAAATTATCGAGAAACGATTAATTTTACACGAAACAAATCTGTATCGTCTTAGCTGTTTACGAACTTTACCGAAACAATGACGATTTTTCCGAAGACGGCAGAAAAACAATACCGGCTGTCGATAGAAAATCGTTTCTCCTCTCTCTCTCTCCCTTCGCGCGCCGGCAGAATGAAGAAGCTGTACACTCTGCTTGCATAACGCGCGAGCAGTTTGTTTTTGCCACATTGTTAAGTCGATTGGCGAGGCGTGCGAGCCTATCCGGGGATATATGTACGCGCCGTTGTGTTGGCGATCCGCGGCAAGTCCCGCCGCTATCGAAAGAAGCAGATGCTCTTACATAAAACGAGCCTATTCTCTTCTCCTCCCCCCTTCCCTCTCGGCGATGCCTCGCGAGAGAACGTGGTTCGATTTCGAAATTTGTCCTTTGTTTATCAGCGGGTAAGGGAATTTCTGGATATATCGGGCCGGGAAGACTTCTTTTCACGGGGGTACGGAAGGTGTGCGCCGCGAACAAAAACGTCGGCATGATTCATAGGGCGATTTCGGGCGCTATTGAGCGCGCGCACCGTTGTGTGCATCGGCGGAAGTGGCTCCTCCGGCTGTGTGCGTTTTAAGCAGGTTTACAATCGCACTAATTTCAATGACTTTCGGAGTATTGTGCCTGGAATCTTTTTTTTTTTTTTTTTATTGAATTACAATCTGCAGGATATTGAAGATACGGTGTTGTATGAAAGGCGATGGGAAATTATTTTCGTTATCGATGAATATGCGAGCAGATGTTGCTTAAATACCAAGTTCGATAAAATCCTTGTAGAGACGCAAGAAATCATAATGCTTATGACGCATCGGCAGAAGAATCGTATGCAGTAATTATCTACACTACCTGACTTTTGACGACTGCGTATTCGCTGCGTATAAAATTTCCGAGAATCAGTTGCGGTAGAAATAAAATTAGAGTAAAAAAATATCAAGAGACGAACGTTTTTTTTTTCTCGCTTCTCGCTTTAAACGCTGAATAGTGCTAATCACGTGTGACGCAACGCGAAATGATGAAAACAAACCTGCTAAACAATAAAGTAAACTTTCTTGCCTCGAATGCAAATATGAATTTCGCGTCAATAGTTCTTTCCCGGCGAAGCATTGCGCAACCCAAGAAGAAAAAGTCGAGACCGCAAACAAACAGGTACCCGCGTCGAACGCAAAGACATTCGGCAACGATCCTCGAAAAATCACGCGCCCGAATTAACAGCAAAACGAGCGACGCAGCATCCTTTCTATCCTGCATGAGTAACGAGTAGATTAAAATCTCCTCCGTTGTTCGCAGAGAGCCCAGAAAGGGAAGCGACGGTAATTTCTCTCCGTGCCTTGCGTCACTCGGACACACACGTGCAGGGGCCAGGACACACGTCGCGCGCGATAATAATAAGTAAAGCATACAGCCGTAACGATCCAGTCCGCGTGGCATTCCCATCTCGTAACTCCGTTTCTCCTCTCGTCTCCTAACCGTCAGGGTCCAGGTGGCGAATATACCCGCGAGACACGCAATATCGTACTTGCGCAAGTGCGGCAATCCCGCCGAGAGGATTTTCCGAGTGCGCCGCGCGGCCTGACCAGCGGCGGTCACAATCAAGCGGAATAGAGATCATCGACGCGACGGACGGCCTTACGAAGGATGCGGAACTCGACGCCCTCGACGTTCTCGACGGAATTCCTTTCCTTTCTGCTCTCTCTCTCTCTCTCTCTCCCTCGCTTATGGGCTCGCGGCGAAGGGAGAGGCGCGCAATGCAAACGCTTTTTTATCGTTTGAACCTCTCGCGCGGTATTGGATTATGTAATTTTTTTGTCCGATTCTACGAAGTATCGAGGCTGCTATATATATATATATATATATCTTGGAACGGATTCTGAGAGTTATAATTCGTAATGGGTTGCGCTGGTTCCCGGGATAGTGAACTCGCTGTACGGATGTAAGCGAACGAAAATGGATAACGAATGAAATGAAATTATCTACCAATTTGATTATTAAGTACGCAAAGTACCGATGCAGGAGTTGTAATTATGAAATGCTTTTAGCTTTTCTCAATGTTCAAGAGTGCTTTCCTTCGTGCATGTAATTGAAGCTGTCCTTTTTACAATGGTAAGCTAAGAAAATTCCTTCTTATAAACGACGGCCTGGAAGTTATTAAATACGATGCCAGAATGCGGGGTTCTATTATTTTCGCGCAGCGCGAACGGAGAACGGAGTCGTTATTTTTATATAGACTTTGCGCACGCGGGTCAAAACTCTGGCGAAAGATGGAAAATTTTTTAAAAACTATCCGCAGTCACGAATTATTTACTTTTTACACGCGTAGGTATACACACCTTTCACTTTTACGAAATAAACGTGTAACGAGAATCAAGACGTGATACGACCCTCCGCCCGAAAAAATAACTAATCGCAATGACAAGTTTGACGCGCGTACGCACGTAACGCAACTCGTCACTTTCGCCGTAAATTTTATACGGTGCGCTTTTTTTTTGTTGTTGTCTCGCACAATCAAAGATCGATTTCGGCATTCGAGGAGAAAAATAATCGGGCAACGGAACGATCGTCAGCGAAGGATTTCGAGATGCGCTTTTCACCGCAATCGAGAGCAATACGAGAATCGTTAATGGGCTCGATTTAACAAGACAATCTGGCTCTCGACGCGAGAGAGCATCGCTCATTAGTGCATAACCATAGGATGGAAAAATTTGATTAGGTCTCTTTTGCTCCTTTGCACGAGAGAGAGAGAGGCCAGGCAAAGGAGCGCGGGTATAATGTCATCGTTTCCCAAGGAGACCATTAACCGAAAGTGCCTACCTAACCCTTCGAGCGTATACAGTAATCGCTTAAATACCGTCAATAAAATATCCCTTTCCCAGATTACGGCTGTCGTTAGGGCTGCGACCGGGATTTTTGCCGCGAGCTAATTCGTGTTTACCAATGTATAGATTTTAAATTTATTTTCACGCACGACTTCGAAACGACAGTTTTCGTCGGGCATAAATATTATTGGGAGTAGAGTCGTTGAACGTTACCAATAGCTCTCTAAACAAAGTTTTGTTTGCTAATATATTTTGCGACGAATTATGAAAGCTGTAAAGCGGAAAACTTTTTGGTCCGTTATCCGATACTTTCGAAAGTCAACTGGTGAGCACTTAAAGAAGAACCACTTATTTCACGTCCTATTCAAAAAGCAAGAGAATTAGGTTTATTATTCGATGCATAGACGCGCTACGTTCTCAAGGCGGTATATATAAATTTTACTCAAATTTAGGTTTTATTAAAATTAGTCGGAATGCTTTAGAAGAATGGGCTCGTTAAGTGGGACCTCCTATTATTTCGAAATTTCATTTCACTACTTTCATACTCTAGATCATATCGGTTCTCCACAGTCAATTAACTCGGTATCACATTTTTTATTTAAAATATCAAATTAGGCAAATAAAAAATATTTTTCGATATTACAGGTGAAATCCGTGCTCGTGTTTACGTTCACAGAATTGAAAAGTCATTTGTTGAATAATTTAACTATTGTTATGAAACATTAAGTAACCGCACTAATTATCACACCCCTTGCAATAACAATATTCGCGCACATCGCGGAGCGGGAAACGCAATCCATGCAGATCCCGATGAAAGCAGAAATAATTTCCACACAATGTCACAAAACGAATAATGGTATATAAACATACGTCTGCAGAGAGACAAACGTTTTTCTACCGCAGAGCCGAAAGCAGACACGTTCGGCTCGCTAACGAAGCTATAAAACCGGGCCTTATAGTGTCGCACTAAAATCTCTTCGGGGCACACAAAGAAAATCGCGCGGGCGAAGAGGGTAAACAAAAAAAGAGGAAAAATCGGGCCACGGTGTGCACCGCTCGCGAACTCGGTTTTGCACGCGAAACCGTGGCGCAGCGGCGGCGGTAAGAAGGCGAGCGAAAAAGCGTCTCTCTCCGGCTGCACGCGCGTCAGCTCGCCGTGGCGACGACGCTCGAACAACTGAAAACGCGCGCGCTCGCCACCGCCGCCGCGTTCTTTCCCCCCTCGCGCGCCGGCAGAGAGAGAGAGGACGCGGAGAGAAGGCGAGCGGCTCGGAGGCAAAGGCTTTTGGAGAACGTAGCTATAAGTGTGTGTGTGTGTGTGTGTGCGTGGATACACGAGAGTATGTGCACTCTTAATCTGGGTCGCGCAGCTCGCGGAATTTGCATTTCACGGACGTGCTACGTCGTCCCGAGCATTTCTCTCTCTCTCTCTCTTGGGCCCTGTGTGAGTATATAGTCCCTTCTATTTCTGGATGGGATAAAGGGACGAGGGCAGGGAGATCGGCGCATTCTGCATTACGGTGCGGGATCTCGCTACGATCCTACTTGCTGCGTCCGCCCGCGACTGGGGATCGGAAGGGGAGTGAAAGATGGAACTAAAGGAGAGGATTGAGGGTTAATTTCAGGAAATTACTGGAACTGCGGGAGGCTCAATTTCGTAAGAAGGGTTGATGGAAAAATATTTAATTGAACGCTGTAATGTACTTGCGATTATGGAGAGGAGAGACGTTTGCTTCGCAGATTTTGTTGCAACTTTGAAACGTTTTGATTCAGTTAAATGATTCGTTTTACTTACTGATTAATTGGAGAGTAGTTTAATGAATGGTACTCGAAAGGTGAATTTTTCTCTATAACTTTTAAATAAATATTGATTTTTGCATAATTTTTTTCAACAGATAGAATTTGATCTTGCCTTTCGAATATTCTTATACAATTAAATGGCCGAAAGTAATAAACGATTGGATAAACATTGATTTTTCTTATATTTTAGCTAAAATAACATATAGTTTTTGAAAAATAAAGAGATTTTGAATAGACATGTTTCTTTCTTATTCGTATCCCAAAATTACAGCAAAATTTGTGACACAAAAGGACGAGACTCTCCTTGTTAGTGTTTTCCTATTATTAACTATCTAAATAATATGAATTTTAACGAAGGCCCACTTTTAATTATTTGATAATTACAGATAATATTATATAACAACAATAACGTAAGTTTATTAGTAAACATTTATCTAGATATACAATGATACTAAATTCGAAGTATTTTTACTTATAATTACAAAAATTACACTATTATAAATATATTAAATAGGGTTAATACTTTAATGAAACGCATTTACCTATAGACCGTTAATAACATATATTTAAAATTTAAGGGGAAAAAAAATTGTTTTATATATATGGATCTAAAGTAATTTATTATGATCGCAGCGCAATCTTTATTACATGCATTTCCTTCTTTCATTAATTGCAAGTAGGAAAGAGTCCCGCAAGATATTAACTATTTATATCGTTGAAATTATTATACGGAACTATAACGCAATATTAAAATTTAACGATAAAAATTTAACGGTATTACCAGTTTTATAAAAAATAATATGCTCCAAGCACCATACTGTTAAATATTGTGCAAATCGGTTACCGCACATCCACAAAACTATTATATTAATATTGCATGTAATACAGCGAATTGTTTTACATAATTTTGAAAGCTCATCATTATGTTTTAATTACTTATTATTTTTTTTTACAATTTCTCTTAAATTTCCTTGTATTAGGTAAAAATAATATTTTTATATCTGCAATAAATGTAATTTAATATTACACAATAAGACGATACAACAATTAATTAGAATTAAATTTCTTCGAACTAAATATCGATTGACAGTCTGGAGTTGCAGATTGCGGGTATAGAATTTAAAATAGAAGTTTTCTATTTTAATATCACGGTTATAACCGTTCCTTGCATTAAAAAAACGCCGATGTCTAATTACAGTAAAGAACTTTTCCACTGTAGAAAGCATGAACCACTAAACATATCGATCAGAACAATATTTTTTCGTACCTTCGCACGGTATTAATTAAGAAGCCTCGGAGGAGATCGCGTTTTCTCCGCTTCTGCGTAGAAACGCAATCGAAAACCGTTCGCCAAAAGCGTTCGCTCCAATTTTCAAATTACTCACTTCCTCGAGCCGCAATAGCCTCCCCGTCCAAAAAGTCGCATTACCACAGCGAACTCACGTGTGCGATTACTCATTCACGAGCTCGAGCGCGAGCCGGGAGACGTCGTGACCGGATTCCCGAGCGCGCGATTATGTTATGCCTACCTTATATATATATATATATGTACGAATGCGCGTGCGCGCAGCTGTGCGAGAGCAACAACAACGCGCGATTGTCCGAGCGATTTATCGTGCGCGCCATTAGATACCGGCAATGCGCACGCGCTGCGGGAGCGGAAGAAAAAAAAGGGAATATTGTGCGCGCATAATATGGGTGGTGCGCGAAAATTCCAAAGTTGCGGGGCTTCGCGGGTCTGACCTCTCGATTCGGGAGTCGTTATTATATCGGGTGGCTGGAATTCTCGGCTGGAAAACGTCGAGCGCCTCCCTCCCTCGGATCGAGCCGTGGCGGCTGCACTTATTTTCGTTCTGATTTTCACGAAACGTATGCTCCAATAACTTTTGCCATGGACGCGCAGCGCTCTAATGAAGGCAGGAATTAGTCATCCGCGGTTTACGGTGGATTCCGCTGCACTTAATTCATAAGTGTTACGCAATTACGCCGCTTCGAATCGGCGCTTAAAATTGTTATTTTATAGAAAATTGATTATTTTCTTTTTCTTTCGTACTTCTTTGACATTCTAATTCATTTCCGAAGAAAGTCTGGTACTGCAAAAATGACCTACGAAACCATTTTCCGGAACTTTCTCATCGTAAGTACAGCACTTTGCTCCATCGTAATCAAATTTAAAACTCGCGAGCTTGTATATTGAAGCGTACGAAAAGAAAAGAAAAAAAAATTTCTTTCACAATTCAGCTTACAAAACGCGTCGGAAAAAGGTTCATTAGACCTTTCTCGTGAAAAGTAAGACAAGCCGCGTATAAAAATTGACACGACAATGATGTGGAAATGACGGCGAGCCGGAAGAGGTCTGACCAGGCGCGGAACCGGCCCCGAAGCGATCGCGCCGCGCACACATACACGTACACTCCCGTCACCTCTTCCAGCTTACTTTTTTGCCTTCTGCCTTTCTTGAAAGCGAACATACCGCATCGGTGCGCGAAATCTATATCTGCGTTTCCGGCGGGGCGAGGAGTATACCTACACGCTCGCACATCGGCCGTCCGCTTTTATCTGCCTCGGACGTTTTATGCGCTCCTTTTTTCTCTCCTCTTGTTATGGTCGCTGGGCTGCTTCTTCGTTTTCTTTCGCATTTTTGTTTGTCTGCAACGAGCCGAGACTGAAATTGATTTGTATACCGTCTGTTTTCGAGACTTCTCGAATACTTATAACTTGTGTCGTGGAATAAAGGGCCATACGGCGAACGAAAAATTCTGATAAAAATTTTAATTCCGGAGATATTTATTGATAATCATCAATTAACAGTGAATATCTTTAGAACTTCTTTTTGTACTCGTTGTTGTAATCTATCCTCACAATATGCTTTCCCTCATACATTTTTGATAAATAATTTTTTATAAAAAAACTGATGAGATTTTTGAATATCGTTTTACATTAAATTTGAATAAAAATTCACATACTTATTTCAAAATTAAGAAAGTAATGATTTACATACCGTTCAAAAAGTCATTTTTTTTGCAAAACAGAAATTGAGGTTAATGCATTAAGATCGAAATACTATGTAGGCAAAAAAATTATTTACATTTTAGTGAAAGTACCTACAAAATATAACAAATAAACAGTAGACGGGTCTTCTAAAACATATCAGTTTTTGCTATTAAGCGCGCATTTACATATATCCTTTCGAAAATTTATTGGATCTTTTTCGAGCGTTTATTGATTTAAATTCATCCGTACAGATAATTTTCTTAAAAAAAACATTCTGGTTCATTTAATATTATCATTATTATTACTATCTATAAACAATACATGATGTCAAAAATACATTTCTCACATATTTTCATCGTAATGAGGCTCATAGGAATTTCTCGCTAAATTCTCCATCCTAACGCAACTAATTTAGCTGTCAACGAGTTTGTTGTTTTTCTATGTCTCCCAGCGTATCTCTCGCCATCTAATTGGCACTAATCAATCTTCACCTATCTATTCTCGGACTTTTTCTTTCGAAAGAGAAATCTCCGTACGCGTTCTTACTTTTACTTCGTGTTAGCTTAACCGCGCGCGTAAAAAAAAAAGAAGGAAAACTTCGAATTCGATACGTCGCTACAAACAAAATGCATCCTCAAATCGCTGGACAGACTGATTTCTTAACGACGCTACAACCTTCTCCGAAATTGCGTCGTTTTAATCCTGCTTTCTTTCGTCGAGTCATACGAGTATAAAGGAACCTGCGCGCCCTGCGGGATTCCAAGCTTGGGAGATTTTCCAGATTCTTTTTTTTTTCCCAGCTCCACACGAAGAGAGAAAGAGAGATGCGGTAATGATGTCGAGCGGAGAGAAACCCACGGGATCGTTTCACGCGATTCTCTCTTTCTTCATTCGAGCCCTGTCAGAACGGGGGAAGGGATATATGTATACCTGGTAAAAGAATGAGCCTGAGAAATGGAGATGCACGATGAAAGTAAAAAGAGAGGACCCGTTCACGAGCACGAAACTCGTGCGAGGTGAAAGAGTTTAGGTCCGAATGAGTTATTGAAATGTAAAAGAAATGTTAAACGACCAAATTGGCTGCCGTTCGAAAGAATTAATTTGTCATAATTAATTGCGGCTTTCCAATTAATAAGCCTGGGTGAAAGGGGTTATCAAGTTTTTGTAAGATTTCCACTCTTCTATCAAAAAATTAGGTATTTACTTAAAAAAACAAATGAGATTTAATTCGGTGCAACAATTACACGCGAACAATCCTTTTCCAACTTTCTTTTCCTTGAAAAAGATATCTTTTCAAAACTCAAACATACCGTATCCGCCCAAGATAAAGGGAAAAACCACATTCCCTCTAAGCACGTAACAACACAAAAGAGGCCGTTCGTAAGTAACGACAAACATTGTCTTGCCGCGGGTTTAAACAAGAGAAAGAAAAATAAAAGAAAAAAAAATACACACGCGAAAGGAAAGAGTCCGTCGGAGAACCTGCCGGCCGTCGTGCACATGTGCCTGCAGCGGGCACTTTTTCGGGCTCTCTTCATTTATAATCGGCCGCTTCCGTTGCCGCAGGTGCATCTTTTCGGGCTCCCTTCGTTCTACCTGCCGCTCGCAGCAGCGAGCGGAATTCGAGGCGTAGGCGAGGACGCCCAGTATATATACGCCACTGGGAGCCTCGCCATGTTGGCCAGAAAATTAAAGAAGCGTTAAGTGGCAATAGGGAGTAAGGCTTCGAGGGCTTCTCGACGTTGGGTTTCTTCGACGGTTTTAGTAACATTTTCGAAGGGTGATCGTTTTTTTTTTTGGTTATTTTTTTAGCATATCAATAGACCTGCGCAGTTTGTTGATTAAAAACGAAATTGGATGTCGGTATATTTTCTTTTCTAGCTCGGTGGGTATTCTTTTAATGTTTCTCTCCGGCTATTAACGAGTCCAATGCACTCTGGTTGTATTTGTTTGGACTATGAATTGGCAAAACATTCCTACCATTGTGCGAATGCTTTGTGACTACTAAGAGGGTCAGCTCTTACAGACGTGTAAAAACTAAAGTTCTTTTTTTTTTACTATCGTTGATTTACTGCTTCGCAAACAATAAATTAGTAATAAAATTTGAATAATAAAGCATTATTTATATTCCGTTTGACTCATAATGAAATGGAAAAAACCTTAAAATGCATATTTACTTTAGCGATAAAAAGTATTCAAATGCTTTTTTGACTTAAAAAACGTTCATCAGACACGTGTCTGCATTTTATCGCCATTAAAGCACATTTGAAATAAAAGAAAAATTGTAAAACAAGCTTTCTGATTTCTATCCAGTTTCCACTTGGAGATCCTGCAGGTTTTAAAATAATTGCAAAACGAGTTGCTATCAAAGATACACGTTGGTTTAGAAGAAATAAAAATTTTTTTAAAGAAACATTTTAAGTACAATTTCTATCTTTAATTAATCTGTTTCTTAAATAGGAAATCCATTTAAAATTAATCTAAAAACTACGATTTATTAATTATTGCTAATTGAAATCTTTGAATTAATAAATCGATTAATTGATTATACCTATTGTATAAAAATTTATTACTTATTTTCGTGAAGGAAACTATATTTAAACCTTCAGAAAAGAAAATTTATTCCCGATCAAGCGATAATTGTTATTGTCGGTCAATTAAACCTACTAAGCACTTTGAAAAAAAACGTAATAGCTGACGGAACGTGTAAAAATTCATTAAAACTTTTGCTTTTTTTTCTGCAGTCAATAATTCACAGTTTTTATTGTTTTAGTGATCCGCTTCTAAACAATCTTCTTGTCACTTTGCTCGTAATTAATGCTAAAACCCATATATCGCTTGGAAAAATTCAGCAAGATTAAAAACGCGTAACTTGAAATTTGAAGAAAAGTGAAAGCATCGACGTTAAATCCATCTAATGGACGCCGAGTAAAGCGAATCGAGTGAAAATTTTCAACCGTCATTAAAAGGAGTCGCGTTTACGGGTACTTGTCCTACCGGCATGCCAGTACAAGGAATTACTCGGCAATAGCGGCTACACCGGCAGATAAATTCCATGCGCCCGCAGTGGCAAAACATTTCTCTCCCGCTTAATAAACTTTCTCGCGGTGGTCCAGCTTTTCTCCGCGCGACGTTTCTTCGCCGTGTGCTTTTTTTTGCGCGACTGGATCGGTAAAGAAATTTCCCGAATCGGCCGAGAGACTGTAGATGGGGATTCAGGAGGTATTCTAGTGCCGCCGTACACCGGTTCGACTCGTATATACAGTAACGATTCATAGGTTTTTTCCCCGGCTTTTTTTTTTTTTTTTTTTATTCCCGTTTGACCTTTTTTATGCAGGCTAGCGTACCGTGCAAAAGGTGCAGAAGTTTTTATGCTTTCCGAGAAGAGTCGCGTTCCGTGACTAGTGAAATTTCCAAGTTTCTCATGGGCTTTGCAATCAATATTTTTATGTCGCGGAAAAAAAAATAAGGTTTAAAGAGTCTGTAAGTTGGTCGGCGGGGTAGAGGACTTTGTTAATGGAGCAATACTTTCGTTAAGATAACTGACAATTTAAACAATTCAAAGCGCGTACTCGCGGAGGGGGAGAAAAAGGGAACGGTTTAAACATCGGTAATATTTCTATTTTACGCGAGAAGAATGTTTGCGCGAAAAACAGGGCCCTTTTTGCCAAGGCGGACTGATTGTTACCTGATGTCAGAGTGAAGTAAGCTTACAATTACGTATTTTACAAATTTTATCCTCCGAGGAATCCAGGGAAAAACTGCGAGCAAAATGCCACTCAAGAGCCCAATACCCGCGGTAGCTCCGCTATCCGCAAAAACGAAATTTCATTTCGTATACTTCTTAAAAATCTCCCAACGCTTCTTGCGAAAAAGTACGCTCGGAAATACGTTCCTCCGTTAAAAGCACCTTGAACTTTTACTCCGCGGCCATAAAAAAAAAAAAGCAGTCTGGAAAGAACGTCGATTAGTATTGTGTAAATATAAGTTTATACGATTTTTCTCTCTTGAAAACTCTCGCTGAGCTCGAGAGCGCGGCCATACCAAACGGGAGACGAGATGGTCGTTACCGCTTTTCTTTTTTTTTTTTTGCGGCGCGCGGCAAGACCGTCGAGACTTTGACGGAATGCAAGGGATCACCTATTTCGATCTCTAGGTACAGTTGGGTTCTGCGTAACTTGGCCACACCGGGAAGACCAGCCGGGGAGTTACTTTCTTTAGTTGCACCAGACGGGAAAAAGCGACATTACTGGCTGCCGCTGCTGTAGATGAAACGCTTTTATTGAAACGGGATTTTTCCCTATCGAATCGAAAGGTTGAAAATGTAAAGTTCTTTAAAATACGCTTGAAAAAGTTTTATACGTTTATATATTAGATATACTTTTATTGAATATATCTGCACGATCGAATACGTAAGATGTTTCATTTAATCGTCGTAACTTTAATTGGACTAGATTTTAAGATATATCTAAGAGAAATTTTCGTCAGATTATGCGCCTTCTTTCATTTCATCTTAGGCGGAAATATGTAATTTGAATTTAAATCAAAAATTAAAAGTCGAGTCTTGTTACATATCAATATTGAAAGCCGCAGTTTTAGAATCGAAAAAAAAGTTAAAGCTTTCATTTCGACATTTTCTTCAAATGACTTTTGTCGAGATTATGTTTGCGAAATCACGTACATTCTGAATCCATGACATTAAATTAAAAAAACTAGCAGAAATGTTAATTTAATAATAAAAGCAACAACCTTCCTAACTCAATTAATAAACACGTTTCCCAACGCCCGTCGAATTTAAAAAGCGCGGCAATAAAGAAGCAATCGAAAATCGATCCAATTTCACCTGCAAAAACAAACGGACAGAAATTTCGTTCCAGTTTGCTAGATTGCACGTTAATCGCGAGGAACACCTACTGATCAGCCGAAGGAAAATGTTTCGAAACTCGGCGCATCGTTCGCTTTGGCTCGTTACAACGATTTTCCATCGAGTCGACCGTCGGAGCCAGGAGTGCCGCCAGGGAGAAAGAGCTTGGCGCAGGTGAATTTGGGCCAGATGCCAGGCCAAAAGGAGATAGGCACTTGTCGGCGCTATACGCGCCGAGTCATTAGCAATTCTAACGGCTTCCGGCCTGTCCCCCTCCGCGCGTTAGACGCGCCGCGTTACTTTGCAGCGACGGCGGCGGCAGCTGCCTATAAGACTGATTTTCCCGAAGGAGCTGGCGGAAGTTTTTTGTCGAGAGAGTGTGTGTGTGTGCATGCCTTTTTTTTCTCTCTCTCCCGCTTCCTATACGTAAGAGCTGCTGCCGGCTCATCATCGCGTGCGAGCATTATCAAGCGCGGTGATTTTTTTTTACAAGCTTTCATTAGGCTTCTGCTGCTCTACGGCTGGGTGTATAGGAAGTCATTACGAGTTTTATCGGGCGCGGTATGCGGGGGATTACCCGGAATCTGAAGGAACGTCTGCAGGGATCAACGGGAAGTTCGTATATGATAATTTCGGCCGGGGAAAAAAGTTAGCTTTGAGAGCAAGGTAAATACGCGAGTTATCGTTGTGTCTTACATTCTCACTGGTAAATATGAAACAAGGTTAAAGAACTACAAAAGTTCGCGGAGAAAGGAAAAGTTTATTGCGGTTATTAGTTTAATGTATTTGTAAAACTTCCAAGTCTTCAAAATGCATCTGTATATACAAATGCTTTTAAGGTAAATTTATTACATAATTAGGATGTAACAACATTTATTGAGCTTTAAACTTCATTATTCGTACGGGCTGTAATGACTAATTTTGCGTTATGCACGATGTTTTATTCCATTCGAAATTGTACTGTCAAGAGTTTTAACATTGTATTTATATCCACAACTCGCATTAAACACGACAAACAGTTTGCAATTGCTTTTCGCGAAGAATCAAACTTGGCGAGAAATGAAAGTATATAATATCGGCGTCGCGTCTCCTCGCTCCCCTATGATTCGACACGGCTTTTAAGGCAGAGATCCCAATCGAAGGAGGAGGAGAGTTTTCCGTTACGGTCTTCTGGCTCATTCTCTCTTTCCCTCGCGCGTGCACACGAAAGTATATGCACTCGTACGCTGCTCCCCTTTTACGGCTTTTTTTTCTTCCACGCAACGCTACTTTCTCAAAAATTACGAGGATGATGTTCGACATTATTTTTTTTTTACGCTCCGCGAGAATTAATGCTGGTTTAATTGAACGGCTCGCGAAGGATATCCCGAGATTCTTTCGTTTTTGCGAGATGCTTTTCGAAGAGGGATCCGTTTTCCCCCCGCGCTTTTACATCGATTTCAAGCGATGAATGCACTTTTGTAATTCGAAAAGAAATTCAAGACGAGCGAGAAAAGTCTCATTCTTAACGCCGGACCGAAAGACGAGCATATATTTATTATATTCGCGAAGATGCGATCGTCGGGGGGGGAGTGAAAAATCGCGTACGTGGTAATTTGATTTCGCGTACAACGCGGGCGTCGACGAATCGATTTGTTTCGTCGATAAGCGAATAATAATCGTCGTTCCTGTTTAATGGAGTGCGTAAGTGCCTGTTCTGTTCATCCCGATAGATTGGAAAGAGATAAAGGTAATAATTCAAAGCCCGAGAATAGATATTTTATTCGAGACTTCACCTTGAATGAGAACCTTAAACTGGCCTATTAAATATACGTTATACCGCGGGGAGAGGGGACGTCTTGTTTCCTCTGATTAAATGTGCAATCGGAGTACTATTAAAGTGGCTTGTTGCGCGCGTACCACCTAATCCTGGCGATGTAGTCCAAACAATATTGTAAACCTGTTCTTCCTGCTGCGGTGCAGGAATAATTCTTTTTTTCTTTACGCTGCATATAGTGGAGTTAGTATTTCAATTAACGAAACTGTAAGCTATCGTTACTTCTTTTTACGAGCGACCATTAAAATGTTCTTTTTTTTACGCAATACTTATTAGATTTACGCAAACCCAAGTAATATACTATATTATACGTTGAGAAATAAAAACTATTACTTTTTTCGGAAGAGATTGCGAAAGTTTTTAAATTCTATCATTTTATCGTACGAAGTTAAAAAATAAATGAACATCTCCGCGGAGGTTCCCTTTATTTTCGACAGTTTCTGTTTTCTCATTTCCGCAAATCGCGAACAGACTCCGTCTTCCTCGGGTCGTCTAGGCAGGGGAAAAAACAATTCTAGCGGTACAGAGCGCTCCGTAATTATCGTTCGGTTTGCGCGGAACGGTGATCAAGGCCAACGAGGTCGGGCGGCGTATAACTTTCGACTTGCTCTGTACGCATGCGGACGCTTACAAGCCGCGCGTTATCTTTATTATCGATGGATTAAATGTGCCTGTACAAGCTTATGTACCGTTTTGGACCTACATAATGATTTTTGCTAATAATACTTGATTTGACTCGAGCGCCGAAAAAGGAGGAATGAGGAAATGATTTAAAAGTAATTTTTGCATTTCATGCTTTAATGTTTCTGTATAGATTTTTGCATTTCTAGTGAAGCATAGTGCAAATTTAATATTAGTTTGTGCGTATAATTTTTTAAATGAGATTAAAAGCGGCTTCAAATATATGTCATTTATGAAAAGACAGATCTAAATATTTTGAAAGCGTGGGTTTACGTAAGCAAAAGTCACTCTAAAGAAGTAAGTTTTCAAATTGCTGTTCTTACAGTGAATTTGATTATATGTGATGCATGTGAATTTTTAAACATTAGAACAATTTCCTTGAGGTTATTGCAAAACAGTACTATAATGCTATCCTAATGCAATAAACTGTGGGAATTTCGTATTAAAATTTTTTATTCCATTCTTATTCGTATGCAAATGAAGATTAGAATATTAAAGAATGTTTGGTCATAAAATGGTTTTATTAAAAACGTTCCGATGTGCACTTTTGCGAAATTTTTTTTATTTAATTATTAATATTATAAAATATAGTCACACGTAATCGATTGGCAGGAAAAGAGTATACTGAATATTAATTGTTTATAAAAACGATTCACAGGCTTTTTTTATGCGTTTCTGAAGCTATAAACTGTTATCGCCCATATGTGGTGCATCTTATATATATTTGATATGGTATATTAAATCTTAAATAACACGCGATGTAAAGGATTACTTTATAGTTTTTTAATGAACAAAATAATAGAACATGATAAAAGCCTTATATAATTATCGATTGGTACCACTAGTTTTAAAATTAAAGAAAGCTTTATTTATCTTACGATGGTTAATTAGTTAATTAGTCAGCGTCCAAAATACAGCAAAAAAAAAAATTTTTGCCGGGCAGTCAAGTAAATTTCCAAAGTAAGACCTTCGCTCGTAATTAACTCCACTAACCAGATGATAAATCGCCGACTCATTAACATACCCGCGCCGCAGATGAATAAAATGTACAAACAAATAAGGAAGGAACACAAAAATGCTTCGAAGAAGAAGAATAAGAAAAGAAAAAGAGCGCCAGAGAGCCCACCAAACGAGTCAACGGCCCGCGGCAAATCGCGGCAGTACGGCGCTTCTCTCCAATTAACTTCCCCGTCCGCGATGTGCCCCGCTAGTAATGAATTTAATTGTGCCTCGGCGCGCATTATCTGCGCCCGGAAGCGCAGGCGCGCGCGTGCGCGCGAGCCGCGCACCGCGTAAGCCTCTCGATTCTATTATCGGACGGCAGGGAGGGAAGGAGGACTACTCCCAAGGAAGTGTCTCGTCCCCGCGCAAGCCGCGAGCCAAATTCATTAACCCGTCGTTCTTGCCCGTCTTGCTCGTTGCGCAACTCGAGTCGGAACGATTTTCCGAACTTTTGCGCTGGAAGAGAGGTTGTTCATTTGTAAGTTATCGATTGAATCGCGAATGATCAAACTTTCAAAATGTTGTGGAAGTTTTGTAATCTTTTAATAGGACGGGTGATTTCTGTATAACACGTTATAGCTGACTAAATCCGAGGCCGGTGAGTTAAAAACGGTATTGTTACCCTTGTCTATTCGACGTGAATCAGAAAAGCGTAACAAAATCAGATATGCTTTCACGAAAATACCTAGTAATTCGTGAATTAAACTTTTAAACAGCTTGCATCAGAGAACATCATGACTTTGCTCTACTTAATCTCCTCCCCATTTTGTTTCGTTCAAGCCATCAAAATGTTCGTATATACATTTTACAAACAAAAAAAAACCAGTCTTCATAAGCACGTATCAGTATACATCCTCCATCCTTAGGCTCCAACCTTTCCCATTACCTCAAGCAGAAAGAAAGAAAAAAAAAGAAATATATCTAAGCCTGCTACCGCGCGCATCGCGGACACGCAGAGAGCGCGGATATCGAAGCGAGCAGAGGAGTGCAATCGACTCGATGGTCGATGGACCCGCGGCAGCGTGACGCGTAACGCAACGAGGATAGGGTAACGCCTGGCGTGAATTCTCTTTCCAACTCGGTGCTCATACGTGCTGCGGCCAATGGCTACTTCTTATATGTACCCGCGCGCGCGCACATCCTTCCTTTGGCCGTTTCATTAAAATCCTCTCTCGGCAGTTGTTAAAAGTAAATTAAAACCGCGCGCGCGCCTGCCGCAGTGGGGCTCGGCAGCACGAGGGAATTCGCGGCGAGCCTCGGATGCTTGCCCGATCTCCGCTTGTACGAGTGGGGGTTTAATCAGAGAGCCGAGAGGAGGGCTGAACCCATCGGGTTGCGCGGATATTAATTGAATTAAGTTTATCTGAAAATTCGCTGAATTACCTCGTGGATTCGTATTGGGTTTAGTTTGAATCAATTTACTGAAAGTGCATAAGTATTTTTTTAATACAGTTCTTCTTACAAGGAGAGTGTACGTCATTTGGGTAATGGATTTTCGTGCAACTTTGGGATATGTTTTCTAATGTTAAAATATAAAGGAAACCGTGCCTGTTTGGCCCAACGCTCGATTTTTCAAAAGTTATAGACTCTTTTAGTAAAAATCTAAGTAAAATCGATTTTTGTTTACTCACATATAACTTCTCAGCATCTTAACTATTGGTATTCGAAAGGTGAGATCAAATCCTATCGATTAAAAAAAATTACATCAAAAAATCTTTATTTGTTCAAAAGTTATAGCTAAATAAATATTTGCAATAAAATTAGGCTAAAATTACATAAGTAGATTTCTTAGGTTATTCTTTGTTTGATTATAACTTTTGAACAAATAAAGATTTTTTGATGTAATTTGTTTTAATCAATAGGATTTGATCTCACCTTTCGAATGCCCATAGTTAAAATATTGTACCGTTAATAGTTGAGAAGTTATACGTGATTAAACAAAAATCGATTTTTCTTAGATTTTTGCTAAAAGAGCACATAAATTTTGAAAAATCGAGCGTTAGGCCGAACGGACGCGGCTTCCTTCATATTTTAACATTAGAAAACAGATTCCAAAGTTGCAGGAAAATTCATTACCCAAATGTCGTACACTCTCCTTGTTAATAAATCTTTTAAATATGCCTTAGAAAAGTCTTATTTGTCAATATTACATACGATCGCGATGATTTCACCGGACAGTCGGGATCGTTAACTTTTGAATTTCATTAATTAATATCCCCGAGCGAACGAATGACCATTACCAGATCAATTTATCATCCAGTTACTGGACTTCCTGGAAGGCAAATGCTGATTGAATCGGTATCTCAGGCAGCAAATAAGCAAAATGAAATCCACCTCTGCATTCCTCCACCTCTGGAATCCTATATAATTTTGCAGACATCCTCCTTCGCCATTCGCATTTCCCCCCCCCCCCTTTTTCCGCGCGCGCGGGGGCCTTTTTTTTTCTTCATAAACACCCCGGGAGAGATAATGCGCTCGAGGTCTGCTCGCGAGAAATCCCGCGTTCGGTCGTCGCGGCCGTGTACCGGTAATCTTACGGTCCGGAGGTAGGGGATCAGTTTTTGTAAGCCGCGCGCAGCCAACCGGCCGTCGGAGGATGAGCGGAAACCTGTTTAGAATACGCCGCGTCTTCCTGCTTTGAGCGAACTTGTGTCATAAGCGTCTTCAATGAGAGACGCGAGGGAGAATTCTCCGAGATTTTCAATTACGGGCAGGTCGAAGGAGACGAGTGTTAGCGACAAATGGAGCCACGATTCATCGCTGTGCATTCGTATGTTAATTGCGATGGTATCAGGTGATTAGGATTTTTTTAGGGCTGAAAGATTATGCAAAAGTGGTTCTACGTCAGAGAGAGATGACATGGAAATTTTAGAGTATACAATATTAAAGATTTAAATTGCATTTGAAATGTGAATGTATATTTGATAACGTTATTATTAATTACCCATTTTTTAATATACCTATACAAACTTGATGAGAAAACTCTATTCATAAATTTAAATATTTAATAGCAGTCAATGATTATGAATTTTTTAGAGTCGCAAAGCAGAGGATAAAAAGAAATTGATAGGGTTGCAGCCAAAAGATGATGCGGCACTTCGGCTTCTACTTCGCATATTAAAACTTAAATGAGATAGACTTATTTATTGTATAAAAAATAAGGGTTGTAAGTACACGATAAATACGCAAAGGCCTCTAGCATCCGCTTTCAAACTTAATTGCAATTTAATAGAAGTAGTTTTTTGCCAATTCAAAATACAAAATTAACGATTTAAAAATTCATTAAAAATTAGCTCATTACAGCGGAATGAAATCCAGCCTATAAAATTATTTATACGCCAGAGATTGATTTTATCGCTTCCTTTGCAAGAAAATTCACTTCTGGCCTTATAAGCAATCAAACTCATTTAAAGTTCGTAAATTGTAATTTATATTCCATAAAAATGCCAGAAAACGACAACTGAAACGCTACTTTAAATCCGCCCCGGTACTTTTTCGCCCCGAGGAACGTCAGACTTCGGCCGGGGCGCTGTGAATTTTATTTGGTCGTCGTCGCGCGCCAAGAGAGCAGACGCCGCACTGCGGGCAGAGTCGTTCTAAAGTTAAGACCGGCGAGACCGCACCTACATGCGTGCTAATCTGCGTAAGAGATGGCTTTTAATTTCTTAATGAAAGGCCGCCCTTGGCTGCATTTCATTTCGCCAGACGTCGCATTTTCAAAGCGATTTTTATTCGTGATGCCGATTTTATGGTTAACCGACCAAGAAAGTTACGACTGAACGAATGTAAAATTGCAATTTAATGGCGTAGATGGTATTCTCTTCAAATTCAGGTGTGTTAGATTTTGATTGTTTTTAAAACTTTCACTTACCAGGCGGATGTATTTTCCAACCATATCAGCTAGTTGCGAGGCTCTATTGGTGTGCAAAGGCAGTCTAACGCCGGAAGCCACCTGCAAGGTACAGACTCCAGCTCTTTGACTGCTGACCGACACGATTTCTTCAAGAGGCAACGTTTCCAAAATTACGAGGTCTCCACTGTTGCTTCGCTTTATCAGTCTTAATCCGTGATGAGACACCGCCACGTGCTGCACTTCTGGGTGTTGTGGTCCAATCTAAGATCACCGCATCGAAACGAAGATGATTAATGAATAATTTTTTATAGTAAGTCCGTAAAATAATTAATGAAGTAAATCTGCTCACCGAAACTGGGAATATTCTGGCAAAGTAGAGAGGCCACTGTTTGGCCAAGTCGACGACGTTCTTTTTGATGGTGATTTTATGCTGTGTGCTTTGTAAATTATCAAGCGTCACGCCGTAGTTGTCGAGCAGCTTGAGCATATTTTGCCGATCTTCCTTTGAGATTCTGATGTTCGAGGTAGCGAGAACATCGTAAGCGACCTGGCAGAAGACCAGATGCAATGCCAAAGGCGTCGTCAAGTTTTCGTTCGGAGCGAAAACTTCCTTTTTGACGCGCAAAGTCCAGGTTACCCGATTGTAAGTCAGATGAGTACTCGACGTCTGCGGATACAATTTAGTATCGACGATTTCTTGCACTTTTTCAATTTCCGGCTTCTCTGCAGGCGGCAATACGGGCTTCAAGAATTCCGGCCACTCCTCAATCTCGATTCTTTCTAATTTATCCGTTCGATGTGTTCCCTAAAGGTACAAAAGAAAATAATAAGCACGGGCCAAATATCTTCCAGATTAAAAAAAAGATAATAGGCCTCACCATTGTTGACGCAACGCTAGATCTGCGATCGGGATCTCCGTCGAGCTTTTTGAAGCCATGTCTGGCTACGGCGAACGAGTCCCTTGTATTAGGAACGACTCCAATGTCCCTCGACGAAGGCATACCGAAACTGTCTCTAGATTTGGGCGATACGTCTCTTGTCATGCCAAACGTGTCTCTCTTAGAACTCGAGGCTTCGAAGACCTCTCTTGCATACTTGGCATCGGAAAAGATATCCGAGTTGACCCGCGAATCGAAGTCTTTGATGGTAGAGCTTGCCAGGTCGGTCATGTCCTTGCCGTAGTAATCTTTGGACTTGATAGATGTATCGTGCTGTTGGGACGAGAACGTTTCGCGACTTTGCATGTAAACTTCTCTTTGACTTTTGACGAACTGTTCGAATGCATCCGAGTCTGGTGACGTACGGTAAGCCTCGCGTTGGCCTTTCGGCTCTACTGGTGCTGGTGGTGAACGTGGTTGAGCTACTCCGGATTGGCTGTGAAGCAATTTTTCAATTGTTACGTTATTGTATTAGCAATTTGGGATTGAACAATGCTATTGCTAGAATTTAAGATTACGCTAAATATTTAGTTAAAGTTTACTCGCAAAACTTTATATAGGCAGAAAATTGTTCATACTTTTATCGTGAAAAGCGATGATTTTTTTTCTAGTAAACAGCTATAATATGTATTCCATATTAAGAAGAACAAAAAGTAATAAAATTTAAAGATAAATAATAAATTTTGTGCCCCAAGTATCTTAAAGCAAGACGTGTCATACCTGTTGGTGAAGACACTTCCGCCGCGAGGACTCGGCGGCTGCGGGGGCGTAATAGGCGGTGGCGGAGGCACAGGCCTCTCCATCCGTTCGATCTGGGTCTTGACGACTTGGGCCTGTGTCATCATATCGGTCGTACCTTTCGAAGTCACACTCTGCGTGTCGTCGGCAGTTGAAGCGTAATCTTCCCACCTTCCGCCTGCATATGCATATACGCATATTGTAAGTGAAAGGACGTGATTGGAAACGGTATTGTATTTCTTTGAACGCGCATGCTCGTAAACGCACTGCTTTACGTACAATATAGACGTGTATACTGCCTTAGCGTGTGTACGAAAGCATGTGTATATTGGTTTTTTAATTATTAAGTCTTTAAGAAAAGAAGGATTCGCAACGATATCTAAATATTTCATAATTTAAAGAGACGATTGTAATTAAAAATGACTTATTTTTAATAAATTTTAATTAAATTGATAAATAACAAATAGTGATAACTGGTTTTCTTTACCAAACGGTAGATGATGATTTGAAATTATGATTTGTAAATGTTAAGAAATGTAATTTAAAATATAAGTAATTCATCAATAAAGTTTTTCTAACATCTACTGTGATAATTTATGGAGCAGTGTTCCCATTTGGAAAGAATTGACAAGAATTTTTTGTATTTCGTACAAAAATAATAATTACCCAATTGTTGTTCCAAAAGAAGTTTTCTGTTGTCTTCTAGACGTTTAACTTTACCGTCATCACGGATCAAAGCCGGTTTTTCGCTTGTTTTGGTTGATCGAACACTGTGATTAGCTGTTACCTTCTCCAGGCGTTGCCTCATTTCGGAACTTAATTTTAATTTTCCAATACTACCCGGTGACGGTCTTTGGGCGCCAATTTCAAATCCAGACCTGCAAAGTTTTTATAGTACTTAATAAGCTGGCACGAGTTTACACCGTTTAAAGAGGTTGTATAATTTTCGTAAAAAAATCTGCCTCGAATCGCAAAGATAATTATTGATTAGAAAACAAACATTGATTATTACTTTAAGTAATAAATTTATAATAAATACAAAACTTGTCGCTCGAGTTTTATTTTCTTGTAAATAAATCGATCTTTAAAAAAGTATGTTTTTAAAATAAGTTAGATTTAATTATACTGACTTCTTTTTCTTCTTCTTATCTCCATCTTCCTTGTAACCATTTTCATGTCGAACGACGGTTGCAGCAGCATGCATCACAACAGTTCTCTCTTCGTTATTAACAATATTCTCAATTTCAAATTCTTCCCATTCAACGCCACCTTCCGTCATTGGCTCGTTGTCTCCTTGCTGATATTCTTGATACTGCGGTGTAATCTTTCGCATTTGCTGCTGTTGGCGCATTTTAAACTCAATAAAACTATCCTGACCCTGACTTTCGTTCGTATCACTTGGGGGTGGCCATCTAAAACAACGGGAAGGAAAGCAGAATTTTAGAAAATTAATTTTTTTACTAAATTTATAGTTTTAATATTTAAAATTAAACCGATTTTAAAGCTTACCTCCATTTCCCAATACGAACAGTTTTGGCTCTCCCGTAGGGATCAATGAAGGGTCGCGATTCTGATGGGTCGCTCATGTCAAGTGGTGGTGGCATCGGTGGTGGGGGAGGTACACCCTTGCTATTCATAATGGCAGGACCTTCAACGCTACTCTTACGGTTTTTGAGCTCACTTAAAACGTTAGTGAAATTGTTTTGAACGTTGCCTTTGCTCGCACCAGGCCGTTTAATTTCAGTTGCGTTCACCACTTTCCGTTCCACACTGATCTTACGAACACCGAAGTCGCTCGATTTACGCATCGGATCGGAGCCTTTCTTTGGCGGACTCTGGGAACGATGAACCTGAGCTTTAACGGTCACGGTCTCCTGTCGTGCATTTGAGATGGAAGTAGACTGTTGAGGTGTCGAAGTGCGCTTGTCCGAGGACCATACGTCGTTTTCCTCTTGGAACGACGCCTGCGAACAGTGAAAGCGTTGTTAGCATTCATTGCATATTACATTTAAAATATTGTTGCATAATCAGCAAGACCAACTTACTGGTTGATTAGAATTTGGGCTCTGGACTAATAATTGTTGAAGAGCCTGATTCTGCGCGAGCAGCTGTTGTTGAATTTGTATATTTTGAGCCATAGCGCTTTGAAGAAAAGCTCTTTGAAGGTTCTGCTGATAAGCAGCCATTTCGCTATTCTGACCAGGTGGTGAATTCGGGAACTGTGGTATGGACGGGCCTTGCATGTTGAAGATAGGTACCGGCACAAATCCTGGGCCTACGTTAATGGTTGGGCTCTGCGGTGCCTGCACTTGTTGCGTCGGGCCAAAGATTGGCATCATCATTGGCGATGACATCATTGGACTGTAGTTGAAACCCCCGTTTTGATTTGGTATGTCCATATTACCACCTCCTTTGATTTTTAATGTTAGCTCCTTCGCTGTAATCTGCTTTTGTGGGCCTGTATAAAAATTTTAAAGAAGGATTGTTATTTTTGAAAAATGTAGATTTTGAATTGATAAAATAAAAAAACGATTCTTGTTTGTACCATTAATCATCGTATCGACGAACTCTTGAGTGTTCTCAGTCTTGAAATGGTCGACCTTGCGCATTCCTGTGATACTAGCTGCGAGGCTTCGAGCGTCCGAAAGTTCATCCAAGTTACCATCAAGCACAGGCATGAACAGTTCATCCAAGAATTGATCGACGTCGGATGCTTGACTTGGTACGCGGACTCTACGTACATGCGATGCCAAAGATGGAGCTTCACTTGTATCAGACATTGCGGATGATCTCATCCCATATTCGCTCTTTTCTATGTAGGCACGGCTAGACTGGCTACCTGGAAGTGCTCGTTTACCTGAAAGTTTTTTAAATATTGTAATACTAAATTGCGTAATGACATCTTTTGCTATTTTTTTAGTAAGCATTTTATTTTTTAATGCCTACTTGGATACTGAGATTTGATAAATCTCGTTTGTGACCTAATGCAGCTGCTCCTGTCATCCTCGGACCTTCCGGTCTGGCTGACCGACTGTATGTCCGGATATTCAAACTCGAGATCCTCCTCGACGATGTTCGGCTCAGAAGTTCTCGTGATTCTGCTGTACTTTCTTTCTGGCACCACCTGAACCTCCGATCCGGACATGTACTCGGAGTTGTTCATAGGCAGCTCTCCTATTCTCTCAAGGCTGTGGTATCGTTCGTTAAGCTTCGAAGACGATAGTCCGAGAGTTGCTAGCTTACTCGTCGCCGTGGGACTGCTTTCATCGTTATCGTCCGCTTGTAAAAGGTTGTCGAGGCTGCGGCTGCGCTGTTTCTCTTTCTCGAAATAGCGGTCGTTTAGGGCTGACTTACGGGACAATCCTGTCTCGGTAGTTGATTCTAGGACAGCCTCGTGCGACTGTTTACGCATCTGTGGTGAAAATTTAATTTATAAACGTTAATCGCATCTTCACAGTATATAAACATTTTCAAGTATTCAGAAGGGCTAACTTAAAATCTCTTCTTAATTGCAATAAAATACTTCCTGAAAATGATTCTTGATATAATTATTTTATCTCCGAGCGTTTATAGCATGCAATAAATAGAGCGATAATTAAAAAGAATTAAGTAATGCCCTCCTACAAACCGTACATAAATGTGAAAGCAGTCCAATCCTCTATAAAGTTACATTTATAGCCTTCAAACTTATTGTAGCGTTTAGCTGCCGTCTATTTTACCAAGCTACTGCTTCGTAACTTAAAATTTCCTCAAATTTAAAAAGAAACAAAAAAACACACACACGATAAAACGTGTTTTTCCTGCCGCGTTCGTTTTTTTTTTTCAAGTCAGCGAAATGGTTTAAATTCGCCTCAGAGCTCTCTTAAAATTGATCCAGTTTTACTTACATAACTGCCATATAAAATGCAGCGCACGAATTACATCTTCGTCCGGCGAATTTCAAAAAAACACCAGGCGGCGAAAATTCCAAGGGAAACGAGGCTCGACGGAGAGGAAAAGGCGGGGTTCAGCGACCAGCGCTCGCCGAATCTACCGAGAAAGATCTGGGCGAAAAGCGACGGCCGGCTCTCGCAACAACGCGGCGAAGATACACCCGCTCGCGATCCAATCGATATGACCTAAGAACCGCCACATTTTCCCGTGCGTGAAGAGCGGCCGCGGCGCGAACGTTTTCACTCGCGCCTTTCGTCACGAGGGATCTCCATCGCTCACTTGTATTATTCTCCTAAGTGCTGCCGTCGCCTCTTTCCTCGGCTGCGAAACGGTCACTCTTTTTTCCGCTTATGTCACACTTTCTTTTCCGCTTCTTTCAATTTTTTTTTTTTTCGATCGTCCGGCCTTAATTCAGAAGTTGCTTTAGGGATTACTTCTATATCGCAACGGCAAGGAAGGCACTTAATTTTTTTCTCTGTTTTTTAAATTGGCAAGCGGTCAGACGTTTATTGTGAGTGCAAAGGTGTTCGAGGAGTGCGTAATGCAGACTTTAATGAGTTTAAAACCAGTTGAATTTGAAAAAGTTTTACCATACTTTCTTTTCCGTTATGTAAGGTTTCACGTCGATTCAGAAGTGATTGGCTTAAATTATCTGCAAGAAATTCGTACATTTTCCACGTGTAGAGCGAATTATCACAAGGCGAGATTCAATAATTATTTACTCTGCGAAGATAACGCAAAACAATTTTTAACACTTCTCATTTCGAATCACTTTACATTATCAACATCTGTAGAAATAACGTACTTATTTACACCCGTACACGACAGATAACGGCGCGAAATATTGCACTTTGAAAAACACCAGGAAATACTTAACACTACCAAAACTGGCACCACTTAAAACGTCGTTTCAGCGTCGAAAAAAACAATCGTCTCCCGAAACAGCGTCGCAATGATCAACTTTCGCGAGGAAGAGAATATCGGGCTGGCGAACACAGGAGAAAAAAAAAATAAAGCAGAAAAAAAAAGAATCGGCAAGCGCTCGGCTCAGAGTCCCGGCCGTTGGAAAGGCGGGCGCGTACTGCGCGCTCGCTTGGCTATGTAATGATTGCTTACCGGTACTTTGGAGAGCGGCGGCTGGGGCGGTGGTACGGCGGGCCTCCTAGGCGACTGTATTTCCGGCTCCACGGGCTTGTCCACGACGGGCTTCGGCACCGCGCCGAGCTTACGCTCGAGCGGCTGGAAGGTCTTGAGGACCGGCGGCTCGACCTGCAGCACCTCCTGCTCCAATTCCCGTATGACCTGCGAGTGCTGTATAGACGCTCTTATGATATGCGGCGGCGCAAGCAATGCGTAAGCGAGCGAACTTTCTTTCTATTGTTGTGCGCGCGCGCGCGCGCTTTGACTTTCCGCGCGAGACCGATAATTAATTTGCGATTTCGTGCGCAAGCGCGCGCTACCCGTGCGAAAATATTCGCTTCGCTTCTTACGAGAGAGTATTGTAATTGCGCGCTCGCGCCGTTCGCTTTTTTGCGCGGCGCTTATTTTTTCTTCTTCTTTTTTGAATAGTCGATAGCTCGTGCGAGGATTCCCGCGAAATTTGAATTTCAATCGGTTTTTAGTGGATATCCAAGTTTGTGCGCGCATGGATTGGAGACGGGATACGTGAAGTAGGCTAGTTTTTAAAATTACTAATCTCTCATTAACATCTCAATATTATCATAACGAGTGAAAAATCTACGAGTCGTTGATCGTACAGTTTGGTAATGTTGTTCGTTTTAAAAAAAGTTTGAAGGATGCAAAGGTTGAAACGACCGTTATCCTACTTACAAGAATAATCGAGCAAATCGCAGCAAATTGTTCTCTACCAAGTAACTCGGCAAATATCATCCAAAACTGTTCTCATCAAAGTTCTCTCTACAAACTAACACCGAACTAATCGGCACAGTCACTCGGCGGAGCGTCATCTTAAAAGGCTCCGCTCGTGAAACTACTCCCGAGGATGCACTTGAAAAGAGCGCGTTCAAGCAAAGTGTGTCTTTCACCCACGCACCGACCACTGCGAGCGTACGCGACTCATATTCACGTCGGCGGCGGCGGCGGCGGCGGCGGAGCTCGCTGCTACGATTCTCACGCTCGTATTATCTTTCTCTTACGGTTTTTCCCATTTCACTGTACAGTATACGCGACGCGTACTTTTTGCCTCGTCCCCCCCCTCCCCCTTCCTTCGGCAGACACCCACGCAAGAAAGCTCGTCGAAACGTGCGCGTATGCGTATGTATACTCACCTCTCTCTTTTTGATGGGCGGAAAGCTGTTTTTACGCTGCTCGAGGAACATGTGCTTGGCCGCGGGGAAAGCCGGCGCGAGCTCCATCTCCGAGACAAGGTCGAGGACGTAGTCGAAGCCGTTTGTCTCGGTGACGATGGCATCGCTACCCTCCAGCTGGTTCCACAGGGTTATCGTCCAGCCGTTGTTCTCGACGTCGTAGTTCTGGATCGCGAGATTGGCGAGCTCCTCGCACGTCGTCCAGGAGTCGACGGCGCACGTCGTGGTTTCGCCTGTTTTTTTTTTCGGAGGGTATAATTTTTTGAATGATGCTCGTTACGTTTATTCGGAATTTTGAAATTAAGACTTTTTTTTTTTGGAAAGTATGAAATGTAGAAAGTAATGAGTTTTGTAATCGGGCAGCCGCAATGAACCAAAATGATTACATCATTTTGAAATTTGAAACAATTTTTTGAATGTTCTACTTTTGTGAATTTTGACGTTTATTTATTTACTCTCTTTATATAAATTCAGACAAATGTTTCAAAAAAAAAAAAAAAAAAAAAAAAAAAAAAAATTTAAATCGCGTGGACGATTTGAAACCTAAAAACCTTTTAGA